>OX589616.1:5790649-7010836 GCA_951329385.1 Polia nebulosa | reverse complement strand
CTATGGGATTTTTACCTCTCAATAACCACTCCGGTGATAACCATCAGCCGGGGACGGGAGCCTCGTGACCTGTATCTGTAATCTAACTGACAATCCAATATATATTTTTTATCATACTTACGAGTATTCTACTTTTTTCAACGGTGAGTAAGTAGCTTTAGTTTGTTCTCAATTCCAAGGCACGCGATCCGAAATTCCTCTCGTTTTGGGTCACTATTTTAATATTAGAGTTCGTTCAAGAAAAATTAGGGTTCCGATTGAATAATATTTCTTTACTTGTAAGGCACAGACCCATCGCGGCGCACGGAGAGGCCACGCACTTATTAACACACGTGCGTGGCCTCTCCGTGCCATGCCATTTGACATAATAACAAAAGTTCTAACGATCACATGACCTAATTTCATTTAATACATTTTTTTTTGGTATAACGATGAAATGATATAATGAATTATTGATATAATTTCAGTTTATCTAATTTTAAATGGTTTAATAAACATTTTCTATAATGCACATTTGAATTAATATTCAGTTAGTATAATATTCAAATTCTATAGTAACGTTTAATATAATTTTGAAACGTCTACTTTGTTTTGTATATTTTTGCAAAAACTGATTGGATTATAAACGTCTGTCATTTTCGTGCTAGCAAAAACGCGCCGGATAACTATCGCTGTTAATAATTGCTTTTATGCGGTACACTACACACTAAACTTAATATTTACTCACTTAATCTTCAATCAATCAATCAACTCAGCCTGTCGAAGTCTACTGCTGGACATAGGCCTCTCCCAGGCTGCGCCACAACACCCTGTCCTCCGCCTTCCGCATCCAGTCTATCCTAGCCACCTTCTTAAGGTCGTCGGTCCATCTAGCTGGGGGGCGTCCCACACTACGCTTGCCGATACGCGGTCTCTACTCCAGGACTCGTCTGCTCCATCGGCCGTTGGTCCTTCGACAAACATGACCAGCCCACTGCCACTTCAGTTTGCTTATTCTGCAAGCTACGTCGGTTACTCTGGTTCTTTTCCGGACAACTTCATTCCTGATTTTATCCTTTAAAGAAACTCATAGCGCATAGAAAAACATAGCGCGCTGAGCGACCTTGAATTTGTGGACCAGCCCGACCGTCAGTGTCCACGTTTCGGCACCGTATGTCATAACGGGCAGGACGCACTGGTTGAAAACCTTAGTCTTCAAACATTGTGGGATAGGGGACGAGAAGACCTGACGAAGTTTTCCAAACGCTGCCCAACCCAGCCGGATCCTTCTGTCAACTTCTTTCTCAAAATTGTGTCTACCGAGCTGGATGACTTGCTCTAGGTAGACATACTCCTTCACAACTTCGAGAAGCGACCCTTCGATGCGGATTGGACTCGGTACGACATGTGAATTGTACATGACTTTCGTCTTGTCCAAATTCATTGCGAGGCCAACCCGCCGCGAGGCTCCATTTAGGCTGTGCAGCATCAGGCTTAACTGTTCCGCCGTCTCTGCCATTATAACGATGTCATCGGCAAATCGAAGGTGTGAGATGTACTCGCCGTTCACGTTGATACCCTGTCCAGTCCAATCCAGCGTCTTGAAGACGTCCTCCAGCGCGTTGGTGAACAGTTTCGGGGATATCACATCACCCTGTCTTACCCCTCTGAACAGTTGGATATGGTTGGTTTTCTGATCTTGGATCTGGACAGTCATCGTGGGTATACCGCCGTTTGCCCGAATTTTATTTACCCTAATATCATTTGCCATAATAGTCAACAGCCATAATATTATACGACGTAATATTCATTTGCCCTACTCTTATTTCCTATAGTAGTCACGTGCTAGAAGCTTTGTTTCCCATAAAGTCACTTACCATAACATCATTTGTCATAATCATTGTAAGCCCTAATTATCACATGCCATAATTATCATATGCCATAACATCATTTGCCATCGACATTGGGTATGTAACGGTTGTTATATCAGTAGAAACTGGATGCAATCGGGACTTTTTTTTCGGGGGTTAGGCTAGAAGGGATGGCGGGATCGTGTGAGCGAGAGAAGCGAGCGAATAGACCCCGCTATCCCCTTCGTGGTTATTTTTTTATAAACCACACAGAAGAAGGAGCCCCGCGAAGCGGGGCTCCGTCGACCAAGCCCACCATCAACCATGCATAGAATATTTTAAGGTTTGGCTAGGTCTATTCGCTCGCTTTGCTCGCTCAAACGACCCCGCTATCCCCTTCGTGGTTATTTTTTTATAAACCACCCAGAAATTAATTTAAATTACTGGCAAACATTATTTAAATCCATTTTAAAACACAAATACAACAGCGAACTACTTTACACGCAGTTACGGTATTGTCAATAAAATATCGCTTACAAATGTTTCGTCTATCCACCAATGTATTTATAACAGGTTTTAAAATCATTTTAGAGCGCCTGTAGAAATATCATGAGCAAATGCCCAGCTTGGAAAAAGATTCGAAAACAATTTATTATGGCGCTTAAATATCATGTGTAATGAATTAATGATTATTACGGCGTTTAAATATTTGTCTAAAAATTATTATGGCATTTAAATGTTATGTCTATTTCATTATGGCGTTTAGTATTATGTTTGATAATTATTATGGCACTTAAAAATATGAAAAAAAAATACGTATAGCACTCGTATCTTATGGTATCTAAGTTTCGGGCAATTAACAGTATGTCATATGTCTTTTAGGGCAAACAAAACATTCGGGCAAATGAAATTCGGTTAAATGAAATTCGGGAATATGATGATTATGGTATATAATCTTCGGGTAAACAATAGACAACCGTCATCGTAGCAGCATCGTCAGACACTTCGATGTCACGCCAGTCGATACGACATCGTTGCAGGGAGTCCAGAACTGCCCATATTTCGATGGAGTCGAAGGCTTTCTCGTAGTCCACAAATGCCATACACAGTGGCTGGTTGTACTCCTCGGTCTTCTGTATAATTTGCCGAACTTAATCTTCACTTAGTAAGAAAGAATGACAACTTAGGATGCAAGAGCGAGCGAAGCGAGCTCGAGACTTTGGGCACCCCGACTCGGACAGGTTAGGTTAGAAGGGGATGGCCGGGTCAAGAGAGCGAGCGAAGCGAGCGAACAGAACCCGCCATCCCCTTCGTGGTTATTTTTTTTATAAACCACTCAGAAGTAGGAGCCCCGCGAAGCGGGGTTCCATCGACACGTGGCTCCATCGACATGCAAACCCAAAACATTATTATAAAATAAAAAATGCCGTTGCAAAAATAAACAAATGCTCAAATTAAAACTATAAATATCATCTTCTACCCACATATATTTTTTATTACACTTGGTAAATGTTTCTTTCTGAGTACGAGTGAAAATATTATGGTAATTATGTTTAGGTATAAAAACGTTATGATAAAAAACAGTAGCAGTTTAAATATATTTACATTAATGATATTATTAATTACAATTTTCGGAAACATGAGTGTTATGAACATCGCCGGTAGCACTACACATAGTATGAATGAAAACTTTAAGATGAAAAATTTTAGGAAGAGTGATCATTCGGATTACAAATCATTAGGAAGAACAATTTCGGGTAAAGAACTTTAGGTGAGCCAATATGGACCCGGTTATAAGGCTAAGCGCGCACTACGATAAAAAATCGTTGCGAAAAAATATCGCAAGTCTGTGAACAACAGAAATACACTACAATCCGCGCACTGCGAAATTAAATCGTTTGCAATTTTCAATAGATTTCATTTCGCATTTCAAAAATCGCAACGAATAAATTTCGTAGTGCGCGCTTAACCTAACAGTATGATGTTTTCTGATATTTATTTATTCACTACAGAATTTGGGCAGAAAATGAGTAAATATAAAAATTAGGTCAAATGAAAATTAGGTCAACTGAACGTCATATAAAAAGAGCAATATACTAATTGAAAATTATATGAGATGAACGTTATACTAAATGTTATTAGAGCAAAAGAAGTTTATATGAAATGTAATATTAGATCACGTGAAATTAGGTTATTTGTTTTTATAGCATAATAATATGAAAATTATATCATGTGAACGTTATTTCAAGTGACAATATATTATCTGTTATTATGGCATATATTACACACCCCTCTCCATGCGCTGCGTTGGGCCACGCTATTGTTGTACATAGTTGTGTGTACTGCAGTGGAAACGTAGACCCACGTTAAAAAATAAGACCCACGTTGTCAAACAAATGAATAAACGCCGTGTGTCTGTGCACAGCATGCGCCGCGGTGGGTCTGCATCTTTATGGCGGTATGAGCTCGGCTTCTACCGAAGTGACTGGCTAGTTCTAGCAAAGGACAGTGATGGAAGGCGGAGAGGAAGGCCTTTGCCCAAAAGTGGGATAAAATAGGCTAGTTAGTTAGTGTATCTTTATCTACCAAAAGATTGAGAGCAGTGGTGGCCCAGTGGTAGCGGCCGCGACATACAAGTTGTAGGTCGTGAGTTCGAACCCAGGCAGACGCTTTACTTTGTGTAAATTATTTCATCACCACTGCTCTCAAAACGGCGAAGGAAAACATCGTGAGGAAACCGGCATGTCCTAGAACCAAAAATTTGAAGACATGTGACATCCAACAACCCGCATTGGGCCCACGTGGAGAAACGCCCCACACCCTCTCACAGAGAGTGTGCCTCAGCAGTGAGGACATTAAAAGGCTGATGATGATGATAATGATCTACCAGAAAACAGAAATGTGTGGATAAGGGAGAAATTTTCCCTGCAGTGGGAAAATATACTAAGGTTACTAAGTTATATCTTTTGCTTCGTTGGTCTAGTGGCCAAGCGATGCCGCTAAGCATAAGGTCCTGCTTTCGAATTCCTGGTCAGGCAGTGTTTCTTGGTTTATCTACATAAAAATGGGTGTAAAGTCCTTCAAACCTCCATTAAAAAGGGAGGATCCTCCGACCAGACGGGTGTTGTGTCTGGTCTGTGTAACTGCCCGAATGGTTGATTTCGGACTGTTGTATATGTTCAAATCCCGCGGAGAACTCTGCTTGCGCGATGCAGGATTTGTGAGTTTTTAGTTCTTAGGTGGCGTCATAGATGTCGCTACAAACGGAACACATAAAGGATCGCTCGATCATCAAACAGACAGGCAGACCGACACACGAGTTAATTTGAAATTTCGGAACTCTAAAAACATGTTAAAAAATATAATTTGTTCGGAATCCTTTGCGTGCGATTTCGACTCGTACTTGGCAATTTTTTTTCTTAAATTCATATTCTTCAGCTACCGCACCGTGAAAGTCAACTGCTCCTCGTCTCTACCCACCATTTTTCAAACCAGCGACCTACAACTCGTGAGTTGTGGCTGTTACACACCCATTACGTAAATAGAAAATAGCTCAAATACCGTGGTAAAATATTAGGTAGTTAGAAAGGTGCTACCGGTCAATACAAGTAATATATTTACATACCTACTGGCATAAACTACTACTTACTACTCACCACCTCCTTGAGCGAGTACTATGCAGCGATATTATCGTTTTTTTCATTCATTTCATTGTACAGCCGCTGTGGAATGAAATGAATGATAAAAAACTTTTTTCAAAAAGTACTACGGACTTCTAAAAATTGCAAAATAACTTTAATTTCGGAAGTCGGTGTCAAATAACGAAGAATCAAAAAAATATGTACACCGACTTCCAAAATTAAAGTTATTTTGCAATTTTTAGAAGTCCGTAGTACTTTTTGAAAAAAGTTTTTTATCATTCATTTATTTAGTCAGTAAGAGTCTGACGGAGCGGATACAGTACGAATAGGTCTATCCCTTTTTCACAGCGGAATCAAGATGGCATTTCCACAGGCAGTTCACGGTTGCCGCGATTGACGTTGAGCAAAAGACTGGTGCAGGGCGATGCGAGGAACGGGGAGAAGGAGTCGGTCGAGGAGTTACGGTTACAGGTTACGGCTACCACGACCAGAAACATGACAAAGGTAGAACAAAGAACAATGGTCACTGTGGACTAAGAAAAAACAGGAATTAGTCCCGAGATGAGACTGTCACAAACATAATGTAGTGCATTGTTAATGTATTCAACTCTCTCAGTTAGAATTCATTACAAATATAAGTTTTTCATGAAATCATGACATTTGACGTCAATTCTAACTGAGAGAGATGTATTGATGATTTGAATGATTATAATTTTATAAATACATGCTTGCTACGGCCGCGAATCAAATTTTGGCCAAGATACAACCTGACACTGACCTGCAAATTGCAAAAAACGTAAGGAAATTTGAATTTCGCAGGCTACCCTGGAGCATTCACCTTAAGTTGCAATGTTTCGTGCCTAGGGGTAGCGGATAAATTCTTAACAGAGTTACCGCACCTCTGGGCACTCAAACAGGGAAGGAACAGGGGTGGGTTTTAGTCAGTAAGACAAAAGAGAGCGGGTGATGTTATTGGACGATTTCCCACACAAAAAAGTTGCAATATCTCGCCGGATTGCTCGAAAGAGTCACCGGCGATGGAACGCAAAGAGCAACTGAACGCGTGGCGTGTCAGACTCTTACTGACTAAATCCCACCGTGTTCCGGTGGGATTTAGTCAGTAAGAGTCTGACACGCCCGAAACGCTTCATCCAGAGCGGGAGAAGTCATCCGATACATTCCCACACTAAAAAAAGGGCACTGCGGAAAATGGGGAGGAAGAGTCGCTCGATTCGTTATGGTTACCGGTGGCGGCAACCGTTGTTACAAGTAATACAAATTTGTTAGTTACTAGATGCGGCAATTTTTTTCACTGATTTTATTAAAATCAATGAAAAAATCTTCAAATTGATTTTATCACTGATTGCTGCAAACTATTTGTTTTTTTGTTGATCAACGAAACTCGTAACTTAAGTTGCTGTGTCTGCGCAGTTGTCTCAAAATTATATAAAAATAGTCATATATAGCTAATTGCGAGTTGCCTGTTGCTGCAACTCGAAGATTGCTCACACAAAGTTGCTCCGTCTGTAATACGTCTAATACAAAGAACATACTTTAAACAAATTGCCAAAACATTTTACGGGTAATGCGCCTGCATTATACAAAATTACTTTCAGTGCAATGCAAAACATTTTGAAAGACATTCACATCACAGAGGTGATAAGAAAAAGATATACATTTATTTTGTATGTAACTCGACTGTGACATTCATTGAAATATGTTAGGATTAGGACATAAAATAAATAAAATTCTGAGCTCCGATAATATTTAGTTCTACTTTCCATAGTGAGGATGTAGTGGGTGGGAGAGTTCCTAATTCCTCACTTCCATTGAAAAACGATTAAGTGCGAGATGGACTCGCGCGCAGAGTGTTCCGTTCAAATCATAATTATTGAGACGGTTTTTTTTTTAGATGTAGAATTTTAGTCTCAGTATTTTCGGAGGTAAGCGGGGGGGAGGGATAGTCAATGAGGATGGAGGACCTGACGGGTGTTGTGGTTGGTGGGCAACTGCCCGATGCCGACGATGGCATAATTATGCTATCTGTGCGGATAAATTTGCTAGTGCAATGTAGAATTTATTTTACTTAGCGAATGTAACGAATACAGCAAATTTTCACCCGACTGGTTATCTGCTGGCTCAGAAGGAGGGCGTTAATAATTATTATTATTTATTTATTTCTCAGACAGCAAAAGTCCAAACTGACAAAAAAAATACTTAAAGGAGGTAATAGTTTATCAAGAGTATAGATAGTAGATAGAGAGAACCCCATAGCCTAAACAGCAGAACGATAAATTCATTCAGCTGTTTAGAACACGCGTAGTGTTCCACGCGCGCCTCAAAGAGATGATTGTCAGCCACCACTAACGGAGCCCATCATGGCCGGTGCCTGCATGCCCAGGGGTAGCGGATAAATTCGTAACAGAGTTATCGCTCCCCTGGGCACTCAGGCAAGGAAGGAACAGGGGTGGGTTTTAGTCAGTAAGAGTCACGCCCTCCCGCTCCACCCGGAGCGGGAGATGTCATTGGATGGTTTCCCAAGCCCAAAAAAAGGAGGTATCGTGAGTGGTCTTGACAGCCAGCCAGCCAGTCAGTGGCATAGGATATAATGAATTTTGAAAAATAAAACGATTAAGTGTGGTCGTTTATTTTTTTAGGACATGATCATGTAGGATATATCAAAATAAAGGGCGATTACAAAAATATAACTCACTAAAGTGAAAGTTTTTTTTTTTGTGATTTAAGGCGTGCTCTTCAATGTGTTACAGTTTAGTTTTACTATAAATTTAATCGGAGCCGGACTACATCGGTACTAGAACGATTTTCTGATTAAAATATTTCTATAAACATGCATAAAAAGTACCTTTTTCTCATCGTAGATTACAAATGGCTCGCTCTGAAAACATTAAAATTAATATAAACAAGGTAATAGTAAAAAAAAATAACATTTTTAAACAAGTTTTTAGTCATACACAAACGTGTCTGTGCTGTTGAGCATTGAAGAGTTCTTCTATCTGGAGCTGATCCTGGATGTTGATTCAGGTCATGCTTACCATAAAAATGCCTTGTCATTAGATCTGAACGAACATTTAAATTTTGAACTCCGTAGGACAATCGGTAGTGGTTCTAATTCGGCTTGCAAGCTTTTTTTTTTTTTTTGGGACAAGCCCGTCACACTATTCCCAAACTACTGTAACTTCTGTAAACCAGAATCAAAAGTGGCGACCACCAGAGAAGACGCCGAGGCAATGAAGCTCGACGAGTCCCAGAGAAACGATTAAACTGTCTTGGGTCCCGCAACGAAATTAATCAGAAAAGACAGCGGAGGAGTAAGAAAAACATAATTTCCACTTCCCTCCTAATCAAGCGGGAGACAGAACAAAACTAGGCCATTAGACACAAAAGGGGGTTTTTACAACTGGGGTAAGCCCAGTTGCCAAGCACCACTGGTTAAAAACACTAATATTAATGGGTCCTAAAATTGTGAGCTGGCTGGCATGGCTTGCAAGCTTGCTTGCCCAAACAAAAGCTTGAAGAAAATTTTAGATTCAGCTCAGTGTGTGGTGGCTGTAAGTCACACTGCTGGACATAGGCCTCCCCCATTGTGTTGCCACAATGACTGGTCCTGTGCGCCTCGCTTCCATCGGCTACCTGTGACCCTTTTTTTTTGTGGATGGGAAATCATCCTATGACTTCTCCCGCTCTGTGTGGAGCGGGAGGGCGTGTCAGAATCTTAATGACTAAAACCCACCCCTGTAACTTCCCTGCCCTGAATGCCCAGGGGCGCGGTAACTCTGTTTCGAATTTATCCTCAACCCCCGGCCAGGCATCGGCCATGACGGGCCCCGTCTTTATTGCTGACAACTCTTTGAGGCGCGCGTGGAACACTACGCGCCGTCGACTCCCGGGCCTGGTGCTGATCGGACGGCGAGCGATCCATTACTCGCCGTCCGCAAGCCCGGGTCTACGGTGGCCGGAGATCGTCTCACGGCGCCGGAAGTCCCAGGCGTCTCCTGAGGCGGTTGCTGCTGAGATCGGGAGGGCGACTCCGTTGTTGAGTCTCCCTCACGCGTCCCGCCTCCGCCTTCGTGTCCGGTGAGGACCTGCGTCAGGCGGAAGGTGAGGGCGCCGTGGGGCTTCTCCAGCCACTCCTCAAAGAGGGGCACTACCGCCGCAATGGTGGCGTGCCCAGTGCTTGTTTGCGACAGTCGCTGTCTCCATGTCGCCATGAAATCTTGCCGGAGCTCCGTCCACCGAGCTGCGAGTTGTCGCGGCAGCGGAGTTTCGTCCTGGCGTTTCGCCTCCTCGCGCTCCTCATAGAGGTTCGCGAGGATTTTTGCCTCCAGATCCCATGGCGACTGAAGCGACATCTATGACGCCGCACACGAACTAAAAATAGCAAGAATTCTACATCGCGCAAGCAGAGTTCTCCGCGCGATTTGAACATATACAACAGTCCGAAATCAACCATTGGGCAGTTGCCCGGACCAGACACAACACCCGTCTGGTCGGAGGATCCTCCCTTTTCAATGGAGGTTGTGGAACTTTACACCCTGTTCCGTTTACCTCCACAGCGACAATCCGGTAAGGAGGCTCGCCGCCTCGCAGGAGATCGTACGGTATCCTCGTATCTTTCGGATGGCCATGACCCTTTGGGACGCGTTCAGACGGCGAGTTGATCGCTGCCTCAAAGAACGCGCCCACACCGGTGCCCCGTAAAGGGCCATGGACCGCACGATCCCCGCGTAGAGCCTCCGGCAGGAGCCGCTTCAAAGCGGCCCTAGCCCTGTCCAGTCTGGGAGCCAAACGTCGGAAGTGCTCGACGAAGTTCCACCGGCTGTCGAGGACGAGTCCCAGGTACTTCATCGTCCTCTCGACGCCGATGTGAACCCCTCCTACCGTTATCTGGGAACCCGCCGGTGGCGCATTCCGAGGACCATGAAAACACATGGCCTCGGACTTGTGCAATGCCACCTCGAGTCCCAGTTGCTGAATCCTGTCCACGATTGTCGCAACCCCGCGTGTCATGATGTTGGCCGCCGCCTCGTGCGACCACCCCTGCGCCAGTACCAGCGTGTCGTCAGCGTAGCATACTACGGTGACGGCGCTAGGGAGATCGGCGCGCAGCACCCAGTCGTACCCGATGTTCCACAGAGGCGGTCCCAGGACCGATCCCTGTGGAACACCGCACGACATTAACCGCGACCCTTAAATTTATGATATTGTTAGAGGACGATTTTTGCCTTTCCATTGGCCAAATCATAGTTTGCCATTTTTAGAAAAAAAACCCGGTTCTAACTTTCTCAAATGACTCGTTTTATAGTTGCTTAGTTACCCCTTTAACCAATAAATACGGATAATTTCAGGGTACAATAGGGAGCGTGCAGGAACTATAGAAGGCGCCACATAAATGTCAATGTCAAGTATTTCTGCAGTACAAGTTGCGGATATTACTCACTAGATGGCAGTCTACGTAACGCGTGCTGCATGTGTGCATGATGTGTGTGTGTATATATATATATGGCACGGAAATGTCAATGACAAGTTTTTAAAGGGTAAAAGTTTCAAATTTACTCCACTAAATGGCACAGAATACGCCGTGCACGTTCCCTATAATAATAATTCTATTCATTCCATAAGTTAGACAAAAATATTTTAAGCTTTACCAAATCAAAAAAATAAAAATCACAAAGAAAAACTTATCAAAGTTTAGGAGTGGGGGCTTGTTACGTTACTTCTCCCTCGCGTGACGTCAAACCTACGTAAAAAGTGTTTTTTTTTTTTTGGTTTGGCGTCACGCTAGGTTTGGACGTATTGTGTCGTCGTCATGTTTTGTTTACGTGACTAAATAAAAATACGTGCCAGTTTGTGTCTCCTTTATCTGTTATGTCAAGTAACAGATAAAGGAGACACAAACTGGCAGTTCCCCTTCTATCAGATTTGAAAGGTTCCTATCTTACAGAATTTTGAACCTTTTTAGGGTTCTGAGCGGAACCCTTATAGGATCACTCGTGCGTCTGTCTTGCTATATGTTTGTCTGTCTGCCTGTCTGTCTGTTTGTCGTTCTGCCAGAGCCAATTTGCTCCGAATCTATTGGACCTGTTCAATTGAATTTTGGTACACACATGAACTTGCGTTTCCCAAACACAGACGTGTAGCGTGATTAAATAAATTTGAAAGAGTGAATCAGCATCTAAATCAATGCAGTTGCAAACTTATACAAGCAAGAATGTCTTGAAGAGAAATTATTAGACAAAGATAATATTATTGAAACTCAAGCCTCACGTATTATCCTCGCGCACCTGTATGAGTGGCGCGAGGAGGCCAAACGCCGGGGCGAAACTCCGCTGCCGCGACAACTCGCGGCTCGGCGGACAGAGCTCCGGCAGGATCTCATGGTGACATGGAGAGAGCGACTGTCACAACCCAGCGCTGGGTACGCCACCATCGAGGCGGTAGTGCCCTTCTTTGAGGAGTGGCTGGAGAGGCGTCACGGCGCCCTCACCTTCCGCCTGACGCAGGTGCTCACCGGACATGGCTATTTCGGTAGGTACCTGTGTCGGATCAAGGCGGAGGTGACCCCCTGGTGTTTCCACTGCGAGGATCGCCCAGAGGACACGGTGGAGCATACGGTGGAGGTTTGCCCCGCTTGGGCAGAGCACCGCCGTGTCCTCGTGGATGCGATAGGCGGCAGCGACCTCTCGCGCCATGCCCTGGCTCAGGCTATGGTACGGAGCGAGAAGGAATGGGAAGCCGTCTCCTCCTTCTGCGAAGCAGTAATGCTCGCGAAGAGGGAGGCGGCATACGTTAGGGAGACTAGACAACAGCCGAGTCACCCTAGCGCCCCCAGCCGCAGCCACCGCAAAAAAGAAAAGTTACCTCGCCCCTGGGCACGTAGGGCAGGGAGGAACAGGGGTGGGTTTTAGTCAGTAAGAGTCTGACACGCCCTTCCGCTCCACCCTAGAGCGGAAGAAGTCATAAGATGATTTCCCACCCCCCAAAAAAAAAAAACCTCACGTATTGCTGCTATGCAATGTAAAATAAATCAGTTAGAAAACGAAGTAAATGTGATTACTTTTGGGGGACAAACTAGAATATAAAAAAAAAATACATACTTGTATATCAAATTTAAAGCCTTATCTTTTCATACCTAATTTTAAAATGTGTGTTGTTAGGCTTCTGTACCCAAAGGGTAAAACGGGACTCTATTACTAAGACTCCGCTGTCCGTCCGTCTGTCACCAGAGTTGTATCTCACGAACCGTGATAGTTAGACAGTTAAAATTTTCACAGATGTTGTATTTCTGTTGCCGCTATAACAACAAATAAATATTTAAGGGGGCTCCCATACCACAAACATAAGTTTTTTTGCCGTTTTTATAAATAATGGTACGGAACCCTTCGTACGAGAATCTGACTCGCACTTGGCCGGTATTTTTTAAGTTATGTCTGTCAAGTAGAGAGTCATTAGCAGAAACAATTAAAAACCTATTGTCGGAGACGCGAGGGGCCTGACGTATTAAGAAAATAGAGAAAAATAGATTAGACGGATCTTCCGATCTACGATTATCTGCGTAACCACAGAGCCTAAAATTTTTGAAATAAATGTCATTCTTTACTATTGGTCTACGTCACCGGCTATATGTGTCACCTTCGTCAGTGCGACCTACAGAACAGACACAGATCTTGGCCGGACAGTCACTATGTTTCTTTTCCACAGAGTACTAAATTTTGTGATGGTATTGCTCATACCATTGTTTTATTTATATTTATTTACAAACAGGGATTGTAGTACAATAGTTAACTTAATAATTACAATGATGTGGTTGTTGTCGTACTATTGTCTCCAATCAGGCGGGTGATGGACTGTCCCCGTATCTATATTTATATCTATGGTGCAAATGCACATAAATGTTACACAATGTGGGAGGCAAAAAAAAGAAGCAAATTGAATAGTCGGAGCAGCTTTTTAGTGTTGACAAAACCAGTTAATGACAACAGGACTAATTATCATCTGCCTAACCTTTTCCCAACTATCTTGGCGTCGGCTTCCAGTCTATCCGAATGCAGCTGAATACCAATATTTTACAAGGAGCGACTGCTGGGTAATACGATACCCCTTGGTAAGCCTGGTTGTCAGTCTTTCGGGCTTCTGTCGACCCGTAACGACTGTCAAAGATTCACGATTGACAGCCGGGACCAATGGCTGAACGTGCTTTCCGAGGCATGGAGGAGTCTCGGTATGTAAAGATGGTAACCCATTCATGGAGCAATCCCGGCAAGCGTAGCTTAACCTAATTGATGTCTGCACTTTGAAAGACTTTTACGAGGCAAATGCCAACGCTGTCGATGTAGCTGAATTTTGGTTAAATGACATTTAATTTTGGAATCATCGATACGACGAAGAATGAAGAAGAAGAACTTTTGGGAACGCTGGTGAAGCGTCAATTGCTTTTTTTAAGATTCAATACGAATAACATAGCAAATAAAATAAAATAGGATTTATTATATATTTAGCTTATTCGTTGTAGAAAAAGGTGACATAATTGAGTGTCTATTTGATGCATTCTTACACCTATGTTAATAATCTGTGACGCTCACAAGGTACCGAGTGTCATTGATTCGCGCGCCAGATGGCGTTTGAGATTCACTTCCGCCTGTAATATACTTTATCGCTCCATTTGCCACCGAGTTACGTGTGTGCGTCTCACGCCGTGAAAATTTGTCGTCTGGTGAAAAACTTGAAGATTCTCGTAAAATAATTGGACCTGCATTTGTTTAACATTGTGGACTTATAAGTCTTACTGCACTATAGTGCAGTGTTGATTTTTGGAGTTTCAAGCATTCAATCGGTGGATTAATCAAGATTTGCTCCACACCGGCCGGCAAGTTTACCAACTCCATACAAGTTTCCAAGAAGACACAAGGTACGTGGGCTTTTCTTTATTAATGTAGATGTTCAGGGGATTCATAAATAGACATTTAGTTTTAATTTTTAATTTTGTGTACTGCCATATTTTATCGTTCTTAAAAACGATCCAAGTTCAGGTGTTGGCTATTAACACGCCACACCAAACGCATTTATAGTGCGTATAGCTAAGGAGTAGAATGCCCAGCCAGAGTCTGTGTTTGGTGATAGCTACAACCTGGGAGTCTTTAAGTCGAGAGTGAATAGGTTACTTCCAGGCAAGCGTGCTCCACCTTCGACCACATCATCGCTTACCATCACGTGAATAGTGGTCAAACGCGAGCCTATCAATGATAAAAAAGGCTTACCTTGTGAGCAGGACTCTCTATGATGTCAGCTAGGGATGTCCCAAAGGCTGACTCCACCGCGAGGGTTTCAGCAGACTTCCATGGCGTCTTTTGATGCATTGGCGTCCCTGTTAGCGCTGACTCGTGGCTGCGGCGACGTGGCTTTGACGACTGAAGAAGAAAAAGAAATTATGAAAAAAATATCTCTGTGGCAGTGAGCAGCCCCCCCTTAGGTAAATGTAAGACCCGTTCTAGAGGTGGGAGGATCAAACCGGGTAAATGTCCAGAGCAGCAAAAATGAGGCCGGTTGGCGGCTCCTAAAAGTAACTTTATGAAGTTTGTATTAAGTGGGTGGATACGAAGAAAATACCGGCTAAGTGGGAGTCGGACTAGTGCGCTAAGGGTTCGTGATTGTGAGGCTGAACTGTATGTGCATAGTTATAAGTACTTACTTAATGATCTACATGTTGTAAGTGTAAGAGTAAGTACTCAACGTACCCTACGTTGAGTAATAGCTTTGTACTCAACTATTACAGGAAATTTATTCTGAGTGCTTCTTCAGTACTGAGTCCGCTGAATGAATTGCTGCGCAAGGGCGTAGAATGGCAGTGGGGCGAACGACAGCAAGCGGTATTCAATAGCGTTAAAAGCGAGGCACCGCTGGTACTGACGGTAGACGCGGGGCCGTGCGGCCTCGGCGCTGTGCTCACGAACCGGGATGCGGATGGCCGGGAGTGGCCAATCGCGTTCGCTTCGCGATCACTGACGGCGAGTGAAAAGAATTATGGCCAAATTCATAAAGAGGCGACGGCTATTATATTCGGGGTGAAACATTTTCACCAATATCTTTATGGTCGTCAGGACTCTTTTATTTTGAAGACGGACCATAAGCCACTGTTATCAATTTTTGGAAAACGAAATCTTATGACTGTCACGGCACCCCTGCGTTTACAGAGGTATGCAATAATTTTAGGTGTGTGAGTGTTCCTAAATGACCCCAGGCTGATCAAAATTTTCGATTTTCCTAAATAAATTTATATTTTGGTTCTAATACGGCTTCCCTTACAGGGAAGAGAATGAGCCCACTCCCCGCTCACCCTTGTGGATTTACGACAACGCCTTACATGGATAATCCTCCACCGTTTATTCGAAGTGAATTCCCGAACTACAGCTCCTTTGTTCCGACTTATATAAGCTAAGGAACAAGGAGGGGACACAAGGTGAGATTAATATTGGGAATTCACGGTTAGTAATACATAAACAAAATAACCACAAGGTATGAAGTTAATGAGACAAGAGGGATGCAAAGTGTATTATATAAGGTGGGTGCGTCACGCTTTATGCTTAGGAAGTCCAACATTACAGTTACGTTAAATTATATGCTTAGCGCTCTAGGAACCCATTTAGTGACATGGAACAGTTGCCTCGTCATACGTGTACAGTTAGGGCTAATGCAACAGGACCACTATTTGGGCACTGTAGCTATTCTAAATGAACACGTTCCCTATGCTCTATATTAATGTCTTACACAACTCTAAGACAGAGGACTGCCAAGTCCACCTACCATTGAGGAAGACAAGTTTAGGTTTTAGGAGACTTTAAATGCGTACAAATGTTAACAACCCGCTTACGTTAGGGTTAGCCTACCCCTTTTCTAAGGTCACACAAAACTTACACAAGCGCTTCGCAGACTCAGTCTGTAGCAGAATTCATTGCGACGTCCTTGGTGCTCACCGAAATGATTTAATTGTCATTTCATATACCTCTTAATCTACCCTTTTCGTGGATATAAGGCGCGGCTAGGAGCCGACGCCATCCAAACCTCGTGTTTCGCTAAATAGTGTCGATTCAGATATAGGCCTACAAAACGGCCGGGGTTGGTTTTAACGAAACACGATTACCTAGCGTTCTTAGAACGATTAGTAGGAGTATTTTGCGCAGCCTACCGAGCAAAACCTACCCCTGTCCCTGAGTTATTATGCACGAACAAGAGCTACGCAAGCATTCTGAGCTAGACCATAAATATAGGAAGCAGTAACCATCACCAGCGTTTAGTTAATCCTACAATAAGTGGGATTGTTATTAAGCCTAAATATGAACTGCTCACCCACCAGCTTCTCTATTGCCAGTTAATTTTGATTTCGATTTTATAATTTTTAAATTTAAATTTTATTCGAAATTTACAACTTGAACCTTATGTTACGATAATGATGGATTGAAATAAATGTTTTTTATTTGATTTGATGGCAACAATGGCCTCAAAAGTAGAGCACTATAAATGGCAACACACAATACGTCTTACCCACCACCCCAATCCACTTGCTTCTGGATTGCTTAATCCTGCCAATGTGGTTACAAGTTTGAAGAAAAACCACACCGTGCTCTAAGTGCAGTGTGAGACACTGGCCCTTGACTCAACAAATTCGATTATCACACAACTCATTTGCTTCATATGGCGACTGCTTGCAAATTATATGAACAAAAAAAATTTTTTCAATAACATTCCCCCTTCGTCCCTTCACCAGAAACATTTTGTCCCCTTATAAGGGTGTCATTGTAAATAGCGACCAATATTTTGTTTCCCCGGAGTGGTTAAATAGCTAGTTGGGGCTTGCCGAACGGTCTGAACAAAATAGAACAAAACGTTTGTATAGAACCATACCCGATCGTCTCCGCCGTCTGATAGACTGAGTTCTGTCCTGGTGGTCGAGGTGGAACTGTTCAGCTCGCCCCACGCGTTAAATTTCGTCACGTTCGCTGTAGGTGGTTCAGAGCTGGTGCCATCTGGAAACGTGAGAAATATGGTACTAAGAAAGAAGTGAGACTTTCTGGCGGGACTTTTTCGAGTGAAGGTCAGTGGCTGTTTTAATTATTAGCAAATCTATTCCTAATGGTTTATTTTTTTGTGGGGTTGGGCAAGACTGATAGAATTACTTTCTATTTATATATTAAGTAAACAGGGTGAAACCATATTATTCAGAAATTTTAACGAAATACAATGGACAGTGTTATGATTTATGGAAGGAGTATTTCGATCAGAGATCATTGAAAAAGGGTACATGGTATAAAACTATTCAATGTCAGCCTCCTCGTATACCTTGGTGTACATATAGTCGACTAAGTAGGAAACTGATTTTTATAGCGCACAGAATCAGGACTGGACATATTCCATCAAACAAATTTGCCTTTTTAATGGGGAAGGTTCCTTCCCCTAACGTCCCGTAACTGTGATACTTGTAGCGTAATGGATGATATATACCATTTGTTGATGGAATGTGTTCAGTTCCATGCAGAGAGAAAGGAATTATTGAAAAATTAGGTCTGGATATATTACAAGTAATGGAATCATAAATTCTTTACTGTCAAAACCTAACAGTGATGGAGCTTGTATTTTGTTTAATCTATTGGTATCTTAAGTTAAGCTACTCTGTGAAAATGATAACTAGTGAATATGATTATTCGGACTGACATATACATGTAGTATAAAAGTAAAAAAAAAAGAATTAAAAAAAAGTATACAGGGTGTAAGGGGAACGCTTCTGAAGCCAGAACATAGATTATACTATACAACCTAAACGCAAACAGATACCAGTGATCTTTTGCTTTATTTCGGCGTCCCGTGGACGTGGGGTCGTTGGCCGCACGGCTGTCGGCGAGAGCACGCGCACTTTGAACTCGAGGAATGCGCGGGCGTCAGCTAATATTTTACGAATATTACATTGCATGATAAAGTTGTAAAGAAAAAAAGTGTATTTAATTACAAATAACGGTTTTATTTAACTGTTCTCACTTTTTTTTTGTATCACTAGCCTTATCACCTGTCTCCGTTTTCGGGAGCGTTTACCTTACATCCTGTAGATGCAGTCTGCCACGGTCGTGAAAAAAAAAATGGGTCGTGAGAAAAAGTCACCTTGTTCCTTCCCTTACCCGTGTGCCAGGGGCACATGGAACTGAACGAACACGGGTAGGTTTTAGTCAGTAAGAGTCTGACACGCCCTCCCGCTCCACCCAGAGCGAGAGAAATAATTTGATGATATCCCACCCTAAAAAAAAGTGTGGATTTAGTAAAAACCTACCAGCTCTGAGTGCCTCAGCTCTGCCAGCATCATCACTATTTCTCCTAGAAGATCTTTCACTATGGCTAGTTCTTAGTCTCTCACTCTCATAGCTTAAGACAGCCAATCTTTGGGTTGCAATTCTGTCCTCAAGTGTTCGCCCAAGTTCTTTGCCAAACAATTTTAGCTTCTGATCAAACGTAAGTAAGGGGTCCAAAGGTGGGGGGACGCGGTTGTCTAGTCTGGTTGAAATTTTTTTTATCGGTATTTCCTCACATTGGCCATCGTCCATGTTTTGGTCCCTGAAAAAATAAAAAGTGCGTTTAGGAGTTTTAATAAATACTTAATAATAATAAATAAATAATAAATATTTTGTTTATTTATGGCAACTAGGCCCAATTGCTAGTAACATAGTTCTTAAAAACTATTGTTAATAAACAAACAGAAAAAACAAGGAAACAAACACAAAGAGAAAATTGTAAGGTTAGCTGTGGGGTCTTCTGACCAGCACGTCCACAGCGTGCGACTACCAAGGTGCGTCGCACTTTTCCATCAACATCTTAGGATACCGTTAAAACTAAACCGCGCTCTTGACAAGACGGAATTTGTTTTTTTTTTGCGCATTAGGGCGTAAACACCATCGGTATTCGCAAATGCGAACATACTGGACGCACTACAATAGCACAGTAGTGCCAAGAGCATCCTGAAGCAGCTATAAATTGAATACGCAGGGCGTCTACCGATCTCTTAGTATGCCTTACCCACAGGCCGCTCGTGTAGAACGATTGGCAAAGCGTAATCTTTACCTCAATAGTAGAAGTATATAGTCCACAACGTACAACGCAACGCAACGTACATATTTATGCCCAAAACGTTGCTCCAAAAAAATAGAACCGACTTCCAAAAAAAGTGCAAAATAACTTTAATTTCGGAAGTCGGTGTTCCTGTTTTGTGTCTTTGTTTTTTGACACCGACTTCCGAAATTAAAGTTATTTTGCACTTTTTTTGGAAGTCGGTTCTATTTTTTTGTAAAAAAGTTTTTATTTTTCACTTTTTAGTTGTGGCTCCCCATTAAACTGTGTTAACAATTCATAGACATACGATAGCAGCAATCGCGGTTGATTTGCTGTCAATTTTTGAAGAGTTCCGTTGTCTGTCTCCGAAACCCATTATCAGATCTTTTTGAAATTTAAATGGGACCATTTCGGAATAAACCCCTTTCGAACAAAAAAAGAATTTTGCAAATCCGTCAATACATGACGGAGTTATGCCCGAACATACATAAAAAAAAAAAAAAAAATACAAACATCCGAATTGATAACTTCCTCCTTTTTCGAAGTCGGTTAAAAATATAATATCTACTCCCAGAAAATAGTTTTTGTTATCACCGGTGACAGATTTATTGTTTTGAAACCAAAATTAATTTGGCCATTGAAAATGTATTTACGTGGTGATAGTTGAAATCATATCCTTTTATTATCATGCTAAAAAATTTTATATGAGTGGGCCACCACTGCTGGTGGCCCAGTGGTTACAGTCAGGCAGACGCTTTTCTTTGTGTAAATTATTTCATCACCGCTGCTCTCAAAACGATTAAGGAAAACATCGTGAGGAAGCCGGCATGTCCTAGATCCAAAAATTCGAAGACATGTGGCATCCACCACTCCACATTGGGCTCGCGTGGTGGATTACGGTCCACATCCTCTCACAGAGAGGAGGCCTCTGCCCCAGCAGTAGGGACATTAAAAGGCGATGATTGATGATGATGAAATATTATAAAATAGATTCCTAAAGAATTCAAACTTCGTAAATTTTAAAACTAACTTTTTGATTTGTTAGTTAACTTCACAGCCATGCTGACTTTCCCATATAAAATAAACTAGCGTCCCGCCCCAGCTTTGCACGGGTATAAATTATACACCTAAACCTTCCTCATGAATCACTCTGTCTATTGGTGAAAACCGCATGAAAATCTGTTCAGTAGTTTTAGAGTTTATTGCGAACAGACAGACAGACGCGGTGGGGGACTTTGTTTTATAATATGTAGTGATAGTGATAAAAAGCAGTTCCTGCCTGAATGAAGAACACATCAACAATCATACTGTCATAGTACTATACAAAATATTAGTAGGATTCATCTCATCATTCTCCTGCCCTTATCCTAATACATTTGGGGTCGTCGCAACATGTCTTTTTCTTCCATACTCTTCTATTAGTCGTCATCTCTGTAGTCACCCCCTTTTTACACATATCACACAGTCACACAGTCCAACCATCGTTTCTTTGGCCTTCCTCTACTCTTATAGCCATCCACATCCATACACAAGATTTTCCTCACGACATTTTCTTCATTCCTCCGCATCACATGCCCATACCACGACAACCGATTTCCACACAACTTTTCAGTCAGCGGTGCCACTTTCAGACTTCCTCTTAAATATAAAAGGAAGTCTGTCAGTCAGGCGACTGACTGATATGTCAACGCACAGCCTAAACTGCTGGTCCTAGAAACATGAACTTTTGAGGGTATGTTCTTTGTGAAGAACAGGTATCCACTAAGAAAGGGGTTTTCGAAATTCAAGATCTCCGGCCACCGTAGGCGCGGGCCTGCGGACGGTGAGTAGTGGGTAGGTCGCCGTCCGATCAGGACCAGACCCAAGAGTCGACGGCGCGTAGTGTTCCACGCACGCCTCAAAGAGATGTCAGCAATACATAACGGGGACCGTCATGGTATTATAAGTCTGACATGCCCTCCCGCTCTACCCAGAGCGAGAGAAGTCATTGGATGATTTCCTAACCCCACAAAAAAGGGATGGGAGGGGGGTGAAAAAGGGGTTGAAAGTTTATATTGGGGTAAGGACTAATTCCAAGCGGGTGGAGCCCCTGGCAGAAGCTAATTAACAATATACATCTAAATATTTCAGTAAAATATCGTTTCACCAACTTTTCTATTCAAATCGTTAGAAATAATATAACCAATCAATGTAACATGTCATTCATATATAACTGCTAACATAGATTAAGAAATACGAATAGAAATGAGACTCATCTCTACATAGTAAATAGTAGATAAGTAAATCAGTGTCGATTTCCGCGTCTGTCTCTTTCTCCGCTAGCTCCTCCTAAAACACGCAGGTGCCACTGAAGCGGAGCTGGACGGAGCTGAGCGGAGATGTGTAGGAATCGACCAATCATAAAGGTTGAAATCCTCATCGCGTCACTCGTCTCGTTTGTGATTGGTCGAATCCTGCACATCTTCGCTCCGCTCCGCCTAGCTCCGCTTCATTTGAAACGCATACTAATGCGGTTTTCTCTAAAAGAAAGAGCAATAAACGAGGAGTTAGTTATTTAGTAGAGTCACGGGGTCTCATCTCGAACAAAGACAATTTAGTTCAAACAAATGTCAATAGATGGCTTGAAGATTGAAGTTTATGTAAAATAAATATTTTGAAAAAAATATATGGTAAAAACTTCTAAAATCAGGTATAAATTGCACTGAAGTAGCAGTGGACATAGCTCGTAGAACAGACGGTCGATGGGGCCGAAAAGTTTTGGAGTGGAAGACGCAGAGTAGGAATGCCTCCCACAATGTGGACCGATGACCTGGGTCGCGGGTAGCCAATGGATGCGAGACGCACAGGATCGGTCATTGTGGCGACACTTTGGGAGGCCGATGTAGAGCAGTGATAGTGATAGGTAAAGAAATAGATGCGTTTCAATCAGAACTGTCACTTCTCCGTTTATAGTCTATACAGCTATGAAATGTCAAGCGTCCGGAAAGGTTGCCGGCGATCGATACGTTTCAATAATTCACGCGGACGAGCGTGTGATACGGCGGGTGTCCTGTCTGTTTGATTTACCCCTGGAGGGGAGGGTAGCGGTGTGACCAGATTAAACTTTCGTAAAACACCGGATTTAACTCGTGAAATTCCATACTTCCGTACTGTACCTACTTTTAAACTAATATTATAAAGAGGAAAGATTTTTTTTTGTTTGTACTGAATAAGCTCCAAAACTACTGACCAATTTTAACCAATTTTTCACTAATAGAAAGCTAAATTATTAGCGAGTAACATAGGATACTTTTTATCTCGGGAAAAATAACAGTTCCCGCGGGATAGAAAACGGGAGCGAAGCCGCGGGCAAAGTGCTAGTTCTATATATCAATATTAACAACTAGCTTCTGCCAGCAGCTCCACCCGCGTGGAATTAGTACTTTCTCCACTATAAATTATAGCCTATATGCCATTCTAGACAATAATCTATCCCTGTGCCAAATTTCATCCAGATCCGTTCAACCGTTCTGGCGTGATTGAGTGAAGAAAGAAAGAAAGAAAAACTGTTTATTCACGTGAAAGCGACGCACATACATTTTGATACATAAACAATTAATACAAAATATATCCTAGACGGATGCACCACTACCACGCGAAACGGCTAACGCTCAGCTTTTTGCAGCGGCCCATGCACGCAGGCACGAATCCACGGCGCTGGTTTTCAGCGTGTTTCGCTGTCTCAGAACAATAAATAAAACAAACGTATTACTTATTCATTGTTCCGAGGCACAGAACAATAAATTATCAATTGGACACAAAATACGCTGTTTCGGTGGCGCTCACAAATACAAAGTTAAATAAAAGCTTATAAAAATAAAAAAAAGAACAGATTTTATAAACCGGTAGCATAAATAATTAAAAATGTCATACGTTTAAACAGAGATCTACGATCAACTAAAGAAAGTATCAAGACAAAATAATTAATTAAATGGCAACATTTCGACGCTTCCCAAGCCAGAGACGACAAAGACAAAAGTTTGCGATATAGCCTAAACCTAATGTTATAAAGTGTATCATCTATGATCATCTATGATAATAGTGTACTCTGAGGTTTACGACTTACATAATGCCCGACCAATTTCTTTTTTGAAGTTATACACACTTGCTTATCCAATTTACTTTCGACATTGGCAGAATAGTCGACATCAGCTCTACTTGCCATCAACAAAAAATAGAATAGAACCACACAAGAATTATGTAATAGTAAACAGAAAAAGCGCTAGAAATTATAAAATAATGATGTTATGAGCATATTATGCTACAGTAATGATTGTGACAATAATGTTTGTGAGTGAAATTGGAAATAGTTGGAGGGTGACCCGACCTGTGCAATCTGTCCGACGCTCTCCCAAAAAGTAAGCTATGAAAGTAAAAATTAAGACATATAACTAATAATAAATTGTAATTTTAATTAAGTAATAACTTAATAATAACTATTTATTTCTCACCACAATATACATAAATAATTTTACATTGATCAGACAGTGATACATAATTCTGGTAAGTATATATTGTGGGAGACTGGTGCCTAAGCTAGGCTCGTGGCCTGTGTTTCAGGACACCAGGACCCCACCTCTTTACATTTTTCCATTTTATAAATTATGCACTAAGCGCGCTGACAGAATGTAGTAAGGTTTCATACAACATTAAATTATAGTTTTATTTATTTTGCTTAATATCTAGGTTAAGTATGCGAGACGAATGTTAGTAAGTGTGTAGTTTAATATGGGCGAATATGTGGGTGTGTGAGTGTGTGGGTGTGTGTGAGTGTGTGATTATGTGTTTAGGTTTTTGTAAGCATGTTTTCAGTATCATTATAGTTAAGTTCTAGCAGCTAGTCAGTTAACCCCTTTTTGCATTTATTCTTGGTGAGACTAAAAATATGTAACACATTATGAGTTTTATTGTATAAGTAGCCACCTAGATAGCAAAAGAAACGTTTTGCAAAAATGGTTTTGTGACGAAGATGAAGGCGCTCCACTGGATCATATCGTCTTTTCCCCCTGGACAGTGTTGGATTATAAACAAGGAGAGTATGCTGTTTCAACAAGGTGTGCAATATAAACAGTTGACGCACTGTAAGGACTTTAATTTCTTTGTATAACTGTTCAGTGGGGTAGCGATATGGTCGAAAATACGACACTTTCAGTATAGCTCTTTGGGTTCTTTCAATTTCAATTAGGGTAGTTTTCGGAGCTCCACCCCAAGAGGTGATACCGTAGCATATTATAGATTGAGCAAGGGCATAGTACACTGATTTCATGATATTTTTATCGACTACAAGTCTCAGCGTTTTGAACACATCTATTAGTTTCTGTAATCTGTTACTAAGAGTGGTTATGTGGTCTTGAAATCTTAGGTTTTTGTCGATTGTTATTCCCAGGTATTTTACATTCTCAGCCTTGGTGAGTGGTTCACAGTTACAACTACCGGTGAGTGGGTTTGTGCAGGAGTGAGCCACAATAGTATTAGGTAATGTTTGAGAGGATCCATTATTTTTCATGCAGAATGCTATGTAACTGGTTTTGGTCGTATTAAGTGTCAACAGATTGTCACGTAACCAGTTGGATACCGTATTAAAGCCTAGTTGTGCACGCTCATAGACATCTTCCCACGAGCTCCCGCTGAACAAAAGCGCAGTGTCATCAGCAAAGCTAATGATTTTGCCATTAGGGATAGTGAACGTTCCTAGATCGTTGATATAAATGAGGAATAGTGAAGGGCCGAGGACACTACCTTGAGGCGTTCCGTAATTAATTATTTGTTCCTCACTGATGAATTCATCTATCTTTACTCTCTGGGTACGCTCATTCAGGTAGTCTTTAAAGAGGTCCAGTGGAAGTCCTCTGATTCCCAAGCATTCCATCTTATGTACAAGAATTGGGACAGAAACCGTGTCGAAAGCCTTGGCAAGATCCAGAAATATAGCCATAACCTTATCCCCACTATCCATGTTTTTGACTACATAGTCTTTTAACTCGTGGACCGCGTAAGAGGTGGATTTGCCTGAGCGAAACCCAAATTGCGCTGGTGCGATAAGATTATTGTTTTCTAATAGCTCACAAGTCTACTATTCATTACCCGTTCTAGTATTTTGGAAAATGTTGTTAGTACAGATATAGGTCTATAGTTATCAACACGGCTCCTGTCCCCACTCTTGTAGATCGGATGAATTATGGCTTTTTTGAACACGTTAGGAAATTTACCAGTGGAAAGAGCAAGGTTACATATGTACGTTAACGGAGGCACAATCACGGCCGCATGCTTTTTCAATAGGTCACCGGATATCCCATCCCACTCCACGGCACAGTTATTGCGGAGCGACATTAATATTCCGGCTACCTCTTCCTCATCTGTTGGGAGCATTACCATGGATTGCGTTCTGTTAGTTTGGTTTCCTTTTGTAGCTTTTGTTTGTGTACACTTTATGTTTTTAGCCAGTTTTTCACCTATTTTGGCAAAAAAGTCATTGACGTGGTTTACAGAATTTTGTGGTGAACTTGACGAGGCTAGTAATTGTGATGATGTGTTGGCTTTCCTTGTCGACCTGTTTGAGATATTATTTATAGCAGACCATAACTGTTTAGTGTTTTTTCCAGCTTTCCTGATCTCATTTTTTTCAAATTGTATTTTTAAGTTCCTTAATAATTTATTACAATAGTTTCTGTACCTAGTGAAAGTAATTTTTAAAATCTCGTTATTAGGCGCCTGTTTAAATTTTCTATGCAATGTGTCTCGATGCCGCATACAGCGAAGTAAACCAGGAGTAATCCATGGTTTTAATATTTGTTTACGGTTCGGAGTCTTACCAGATTTGGAGTTTGAGTCTATCACGTGTTTTATTAATCTAGTTATTGTTTCCCCTGCTACATGAGGATCTTGGGTCTTGTATATTTCACTGAAGTCTAGTTGTTTTAGGTCTGTATCTATCTTAACATAATTATAACGCATACATTTTTTTGTAGTTTTTTTAGGCATTCGTTTTGACAAGAATAACATTACTGTCTCATGATCAGTTAGAGCAGAGTGTGCGACTGAAGTAGAAGCAGGTAATCGAGTTTTCAGTATGACGTGGTCAAGACATGCTTTTTGTCGCGTAGGTACTAGTATTGTCTGAGCAGGTAAAAGGCCATGAGTCGCCAGTAAGTTTAGGTAGGAAAAATAAATAAATAATAAGTATTGAAATGATATTATTATAAATAAGAGTAGGAATCTAAAGTTTATAAAGAATTGTATTCTCCATTTATACAGGGTAAAACATAGAACAAGGACAGGAAATCGCCGCCAGCAATCCCATTTGACAAGAGGCAGAAAGCCATGCCACAGCGCTGCTGAAGACCCGAACCAAAATCTGCAGGCCATGACCCGTGAGATAAACGAGATAAAGATGTGTCTTGAAAATTATTGTGATGAAAATTGTGCATGCAATAGTAATTTCTTATGTTGATGTTTAAAAGACTGTATCGTTATGAGTGACAAACATCCATCGATCCAAACTTTCGCAATTATAATATAAGTTGCGCCCCGCGGTTTCACCTGCGTAGAACGGGACAAAAAGTATGCATATGTGTTAATCCAGGGTATCATCATTCTCCTGCCCTTATCCCAATTTATTTGGGGTCGGGGCAACATGTCTTTTTCTTCCATACTCCTCTATTAGTCGTCATCTCTGTAGTCACCCCCTTTTTACCCATATCCTCTTTCACACAATCTAACCATCGTTTCTTTGGCCTTTTCCTTACTCTTATAGCCATCCACATCCATACACAAGACTTTCCTCACGACATTTTCTTCATTCCTCCGCATCACATGCCTATACCACGACAACCGATTTCCACACAACTTTTCAGTCAGCGGTGCCACTTTCAAACTTCCTCTTATATACTCATTCCTAATTCTATCCATGCGCGTAACACCACACATCGCTCTTAGCATTCTCACCTCAGCTGAATTCAATTAATCTTCATTCATCTCTTTTGTGGCCCAACATTCTGAACCATTCAAGACAGCAGTGTTAATCCAGGGTATATAGCTTATATATAAGCTATCTACACACCAAATTTCATCTAAATCGGTCAAGCCGTTTGAGCGTGAAAACGTAACAAACATACAAACACACACGCTCGCAAACCTTCACCTTTACAATATTAGTGTGATTAGTTATAGGAAGTAGAACTTAAATACGAAATTAACTCATCAAAAAGTTCATCTGTCTGTTTTTTAAGCTTTCACACCTAAACCTCTGAAAGAATTATGACGATTTATGGTACAGAGATAGCTTTGACCTTGGAAAATTACCAAGGATACTTTTTATCCCGGGGGTGCCCTTTCTGCCTGTCAGACTAACTGACTAAAACCACACGGTGTTCTGCAGCTACCTGTGGCCGGGACGCTGGAGTGCTTGCGCATTTTGTCACGCTCCCCCGGCCATGTATTGGCCCGCATAAATTACTTACGTTCCCTTGCTATAATACCTGAATTTCACGCGGGCTAGTCCTCTGGCCAACGAAATAAACCAGTTATATACCAATTCGACAGGATTACAGGGGAGTAGCCAATAGGGACTAAGTTGCCAATTGGTGTAACGCGTACTAAGGCGCTGTGATGGACCACAAGCAACAGGGTCCACCGAAGAACACATGCGATGAGGACGGCTTCATTATGGTGTAGAGAAAGAAGAGGAAGCTTTTATTGCAACCAGTGTGGGACAGTGCCGACAGGATCTAACATGCTGCTACGTCCTGCAGTACAGCTGACGCAGCCGTATGTGTCCCGTTTGCACCACTACTAAGACTGAGGACATCGTAGAGTAAATTCGGGTGAAGACCAACTGGACCTTGAGGGTGGAGAAGTTGAAGGCACGCCATAACACCAATTTCAAGTCATTCGTGGTGCGCGTTCCGACTCACTATTTGATGACCTTCTTCAAGGAAGAGTTTTGACCGAAAGGTGGGCTGTATCGGCGTTTTCGAGGCTGACGACGCCGTCACTTAGTGTACATTCGTTTTAAGTTTATTGTATAAAATACTAGCTGACCCGACAAACGTTGTCCTGTCTTAGCTATGAGCTGTCAAACGCGCGAAGTTTAAATTTCTTATTTTCCGCACAATTTTCTTAATTTTGTCTGTCATAATAATCTTCTCCTGACCATAAATAAAAAACTTTTTTACAAAAAAATAGAACCGACTTCCAAAAAAAGTGCAAAATAACTTTAATTTCGGAAGTCGGTGTTCCTGTTTTGTGTCTTCGTTTTTTGACACCGACTTCCGAAATTAAAGTTATTTTGCACTTTTTTTGGAAGTCGGTTCTATTTTTTTGTAAAAAAGTTTTTTATTTTTCACTTTTTAGTAGTGGCTCCCCATTAAACTGTGTTAACAATTCATAGACATACGATAGCAGCAATCGCGGTTGATTTGCTGTCAATTTTTGAAGAGTTCCGATGTCTGTCTCCGAAACCCATCATCACATCTTCTTGAAATTTTAATGGGACCATTTCGGAATAAACCCCTTTCGAACAAAAAAAGAATTTTGCAAATCCGTCAATAAATGACTGAGTTATGCCCGAACATACATAAAAAAAAAAAAAAAAAAAAAATACAAACATCCGAATTGATAACCTCCTCCTTTTTCGAAGTCGGTTAAAAACACAAGAAATAAAGAATTAGCGAAATCGGTAAAGCCGTTTTCAAGATATAGCGTGACCAGGAGAAATAGGGGTTCAATTTTAAACATCTAAACGATAGATGTATTAGTTTATAGTAGTTGTTATACTTATTGTATTGTGTTTTATGGGCCTTAATTGCCTGAAATAAAGGATAAATAAATAAATAAAAATGATCATGAGATCAAATCAGAGTGGGCCCACTTTCTTTTTAGGACCTGGATTCACCCAATGAAATGGATCCTAAAATTATATTTGCTGTGTTTCAAATGGTGGGCATACAATATTATAACATAAATTAGCCTTATGTAGTTCCCACTGTGGGGACTCAGGCCTCTTCAGCTTTAGAAGAGGGAAAGGGACGTAATTTAACCACCTCGCGGGCTCAGTGCGGCTTGGTGGATGTCACATGTCTTAAATGTTTTGTTCTAGGACATACCGGTTTCCTCACGATGTTTTCCTTCACCGCTTTGAGAACAGTGATGATGAAATAAATTATACAATATAATAATAATTATAATCTTGACTGGGTTTGAACTCACGACCTACAACTCGTATGTCGGTGCCATTACCACTATGGTGGACATAATAAAGACTAGGGAGTGCCTCCGCAGCCGGTGCCGTGTCCTGAAATTGCAGCCGGCGATGACTTTGAAAATAAAGCGTAAAATAGAGTTTGCAAAAATTTTAAAAAGCAAACGTGGGCAAGCTAGTTTTGAACTTGTAATCCCAAGCATACGTTGATACGTATGCTTGGGATTACAAGTTCAAAACCAACCCGTGGCCACTCGGCTAAGCTCACATCTAACGAAACTGTTATAAATAGGTAGGTATAATGTGCTAACGACGGTTGTAAGTAAGGAAAGCCGACGGAACCTTTCTGCAGGTTTTAAAGGAACCGGGGTGCGTGGAGTTCCCGAGATCGCTTCGCTCGTTCTTAGACTAAACAGTAAAACAAAGTACTGCCGGCAGCGGAGGCGCTCCCTAAACATTATTCTATCTATGAGTATGGTATGTCCGAGTGCTCATCGAGTTTTTTGGCAAGCTGTCGACTGTTCACGTGACCAGAGGGCTGGGCTTTTCTTTGGCCAACGAATCAGCATTGCCATTCAACGTGGCAGTGCTGCTAGCGTTCTGGGCACTTTTTTCCATTGACAGCGATGTGGATGAATTTTTTGATGCACATGAACATACTTCTATCTATAGATTTCTCTAAAACCGCTTTACTAAGTACATAATTATTATTTATTATATGTGTTATGAATACCGTTATACAATGGTGCCAATTCTCTTATTCAATAACTAACCTAAAATTAGAAAATCGCTATCTTTTACTAAAAGGCAGTGCTAAGGACGCCTATAGCTATGAACTAAGTTAGAGATGTCAAACTAGTTTACGCCTTGCGCTTTACCGTGTTTTTAGTCGACATGTTTTTACGTGTACCCTTAATTTGTATGGAATTATTAAGTCAACTAAATTTGACAGCTCCAATTTGCGTCCGTCTCTTTCTTATTTTATTAGAGAGAAAAAGAAAGCAATAGCCTAAATTACGTTTAGCTTGTGCACATAACAGAATTGGCACCAATAACAACAATTTAGCGAATAATGAGCTCCTCGCAAAATCCGTCGTACAAAAGAAGTATTAAAATACTACATGTGGTCACACTGGTGGGCAGATTTCCACGTACACATGTTTATTTTTAAATCGAAGTAGTGATGTATAAGGTCGCGGCTGATAGACGGACTGACGGCATGGATATTATGCATTTCCAATACTGAACTGCTTTCTTAGAAAACTAGAAAACTGTTTTGAGAATCGTTTGGAAAAAGTTATAAGTTGTTAGGTAAGTGTTTACATATTATGGGTCACGGGTGGGTTTTAGTCAGTAAGAGTCTGACACGCCCTCTCGCTCCACCCTGAGCGGGAGAAGTCATCGGCCGGTCGATTCTGTTCACAGCTCACCGTAAAAACTTAGGTGGAGTGAGCGTGAAGTGAACTGTCATTCCACCTTGATTGAATGGATTGACAGCCCACTTCACGTTCACTTCACCTAAGTTATCACGGTGAGATTTTACAGAATAGCTCTACAGATGTCCTCCCAAATTTAAAAAGAAATTATAATACTAGATTCTGTCAGCGGCTGCTGCCGCATGGAATTAGGATTCTAATTTATAGCTTACTATGTTATTCTGATGTATAAGTTATATTACAGTAAAGTTTCATCATTTTGATGATCCTCCGTTCAGTAGTTTTTGCGTGAAAGAGTAATAAACCTATATACGAGTATGTATTTGTATCTAATATATTTTGGTATATGTTTGCATTTATGTTATCTTATTTCATTGTTTTTTTTTTTTGGTTTTATGTATTCTTTTTTTCTCCTACTACTTTACCACACAGTGTCTACTTCCCTTTTTTTATTCAACTCTCCTTTTGCAGGTATGCTGGAAGAGATTTCATTAGAAATAAGCATTACCTTTGGACATAATTACTTTTTTTTTCTGTTTCATTCCTGTCTGTTTTGTGTGTACATAAATTGTTAAATGAATAAATAAATAAATAAACATCCATACATCACAGACTTTCACATTTATAATATTAGCAAGATGGACTATTATGTAACTTAGTATTTAAGAAAACTGATAATAATAATGTATACTACAATCGCGTATAAAAACTCCGAGAGCAGAACTCATTGGGCACCCAAAAAAATCGGCCAAGTGCGTGTCGGGCCACGCGCATGGCAGGGTTCCGTAGTCACCCGTTATAACACGCGGAATTAGAAGGGGGCTTTATGTTTATTACTATGAACATATTAATTGAGTTCACGGTTTAACGGAAAATATCGTCTAAATTCAAAACCAAAAAAACAAAATATATTTTTCCAAAACTTTACATGTTTATTAGCCGTTTTAAATATTAAATATAAATAATTAACAATTTCACTTAAGTTTTTTTTTTCTAAGAATTTTGTGTTTTGTACGAAATATATATATACTTTGTAAGTTGGGCGACTATTAATCTTAAACTAACAAAGCTAACTTAGCCGTGAGAGTTTTATTCATTTATATGTTCTGTAATCTAAATAGTGTATATAATAAAGAGCATTCTGTTCTATTCTATTGTATAGTTTTCTTAATTCTTTATTGTACACCACATCTTAACATAAAATACAGTCATTACACAGTTCATGTACAAAGGCGAGCTTAAGTCAAAGTTGAGTTTTCTCCCAGCAAACCTTTGAGTGATAGAGTGAGGTCACATTCGAGGGTAGGATTGTGTACATATATAAACTTATATAAATAAGCCCTATATATAAAATACATACAAAATACTATATACTAATATATACAAATATACAGCAACATATACCCTAATAATATGTCATTGTGAAAATAAGTGCTCTTTTATTTTCCTCTTAAAGACATTCAGAGAAGGGCTGTCGCGTAGGGAGTGTGGAAGAGAGTTCCAGAGACGCACTGCAGTCACTGAAAAGGAGCCATTATAGCGGCTGGAAGTGTGACGCGGAGTACGAAGGAGAAGAGAAGAGGCGGTGCGACAGAGTTTACCTCTCGGAACGAGGTACTCAAATCGTTCACGAAGATATTGAGGAAGAATAGGATTGTGCAAAATAGTATAAAGAAGGGATAGGATATGGGTATCTCGCCGACGCCGAATTGGCAGCCACCCTAATCTGGTCCGAAACTCTGACACATGGTCGTAATTGCGGAGGCCAAAAATAAAGCGGATGCACAAATATTGCAGTCGTTCAAGTTTGTTTAAAAGTACCTCTTTAGCATCTAGGAAATAGACATCCGCATAGTCTATGAGCGGTAGTAGGAGAGATTGAGCAAGAGAAACCTTAGTGCGAAATGGTAAGAATTTTTGGAGACGTTTAAGAGACTGAAAGGAGTAGGAGACCCTCTTACTCACATCAGAAATGTGAACCTCCCAAGAGAGTTTAGAGTCCATGTGGACGCCCAGGTTTTTAGCGCTTTTGGAGTATAATATGGGCACTGAATCGTACACTACTGGTGGGAGCGACCGGTGATCTAATAGGTTGAGCATATATTTGCCACCAATAATGAGGGCTTGAGATTTAGTTGGGTTTAGTAAGAGTCCAAAGGATTTTGCCCACTTGTTGATATTTTCAAGGTCATCATTGATGGCAGCCACAGCCCCACCAAGTTCATCTATTTTAAAATGACGATATAATTGCAAGTCGTCTGCATAGAGATGATAGTTAGAAAATAGGACCAGTAATAGCATTTATAAAAACTGAGAAGAGAAGAGGAGAGAGGACGCCACCCTGAGGAACACCTGCAGCCAGATCACACCAATCAGAGGAATCTTCATCGGATCGAACAGACTGCAAACGGCCCCGAAGATATGAATTGAACCACTCAATTACTGGTGCAGAGATATTAAGTGAGGAAAGGATTCCCAAGAGAATTTCAAAGTCAACCGAGTTAAAAGCGCTGCTGAAGTCCAGTAAAACTAATATAGTGAGACATTTATTTTCCATAGCCAGTCTTATGTCGTCAGTAATTTTGACTAAAATTGTCACAGTGCTATGGCCAGGTCTAAAACCAGATTGGTAAGGACTCAGCAGGCTATTAGAGGATAGATAATTCGACAAATGCTTCTGAACAATACTCTCAAGGACTTTAGATAGAATGCGGAGAATGGATATTGGATGGAACTGGGATGGTGAGGAAGGATTTGAAACTTTAGGAAGCGGTAGGACGTGAGCCTTCTTCCAAGCTGAAGGAAAGGCGTTTTTGTAGAGCGAAAAATTTACAATATGGGTGATGACAGTAAGTATTTCACTCAAAATAGGAAGAAACAGTTGGAGTTGAAGGCCGTTGTCACCTACCGCTTTTGTAGAGATGGATTGGATACATTTATTAATATCTAGTTCAGTAATTGGGTGGAAAGAGAAAGAAGTATATTAAAAATAGTAGTAGTAATAGTATTTATTAAAAATGTTCTCTATGTCATAGTGTGGGATGCCCAGGAAAAAAAAGATGCGGAATTTAGTCGAGTATCCTGAAAAATTTAGTAAGAGCACCCTAGCATCGTTTAAAGAGACCGTTCAAACCGCGTCAGTCGCATAGGTTATCGTGGCGTTCCTGAGGACAATTTTTTCGGCCACCTAGGTCATCCGGGCGTTCCAGTGAATCTATCATCACGATTTTTTTAGCTTTTAGATGGGGGGACGCTAAACTCGACAAAAAAATAACAATTTAAAGTTTAATATTTTGCAAACGTATCCCTGAATCGAAATAGAGTCTTCACAACCCCTCAATGATTTTTGAAAGACCTATCCAATGATACCAAACTGTAACGAAATGGATAATGAAAATGGTTCATTTATGTTGATAAAATGATAGATAGACAATAATACAGTAGCGGGGCTGAACAGTTGACCACCTTGCGTGACTGATTGAATCAAAAAATAAAATAAACAAAAATACACGCATGAAGCTAATTATTCTATCGTTCAAGCCGGTTGGTAAACATTGTGTCGAAAACGGTATGTTTTCCAATCAATCATTTGAAGACATGCGACATCAACCCGTACTGGGTCGGCGTGGCGGGTAAGGCTCACTTCTTCTCCGACTCCTAGCAGTGAGAGCATTATAGGCTGATTATAGAGGGTGTAAAAAGACACATCACGAAGCCGTTAACTACGCATACTGTACGTCTAACAAAGTAGCTTTGCGCAAAAATTATTACTTTTATTTTAGGTATAAAAAAATATATATTTTATTGCGCGCAAAGTAACACGAACCCAGGAAAGTGGAGTTAAACCCCGCCCCTTCGCTCTAAGCCACGTAGGTACTTGTCGGATACGTTTGATATTCAATGCGTTTTTGTAACTGCAAATGAGTAATCGAAATTTTGAAAAATGAAATGAAAATTCAGGTAATGTTTGTTTGGAAAAAAGTTAATCTTTAAAATGGTGAAGGTTTCATAAAAATACGCTTCATAGTTTTTGCGTGATTCTCACTTTTTTATCTGAGTTAGACATAACTTTACAAATTAATTAGAGTATGTTATGAAAATGTAATTTCAAATATTCTGAGATCAAATTATGACAGAAATTGTCTAGTGTTACATATATTTTTTTATAGATATGAGACAAGTCGTTTAGGCGTGATGTTCAATTAAAAACCATTAAAAGTCGTATAACTGCGCCGTTACGGATCGTCAGAAGCCGCATCTCAGTGAGAAATTATGTACACACCGTGGAACTTCAAATTTATTCGAATTCTCTCACTCGTCGCGTCTCTCTCGGTGTGAGCTGGCCCTAAGTTTAGATTAAGATATTTTAATCTCACTACGCTTCATTGAACCTGCCAAAGTAAACAGAGTTATCTTCAAATGTTAAAGTGTTATGACGGAGCACTCAGCAATGCCCTATTTAATGGTTAATTAAAACAGAAGGAAGATAAAAAGGTTATTCTGTGTTTTGTCTAGAGTGCCGTAGAAAAGCCTACACGACTTCACATAACAATTTCATTTAATTTAAAGTTTTTTAGGGTTCCGTAGTCCTAGAAAGGACAAGGAACCCTTATAATTTCATTCTGTCCATCTGCCCGTCCGAGGCATAGCTTAGAGGCACAAAGAAACAATAAAATTTGTAGGGTTCCGTAATCCTAAAAAAGACAAGGAGCCCTTATAATTTCATTGTGTCCATCTGCCCGCCCGTGGCATAGCTTAGAGGCACAATCAAACAATAAAATTTTAGGGTTCCGAAATCCTAAAAAAGACAAGGAACCCTTATAATTTCATTGTGTCCATCTGCCCGTCCGAGGCATAGCTTAGAGGCACAAAGAAACAATAACATTTTGAAAAAGATTTTTTATGGTAGCCTCCGTACATAACATGTAAAGTGGGAATGATTTTTCGCCTGTGATGATGATCTCTCGCCTATCCTATCGTGTGAGGTACCGTTAGATTGGACTTACAAAATCATTGCGGGGTTGTAAAGACTTTTTTTTCGATTTAGTGATTTGTTTGTGACTTATTAAACTTTATAGTAATATTTTTTGTTCGAGACGAGCGTCCCTCCCCCTCCCATCCCCCCCCCCACCGCCCCACTAAAAGCTAAACTGTTGACTTGAAAAATCTGAAGATTTGTATTCTGAATATAGACTGTACCTGCGCGCAGTTGCACTAGGGTTGCCAACCGTAGTCTAAAATAGAGTATTGTACTCTATTTCATGTAGGTGTAAATAAGTAATAATCTGTAATAGAGTACGCACAATTTCACAATGTTTACTATACTAATACCAGTCATGTATACCCATTGTCATAACCCAAAATTGTAACGTTTACTGTTCATCTGTCCATTGAAATTAATAAAAAATATGCTAAAAAATAGATTAAAAATGTTTGGAGTCATACAATTCTTTTAAAACTGATGAAAAATTGAAAAGTGCCGTAAAAGGCACAAAAATACTTTTCAAAAATAAAAAATAAATATATTTACTCTTTTTTTAAGGTGGTACTCTTTATTTACCCTGTCTAAAATCAGATATACACTATTTCTTTTAAAAAATGTTGGCAACCCTAAGTTGCACTCGCAGCTAACTTCGCACACGCACTTTGACGAATACTGTGTACACAACATAAGTATCGCTCATGAAGGCTATATTAATTTTATGATGAATATGACAATAATTTAGAAAACATCAAAAATTACTTGTAGTAGGTATAATTATTTGCCCAATTTTCGACCGTTATTAACCCGTTTTTATTTCTAAAGCGGAAACTATGTAGAATGCATATTATGTACACGTACATAAGAGACCTCTATCAAAGTTGAAGGATTTTAAACTGTACTCCTAAACCCTTGATACTTTTGAGTAATTCGTCTACTCAATAACGGTAAAAAGATCCGGGACGAGTACAGCTCATTAGGCATCGAAAAATTCGTCTATATCGCTGTCAATGGGAAAAGTGCCCAGAACGCTGGCAGCATTGCCACGTTCAATGGCAATGCTGATTCTTTGGCCGACAAAATTATTCGATGCCCCATGAGCTGTACTCCTCCCGGATCTTTTATGCCTCTTGTACATATTTTATTTATTAAGTTATTTATGTAATGAAATAAATTGGTATCTAGGTAATTTATTTAACAACAATGAACACTAAGAAATAAAACAAAACTATACCTATCTAACTTAACTATATAAACACAAATGTTACAAAATATGGTAATATCGTGTACATTTAACTAGCAACACTGTTTAAGACTTGGCATCCCCATATCCCTCCTACTAACCGTAGTGTTCAAGAGACAGCTTAAGCTCGATCTTTTCGATCGCTGACGGCTGACTCGAGCGGCTCTAATAGTGGAACCTCTGCAGGATTGACGGTTGGTCGTTGAAAGTTTAAATATTGAAAATTAACGGAAATAATATAAATTACTTTATGTGAATTTGTGTTAAACTGATTTGATTCTGAGCTTGATATATATTGATAACGTGATTAATAAAAGTATATTCTCCTGAAACCGCTGTTTTTCTGAGTTGTCTTACAACTCAGAAGTGGGATTACGATAACAAGGTAAGAAAATAAGTTTTTTTTTTCTTTTTCTCATTTTTTCGTTACTTGTTGTCGTCCACTTGCCCACAGATATTTAAATATTGTAAAGGTGGTTTTATTGCAAAGCTGTATGAGTGAGATTTGTTAACATTTGGTCAGGGCACTCCCTGACAATGTTGACAAAGAACTCGTGACTTCTACGATCACAAAAACATTTGGCCGGGGTACTCCCCGGTATTGAGGTTGTGTGGTTAGAATTCACTCCCCGAACTATACTCGCATATTAATGGCCTTTACTAATTTGACAATGGTGCCGATTCTCTTGTTCAATAACTAAACTAAAATTGGAGAATCGCTGTATTTTTCTAAAGGGCAGTGCGAGAAAGGGACGGCTATAGCTATGAACTGAGTTGGAGATGTCAAACTAGTTTACGCCTTGCGTTTCACCGTGTTTTAATCGACATGTTTTTACGTGTACTCTTAATTTGTATGGAAATATTGGTTCAACTAAGTTTGACAGCTCTAATTTACGTCCGTCGCCTTCTTGTTTTATTAAAGAGAAAAAGATAGGAATAGCCTAAATTAAGTTTCGTTCGTGCAAAACGGAATCCGCACCAATGTTATTGTTGGCACTTGGTCAGGGCATTCCCTGACAGTGTTAGCATGATATTGACTTATGCGGTAGTTAATGGTCTTAGCGAAATTTTGCCTGGGTGCCCCTGGTAATGCAGCTATGTGAAAGAACTACTCCTATTGCCATTTTCTTTATTATTTTCACTAATAGAAAATACGGGTTTGCACGTTGACAGTGCTCTTTATAGTCCTTTTAACAACATTAGCCAAAATAATTTTCAATAATGAAGTTAAGTAACTACCCACTTATTTGGATTGGTAGCATTTGGTTAGTGCATTCCCTGACAATGTTAGTGATCCCTCGTGCTTGATAAATTCTTATGCAAATGTTAAGCTTTGGCTCCAACATCAACCAATTAAAAGGGAATGATGCGTTTTTTTTTGTATTGTTTTCAACAGCATACCGATGGAACCTGAGCGTTTTCGAACACCATCACGTTGCCGGGATGGCAGCCGCGAGGTTGATGATCAACGCAGTAGGCGCAGCCGGAGCAAGCACCGGCGCAGCACCACTGCGAAACGTTGCACTAAGCGACGTGACCGTAGCGGCGGCAGTGACGAGAACCCTGGGGAGCATCGCAGCAGGCGCAGCAGGGAGCGCCGCAGCATACGGACGAGTGAGTCACGCAGTTGCAGCCCGGGCCGCTCACGGAACCGGCGCGACAGCCGACTTGGCAGCGAGTGTCGGAGCGACCGGCATCAGAAACGTAGCAGGGCGAAGCGTGCTTCTGAACGTGACGGCGAGACCAGTGAAGTGAAACGAAGCAGATGTGATGTAAGCAATCAAAACACTACTTTATTGATTGAGTCATTCTTAGATATTATGAAGTCTTCGAAATTCGGTTCGAGTGAGAAGTTTTCGTCTTTAAACCAGGTTATACCTGAATTTGACCCAATGATCAAAGAGCAAACTATTAATGCATGGATTTCTAAAGTCGAAGAATGTAGACAGATTTATGAGTGGTCGGAAAAACAGGTCATACATTACGCTTTACCTAAACTCACGGGCATCGCCAAGACGTGGTATCAAAGTTTGCCTACACTCTTGCATTCTTGGGAAGAGTGGAAAACTAAAATAATAGAGACATTTCCGTCTAGTCAAAACTATGGAGAGATACTTACAGAGATGTTAAATAAGAAATTACGTTTTGGCGAATCCCCCGAGTTGTACTATTACGCCAAAATTAACCTACTCAATCGCTGCAATATTCATGGTAAAGATGCGGTAGATTGTATAGTTTTTGGAATCGAGGACCGAGGTATAAAGTTAGGGGCCCAAGCGGCGCAGTTTCCAGAGCCAGAACAATTATTGAAATTTCTTAAAAATGTAAAACCGGGAACTCCTAGGGAGTCTGATAGGTCGAGTAAAGATAGAGAAAAACGTTCTACTATTCACGCAAATACAAAGGGAACTAACAAGATGGATAAATCGGAGGATAGAGTCATGGTTTGCTTTAACTGTAATCAGCCTGGCCACCCCAGTTATAAATGTAATAAGCCCACGATAAGATGTACTCACTGTAAACTTTTAGGACACTTGGCAAATGCGTGCCCAAAAGTGCTCCAAAGAAATGATAAAGAATAATCTGTTCTTAATATTGCTAGTCGGATCGCATCCAGTATATACACTTTTCCTATTACCGTAAATGGAGTAAAGATACAGCGCCACTTAGATTTAGGTAATAAATGTACGTTAATACGCTTTTCTGATGCCATGAGATTAGGAATCAATTATTATAAAACTGATAGAAACTTACCACTGTTGAAGGGACTTGGCAACATACCGTATCAGCCTGCGGGTACTTCTAAAGTGACTATTGAAGTTAAGGATATCGTTGAAAATGATTTCGAGGTATTGATAGTTGACGATAATCTCAATAACTATCCTGTTCTATTGGGCCATACGTTTTCAGAACGCCCTGGTTTAAAAATAATTAAAACCGCAAATAGCCTGGATATTAGTAAAACTGCCGATGATCTCGAGATACACTTGGTTTGTAGCAGTGATAGTTATGTTAAGACTAATGAAATAAAACCTATCCAAGTAACATCAGCTCCAAATTACTCTGGTCCTTTATTTGTAGCTGGAGGAATTCGTGGTCCAATCGGGTCTGAGTATTACTTGTTTGCAGGGGAATACTATTAACTATTAATAATAAAAATAGATAAAGGCCAGGGTCGAGTTTTTATTTTTAATTTGAGCATTAAGATGGGTAGTTCCTAAGGGCTCTCGGTGGCAGATAGTTGAAGCTAACCATGACGACGTAGGACATTTCGGCTTTGACGATCGACGTAGGACGTTAGACCGGGTTCGTGCCTTGTACTGGTTTCCTAAAATGAGATCATTTATCAAGAAATATGTGTCTGCGTGTTTGGAGTGTGCGCACCACAAATTGCCGAGTGGTGCGCAACAGGGGCTTCTGCATCCTATACAAAAGGTAGAAGTTCCCTTTCACACCATACATGCTGACCATCTAGGCCCGTTCAATAAAAGCAAAAAGAAAAACTCTTACATTTTAGTTACAATTGAAGCGTTCACAAAATTCATTACGTTAGCACCAGGCACGAGTACAAAATCTTCAAAAACTATAAAGGTAATTAAGAGTTTAATCGGATGTTTTTGAACCCCTACTCGTATTGGGTAGTAGTAGTACCCATAACACAAGCTCTGCTTAGCTTGGGACTAGATGGCGTTGTGTGATAGTTGTGGAATATTATTATTATATTATTATTACGGATAGAGGGACTTGCTTCACGAGTAAAAAGTCTAAAACATTTACTCAATCTCTTGGCATCAAGCACATACTTTACCTCGAGCCAATGGACAGGTCGAACGGTCGAACAGAACCATTCTGGCTTCTCTAGGTACGATGACTCACGGGGAGGATCCTCGAACATGGGACCAGTACCTTCCCGACGTACAGTTAGGTATCAATACTGCAATACATGATGTCACTAAGAAATCGCCTAGTGAACTATTATTTGGGCGTAGGGTAACCAATCCATCACAGGGTATTTTGAATGAAGTAATTTCTGATACCGATGATGGATTGGTACAGGGTAATATAGAAGACATTAGAGCTGATGCCAGCTGCTTGATGCAAAAGCAAAATGAAGTCAGTAGAGAACGTTACAATAGTCGTAAGAAAACTACTAAGCAATATAAAGAAGGAGACTTGGTTCGAAACGTTCGGGCAATTGCATCAGGCAGCGGGCAGTCCAAGAAGTTAGAGCTAAAATTACAAGGACCATACAGAGTGATAAAGGTATTGCCAAACTACCGCTATGTAGTTGAAGATACCCCACTGTCACGAAAAGGGCGACGCTACGAAGCCATTATTGCAGTAGACAAGATGCATCCCTGGCTATCATTTAAATCCATCTCTGAAAGCGACAACGATGGTAACCCCCAGTTCAGGCAGCGGGCGTGGAAATGACGATTTTACTGATCATGATAAGAACCCAGTCCAAACCTTCTCACTCGACACCAACGTTTAGTCTATAAGTAATTAAAACCTAAGTGAAAAGTCCATGCATATACCGTGACCAGGAAATGATTCATGTTCAAGGTATCGCATGGCATGGTTGACAGGCTGTCTATTGTGGGCATGATTGGTGCAATGATGTGCCGCCTAAGGATAAATCAATAGACAACCTGAAGTGATATTCGGGGCTACTTATTGTGGGCATGACGTGCACAATGATGTGCCGCCCAAGGACAAGCAATAAGTAGTCCTAGTAATCTTGATTTGGGCCGCTTATTGTGGGCATGACGTGCACAATGATGTGCCGCCCAATGAAAAGCAATAAGTAATCCTAGTATTCTGGATTTGGGCCGCTTATTGTGGGCATGACGTGCACAATGATGTGCCGCCCAAGGAGAAGCAATAAGTATTCCTAGTAATCTTGATTTGGGCCGCTTATTGTGGGCATGACGTGCACAATGATGTGCCACCCAATGAAAAGCAATAAGTAATCCTAGTATTCTGGATTTGGGCCGCTTATTGTGGGCATGACGTGCACAATGATGTGCCGCCCAATGAAAAGCAATAAGCGGTTCTAGTGATTTGGCTCAGGTCGCTTTAAATGGGGGGCATGACGTGCACAATGATGTGCCGCCCAACGAAACCAATAAACGATATTTTGTGATGTAAACAGTAGTGTAGTTGACTAAATTAACATAGCTACAAAATGTTTTGATATGTCTGATGGTGAAATATTAAATTTGCCTGATATGTTTATTTTATTAAAAGTGAATAGAGAATGGGAAGGAAAAGTACTTGCTTTCTAGACTGTTTTTCCGGACACGACGATGTGTCGGGGCAATTGTGATTTTGTGATGAAATCAGTACACTAAAACCAACTTAAATTATGGTTTTGTGATAGTTTACCTGTTAAGATGTCATTTAAACAAATAGAGAATAATGGAGTTGTTACGTTGTGCTACAAATGAATAGGTATGTAAATAAATTCATTGTATTATATAAATAAATCTGACAAAAGCCAATGTACCTATATTATATAACTGAAGTAGTTTGTTAATTACTTACGTTGAACTGTATTTTCTGATGAAATAAACTTGCAAAATTGCTAAAACAACGAAGGCACTCGTTGGCGATCGGATGGCCGAGCTGTTACAAAATATGGTAATATCGTATACATTTAACTAGCAACACTGTTTAAGACTTGGCATCCCCATATCCCTCCTACTAACCGTAGTGTTCAAGAGACAGCTTAAGCTCGATCTTTTCGATCGCTGACGGCTGACTCGAGCGGCTCTAATAGTGGAACCTCTGCAGGATTGACGGTTGGTCGTTGAAAGTTTAAATATTGAAAATTAACGGAAATAATATAAATTACTTTATGTGAATTTGTGTTAAACTGATTTGATTCTGAGCTTGATATATATTGATAACGTGATTAATAAAAGTATATTCTCCTGAAACCGCTGTTTTTCTGAGTTGTCTTACACAAAAAAAAAACCTAACTAAAAATAAAAGTAATCCAAAGTATGGCGTCGAAAAATTCCTCCACATCGCTGTCAGCTGGTAATGTGCCCAAAAGGCTGGCGGCATTGCCACGTTGTATGGCAATGCTTATTCTCTGTCCAAGGAAAAAGCCAGCCCTTGGGTCACGCAAAGTGTCAACAAGATGTTTAGATATATATTTAAATAATTTGTAAGCACTCGGACCCCACGATCCGAGAGTTTCAACCCCAAACGGCTCGAAAATATAATTACCAATAAGGTTATTATATTTCCGCCGCTTGAGGTTTTCAGCAGCCGCAGCGGCAGCGCCAGCACAGCACGATGAGCTCAGAAGATGGGATGGCGTTAGATATTTATTAGTTTAGTTATGTATATTGTAATCAAATAAATAAACATTATCATAAAACAAAATGGCAATGACGCAATTAATGTTTTTGAATTATCTAAATGAAATCTCTGGCATTGATTGTCATTTCGGCCGCCAGTCATCACATCGCTTGAAAAAGTCATATTTTAACACAATGACATTCGCAATTTTTTTTTTTCAAATATTTAAATTTCTTTTTAGCCAAATATGTTTAGAAAAAATATACTTAGATATGTTAATTACCCGTCAGGCCCCGGAATAACAGACACAATTAAAAACCTATTGTCGCGTCTCCAATTGGAGACGCGCAGGACCATATATTTCTGAGAACACTGTTGTTCCGGAAATACGTTTAAATAAAACCCTCTATAGAAATTATCGTCAAACTTACTTCTAACTTTGTCCTTTAAATTTTTTCCCGTATTACTAGTCAACGTATGACGGTAAAATTTATAAAAAATAATGAATCAAATGCAAAACTTTGTTGTTTTCGATTATGAACAGGTCAACTCAGTTTTGTTGTTCACTCAACACAACATCTGTCGAGTTATTATAAAATCTAAAACAACAAGTTTTGCATGTATCCTCTTTTTAGGGTTCCGTACCCCAAGGGTCCTAACGAAGCCCTATTGTTGTCACTCACGTGGCCGTCTGTCTGTCTATCCGTCCGTCGTCCGTCAAACAATTTTGTTACGAAGAATTTTCTAACTTCCCATTGACCATTGAAGTCGGTGTTCCTGGTTTTGTCTCTTCGTTTTTTGATACCGATAAAGTTATTTTACACTTTTTTTGGAAGTCGGTTCTATTTTTTTGTAAAAAAGTTTTTATTTTTCACTTTTTAGTTGTGGTTCTCCATCAAACTGTGTTAACAATTCATAGACATACGATAGCAGCAATCGCGGTTGATTTGCTGTCAGTTTTTGAAGAGTTCCGTTGTCTGTCTCCGAAACCCATCATCAGATCTATATGAAATTGAAATAGGACCATTTCGAAACAAACCCCTTTCGAATAAAAAAATAATTTTGCAAATCTTTCAATATATGACGAAGTTATGCCCGAACATACATAAAAAAAAAATACAAACATCCTAATTGATAACCTCTTTCTTTTTGAAGTCGTTTAAAAATAACACTTGATTTACTAGGTAAGTACATACATATATACAAAAACGTAAGTAGGTAGGTATGTATGAAGAAGATAATAAGATCCGACGAAAAAAGACAATACTAAAGAATATCTCATGTAATATGCATAAGAGATAGACGATTATGGTAATTTCTCCTTGAAATTACTTGGTCTGCAAGTTAATTCTATATGAGAAGATTTGTATGACAATGTGTTCAAAGTACACAGTCTTTTAGTTCAAGGTCATTTTATATGTTAATCATTTTGATAAGGCAAGGCTAAGTGACTATACAGGGTGTAAGGGAAAGGTGTGGTCATATTTTAAGAGCCGGTTCTGCCCATGGAAATGAACAACTTTCTCGAGGAAAAAATGAACATTCCCAAAATAAAAATTGGACTTTCCATACAAAGTTAGATGTGCTTTAAGATGCAGTTCTTAAAATATGACCACACCTTTCCGTTACAGCCTGTATAGGTTCTGCCAGCGGCTTAAAAAGGACAAGGAAAAAGTAACCAACAAAAAAACTTATCTACTTTCCATTTATAGGTAGGTACCCTATACATATACAGGGTGTAAAAATACACCTCACAGAGCCGTTAGCTACGCATACTGAACGTCTTTTTTTATTTTATTTTTGGGCCTGGGAAATCATCCAATGACTTCTCCCGCTCTAGGGTGGAGCGGAAGGGCGTGTCAGACTGTTACTGACTAAAACCCAAAAAAAAAAAAAAAAAAAAAAAAAAAAAAAAAAAAAAAAAAAAAAAAAAAAAAAAAAACCCCTGTTCCTCCCTGCCCTGGATGCCCAGGGGCGAGGCAACTCTTTCGAATTTATCCTCAACCCCTAGGCAGAACTGTACGTCTAACAAAGTAGTTTTGCGTAAAAAAATTGCTGGGAAACGACTTTTATTTTTAGGTATGCAAAATAAAACTAATGTTCATTCCGCGCAATGTAACGCGAACACAGGCAAGTGGAGTTAAACTGCGCCCCTTCGCTCTAAGCCACGTAGGTACTTGTCGGATACGTTTGATATTCATTGCGTTTTCGTAACTGCAAATTCGTAATTTTAAAATTTCGAAAAAAAAAATCGAAAATTCAGGTAATGTTTGTTTGGAAAAAAGTTAAATAATAACACTTAAAATTCATTTTCGTAAAAAAGTAAAAAAATAATTGTGACATTGACCTTCAATATCTCCAGAACCAGTGGTTTCCCAGGTATGGTCTAGTGGAAAAAAATTATTCAAATAATGGGTAGAATATGTGGCTTTCGGCTTCGGAAACTGTCTTTTTACACCCGATATAAAAATCGATTGCCAAGTATGCATCACTTTTCTTTTTTTTTTGGGGGGGGGTGGGAAATCATCTTATGACTTCTTCCGCTCTAGGGTGGAGCGGAAGGGCGTGTCAGACTCTTACTGACTAAAACCCACCCCTGTTCCTCCCTGCCCTACGTGCCCAGGGGCGACGTAACTCTTTCGAATTTATCCTCAACCCCCGCATCACTTCAGAATGCCTGCACCTATTTGGTTAATTGTTTTTTGTTTTGTTCGAAATAATAGTTTTTAGTTTTTTAATGATAGTTCCTGATAGTTACAACCTAGGAGTCTTTAAGTCAAGAGTGAATAGGTTACTTCTAGGCAAGCGTGCTCCATCTTCGACCACATCATCGCTTACCATCAGGTGAAATAGTGGTCAAACGCGTGCCTATCAACATAATAATAAAAAAATAAATCAACATAATAATTGTCAAGACAAGGTTTATAAGGATGCCTGGGGTGGCGGATAAATTCGAAAGAAAATTAACGCGGCCCTTGGCACAAGCAACTGAAGGAACAAGGGTGGTATTCAGAAACAGTCTGACACGCTCTCCCGCTCCACCTAGAGCGGGAAAAGTTGTTGGATGATTTCCCACCCTCCAAAAAATAAAAGTTCGTTTGTAATAAAATTTTAGCAATAAAACCAAAACAGGCCAAATGCGTATCGGATTGAAATTTGTAAGTATACGATACGATAATATACATTATCACCAAATTTCAAGTTCATAGGTCAATGGGAAGTTAAAAAATTCTTCGTAACAAAATTTTGTGACAGAAGACGGACGGACAGGCAGACACGTCAGTGACAGCAATAGGGCTCAGTTTGTACCCTTCTGGTACGGAACCCTAAAAATGCACCCGTGTGAAGCCGGGGCGGGTCACTAGTTTATAATATTAGATAGGATAACGAGTTAGTTGGTAGTTATAGTGAAGCTTGCTTTGCCAAAAAAAATTGCCAAAACGATTCACGCGTTTTAAACCGCTATTATCACTATTACCCAAGGTCTTTAGACCTGTGACAAGGTTCATAAACCCGGAACCTGACAAAGTCTGTAGTTACACGATGGCCGACTGTCAACGGGGGCCGACACGTGACGCGCGCTGGGCCTGAGGGATTAAGTTTTATTTCCTATCCATCATCACATCAAACCAAGGCACCGTGCCTCCTTCCTATTAGTATACTGTGGTTTTTGCCAAGATTCACAAACAGATTGTACCAATTTGTCCTTCATTCGCAACGCCATCATTTCCAATTTTATCGTCAAACATCGTTACCAGCGCAAATAAGTATGTATATTAATAAAAATTACCACTCTTTTGTACTGAAAATAGTATTTTCACGAAGTTGTGTATGTATTTTTAATTAATATAAACACGCGAAAAGGTCTAATGGACTTTTTAAATAATTGTATAACACCTAATTTTATTCCTATAATGCACCAGATGGTTAGTGGTAATCTGTAAATCTGATGGAGGAAGAAACTGTCAAGTTGTCAAGTAACAGAAAAAAAAACAACCGACTTCCAAAAAAAAAAATACACTAAACATTTATAAATAACTTTAATTTCGGAAGTCGGTGTTTGTATTTTTACTTCTTCGTTATTTGACACCGAGTTCCGAAATTAAAGTTATTTATAATTTCGGAAGTCGGTTGTTTTTTTTGTAAAAAAGTTTTTTATTTTTCACTTTTTAGTTGTTATACCCCAGAACTAAAAACCCCAATATAATGGAACGTGGAATTTAAACATTTGGAGAACACCAAAACGTCATCGAGGTACACGTATTTTCCGTTTTTCTTCAGTTTCTCAAAAAGCGCTGAAGCAATTTCGATAAAATTTATATGGGACCACCTCGGGAGTATATTCTTTCAGATGAAAAAAGAATTTTGTAAATTGGTTCACAACTGACGGAGAAATCGGGTAACATACATACAAAAAAAAAAAAAAGAAAAAAAAAAAAAAAACATACAGACGAATTGAGAACCTCCTCTTTTTGGAAGTCGGTTAAAAAGGATATTCACACTGACCTATAATGTCACCGCCATTAAATTACGCGCGTACAAAAGAGATAGTGAGATGTCCCCACCACGCTCCCACTCTTCCTTATACCATATTTGCAATGCATAATGCAGATTTATTGCTGCTTTATAAATTAAACAATTTTGATTCTGTATAAATTTTAGTAAAATATTGTTAGAAAAACACAGTAGAATACCTTAATAGCGAAAAGTCAGTGTAATTTACCCAACCCCTGCCAGAAATACATGCGTGTTTAAAACCATGAGGACTTCCACTCGATAAAAAAGTAATAAACTCAATAGTGGGCTAGACGCTGTTCTTATAGCTAAGTCGAATCGATTTGCTATAATAGCAGCAGATAATCGGTAGAATTGAACATCTGGCAGTTTCACTTGGTGCGGACTTCCACGAACACCGTGGGTGGTTTGTTAGCTATATTGAATTATTTGGTCAATTTATTGCTTAAAACTCTTTTTAAAGACTTTCTCACCGACTGGTTGACACTTTGCGTGACCAGAGGGCTGGCTCGTTCTTCGCCTAATGAATTAGCATTGCCATTCAACGTGGCAATGCTGCCAGTCTTCTGGGCACGTTTCCGGCTTGCCCGTGATAACAGTGATTTGGAGGAATACTTCGACGCCTTAGTATATTCTGTCTTTTTTATATATATATAATATGTCTAATTCAACTTGGAACATTTGACACGAACAAACATACAAACATTGCAAGTTATTTTTTTTTTTGTGTGTTGGGCAATCTTACAATGACATCTCCCGCTCTAGGGTGGAGCGGGAGGGCGTGTCAGACTTTTACTGACTAAAACCCACCCCTGTTTCTTCCCTGCCCTGAGTGCCCAGGGGCCAGGTAACTCTCAAACAATGCAAGTTAAGACGCTATTAACTGCCAACGACCTTGGTGAGTGGTTAGCTTGCGTGTTCTGTGCTGAGCTCACGTAAAGCGTCGTACGTCCATCCCAAGGAGCGCTGTCCGTAATTAGACGCATTATTAGTATTTATACACATAAAACAGCAGGTATTGTACTAAAATACGAAATATATAGTTTTGTATGGTTCAGAATGTTGAGCCATAAAAGGGATGAATAAAAAGTAATTGCATGCAGCTGAGATGAGAATGCTAAGAGCGATGTGTGGTGTTACGCGCATGGATAGAATTAGGAATGAGTATATAAGAGGAAGTCTGAAAGTGGCACCGCTGACTGAAAAGTTGTGTGGAAATCGGTTGTCGTGGTATGGGCATGTGATGCGGAGGAATGAAGAAAATGTCGTGAGGAAAGTCTTTTGTATGGATGTGGATGGCTACAAGAGTAGGAAGGCCAAAGAAACGACTGTGTGAAAGAGGATAATTATTATTGGTAAAACAGGGGTGACTACAGAGAGGATGACTAATAGAGGAGTATGGAAGAAAAAGACATGTTTCGCCGACCCCAAATAAATTGGGATAAGGCCAGGAGAATGATGACGTATATACTAAAATATAAATAATTAAATGATATTTAAAATGGTGAAGGTTTCATAAAAATACTCTTAATAGTTTTGAGTGATTCTCAATTTTTTATCCACGTTAGACATAAATTAATTACACTATGTTATAAAAATATAATTTCAAATATTCACAAATCAAATTACGAAGAAAATTGTCTAGAGTCATCATTCTCCTGCCCTTATCCCAATTTACGAGTATTTGGGGTCGGCGCAACATGTCTTTTTCTTCCATACTCCTCTATTAGTCGTCATCTCTGTAGTCACCCCCTTTTTACCCATATCCTCTTTCACACAGTCCAACCATCGTTTCTTTGGCCTTCCCCTACTCTTATAGCCATCCACATCAATACACAAGACTTTCCTCACGACATTTTCTTCATTCCTCCTCATCACATGCCCATACCATGACAACCGATTTACACACAACTTTTCAGTCAGCGGTGCCACTTTCAGACTTCCTCTGATATACTCATTCCTAATTCTATCCATGCGCGTAACACCACACATCGCTCTTAGCATTCTCATCTCAGCTACATGCAATGAATTTTGAAGAAGAAAATTGTCTAGAGTAACATATATTTTTTTCAAAGATATTAACACTAGTCGTTTAGACGTGATGTTCAATTAAAAATCATTAGAAGCCTTAAATAAAAGTGCTGACAGTACCTACCTCTAAAAAAAGCCACACTTCGCTCAAAACGGGGATTATTGATATAGGCACAAAGGCTACAAGACCAAAATGGAGCTTCAGCTGCATGCACAGTGATATCTGAGCAATAGTCTCCACAAAGGTATTGTCTGTTATAATGGTATAGTATTTTAATGGTACGGAACCCTTCCCGGGTCCGGTTACCATTGAAACTGTTTCATAATATTTGTCATGACAAAGACAAAGACACGTAGTTACGGTGAAATATGTGATGAGTTCTCTGACATAAAGACAAACATCTTACAGGGGCCAAGTGTTTACAAAACCCTAACAATGGGTTTCGTAAGTGCTAGTCCAAGATCCCAAAGCCGCCAGACATTACTTTGAGTAGTATTAGTGTGTACTTTGAACGTATGCATACTGTCGAGAATCGAACCTCGACATCTTCGGGTGCTGCAGGCGCAGCGCGTGTCAGCAGCTGAGCGGTACCAGGAGGAGTGGCGCGCGGCGCGGGCGGCGGGGGCGACGGGCGTCGCGCACTCGTGCCTACGTGAGACGACACTTCTCACCGGGCCACCGCGTTGTACACACATCATTGTTCCTCGCAATAAATTCAGTTTGTACCAGCAGTTTATACAGTCCACTTATTTCTCATCACCACCTTCGAGACCTAACACTGTACTCAACACCATATCCTACAGGCATGGGCCAACGGCCTTTTTTTTTGCTCTCGTTTATATCATTTTGAAAAACCAATCAAGCGTTTAACCCTCCCAAATCGTCGCTGACTTTCGTCTTCATTATTTCCCAAATTTCTGCCTTGTGAATAGGACTTCATTCGCGACCAGCCCTAGGACTATTATATGAATTACTAGCTGCTTAAAAAATGGGGGATAGGAGGGTTAAAAATACTTTACGACCTATTTTCTGAGACTATATATCCTCCGTTATAAACTTTCAACTCCTTTTTCACCCCCTTTAGGGTTGAACTTCGAAAACCCCTTTCTTAGTGGATAGTACGTACCTACTCTTCACAAAGAACACACCCTCCAAATTTCATGTCTCTAGGATCAGTGGTGAAGCTTGTGCGTTGATATAGCAGTCAGTCAGTCAGGACTTCGGATAAATTCGAAACAGAGTGGTTGAAGGAAGGGGTTTTAGTCAGTAAAAGTCTGACACGCTTTCCCGCTCCAACCAGAGCGGGCGAAGTCATTGGATGATTTCTCACCGCCACATAAAAAAGGACTTTGAATTGTGTATTATATAGATTTAACAATATTCAGCAAAACAGACGTGAAAAGAGTTTGATCTCAGAATCTAAGGCCAAGCGCACACTGTCACACAAATCAATCAATTCAATACAGACTCGTTTAAACATAAACAATGCCGAAGTTTATGTTCTACGCATGTATTGTGTTAACCAAAATAGATCTGTCAGAGAAAAAGCTTTGTAGTACTTCAAATAGATTGTTTTTAACACATTTTGTTTACCTACTAAGAGGCGACTTTGAGAGAATTGTGAAGCTGTAAATTTTCATACAAAAAACGATAACGTTTTTCCTCCAGTAAAAATAGTCAAATTTTCATAATTTTTAACCGATGAAAAAAAAAGGAGGAGGTTCTCAATTCGACCGTATATATATATTTTTTTTTTATGTATGTTCAGCCCTCACTCCGTCATTTATGAACCGATCTTGATTATTATTTTTTTGTTAGATAGGGTATACCTCAAGGGTGGTCCCATGTCAAGGAAATCAGGATCTGATAATGGAATCCTGATAAAATTGAAAGAAAACCTTGAAAATTGTGGACACGTTTAGCGTTTTTTGTACGTATAATCGGCCCTCACTCCGTTGTTTATGAACCGATTTTGATGATTATTTTTTTCTTAGATAGGGTATACCTCAAGGGTGGTCCCATGTCAAGGACATCAGGATTTGATCATGGGATCCTGATAAAATTGAGGGAAAACCTCGAAAATTGGGCACGAATATTGTTTCTGTTTACTTTTCATAACTTAATCAGGTATTTGCATTTAGGAATCATCACATCATGAAACTTAGCTGATGATGGTAACCATACCTTTCCTAAACAATAGAAGTGAGATATAAAAAACTGGTTTTAGTGACAGATACCACTTAATATGTTTTGAAGAAAAGACGTCTTTAGAATATTGGAGGTAACCTCAACTGGTCAATATCCTGGGAACCTCACGGAAGGATGGTTACATCATCAGCTCAGTGCCAAGAGGAATGATGAAGGATTAGAAATTAGCCTCAGAGTATTAAAAGAAGTTGCGAGTCACAAAAAATCATAAAATTAAAAACTTTTTAACAAAAAATTCAACCGACGAAAACGAACTAAAAAGCAAAAAATAAATAAACTTTATAAGTCTTGAGTATTGAGCATATTTACCTACATAAAACATCAAATTTTGTATAAACAAATTTTGAGTCTAATTATTTAATAACCTAACTACGTACCGTGCCTACATACATTTATACAAAAACAGAATACACTTAGAGGTCGAAGTAATCGTACTCCTCCACATCACTGTCATCTGGGCAAGCAGGAAACGTGCCCAGAAGACTAGCGGCATTGCCACGTTCAATGGCAATGCTAATTCTTTGGGCGAAAAACGAGCCAGCCCAGCCACATAAAATGTTCAGTCGGCGAGAATAATATCTTAGAAGAGATCAGTAGGTACCCCAGGGGTCCAGTAAGGCGTGCAGGGCTCTAGAGGTGCTCTATAGCTTGGGGAGCTGTCTCACTCGCTGGTTACGCGAGTGTTGTGTGTAAGAGTGGCTGGCTTATGTGTAGAGTGTGAGGAAAAAAAGAGGATAAGGCAGTCTGAACTTTTTAACCGACTTCAAAAAAAGGAGGAGGTTCTTAATTCGACTGTATTCTTTTTTTGTTTTTTTTTTATGTGTGTTACCTCATAAATTTTTACTACGAGAACTGATTTTGAAGATTTTTTTTTTATTTGAAAGCTGTTGCTTCACATGTGGTCCCATTTTAATTTGGTGAAGATCTGATAGAGAACTTCGGAGATACACAATGGAACTCTTCAATAAATGATAGCAAACCTTCCAGAATTGCTGCAATCGCATGTCTGTATATTGTTTTCACCACTTCACAACATTACATCACGCTGATACGCTCTGAAGGGGTATACAGATTTGTACAGTTCACCCTGATATCTTCAAATTCCCTTTTTTGGGGCTATCAATTCGGGCATAACTTTACTATTAATTTAGTTTTAGAATGGGGTACAACAACTAAAAAGTGAAAAATTAAAAACTTTTTACAAAAAAAATACAACCGACTTCCATAAATAATACTAAACTAAAAAATGCAAAATAACTTTAATTTCGGAAGTCGGTGTCAAATAACGAAGAAACCAAACTAGAAACACCGACTTCCGAAATTAAAGTTATTTTGCATTTTTTAGTTTAGTGACCACAGATAATATAATACTAGCGTCAAGCCTTTGTAAAAAGTTTTTTATTTTTCACTTTTTACTTCTTAAACTAAATACTTAAACTAAATATTAAAGTTATGCCCGAATGGATAACCCCAATAACATGTAATCTGACCAAAACGTCATTAATGTATAGATACATATTTTTTGTTTATGATGATTTTTTCAAAAAGCGCTAAATCAATTTTGATAAAATTTATATGGACCAACCAAAACCAACAAAAAAAAATCATCAAAATCTATTCACAAGTGGTGGAAAAATCGTGTAACAAACATACAAAAAAAAACAACGTACTGACGAATTGACAAACCGACTTCTCGATTTTTGAAGTCGGTTAAAACAAAGAAAAATGTGGACAATGGTGCCTATTCTGGTTTGCACAAACTAAACTTAATTTAGGCTATTGCTATCTTTTACTCTCCAATAGAACAATAAAGAGACGGACGTAAATTAGAGCCGTCCAATTTAGCTGAACTAATATTTCCATACAAATTAAGGGTACACGTAAAAACATGTGGACTAGAAACACGGTAAAGCCCAATGTGTAAACTAGTTTGACATCTCTAAATTAGTTCGTAGCTATAGCCGTCCTTTTCTCCCTGTGCCTTTTAGTAAAAGATAGCGATTCTCTAATTTTAGTTTAATTATTGTACAAGAGAATTGGCACCAGTATGAAATTTTCAACTCAATAAAGTGGAGTGAATCAACTGGTGTTTTTGCAGTAAATAATGTCGACGAATAGGGATGTTTCCTGGGTAACCGGGGCGGGTTACTAGTTTACTATACAGAAAACATTATTTCTCTAAAAAACAGCACACAACCCAGCAACCTTCTGCCCAGGGGTTGTGGATAAATTCGAAACAGAGTTACCGTGCCCCTGGGCACTCAGGGCAGGGAAGGAACAGGGGTGGGTTTTAGCCAGTAAGAGTCAGACACGCCCTCCCGCTCCACCCAGAGCGGGAGATGTCATTGGATGATTTCCAACCCCACAAAAAAAAAAACATTTTTCTCTATCGCGCCAGAAGAAGTATAACTTCAAAAAGAGACCACAGCCCAACAACCTTGCCAAGAAATTGCCAGTGTATGTTGTTTAATCGCCTCTACTTTCCCGAACCATTGAAAAAGCGTGTACACCCGCGCACAATAGATGATCAAGGTACATCAATTCTCACGTATGCTTTGCTTCAACTGACTTGCGTGACTGATCAGTTTGATAGGCCAGTTTAAATTGAACCCTGGTTTTATATTCGATTTCTACTGAATTTTGCGTTTTCATGCTGGTTTTCCCGTGTTGGTTAGTAATATGTCCTTTGGGTGTCATATGGGTGTAAGTATGCATGTATTGTTATTTTAAGTAAGATTTTTTTTATGTGAAACATTTGGCGTGGCTTGGCAGTAAAATCGACTCGAATTCCGTGACGGCAAACGGCATGACGCTGTCGTGCCACGTTGCCGCCGCTCTCGACTCCCTTCTCCCTGGCAACATCTATGCGAAAAAAAGTAACACAACTAGAACAAAAACACAATACCACCAACAACAACAACAACCAACAACAACAAAAACTAACCACAATTTTTAATTCGACAGCGGTGCGGAGGAATTTTTTGATGACATTTTATTTTTAGTTAGCTAAAAGTGTTTATATTTTGTTTTAGTTATGGTTAGGAATATTTTTCTTTCATTAAGGCATGGGTAAGAACATCAATACTTTTAGGCTTTTCCAGTGCAACCTTTGTTGTTAATATAAGTGGCTGGAGTTCAAGTAGAACTGGTCGTTTATATAGAATCGAGCATAATAGCCTTCAGCGTGTAATCTGTTCGTAGATGCGCTAATGTTAGGGAATTATTACTTCAACGATTTGTTCGTGTGGCCATGCGAAGACTAACGCACGCGTAGCATGGCCACCATAGAAACAGGTTTTGTCGACGAAAGAATAGACAAAATGACGGATTGTAGAAAGATTTCTACCGTCATAAGCATGGCGATGTTAAAACTTATGAGAAGAAATGTATCTATTCTTCCGTCGACAAAAGTCTACAATGTAAAGCATGACGACTAATTTTTCACTACTTTTGACACTTGGGGGAAGAAACATTTCTTCTCAACAAGTGTCACATAAATCACATTGGACCTAGACAACATCTATATTGATTTTAAATACTCAATTCTGTGACTCGTTCAATATTTCAAAATTGTGGCGAATCTTCCACAAAAGCCGTTAATCAAGAGTTGAAGTCACAGAGCTTCATACGTTGAAGTTGGTTTTAAAAACATTATAACTTTTCGAAAATTTAATATTAATTTTGTTATTTTCCACACTGTGGAATACTCAAAACAAACAAAACAAACTACATTTTTCCAATGTTTAATTATTTATTTACTTTGTTTGTTGTTGTTTCGATCAGTCGATCCGACTGCCACAGATAAGAGTCACAGAGTGGTAGCGGATTAATTCTTAACATGAGTTACCGCACCCCTGGGCACTCAGGCAGGGAAGGAACAGGGGTGGATTTTAGTCAGTAAGAGTCTGACACGCCCTCTCGCTCCACCAAGAGCGGGAGATGTCATTAGATGGTATCCCACACCAAAAAAATAAATAAAAGAAACACAAAAAAAGACAGAGTACATGGATAGAGTACCTACAACAAACAAATAGCCGACACAGTCTGAAAGGTTGGTTCGAGAGGTTCGTTCAAAAGTTTTTAAAACTTGCCGATTTCGATAAAGAAACGAAATATTATCGTAGAATTTTAGCTTATCTATATCACTAACCACCTCCCCGTTGCTATGAAAAGAATGAATATGTCTTTGTCTTCATCACAGTGCACTATTACAGCATGTAACAAAAACCCTGTCCGATCCTGAAGGGTATTATTTGGTATCGTACTGCGTACACATAATACGTAATCATTTAATGGATACGAGATTATCATTTTTCCCCAATGAAAATAATTAATAAAAAAAAAGAAAAACTTATCAGAGGCAACACTGAGCGAGTGTCTAAGTGCCTACAGCGCGGCTAGTGCAGGGCGGTATCGTTTGAAATAAAAATAGGTAAAAATGAAAAGATTTCGCCGGCCGATGGAGTGTGGTCAACTTATGAAAATTTGCCATATTTAGTGTTAAATTTCGCATATTTTATAAAAATAAATAATCTATAACTTTTGGTTTTTAGGAGTTACATTTTTTCTACTACGTATGTTAAACCCTGCCCGGGGGTGGAGGATAAATTCGAAAGAGTTACCTCGCCCCCGGGCGCGTAGGGCAGGGAGGAACAGGGGTGGGTTTTAGTCAGTAAGAGTCTGACACGCCCTTCCGCTCCACCCCAGAGCGGAAAGAGTCATTAGATGATTTCCCACCCCCCAAAAAAAAAAAAAAAAACGTATGTTAAACCAGGAATACGCCTTTATTGGATCGGGCAGGGTTTTGTTATACTGGTGTCTCCTTAGAAACAAGAAGTATTTTTCTTTAAAGGTTTGGTTGGAAGTATTCTTTTTGTACACGCCATTCTGCTCCTTATTTTTATTAGGTTACAGATCAATGTTCTATGCAAGTATTTTTCTTTAAAGGTTTTGTTGGAAGTATTTTTTGTATACGCCATTCTGCTCCTTATTTTTATTAGGTTACAGATCAATGTTCTATGCAAGTATTTTTCTTTAAAGGTTTTGTTGGAAGTATTTTTTGTACACGCCATTCTGCTCCTTATTTTTATTAGGTTACAGATCAATGTTCTATGCAAGTATTTTTCTTTAAAGGTTTCGTTGGAAGTATTTTTTGTACACGCCATTCTGCTCCTTATTGTTATTAGGTTACGGATCAATGTTCTATTTGTGTCTCTTACCTGTCGTTTTTTCCGTTGCATCCGGTTTGAAATCACAACGATTCTAAAGAAGTTTCACTTCAAAAATAATAAAGTATTTGTGCGTACTTTATTACCCTCATAAAGTAGATAAAATTTGCCCAAAATAAAGTGCGTTAGTCAGTAAGAGTCTGACACGCCCTTCCGCTCCACCCCAGAGCGGAAAGAGTCATTAGATGATTTCCCACCCCCCAAAAAAAAAAAAAAAAAAACGTATGTTAAACCAGGAATACGCCTTTATTGGATCGGGCAGGGTTTTGTTATACTGGTGTCTCCTTAGAAACCCGAGTCTACGAGTCGGCCCGTGCTCGGGCAGAAGAGATGTCAAGTTGGATAAAAAGAACTTTGTCTATTCTTGGTAGAATAGAGATAGAATTGGTCATGCTACGCCTGCTGCTAGGCAGAGAGATTTACGTAGTTTTTAACCGAATTCAAATAAAAATCTGTTTTTGAGTCGTACGTATGATTAATCCGAAACCGTCACTTATTCGAATCTAATTTGATTAAATTCAATAACAAACAGAATTGGAAGTACGCCAACTATTCCATTTTACTATAAATTGCAATGCAAGCACTACACTTCAAAAGTTAACATCCTATTTGTTGCTATGTAATACTAAAATTCTGCATATTGAAAATCTGAAGAGTAAGATTCATAATTAGTTTTTATTGCAGTACTGCCATTCAAATTGGCAATAGTGATGTTTTCTGTGTAAAAAAATAATAATTCTATTTAACTCGTAAGTTACATTTTTTTTAAATATTAGACTCGTATTTTTTGCTTTACCAAACCAATAAAAATGGCTAAGACAGAACGGCTATCTTGCATTACGCTAAAGTTCTTGGTTAGCCTTAAATATTGATATTTGTAAAGTAAGTCGGAAGAAATCGCGGGTGAGATCGCCGGGCACAGTTAGTTATATTACGAATTTATATTATTAATTTATTACACATAAAACAACAAGTATTAAACTAAAATACTGAGACTAAATTATAAATATTTAAAAGATCTTTAAAATGGTGAAAGTTTCATAAAAATGTGCTTTATAGTTTTTGCGTGATTCTCAATTTTTTTTTCCGCGTTAGACATAACTTTACAAATTAATTACACAATGTTATAAAAATATAATTTGAAATATTCTCAGATCAAATTATGACGGAAATAGTTTTAAGTAACATATATTTTTTTCAAAGAAATACAACTAGTTGTTTAGACGTGATGTTCAATTAAAAACCATTAAAAGTCGTATAACTGCGCCTTAAAATAGTTTGATACGCTTAAAATTATGGTGAAAATATTGTAAACGAGAGTTTTCATCTAGGAGCTCAACAAATATTCTGTTTTGATGGGGATTGTAGGTAGTTTCAAGACACGTCTTCTCAATAAGTCCTCGAAGTCAGCCCCCTAGCCGAATAACTTTTTTATCGTTTACGCTAACGCTTAGTACAAAATATATGGCAATGACATTACCTGCGGAGAGAATTGTCACGTGACTTATCGCAGGTAACGTCATTGCCATACATTTTTAGTCGACTTCGAAAAAGGAGGAGGTTCTATGTTTGACTGTATGTATGTTTTTTTTTTTTTTTTTAATGTATGTCCACCGATTTCTCTGTCATTTGTAGACCGAATTTCAAAATTATTTTTTTATCCCAAAGAATATACCCCCGAGGTGGTCTCATATAAATTTTATGAAAATTGCTTCAGCGGTTTTTGAAAAACTGAACAAAAACGATATGTATACCTAGATGACGTTTTGGTTTTCTCCAATTACGAGTATGTTTAAATTCCACGTTCCATGCTTTTGGGGTTTTGAGTTCTGGGGTATAACAACTAAAAAGTGAAAAATAAAAAACATTTTACAAAAAAAATACAACCGACTTCCAAAAAAGAAAATACACTAAAAATTAAAAAATAACTTTAATCTCGGAAGTCGGTGTCAAATAACGAAGAAATAAAATACAAACACCGACTTCCGAAATTAAAGTTATTTTGAAATTTTTAGTGTATTTTCTTTTTTGGAAGTCGGTTGTTTTTTTGTAAAAATGTTTTTTATATATTAAGCGTTAGCGTAAACGATAACAGAAAAGTTATTTGGCTTGGGGGACAGGTGAGTTGAGTACTTCTTTACTCAGCATTCTTAAAGTCTGAGAGAGGCGCATGTAATTACCACGCTATTGTATTTCAAAATGCCAGTAAGATGATGTCGTAGTATTTGTCTTCAAACATAATGGGAATACCTAAAGTTCTTCAATAGGTATTATGAAATAATTGTTGGTAGGAGCAGTGTCGTGAAAAATCTATATAGCTGTGTATACCTTTACAAATATATAAAATTAAAGTTTCAGTTTGTCATGACAATAAAACAGCTTTTTATTAAATGCTTATTATGAAAGTATATCAATCTCAATCTGCCTAGCCTTTTCCCAGCTATGTTAGGGTTGGCTTCCAGTCTAACCGGATGCAGCTGAATACCAGTATTTTACATGGAGCAACTGCTTATCTGACCTGCACAACCCAGTTACTGGGTAATAGGATACCCCTTGGTCTTTCTGGCTTCTGACGATCCGTAACGACTGTCAAAGATCCACAATTGACAGCCGGGACCAACGGCTTAACGTGCTTTCTGAGGCACGGAGGAGTCTCGGTATGTAAATATGGTCACCCATCCATGGACCAACCCCGACAAGCGTAGCTTAACCTGATGGATCGACCCATGCGGCTGTTATTACTTTAGTCACGAGCTCCTCCCTATGAAAGTATATACGGTACCTAATTAAATTACAAACAAATAAAATATCTGTGTCTATCGGTCTGCCTGTCTGTTTGTGTGTCAGTTTGTTTGTTGAGGCTAAATTCTGAAACGGCTGGACTGATTTTACCTTTTCCTTTTTAGGGTTATTTGGATATTTTTTTTCCACTAGACCTTACCTGGGAATCCACTGGTTCTGGAGATATTGAAGGTCAAAGTGGAATTTTTGTTTTTACTTTTTTACGAAAATGAATTCCAAGTGTTATTACTAAACTTTTTCCTAACAAACATTACCTGAATTTTCGATTTTTTTTTCGAAATTTCGAAATTACGCATTTGCAGTTATAAAAACGCAATGAATATCAAACGTATCTGACAAGTACCTATGTGGTTTAGGACGAAGGGGCAGGGTTTAACTCCACTTGGGTTAACACTCCTGGGTTAGCGTTACATTGCGCGCAATAAAAAATAGTAAGTATTTTTTTTCATACCTAAAAATAAAAGTCGTCTCCTAGTAATAATTTTTGCGCAAAACTACTTTGTTAGACGTAGTATGCGTAGTTAACGGCTCTGTGATGTGTCTTTTTACATCCTGTATATAGGGTGTAAGGGAAAGGTGTGGTCATATTTTAAGAACTGCATCTGCCCATCGATAAGAACAGCTTTATTCAAGAAAATCTGAAGAAATTTATCCCCCGTACCAATATTGATCAGTTGACGATAACTTTGTATGGAAAGTCCAATTCTTTTTTTGTTAATTTTCTGTTTTTTCTTAAAGAAAGTTGTTCGTTTCCATGGGCAGAACCGGTTCTTAAAATATGACCACACCTTTCCCTTACACCCTGTATACTTACTAGCTTCTGCCCGAGGCTTCGCCCGCGTGGAATTAGTACTTCCCTCCATTATAAATTATAGCCATGTGCTATTCCAGACTATAATCTATATCTGTGCTATATTTCATCCAGATTTTTTCAGCCATTCTGGCGTGATTGAGTAACAAACATACCTACTTACATCCAAACTTTCGCATTTATAATATTGTATAGTAGGTTATATTATTATGTTGGTTCCCCATCCATCTGTTCATCATCTGCCCGCGCCTTTTCCCAACTATCTTGGGGTCGGCTTCCAGTCTAACCGGATGCAGCTGAATACCAGTATTTTACATGGAGCGACTGCCTATCTGACCTCCACAACCCAGTTACTGGGTAATACGATACCCCTTGGTAAGACTGGTTGTCAGACTTTCGGGATTCTGACGACTCGTAACGACTGTCAAAGATCCACGATTGACAGCCGGGACCAAAGGCTTACGTGCTTTCCGAGGCACGGAGGGGTCTCGGTATGTAAAGATGGTCACCCATCCATGGACCAACCCCGGCAAGCGTAGCTTAACCTAATGGATCGACCCGTGCGGCTGTTATTACTTTAGCCACGAGCTCCTCATCCATCTATTAGTAGCAAAAAATATAGAAACCCAAAAATTCTGAATACTTACGGCCCTTGAACTTAAGCCGGTTTTGTAACAAAAACCAGTAATTCTGCTTATAACTACTTAAATACAATTAAAAAAATATTATTTACCTTGATAAGATGTAGCCGGAACACGTGGCAAAAAAATTGTAATACGTACCTACATGAATGACGTATTGTAGGTCAGTAAAAAATCTTGCAAACATACCTACCATAAATGATTAGTTATTATAGCTAATTATATAAACCAGTGTCCCAAACTATGGGTACGCGACTAGGGTTGCCAGATTTTTTTACTAAACTGCGCGACGCAAGGGAGGGTAATGTGTTTATCAGCCTATATATGTATGTACGTTTGTTCCTTTGTGGCGCTTTAGAGACCAAACGCGTGGGCCGATTTTGATAATTCTTACGTCAATTGATTCGTCGAGTGCTAGCTACTAAAGACATGACAGTAATCAAAATAAAAAAAGGTGTGTGTGCGATTCACACACGATAGAAGTGAAACTTCTATGCAAGTATTTTTTCTTTCAACAAGACTTGAGACTTCAAAGAATTTTACTCGGCTGGCGACCCTACTCCGTCGACCCTTCACGCAATTCTGCTCTTTATTTATATTAAGTTACAGATCAATGTTCTGCAAGTATTTTTCTTTAAAGGTTTGGTTGGAAGTATTTTTTTGTACACGCCATTCTGCTACTTATTTTTATTACATTACAGATCAATGTTCTATGCAAGTATTTTTCTTTAAAGGTTTTGTTGGAAGTATTTTTTGTACACGCCATTCTGCTCCTTATTTTTATTACATTACAGATCAATGTTCTATGCAAGTATTTTTCTTTAAAGGTTTTGTTGGAAGTATTTTTTGTACACGCCATTCTGCTTCTTATTGTTATTAGGCTACGGATCAATGTTCTATTTGTGTCTCTTACCTGTCGTTTTTTCCGTTGCATCCGGTTTGAAATCACAACGATTCTAAAGAAGTTTCACTTCAAAAATAATAAAGTATTTGTGCGTACTTTATTACCCTCATAAAGTAGGTAAATTTGCCCAAAATAAAGTGCGGGTGGCAACCCTAGTCGCGACCCGCTGATGATTCGCGAGCGAATATTGGATGGCCTAACATTTTGCCGGCTATTTCATTAAAAGTGTACACAATATTTCGTGTCCATGCTGTTCAGCATTGAAGAGACCTTTTATCTGGAGCTAATCCTGGATGTTAATTCAGATCATGGTTATCATAAAATACATTTTCACCAGAACTGTTACGTGTATGTAAAATTTCAACTCAATCGGAAACAAAAAAACCGGCCAAAAGCGAGTCCCGGGCCTGCGGACGGCGAGTAGTGGGTAACTCGCCGTCCGATCAGCACCAGGCCCGAGAGTCGACGGCGCGTAGTGTTCCACGCGCGCCTCAAAGAGTTGTCAGCAAAGGGAAGGGGCCTGCCACGGCCGATGCCTGCCCGGGGGTGGAGGATAAATTCGAAAGAGTTACCTCGCCCCTGGGCAATCGAGGCAGGGAGGAACAGGGGTGGGTTTTAGTCAGTAAGAGTCTGACACGCCCTTCCGCTCCACCCTAGAGCGGAAGAAGTCATAGGATGATTTCCCAAAAAAAAAAAAAAAAAAAGCGAGTCGGACTCGCGCGCAAGGGGTTCCCAACAAATCGTATTTTTTTCAGGTTTTTCCGAAAGCCACTTAATCTACCCATGTAGATTAAGTGGCTTTCGGCTTCGGAAACTGTCTTTTTACACCCGATATGTACCTACTACATATCCACCATAAAGGTAAGTTAACTACAAAAAATTTTATACATTGTTAGAAACTGATTCGGGTTCAACACCACATTAGGACCATGGGGTCCGAGAGTTCATCGAGTTTTTCGTGACATCAGCAAGCGTCAACTGTTTACGTGACCAGAGACAGGCCTTTTTAACAGACTTCAAAAAAAGCAGGAGGTTCTCAATTTTGGGTGAACAGATTTTGATGATTTTTTATTTGAAAGCTGGTGCTTCTTATGTGGTCTCTTCATGTGGAAGATCTGATGAAGTACTTCGGAGATGGAACTCTTCAACAAATGATAGTAAACCTTCCGGAATTGCTGCAATCGCATGTCTGTTTATTGTTTACACCACTTCATAACATAACATCAGGATGATACGCTCTGAAGGGGTACACAGATTTGTACAGTTCACCCTGATACACCCTAACTTCACCAATTATGTTCAAATACCATATTTTTTCGGCTATCTATAAATTCGGGCATAACTTTACTATTTAGTTTTAGTTATGGGGTACGACAACTAAAAATTGAAAAATAAAAAACTTAAAAAAAAAATACAACATAAAAAAAAAGTGCAAAATAATTATAATTTCAGAAGCCGGTGTCAAATAATGAAGAAAAAAAAACTAGGAACACCGACTTCCGAAATTAAAGATATTTTACATTTTTTTGAGTTTTATTTTTTGACAAAGAATCAGTGTTGCCATTAAACGTGGCAATACTGCCTTGGGCACTTTTCCCGTTGACAGCAATGTGGTCGAAATTTTCGATCCTCAATGAGTTCTAATGATGGAAAGGTAATCTCTGGAAGTGCTGACCCGTTATTTTTTCAAGCGTGGATCCTGTGGTAAGTATAGGTTACGGGAGCCAGCATGGGAAAAACAATAATACGGTGTCTTTAGAGTTGAAATTAGAATGAGGGTAGCAGCAACTAGCTGTAACCAAGCCATATAATTTTCCGACAGTTTTCCGAAAATCCGAATGTAAAACGAAACCCTTATAGGATACCCGGGCCTGCGGACGGCGAGTAGTGGGTAACTTGCCGTCCGATCAGCACCAGGCCCGAGAGTCGACGGCGCGTAGTGTTCCACGCGCGCCTCAAAGAGTTGTCAGCAAAGGACGGGGCCTGCCACGGCCATTGCCTGCCCGGGGGTTGAGGATAAATTCGAAAGAGTTACCTCGCCCCTGGGCACGTAGGGTAGGGAGGAACAGGGGTGGGTTTTAGTCAGTAAGAGTCTGACACGCCCTTCCGCTCCGCCCTAGAGCGGAAGAATATTATTAGAATATATATTTCCCACCCCCCAAAAAAAAAAACCCGTATAGGATCACTCGTGTGTCTGTCCGTCTGTCAGACCATCCCCCCCCCCAAGGGCCACACCCGCCGCTAATGGGCGCGTGGGCCCTGCGGTTTCAGAGATAGTCTCTGACTCCGCAGGGCCTAAGATTTTGAAAAAAAATACAAGAGGTAGTTCTCAATTACTTATTACAGGATGTTATGAGGTTACAGGCAAACTTATAAAAAGTCTATAGTTTAGAAAAATACCTGAAAAAAATATGATTGCTTAGGAACGCTATGCGTGCGAGTTTGACTCGCTCTTGGCCGGTTGTTAGTGTATGAAAATCCTCATAGTTGTACTCCGCCACATCATGTCCTGGGGCAGGCAGAGAGGTATGTCAAACTCTTACAGATTGAAGCTTCACGGTATTCGGCCGCTACCTGTGACCGAGACGCTGGAGTTTTAGCGTATTTCGTCACGCTCCTCCGGGCAAGGATCGGCCCGCATGAATTCTTGGGTCTCCATGAACTCATGCGGGCCAATATTTTACGTCACCCCCTGCGTCACCCGCTGCGTCCTGAGGTCCTCTAGAGAAGAGCGCGCAGAATGCAGTGCTATAGGAAGGAAGGTTGTAAGATCTCTCCGCCGCCTCCTTTGCAACTTACTCGCAGAAGGAGGCGAAGTCTTCCCACGCGCTATCAAACTCAAAGCATTTATTTGAAATAAACCGTTTAGGACAGGCACTATTGAATTTTCAATAAATCGGTCAGTTAGAAGATGAAGCTAATTGCACATTCCAAGGTGTAGATCTCTATGGAGGAAAACGTGCAAGAAATCCATGGACACTCTTTTAAACCATGTTATGTATTACAAAAATCCTGGTTACATATTTCTTGTTGCTTCTATTAGGTATGTGAGAACAATGTTAAATCAATCTGCCTAGCCTTTTCCGAACTATCTTGAGGTCGGCTTCCTGTCTAACCGGATGCAGCTGAATACCAGTATTTTACATGGAGCGACTGCCTATCTGACCTCCACAACCCAGTAACTGGGTAATACGATACCCCTTGGTAAGACTGGTTGTCAGACTTTCGGGCTTCTGACGACCCGTAACGGCTGTCAAAGATCCACTATTGACAGCCGGGACCAAAGGCTTAACGTGCTTTCCGAGGCACAGAGGAGTCTCGGTATGTAAAGATGGTCACCCATCCATGGACCAACCCCGGCAAGCGTAGCTTAACCTGATGGATCGACCCGTGCGGCTATTATTACTTTAGCCACGAGATCTTCGAGTGAGAAGAAGGTTAAATAAAAAACCAAAAAATAAATAAATAAGCCAGTGGCAGTTAAGAGATGACCAGTATCAGCTGACAATGCCCTCTCTTATTATCCCGGCTCTCGCTTCCGACCCTGGACTGGACCACGACTTGGTTTGCTGACATTACTAATTCAGAGGATGAAAGAAATAATACTGACAAGAGGTATTTAAAAGACGTCTGGGATTGGAAACACTGGGAGGGGACACCCCAAAAGGGCAGTCACAGATCTTGTTGGTGGTATTATTCAGAAAGGCCAGAGTGGATAGACAAATAACTTTCCTGTTAGCGTTTACACCAAAACTATAAGTTCAAAATGTATGGCAATGACATTACTGGACGTGAGCCACGTGACAGTTCTTTAAGGTAATGTCATTGCCATACATTTTGTTCTAAGCGTAGGAGTGAACGCTTACAGAATAGTTATTTGTCTAGGGGGCAGGGCCGTATTAGTCACACCCAGCGAGCGCGTATGACCAGATTTAAGGTCACAGCACACGTATCAACTCGGAAAGGGATCGTCAGCGTATCGCCTTTCATCTCGTCGTCAAACAGGCGTCAACCTAACGGAAGCACGTAACCAAAGCGGATCAGCAGCTCCGGTACGTCGACTCGGCTACGGTTAGGCGACGCCGCGCTTACGGCTCACCGACCGCTGGTTGATCTGGCTGGCACACAGTTTGAACCTGTTTCGTTAGTTTGTTTGTTTAAATCTAACCTACAAATTCAATAAAACACGCGTGCAATATGACTGGAAGTTGCCTTGTGAATGACATGAGTTGACATGACACCACGTTTGGCAACAGTAGTGTGCTGGCAGGCAAGCCGCGGGAGGGGTGGGACTGAGAGGGCACAGAGCGACGTAAGCGCGGGGACGACGAGCCGTAAGCGCGGGGACGATAAGCCGTAAGCGTGGGTACCGCAAGTTAACCACGCACCGCACCGGTTCGTGAGCTTGTTCCGAGGCGAGGCGATTACAATTCCGATTAGTGTGCGTTGCAGTAGGGAGTTTCATACAAAGAATACTGCACGGCTCGAGTTGATACGGCGACGATCCCTTTCCGAGTTGATATGTGTGCCTTTAAGAAAATACCTAAACGAAGTAAAACGAGTGCTTAAGGATATTCTATAGTTTCTAACAACCCCCGCGGGAAAAGGCGTGAGTTTATCTATTTAGTTATGTGAAAAAAAAAAAACATAATACCTCTGTGATATTTTTGAGCTTTATTTAAGACCGGTTGCATTCTTACCGAGCGTTCTAACCGGTGCGCGACGGTAGGTGTGTGAAGATCGGTTCATTTTGTATGGCATTCTTGCCTTCCGTTTTCAATTCTTTTCTGATCCGTTCTAGGTAGTAAAGCAAAGAAAAGAAAAGAAACGGTAGGTGTGTAGCGACGCTAACTCAAATCGTATCTATAATTTTTTTTTTAGGGTGGGAAGTCATGAGATAACTTCTGCCGCTCTGTATGCAGCGGGCGGGCATGTCAGGCTCTTACTGACTAAAACCTACCCGAGTTCTTTCATTTGCCCTTTGGGTGTCAGGGCCTCGGTAACTCTTTCGAACAATCCAACAACCCTGGCAGGAATCCCGCAACCCTGGCAAGAATCCCGAAATCCTGACAGGTCATCTATCTATACCTACGGACAATTTTTACAATGGGACCAATCCATTACAGCGTAAAAAATCAGCTGTTCTCTACAAATTATCGCGTAATGCGAGTAAACAGAACTCAACAGCTGATTTTATTTTTACACTAGTGGAAACGTGTCAAACTTTAAATAAAACCGGCCAAGTGCGAGTCGGACTCGAGCGGTGAGGGTTCCGTACCAACCTCCCATCACGGGAATTGAATTGCGAATACACTTAACTTTGCCGTTGGAAAACTGTTGTGCCTATACATAAACATAGGTCGCGGTCAGTTTACCAACTTAAAATAAGTTTGTAATCACATTTTTTTTGGGATGTAACTACAATTTTACGGTTTTGTAATTTATTCCTTACTGTGTGTGCTCTATGCCAAAGCTTCTTGCCAAATTTCATGATTCTAGGTCAACAAAAAGTACTCTATATTTTTTATTTCCCTTGAGAGTGTCAAAATATGCGGCATAAACGGCCGTATCTTTTGATTGCGTTAACTTAAAAGTTTGTTTTTTTTTTCACTGCTCCAAAGGCAAACAGACCTGAGTAGTTATTTGATATTAATTTCAGTTTGATTTTGATAGCTCCACGCATTCCTGAAAAAGGGTCTTGACAGACGGACAGACAACAAAGTGATCCTATGAGGGTTCCTTTTTTTCTTTTGAGGTACTGAACCCTAAAAATCAACTTTCAAAGTCATCCTACTTTGACGATTGAAGTGATTCTCTAGTTCAGAGTTTCCCAACCTGGGGTCCACGGACCCTTGGGGGTTCACGTTCATGTTGTAAGGGGTCCGCGGAAAAAACAGATTTAGATATAAATAGGTATATTTTTCTTGCAAGTACGTGTCTTGTCCTTTCTCTAAAAGTCTTAATATTTCTGGTTTTTCTTTTTCAAGGGGTCCTTGACGGTGATCGTTAATCTACCTAAGGGTCCGCAGTTAAAAAAGGTTGGGAAACACTCTAGTTAAAAGACCACTAAACGGGAAGACTGCAAGATGTTGTGTTGATGACGTAATGATGTAGATAATTTTGTCGTAAGATCAGATAAAAATAGATGCATCATTTACAACCGTGGGTGTTGCTACATGTTCTAGTTGTTTGCTAAAATTTTCACTCGCAAAGAGAAGAATATGGATACAATAATTTGGAGGACAGATAGTATTCTACGTTGCGGCCTTAGACTATGAAAGGTTATAGACGCAACGTCATTGGACATTAAATGAAGTAGGATCGTTAAAATATGTGAGTGACCTCGACGAACATAACAATGACGTTTCGGCTTCTCATTTTGTCTGTGTGAGCTTATTTCGCGTGTACAGATACAAGCCGGCTTCTCATTCTAGTACTTCAGATTGCTGGCTTTTGACACTCTGTCTATAACCTTTCATAGTCTAAGGTTGCGGCATTTTTTTCTACACAAGTAGAAAAGTCGTCTCAAACCCGTTTCCATAACTTTATATTAATATATTATATATTTATATTAGTCTATAGTTAAGGAAAGGGGTATATAAATACCTACATATTACATCAAATGTTCGCAAACGTTGTTCTTCGATAAAAAATGCGGGGTGGGCTAGGAGGGTGTAAAATACTTTGCGACCTATTCTCATACCTACCAAATAAACAAAAAAAACATTAAAATTGTTGGAGCTGTTTCGGAGGAGTGCAACCACAAACAGCGGTTTTTTTTTTAGGGGGTGGGAAATCATCCAATGAGTTCTCCCTCTCTGGGTGGAGCGGGAGGGCGTGTCAGACTCTTACTGACTAAAACCCACCCCTGTTCCTTCCCTGCCTGAGTGCCCAGAGGTGCGGTAACTCATTTTCAGAATTTATCCGCCACCCCTAGGCATGCACTACCCACTGCTCGCCGTCCGCAGGCCCAGGTCTACGGTGGCCGGAGATTGTCTCGCGACGTCCTACGCTGTGGTCCTACGCCCAGTAGGTACCTCTCCTGCGGTGGTAGCAGCCGGGGCCGTGAGGGCCACTCCGTTGAGCTTCCCTCACGAGTCCTGCCTCCGCCTTCGCAAGCATTACTGATTCGCAGAAGGCGGAGACTGCCTCCCATTCCCTCTCGCTCGTACCATGGCCTAAACCAGGGCCAGGCGCAAGAGGTCGCCGCCACCTATCGCATCCACGAGGACACGGCGGTACTCCGCCTAAGCAGGGCAGACCTCTACCGTATGCTCCACCGTGTCCTCTGGGCAACCACAAACACCGTGACACGAGATTTTTATATCTAAGGTATTAGACTAGAATAATGGTACGGATTCTCTTGTTCAATATCTAAACTAAAATTAGAGAATTGCTATCTTTTACTAAAAGGCAGTGCGAGAAAAGGACGGCTATAGCTATGCACTAAGTTAGAGATGTCAAACTAGTTTATGCCTTGCGCTTCGCCGTGTTTTTAGACGACATGTTTTTACGTGTACCCTTAATTTGTATGGAAATATTAGTTCAAACTAAATGTGACAGCTCTAATTTACGTCCGTCTCTTTCTTGTTTTATTAGAGAGAAAAAGATAGCAATAGCCTAAATTAAGTTTAGTTTGTGCATAACGGAATCAACACCATTATGTAGGTAATTTAGTCCCCGTTTATTTTAATTACTTTCTTTGTTTTTTTTTAATGCACCTGTCTTACTATCTCTCCACCACCCTTGGTTGACTGGTAGAGAATGCCTGAGGCATTAAGTCCGCCTTTGTGTTGTAGCGACATCTATGACGCCGCACACGAACTAAAATAACAAATTCCTACATCGCGCAAGCAGAGATCTCCGCGCGATTTGAACATATACAACAGTCTGAAATCAACCCTCGGGCAGTTGCCCGGACCAGACACAACACCCGTCTGGTCGGAGGATCCTCCCTTTTCAATGGAGGTTTGCGGGACTTTACACTCTGTTCCGCTCACCTCCAAACTGGTGACCCTCGACTATGAACGTGAGCGCAGCCTTCGTCATGACGTCATCACCTCTAAACTGGTGACCCTCGAGCATGAACGTCAGCGCAACCTTCGTGCAGCTACTTCAGCGTGACGTCATCATCATCGTTTCCTTCAAGCTCTTGAGCAACGAGTCATACAGCCAGCCAGTACTAACGGCTTCTATGGGTATCTTGACCACGAGCATGCAGCGGACGCACATTCCTGGTCAGCATCCTCAGCCTCTTTCAACAACTTCAACCTCATCAGCGATCTTGGCGCAGCAAACAGCACCTTCGGCCGGTCGAAGAACCTCTCCTGGTCGACGCCAGCAGTCAAGCAACTACGTCGCACAGCACCGCTTCGTCCCACTGGAGCCCGCAGCACCACTCCGACTCACTGGAGCCTGCAGCATCATCCCGACTCACTGGAACATCATCACCCCGATCCACTGGGGCATCATCCCGACTCACTGGGACATCATCACCCCGACCCACTGGGGCATCATCCCGACTCACTGGGACATCATCACCCGCACTCACTGGGGCATCAGCCCGACTCACTGGGACATCATCACCCCGACTCACTGGGGCATCACCGCAGACAGTTCCGACTCACCGAGAACTATGCGGCTCTTCCGGTTCCGACTCACTGGAACCAACCTTCCACTGGCCCGGCAAGCATCATAAGATGTATGGACGACATATCAAGAACCATCGATCTCCGATCTCCGGAGGGGAGTGATGTAGCGACATCTATGACGCCGCACACGAACTAAAATAACAAATTCCTACATCGCGCAAGCAGAGATCTCGGCGCGATTTGAACATATACAACAGTCTGAAATCAACCCTCGGGCAGTTGCCCGGACCAGACACAACAGCCGTCTGGTCGGAGGATCCTCCCTTTTCAATGGAGGTTTGCGGGACTATACACTCTGTTCCGCTCACCTCCAAAGTGTAAATAAATAAATAAATACTGACCACCAAATAGGGATGATTTCTGGGTAAAACAAAACTCCATGCAGTCCAACAAGACTGTCAAACAAATATTGTACTCGTAATGTTTGCTTTATCAAATTTATAAAAAAATACAAAGATAAAACGCATAAAAGTTCGGGAGTGAAGGCTTGTGACGTCACTTCTAGATAATAAGTGGCACGTTTTATAACTAAGTGTGACGTCATGCGAAATTTCAACGCACTGTATCGTTTTAATTTTTTGGTTTCGTGACTAAAGCAAAAATACATGTCCGCGCATGTGCGCGTCCGTATGTCCGTACGTGTCATGTCACATGTGCATGTGTTGTGTGAATCTAACTGATGGACTGAATAGATTTTTTTAGTCGTCTACCCTATTATTAACGAAAAAATAAGAAGAATTAACAAAAACCCGTGAGGAAAGTTTTAAGTATGGATGTCTCTTAGAGTAGGAGGAAAACCAAAGAAATGATTAATGGACTGTGTCACAGATAATACTAGCGTACAGATGCCTCATCCCATACAAAGAAACGGTACCGCCGTAACTACGTGTTTACGACTTGCTATGGCAACTTTTGTTCTTCATTCGGGCCCGTCCTCTACACCTCGCTAGATGGTGTTAGCAGCGACGGCTTGCAAGTTGAATGAATTGACATAAAGTCTTATCAATATTTTCTCACACATTGAGGAATTACTATATAGTATTTTTGGCACTTCATAACAGTTTTACTGTTTCAAAATTTTTCACTATACAAATTTTAGAGAGGCGAATGGATAAATTCTAAAACTTCAAGCAGCGCCATCTATTGGTATAAGAAATATAAATGCCTAACGAATCGTTCCAATAAACATCTAAAGTTTAATTAGGATCCAATTATTCAACAATTTTATGCTTAGGGTAGTTTATTAAATAAGAAAATACAGTTATAACCATATTTTATTTCAAAATATTAATGTTACCTAAACTTCAATACGAAATCGATGCATATTACGCCATCTATTGTTTGTTTGTTTGAACTAAATTTTCTTTGTTCGAGATGAGACCCCGTGACTGTGTGAAAGATGATGTGTTTAGAGGGGACCCGACTACTGAGATGACGACTAATCATAAAGTATGGAAAGAAAAAGACATGTTACGCCGACCCCAAATAAAATTGGAGAAGGGCAAAACTGATTTTCCAAATAAATTGGGCAAAACTCATTTTCCAAATAAATTGGGCAAAACTCATTTTCCAAATAAATTAGACAAAAATCATTTTCCAAATAAACTGTGAAAAACTCATTTTCTACTCCGTCAAAACAGTACCAATACTATGCGTGTCAATATTTTTAAAAGGGTAAAATTATAGACCAGAAATTACACCTATTAACATTACGTATATTTCTAAGTGACACGTAGTTGACGTAGTAAATGACCTCAATTACGTGGAGTTGATTAGGTACTTATCCAAACTAATATCTTAAAGGTATAAAATAGTTTGAATGTGTGTGGAAAAGGGTAATCTAAAGTAAAGGTATAATTATATCAAGTACGTTTTTTTTTTCTTTTTTTGGTGGCGTGGGAAATACTCCAATGACTTCTCCCGCTCTGGGCGGAGCGGGAGGGAATGTCAGACTCTTACTGAGTAAAACCCACCCCTGTTCCTTCCCTGCCTGAGTGCCCAGGGGTGCGGTAACTCATTTTCAGAATCTATACGCTACTCCTAGGCATGACATAAAGTACGATCAGGAAGTAAGAAAACCCAAATGCTAGTTTAAGCACGCCCTTGTCACTAACTGTTCCTTTGTGTCTGTAAGTATATTTTTTATGTGTAGTGCCGGCCCGCCGTCTGCGAGCCTCGTCCCATGGTGGGGAGTGGCATGATACTTGTAACTCCCCTTTACGTCTAAGGGCCGATTTCACCAATTCTAAACGCCCAGTTAAACGCGTTTAAGCCAGCTTAAACGCGTTTAGTCGTTGTCATAAAGCTGAAGAGTTTGTTTATTTGTTTGCTAATCTCAGGAACTACTAAATCGAAATGATGTAAAAATTAGTTTTGTGTTGAATAGTCCATTTATCGAGGAAGGCTATACGCTATATAACATCACGCTGCGATCAACAGGAGCGAAGCATCAGTGAAAAATGTGGCAAAAACGGGAAAAAAAAACCTTTTGAGAGCTTCAGTTACGTGCGCTGCGTAAACGGTTAAAGTTACGCAAAAAGTATGTATGACGGAATTGTTTTCCTTTAAAAAAAAGTTCGCAACAGCATTTGTCTAACTTTTAAGGTTAAGTCACTATAATCTTTTTTATGGTTTTTATTTTTTACGCTAAGCTTAGTTCAGCAAAACATAGTTTATAGAGCGAATGGTGAAATCGGCCCTAAGAAAGGCGTGTGGGTCCTGATTTATGGACCGACGGATGTCTCCGAATCCGTTGACCCCAGACCCTTTTAGGTTTTGGCTGGAAGAGGGATTCCCACGCTCCTGTGCCATTCTTATTATCGAGTCCACGATGGCTGGGATTGATAATAGTATATTTTAATGCAAGTGGGCAAAGTTATTGTTGTCGAGCCGAAGGTGACGTCGTTTTGGAGCCGAGAAACTGCAATGACAATAGTGTAGTTTGTTTACTAAAAAAGTCTTATTAGTCCGTCAGATAAATAACCAAACAATATCGTACACGTCTTATTCTTTTATAGATATATAAACTAACTTTGCCCAAGTTATTGTTGTCGAGCCGAAGGTGAGGTCGTTTTGGAGCCGAGAACCTGCAATGACAATAGTGTAGTTTGTTTACTAAAAAAGTCTTATTAGTCCGTCAGATAAATAACCAAACAATATCGTACACGTTTTATTCTTTTATAAATATATAAACTAACTTTGCCCAAGTTATTGTTGTCGAGCCGAAGGTGACGACGTTTTGGAGCCGAGAAACTGCAATGACAATAGTGTAGGTTATTTACTAAAGAAATCTAATTACTTCGTCAGATAAATAACCAAACAATATCGTACACGTTTCATTCTTTTATAAATATATAAATTAACTTTGCCCAAGTTTATAAATATATAAACTAACTTTGCCCAAATAACTTTTCCCAAGTTATTGTTGTCGAGCCGAAGGTGACGTCGTTTTGGAGCCGAGAAACGAATGACAGCAGTGTAGTTTATTTACTAAAAAAATCTAATTAGTCCTTCAGTTAAATAACCAAACAATATCGTACACGTTTTATCTTACTATATAAAAATAAGTCGGGTTTTCCTTCCTGACGCTATAACTCCAGAACGCACTAACCGATTTCCACGGTTTTGCATTCGTTGGAAAGGTCTCGGGCTCCGTAAGGTTTATAGCAACAAAAAATTTTGGAAAATCAAATAAACAAAATTGCACCCGTGCGAAGCCGGGGCGCGTCGCTAGTTATTTTATAAATATATAAATGAACTTTGCCCAAGTTTATAAATATATAAACTAACTTTGCCCAAGTTATTGTTGTCGAGCCGCAGGTGAGGTCGTTTTGGAGCCGAGAAACTTTAATGACAATAGTGTAGTTTATTTACAAAAAAAATCTAATTATTCCGTCAGATAAATAACCAAACAATATCGTACACGTTTTATTCCTTAATAGATATGTAAACTAACTTTGCCCAAGTTATTGTTGTCGAGCTGCATGTGAGGTCGTTTTGGAGCCGAGAAACTGCAATGACAATAGTGTGGTTTATTTACTAAAAAAATCTAGTCAGTCTGTCAGTTAAATAACCAAAAAATATTGGACACGTTTTTTTTTCTTTTGTCACAAAAAGAAAAAATGAGGGCGATACAGTGCGTTATTTCGCGTGACGTCACGCAACGCGACACTTTTTACCACCAAAGTGATGTAACAAGCCCCCACTCCTGAACTTTGATGCGTTTTATCTTTGTCATTTTTTTTTTGGTTTGGTAAAGCAAAAAATACGCGTCCAATATTTTTTTGGTTATTTAATTTACGGACTAATTAATTTTTTTAGTAAAGTACCCTATTGCTCACGTGTATCAAACGACGTTTTCTCTGTCCAGATCATGACTCACATATACACTGCCTAGGGGTTGAGGATAAATTCGAAAGAGTTACCTCGCCTCTGGGCATTCAGGGTAGGGAAGGAACAGGGGTGGGTTTTAGTTAGTAAGAGTCTGACACGCCCTCCCGCTCCACCAAGAGCGGGAGAAGTCATTGGATGATTTCCCACCGCTCCAAAAAAAAAAAAAAGAGTGCCCGTACACCTGCTCTATGGAGGACCTGATCAACAATACTGATGCTGCAATTAGCTTTTGGGCTCAAAGTATTTAAGGCGCACTTATGTGCCAACGGCCTTGAGTGGTAGCTTGCGTGCTCGGTGCTGATCTTACGCAACGCATCGTATGTCCACCCAGTAATAGGACTCGTCCATCAAGAAGCGCTGTCCCATATTAGACGTATTATTAATTTATTATACATAAAATAACAGGTATTACACAAACACGTATACTAAAAGATAAATAATTAAATTATCTTTAAATTGGTGCAAGTTTCTTAAAAATACGGTTAATAGTTTTTGCGTGATTCTCAAGTTTTTATCCGTATTAGACATAACTGTACAAATTAATTACACTATGTTATAAAAATCATCAACAGCCTTTTCATATCTCCACTGCTGGAGCACAGGCCTCCTCTCTGCGAGAGGGTGTGGGCCGTAATCCACCACGCGGGCCCAATGCGGATTGGTGGATGTCACATGTCTTCGAATTTTTGGTTCTGGGACATGCCGGTTTCCTCGCGATGTTTTCCTTCACCGTTTTGAGAGCAGTGGTGATGAAATAATTTATACAAAGTAAAGCGCCTGCCTGGGTTTGAACTCACGACCTACAACTTGTAAGTCGCGGCCAACACCACTGGGCCACCACTGCTCTAAGCTGCACTGCTATAAAAATATAATTTCAAATATTCACATATCAAATTACGAAGAATATTGTCTAAAGTATTTTTTTTTTCATAGATTGTAAGTCTTTTAGATGTGATGTTCAACTTAAAATCATTAGAAGTCGTATTAACCTTAAAAAAATAGGATATCATCGAAAGAAGAAGAAGTAGAAGAAGAAAAACTTAACTAAAACTTCATAAACATAATATTTAGTAACAAATTATAGTGAAAAATAGCTCGTGGATTGTTTTTCTTGCACCTTGGTGGAGGCCGCCATGCGAACTGTCGGGGCTGTCGCGCGACCAGCCTGATAGAATAAATATATGTAGTAGTCAAGTGTCAAAGTCAAAGTTGTGGCTGGTTGCTAGTTTAATGTCAAGTAAACAATTATGATAACATTACAGTTGTTTACATAACATTAAATGATATCTCTACTAGATAAGGAACTGGAAACGTGCTGAAAGCTTGACAATCACGTTTAATCTCCTTGATAAAATTCATTCATATAGATTTTATTGAATTAAAAAGCAGTTTAGTATGAGTACCTACCTAGATATTCATCATTTTCTGACACTCAGTTTTGTAACGATAATCAACGAAAAGACGAAATTAAAGAAATGCGAAGTGCTAAGTGGCAGTTTCTGTACTTTTACGAACGTTTGTATTCCAATCTCAGTCCCAAACTGTCAAAAAAGATCGGTCAAGTGTGTGTGTTGACTTGTATACAAGGGGTTATGGTTATAGAATCTTTATTTCTCAAAAGAAATTTACTACAAATTTAACTTAATGAGACATATTTTATCCATAAAATAATGATGACATTTGTGAGCAGAGCTAGTATGACAAATGTATGACACACACAAATATGAGAAGTCAACAATAATTAAAGTACACAACAAGACATTGAAGGTAGCAGCAAAAGATTCATGAGAAAGTAAAGAAGAAAAAAATAAATTTTGTGGGTAAATTAAAAACATAAACCAGGGCCGGACTTAAATATTGTCAATAATAAAAGATTTTAGCTGAGTTTTAAATATTTGTAAACTTTTAGAGGTTTTTATTTCTCGTGGTAGTTTGTTGAACATCTGTGCCCCTTCGTAAGTAATACTTTTTTTTCCTTAATTTGTACGTGTTCTCGCGAGACAGATATCATTTGCGCTACGGAGAGGTCTTAACCCTTTTTCGGTGTTAGTTTTTAAAATCAGCTCCGAGTGTAGCTTTTTATCTTTAATTTTTTTAATTAGGATGCATGTATTATTGTAATAAATTTGTTTTATGTTCATTAATTTGGTTTCGGAGTAAATTTTATCTGTTGGTGTGAGGAAGTCATAATGAAATAATATTTTTATTAGTTTATTTTGTAGTCTTTGGATGCAGTTTAGGTTGGTTTTGGCTGCGCTACCCCATATTTCTATTAAATAATCTAGATGTGATCTGACGAGGGAGTGATAGATATTTAGTCTAACTTGTCGTGGTAAACATCGAACAACACCGTAAAGACGCCCTGCTAATGACGATAACGTAGATCTTATTTTGTTTATATGTGACTTCCATGTTAATCCACTGTCCAAAACTAGCCCTAGGTATTTCTCTTCGATAGATTCCCTTACTTGAATACTATTAATATAAAGCTTGGGGTAGCTTTGCAGTTGTTTGTTTTTTGCCTTAAATACAATATAGCTCGTCTTTGATATATTGATTGTGAGTAAATTATACTGGAACCAATCGTGTAATTTATCTAAATCCTTTTGTGCATAGCCCATCATTTCACTTATTGAGGAACCATAATAAAATATACATGTGTCATCTGCATATAGACTAATTTCGCCATTCAAAGACACCTCACATATATCATTAACATAGGTTAAAAATAGCAAGGGCCCAATAATTGAGCCTTGTGGTATACCACATGTAATAGGCTGGGAAGTACTTTGGTATTTACCTATTTTTACGACTTGAAAGCGGTTCGTTAGATACGATTCCAAAATTTTGAGCGCATTGTCGGTGATGCCAATATTTTTCAACTTTTTTAGAAGGAGGGAATGACTCACGGTATCGAAGGCTTTCTTCAGGTCAATATATATGCCAAGGCCTAGTTGTTTTCTATCGATGTTCATTCTGATTTTGGTAATAAGATCTACAGTGGCGGATAAAGTGTTTGATTTTGGACGAAAGCCGTATTGTCGTTCAAAAAGGAATTTTATTTTGTCTAAGTAGCTATTTAATCGATCGTAGACAACTCGCTCAAAAACTTTAGAAATTACGGGTAACACTGACACAGGCCTGTAGTTACTAGGATCTGTCTTCGTCCCTGATTTATATATGGGAGTGACTTTTGCTATTTTAAACTCGAAAGTGGCCTGCGCATAGACAGTCATTTATAATCGTTGTTAAGCCTGGAACGAGAGATTCTTTTATACATTTAACTACTTTTGTACTGATTTTGTCTATACCTGTACTGCAATTTGAGTCTAGGGCATTTATAATTTTAGTAACTTCTTCCTCAGTGCATGGTGTTAAGTTATGTAGTTCGAATTCGTCACCCGTCTTGCTTTTTGGATTAAAATGATTGATATGGTATTTTGTGGGAATTTGCATTGCTAACTGGGAACCTATTGTGGCAAAAAAATTATTAAACTGTTTACATATTTCGTCACCTTCAGTAACTAAACCTGCGATCATCATTAGTTTTGGAGGACTAGGGTCTGGTTTAACTGTATTTTTGTATTTAGGGTTCCGTACATTATCATCATCATTATCAACCTTTTAATGTCCCCACTGCTGGGGCACAGGCCTCCTCTCTGTGAGAGGGTGTGGGCCGTAATCCATCACGCGGGTTGGTGGATGTCACATGTCTTTTAATTTATGGTTCTAGAACATGCCGGGTTCTTCACGATGTTTTCCTTCACCGTTATGAGAGCAGTGGTGATGAAATATTTGTAAGTGCCTGGCTGGGTTTGAACTCACGAAGTCACGACCTACAACTTGTAAGCCGCGGCTGTTACCACTGGGCCACCACTGCTCACTGGGCCACCACTGCTCACTGGGCCACCACTGCTCACTGGGCCACAACTGCTCACTGGGCCACCACTGCTCAGGGGTTACCACTGGAGCGGCACCACTGTTAAGGGTTCCGTACGATTTTTATTAATTGTTGTTCTAGCGGCATATGTCGCAGAAATACACACGCTGTAAAAGTTTTAACTGTCTTCCTATTACGCTTCAAAAGCTACAGCCAGACGGACGGACGGAAGGACTACCTACTTAGCAATAAGGTTACCCTTCGGGTACAAGACTTATTGTTTTGGTCGCCGAGATGAGTTTGCAACTTGAATTCGAGAAGTGGCCACGTCAATCAAAGCAGTTGACATGCATTTATTTATTTTAAATATATATATTACATTTATTTGTTTTATTAATAGCGACCCCCCTCGGCTCCGCATGTGTAAAAATTATACACATAAATCTTCCTCGTTTTAACAGCATTAAAACCTGTTGAGTGGTTTAGAAGGAGTTAGGAGAAACAGACAGATGTGGACAATAATTAGTGTTTTTTTGGATGTCGATTGTTTTTATTTGTAAAAAGTTTTTTTATTTTTGACTTTTAGTTGGTGTGTTGGGTGGGAAATCATCCAATGACATCTTCCGCTCTAGGGTGGAGCGGGAGGGCGTATCAGACTCTTACTGACTAAAACCCACCCTTGTTCCTTCCCAGCCCTGAGTGCCCAGGGGCGCAGTAACTCTGTTTCGAATTTATCCACAACCCCTGGGCAGAAATTGATATTCGTGAAAATTACATCGTCCAAGTAAGGCATTATTAAGGATAACTTAAAAACTACTGGGCAGATTTAGATCAAATTTAAATGGGACCACGTGAGAAGCATCAGCTTTTAAATAAAAAAAATAATCATCAAAATCGGTTCACCTAGAAAAAAGTTCTGAGGTAACACATAAAAAAAACTGTTGAATTGAGAACCTCCTCGTTTGTTTGAAGTCGATTAAAAAAACCGGTGAAAGGCGTGTCGAACTTCGCACATATAAGGTAAATCATCCAATGACTTTGCCCGCTCCGTGTCAGACTCTTACTGACTAAAACCCACCCCTGTTCCTTCCCTGCCTGAGTGCCCAAGGGTGCAGTAACTCATTTTCAGAATTTATTCGCTACCCCTAGGCATGCAGGCACCGGCCACGATGGGCCCCATCAGTGGTGGCTGACATATTCTCTTTGAGGCGCGTGTGGAACACTACGCGCCGTCGACTCACGGGCCTGGTGCTGATCGGACGGCGAGCTACCCACTGCTCGCCGTCCGCAGGCCCGGGTCTACGGTGGCCGGAGATCGTCTCGCGACGTCCTACGCCCAGTACCTCTCCTGCGGTGGTAGCGGGGCCGTGAGCCCACTTCGTTGAGCTTCTCTCACGCGTCCCGCCTCCGCCTTCGTGAGCATTACTGCTTCGCAGAAGGCGGAGACTGCCTCCAATTCCCTTTCGCTCCGTACCATGGCCTGAACCAGTGCCGGGCGCGGGAGGTCGCCGCCACCTATCGCATCCACGAGGACACGGCGGTGCTCCGCCCAAATTACAACTATATTGGGGTCGGCTTCCGGTGTAATCGAATGCAATGATTTTCTTTTAAGGGTTCCGTACCCGAACGGTCCAAACGGGGCCCTATTGCTGTCACTCACGTGTCCGTCTGTCCGTCGTCTGTCACAAAATTTTGTTCCGAAGAATTTTTTAACTTTCCATTGATCTATGAACTAGTTTGGTGATAATTTTTATTATTACGTATATTTTACTAACAATACCGGTACAGAATTAGGAAAATGATGGAATTTTTCAAAAATTAGGAAAAGGCCGACGAAAAATTCCAACGCTAGGGGGTCCAGAATCATGTACTGAATCACTAGTACACGTATGTTCGTTCATGTACCTTACACACTGTATAGAAAATTGCGGTGCCAAGTGTACATAAAACTGGTTTTTATAAGAGTCAAGTATTGTTAACGTACGTGAAAAAAGGCTAAATGTTCTTACGGATGTTGCAATTTTCATCGCTTCTGATAGCAACTCTGTCGCTTTATTATTTTTACGTAAAAGTATTTTAACTTCACCTCGTTTTGTTAATAGAGCACGCTTGCCTGAAGTAATATATATTATTCACTCTTGTCTTAAAGACTCCCAGGTTGTAGCTATCAGGAAACTTAGACTCCGGCAGGGAATTCCACTCCTTAGCCGTACGCACAATGAATGTGTTCGCAAAAAGTTTTGCGCGTGTGGTTGTGATGTCCAGCATGTCCGATGATGGAACGGGCTCGGCGGAATTAAACTATGCAATTTCGACGCACACTCCCAGAATTGTAACCGATAGAATACCGACAGGCTAGCAACTCGACTTTGTTTATAATAGTTAAGGTTACATTATATTCTTGTTAGTTATTGATATGTTTCAAAGCGTGGAAAATGTGTATAATAGCTACGAATGTAAACAAAGTCAGTTACCGCATGTCAACTACTGATAAGAATTCAATTCGCATAATTTTCCAATGTTTTTTCTTTCGCGATTTTCTTATCAATTTTCTTAGTATAAAATAAAGTTTTTAACTCTTACCCAAATTGTTAAAAGTCCATTTATAACACAACACAACACCACAATTAAATCAACTATTCATAATTCAACATCACATCAAAACAGTTTTTATATAATTATGGTTATTAAAAAATATGTTTTTTTTATCACTCCGATTTATTCGCTCCGCATGACAGTATCGCGCGCTTCCGCCGGCGTTCGATTTTCAAATAAACTATCCAATATGGCCGACTGAGTGACAAGGTAATGGCTGGTGATGTGACGTCGGAAAATCTGTCGATAGAATTTTCTTTTATTTTAATTGTTTATTTGCAGATTCGATTCTTGTATCTATTGTTATGTATATGGCAGTGTACGTATAATATTAATATAAGCGAAGTAAGTATTGCCAGTTTTTATTAAATATTTTATAATAAATCGCATGCTGAGGTAGGAACCATTTTTTGCTAGTTTTGTAAATTTATATACTTGTTTCCAGCCCGTGTTTCTAATGAACATTTTTTCTTTCTTTCGTTACTGATCAACGGCGGACGTTTTCGCTTACTTTATATAATACTAGGTATTAACATTATTTATCCTCCTAAATTAATTGTATTAAATACGTTACTAAACTTAGAATTGTTATAGATGAAAGTAGTGATATGAGTATCACAATGGAACAGACTTTTCAAAATAGCCCGGTGACGATTATAACCAAATGAGAGAGATTTTTGGGGTTTTTTTTTTTAAATTTAATTATTTGTTAGGTACCAAGTTCGAGCTGAAGTATTAAGACAAATAATTCGTCGATCGACAATATTACCTACCATATTAAAACGTATCGCAAATACTACTGGATGAAAACGATAAACTTCTGTCTTTTATAAAAGGCCACACCGAGTGCAATGAACTGGCTTTTTATCCTAAAATAATTCACAGTTCCATTCAGTTAAAGATGGTAGCGAAACGGCGGGGAAAAGCTTTGAAAGTTCCAAATAAAAACCTAATAAATATCCAAATAAGTAAATGCCTATAAAGTTTGAGGATTGGCCTCGATTTCCCTAGGATCTCATCATCAGATCCTGACTTGGTGACAATGGGATTATCTCAGCAGTAGGTATATACCTTCGGATAAACAAGAATTATGAAAAGCACCAGCAGAGAAATCGGTGAACATACATAAAAATATACATGTGTTTTATATTCTATTCTTTTCATAAAAGTAAAAAAAATCAGTTAATTCATTTAAAAATAGGTATGAATTCTCATTATTAGTGCTACAGACTCAGAGTGTGTAAAACTCGTGTTTATCGTTTTTTCTTCATACATTTTATCCGTACATTGGCGCCGATTCTCTTGTTCAATAACTAAACTAAAATTAGAGAATCACTATCTTTTACCAAAAGGCAGTGCGAAAAAAGGATGGCTATAGCTGTGAACTGATTTAGAGATGTCAAACTAGTTTACGCCTTGCGCTTTACCGTGTTTTAAGTCGACATGTTTTTACGTGTACCATTAATTTGTATGGAAATATTAGGTCAACTAAATTTGACAGCTCTACTTTACGTCCGTCTCTTTCTTGTTTTTTTAGGGAGAAAAAGATAGCAATAGCCTACATTAAATTTAATTTGTGAAAACCAGAATCGGCACCAATATGTTCGTTTACTTTACCGTCACTGCATCCATAAAATGATGTAAATCATTATTTACAACATCTATTTCTGTTCATCTGCAAAATAAAAAACAGCATACAAACGGAAAATTTACGCACGCTTCGTTTTGTTTTTGTGAAAGAACTTTCCAAGGCTGATTCAGTCGCGCATGGCTTGCGTCTAAGAATATTTTTGCATCGCAAGCGTTGTTTAAAACTGTTTCAACTCTTTAGCGTTTAAGAAATGTCAAAGATAAGTATCACTGCGCGACGCAAGGGAGGGTAATGTGTTTATCAGCCTATGTATGTGTGTCTGTTCCTTTGTGGTGCTTTAGAAACCAAACTCGTGGGCCGATTTTGATAATTCTTACATCAATTGATTCGTCTTAATCTTGTGAGTGCTACTACAGACATGACAGTATCATTGCTATTATTAGGTATATTATATATTACTATTAGACACTATCAGTAATAATTATTTTATTTTTGCTTGGATACTAGGCTTTTGAAAATTGATGTGCGTTTGTAATCTGTGCAAAATAAATAATTTTTCTTTCTTCTTTCTTCAAATCAGAATACAATATGGCGACAACCAGACCCCATATTGTGATAAAGAAAAAAATAAATTCGATGAGCTATATTAAGTGGGGTATCAAAATAAAGGGTTCGAGGAGGTTATTCCAAAAATATAACTCACTAAAAGGATTTGTGCTATTCCAGACTTTATTCTATATCTGTGACAAATATCCATCCAAACTTTAGCATTTCTAATATTAGTAGGAAGTAGGATTAATAGGGAACAGGGGCTGCGACTCTCCATACAAATGTATTCCCCTTTTTTCTTCTTGAATAATGCCCCTAGAGCAATAATTTTTTTTTTTCAAAATGTCTGCTGTAGACACGTCCGTCATTTCTTTTTTTTCTGCAATTAATAAGTAAAGAAAATATGAACCTTCAAAAGTGCCAAAAAATGGCCCATTTTTATCGCCGCGATTGGATGACTACCAGACAAATTCGAAAAGTTTTTAACATAAAATATTTAAATATGAACCTAGACATACTTACTCTTTCTTAAATTTTTTTGAGCCAAAAATAATTGAATCGGCTCAGTTTTCGAGGAGACAAAGCGGAATACGAAACATCGATCTCTTCAAAAATTTTGTGATAAAATCGGTCTGAGCTGCAGCTGTCCCTATCGCACTCTACGGGGGCAGACTTGAGGCTGCTGCCACAACGCAACGGCAATAGTTTCTTCAAATACCTATTTTTCAAATTCCTCGCAGGCCCTGTTTCCTCTTAAATGTATATCATTGTATGTATTAAGGTAAATCATTAACATTATATCACAATCATTTACCTAATACTTAATAAATTGAATATTTTCGAAAAACCCGACTGTAAAAAACAACTGATAAATTCCAAACAAGTCACTTTTCAAGCAGTCTGAGGCAGTTGGTGGCGTGAAATCAATAATTGAACTAAAATAACTGCCACCAGCAGCACCAGACTAGATTAGACTGAAAATCATATTTGCAAATGTGCTTCAAAAAATCGGCAAAAATATTTTTGCATTTTCAGTATCTAGGTATTCGTTTTAAATAACAATAATTGCCCTTCACATGTGTTATATCTTGTACCTATCACCAGTAAACTAATGGCTCAAAACAAAATCCAACAATATAATTAGTTGATAGGTACACATACGTCTATCAATAGTTGTATTGTTCCATATAAGACAACTGTATCTAAACGTGAGTCAGCTCTGTTTAAAATTTAAGCGAATGGAATATCAATATTAGAGACGACGTCATTCATAAAGGTCTTTGACAGTCGTTACGGGTATTCAGAAGCCGGTAAGTCTGGCAACCTGCCACTGGGTTGTGGAGGCTAACTGACAGGTAGTCGCTCCATGTTAAATACTGGTATTCAGATGCATATGGCTAGACTGGCAGCCGACCCCAACATAGTTGGGAAAAGGCTAGGCTGATTGTTTTTTTCTGTTATAAGAGGCGACTGTAACTTAGAATTTATCGGTTGTTGTGTGATGCTGGTCGACAAAAGAATAGATTTTTTAGACAAATCAATCTGCCTAGCCTTTTCCCAACTATCTTGGGGTCGGCTTCCAGTCTAATCGGATGCGGCATACCAGTATTTTACATGGAGCTACCGCCTATCTGACCTACACAACCAATTAACTGGGTAATAGGATACCCCATAGTAAGACTGGTTCTCTGACTTTCGGGCTTCTGACGACCCGTAACGACTGTGAAAGATCCACGATTGACAGCTGAGATCAACGGCTTAACGTGCTTTCCGAGGCATGGAGGAGTCTCGGTATGTAAAGATGGTTACCCATTTACGGACCAACCCCGGCAAGCGTAGCTTAACCTGATGGATCGACCCGTGCGGCTGTTATTACTTTAGCCACGAGCTCCTCTCAATAGATTTTTCAGAGCGTGCTTCACAAATTAATAATTACTGAACTTTTGTTGTTGTGTAGTAGGGACTCAAAATATAGACCTAATATGAAGATATATATGTATAAGATGATAAAAGCCAATTCATTTGCATCCGTATCCATCTAATAAAAATTCAGTGTATGATCTAGTTCTTTGTCTTCGTTTTTTGACACCGACTTCCGAAATTAAAGTTATTTTACACTTTTTTTGGAAGCCGGTTCTATTTTTTTTGAATAAAGTTTTGTTTCCACTTTTTAGTTCTGGTTCCCCATTAAATTTAACACTACATATACATACGATCGCAGCAATCGCTGTTGATTTGCTGACATTTTTTTATGAGTTCCGTTGTCTGTCTCCGAAACTCATCATCAAATCTATATGAAAATTAAATGGGACCATTTCAGAATAATTTATGTGTGTAATTTATCTATAATATGTATGTATTTAGAAATATATAAGTATGTTAATCAGTTGTCTAGTACCCATAACACAAGCTCTGCTTAGCTTGGGACTAGATGGCGTTGTGTGATAGTTGTGGAATATTATATTTAACAACTTAGTTTAAATACTTATTTACAAAAATTTCAGACTATCTATAAGCTAAAAGAAAATAATTAAAATATGTACAAGTGGCACAAAAAAGAGAGGCGTACAATTAATTAAACAAATCTAATCGATATCGATAACGACTACAACACTACATCGAGCACCATGTAATTTGGTGACACGAGTCTGCCATCACTTGTCCGCGATTACAACGGACAAACAGACTGGACAGAGACATAAACACTAATATAATATCACGCCTGTATTCCCCAGAGAGGTGTGCAAGGGTGTTTATAGGTGACTTTTAGATCATTAACAATTTTTCAGAACATGAAATGACACATGAAAATTAACAACTTACTCTATGAGGTTTTTTTTTGACGATGGGAAATCGTTAAATGACTTCGTCCACTCCTTCTCCTTTGTTCCTTCAGTTGTGTTTTGTGTTCCAGGACCGCGATGACTCTTACGAACAATCCATACCATAAGATTTTCCTAATTTTGGTTATAATTAGGTTAAACCCCCCTTTTTTTGGGGGTGGAAAATCATCCAATGGCTTTTCCCGTTCTGGATGGAGCGGGAGGGCGTGACAGACTTTTACTGACTAAAACCCACCCCTTTTCCTTTAGTTGCCTGAGTGCCCAGGGGGCGCAGAGGTTAAACCCCTTGGCTTCACGTATCCATCTAAAAATGAGTTTTAATGCGTTCTACAATTGAATAAATACATTTTACCGATATCGACGACGACAACACTAAAACATCGAGCACTGTCTAATTTGGTGACACGAGTCTGCCATCACTTGCCGACGATTACAATGGACAAACAGACTGGACAGACACATAAACACTAACATAACATCAAAAGGTGTAGGGGGGATCCATTAATTACGTGAGGTGATTTTGGTGATTTTTTGACCCTCCCTCTCCCCCGGTTCGAGCCAAATCTTAAGACTACTGATTGGAGTCCCCTCCAGTAAGTGGTCGTAAGATTTGGCTCGAAACTCTCGCACCCTCCCTAATCTCACGTTTTTTGTGTCAATACGTTAATACTCGTATGTATGCTTGATTGTGTTACAATTATTTAAAAAAAAAATATGTGAAATTTGTTTATTAATTTTTCTTTAGGACTAGTTAAGTTTGACTCAATAAATTTAACCCAGTTTTCTCGGATTTTAAACTTTCTTGTAAAAAAAAAACCTATTATTTGCTGAGACCCCTCTTCTCCCACACCTGAAATTGGTTGAGACTCAGCTCGATCCCTCCCCCCTTAAACTCCTCACGTAATTAATGGACGCCCCCTATACAGGTGACTTATAGATCATTAACAATTTTTCAGGGCATGAAATTACTCATAAAAATGAATAACTTGCTCTATGAATATAATTTCAGACGAACAACGTCACACCATAAGGTTTCCTTATTTTGGTTGTCATCAAGGAAGATTGTGAGACTGTAAATTTTCATACAAAAAGCGATAACGTTTTTCCCCCAGTAAACATATCCAAATTTTCATAATTTTTGGAAATTTTGTATATAATGAATAACTAGGTCCGTAAGATCTTATTTAAAAAAAACATTGCGTACAATAGGGAACGTGCACGACGAAGACTCTGGCAGCTGGAAATAATCAAAATAAAGAAGTGAAAAATAATATTTAACTAAGTGAAAATGTATTGTTGCATTTCGGGATGCTTGAACACTTCAAATAAAAATAAAAATAAGTCAAATGGTGTAAAATTCTATTACTTTCCTACGAATAGTACTCACTTTCCATGGTTATGTGATAAACGACAAAAGTGGATAAATGCAATAAAAAACATGTAAGTATGAGTTTCAAAAACATTTAGAAATTAGCTACTAATAATGTTGTTTGTAATAAAAAACTTTTTTACAAAAAAATGGAACCGACTTCCAAAAAAAGTGCAAAATAACTTTAATTTCGGAAGTCGGTGTTCCTGTTTTGTGTCTTCGTTTTTTACACCGACTTCCGAAATTAAAGTAAAGTTAAAGTTATTTTGCACTTTTTTTGAAAGTCGGTTCCATTTTTTTGTAAAAAAGTTTTTTATTTTTCACTTTTTAGTTGTGGATTCCCATTAACTGTGTTAACAATTCATAGACATACGATAGCAGCAATCGCGGTTGATTTGCTGTCAATTTTTGAAGAGTTCCGTTGTCTGTCTCCGAAATCCATAATCAGATCTTTTTGAAATTTAAATGGGACCATTTCGAAATAAACCCCTTTCGAACAAAAAAAGAATTTTGCAAATCCGTCAATATATGACGGAGTTATGCCCGAACATACATAAAAAAAATAAAAAAAAATACAAACATCCGAATTGATAACCTCCTCCTTTTTCGAAGTCGGTTAAAAATAGCTAAGTTTTGCATGTAGTGGTACTATTCAATACAAATAAATCAGTAAGTAAACATAACCTTCTACTTATAAGACATGCCCGGCTTCGAACACTTTTTGGCCTTTTGACATATTTTGACCTCGTGGACGATCATTATTAATCGGCCGGTACCCATATTTTATCATTTTAATCATAATAATAACGATTTATTATATTGTAAATAAATAGACGGCAACAAGATAACAGCTCTGAATATTTAATTTTCTTACCGCAGTGTGGCGCTCGTGTCGATTTGTGCTGCCACCTATAGTTCGTGCACGTTCTCTATAAGTTATTAGCATCTAAATATCTATATTTTTGACATAAAAACTTCCTCAAACGTTTTTTTTTTTAATTAAGCAAATCTGAATTACAAAAAATGAAAAACGTACAGACCTAGATTAAGGTATAGTGAATCTAATGAGATGAAAATTATCTCATTTCATAAAGGTTTAGGGGATTAAAACGGTATCGCCCGAAACAATATTTTAAAAAGGAAATGTATTTATGCCTTCAAGACTGGCAACTCTCTCTCGTCGCGTATCGGCGCTTCACAATCCTCTAAAATCTAACAAAAAAACTTTTTTACAAAAAAAACAACCGACTTTCAAAAAAAAATACTCTAAAAATTAAAAAATTACTTTTATTTCGGAAGTCGGTGTTTGTAATTTATTTCTTCGTTATTTAACACCGACTTCCGAAATAAAAGTTATTTTATAATTTTTAGAGTATTTTTTTTTGAAAGTCGGTTGTTTTTTTTTGTAAAAAAGTTTTTTATTTTTCACTTTTTAGTTGTTATACCCCACAACTAAAACCCCAATAACATGGAACGTGGAATTTAAACATTTGGAGTACACCAAAACGTCATCGAGGTAAACGTATTTTTCGTTTTTGTTCAGTTTCTCAAAAAGCGCTTAAGCAATTTCGATAAAATTTATATGGGACCACCTCGGGAGTATACTCTTTCGGATAAAAAAAGAATTTTGAAAATCGATCCACAACTGACGGAGAAATCGGCGGACATACATAAAACATACATACAGTCGAACATAGAACCTCCTCCTTTTTCGAAAGTCGGTTAAAAAACCAAAGTTAATATTATAGCACACACGCTTTGAGTATCTTTTTCCAAGAGGAAAACCTTGCCGCTCATCATCTTCCCTTCTCCTTCGGTTCCCTCCCCACTCCTCTAGTTGTTACGGTGGATCCTTTACTGTTCGTGCTGTACGCCTTTGGAACTCTCTTCCACACACTCTTAGGGCTAGCCCTTCATTGGAGGTGTTTAGGAGAGGAATTAGGGAACACTTCCTGTCGGCATGACCTGTAATATGTTTTGTAAAAGGATTTCTTTGTAAGCCATACCCATAGTATTTAGTATGTTTATGTATCACATATTTGTTTAGTTTATTTAAGTTACAGATTGTATTTATTTATTTATTTATTTATAGAAGGTAGCTTCACAGCTGACAATAAGTAAACATAAATTGGATAATTCAAAACAATACGCCAATTACGAAGTACACAGATAAAACAATAAGCATAGAAGAGAGTGACATGAAGTATGTACTCGTATAGTGTGTGCGTGTGTGTATTTGTACGGTGTGGGTTTCTGTGGATGTGTGTGATTTTAAGTTAAGTTTTTGTTGTGCACTTAAAAGATGTCCCTACCTACTTATGCAAATGTATTTTTCACCCTGAGGTTTGCTGTAAGAAAACCCAAATGCTGGGTTAAGCTCGCCTTTGTAACTATTAATTTGTGTTTTATTTATATGTTATATGTGTACAATAAAGAATAATAATAGTTTAAAAAAAACTAAATACACGCTTAGAGTAAAGTAATTTCGTCGACACAGTTGGCGCAGTGGTTGAGCGTTCGGCTGCTGCGCTGCGTGTCGCGGGTTCGATTCCCGCACGGAACAAATATTTGTATGACCTGCAGATAGTTGTTCCGGGTCTGGTTGTCTTGTGTATGTGAGTATACATGTTTGTGAACGCACCCACGATACAGGAGTAATTCCTAGAGTGGGGCAATGTTTTAAAAAAAAAAAAAAAAAACACTTTTTGAATTTTATTCAGCAAACCCTTTCATTTGACACCCATATCATGGGAATGCAAGAAAAATAACTAGTCCGCCATCTTGGACTTAGAATGATTTCACTTTGCTAACCATACATTGTCATCCTAAGCATATATGCAAAATTTCAGTCGAAAACCGAGAAGTGGATCAAATTATGTATATAACTCCATCTTCCTATTATGTGATAGAATAATCCTACCTATGCCAATATTTAAGGCATAATAGCAGCAATCAAAGTTCCCAGTTTTAATTTAGCAGCCACAAAAACTTCGTTAATATGAGTCGTTTAGTGTGTGTTAGCTGGAGTGACGTCACCTCAGCTTCCTCATTTAATATAGACAACCAGTAGGGTTTTGAACTAAAGTCAGTAAAATAAGGCAGTAGATGCACAAGGAAGAAAATAACTTCAACGATATTACTTAAAAACTGTTGAAACTACGATCAAAAACGTGTTGTGTAAGCTGGAGTGACGTCACCGCAGCTGCTCAATCATATCTTCCAAACGCAAGAAGATATGACTACGTGTTTTAGCTCAAAAATTAAGGATATATAACCAAAAACGTCCGTTTTTGACACTTTTGCTTACTACTATAAATACGAAACATTTTTAAACCTGTTTTAACAACGTAAAAATACCTTATCCTCTTTGTAACAAACGCAACATAAGATTCTTTATAATAATATATAATAATAATATTCCACAACTATCACACAACGCCATCTAGTCCCAAGCTAAGCAGAGCTTGTGTTATGGGTACTAGACAACTTATAAACATACAGTTTATATATTTCTAAATACATACATATTAAATTAAAATTACACCCAGACACAGAACAAATGATCGTGCTCATTACACAAACATTTGTCCTGGGTGGGAATCGAACCCACGACCTCCGGCATAGCAGTCAGGGTCACTAACCACTAGACCAACAGGCCAGTCTCTTTAATCTTTATTTTCTACGTTTTGCTACGATTTTTTATTCAATGAGGGCGCCACTTGGCGGCTATATACTCGTATGCCTTAAAAGAAATCTGACAAGAATGTTAATAATTTTCTGTAGTTTAAAAAAATCGCGTAAGTTCTAACACCACGGTATATAAGTTATTTTTTTGACAACGTAGAAGTCATTCTATACGGAATCGAACGAGCAGCGTTTGACAAAACAAACCCGAGAATTTGTACCAAACGGTGAGGCGTAATTTAACTCCAAACAAAAACAAAACGTATGTTTTTTTTCTAATAATGCTACAAAAAACCGCGTAACTCGTCTATATTGCCATAGCAATAGAGCATTTTTTTTTCAAAGCACTGATTACGTACTAATAAACAGTTTATATGCTCACCCGAAAAGTACCTGATTTCGAAATAAATGGTCTTTGAACTTTAATGGTTTTTAATTGAACATCACGTCTAAACGACTAGTCTTATTTCTTTGAAAAAAATATATGTTACTTTAGACCATTTCTGTCGTAATTTGATCTGAGAATATTTGAAATTATATTTTTATAACATTGTGTAATTTGTAAAGTTATGTCTAACGCGGATAAAAAATTGAGAATCACGCAAAAACTTTAAAGCGTATTTTTATGAAACCTTCACCATTTTAAAGATCATTTAATTATTTAGTTTCAGTATTTTAGTTTAATACTTGTTGTTTTATGTGTAATAAATTAATAATGCGTCTAATTTGGGACAGCACTCCTTGATGGGCGAGTCCTATTACTGGGTGGTCGTACGACGCGTTACGTGAGCTCAGCGTAGAACACGCAAGCTAACCACTCAAGTTCGTTGGCAGCTAATAGCACCTTAAGCGACGATCACCCCAGGGACGCCTGCCAACTGGACGGGAACTGCAGTTGCCTATATAGAAAGCAATCATCTCCATCGGTAACGCACCCAGGTAGACCGCTGCATATACAACTTGGTAAAATGGAGTTTGATAGACCCGTCAGATACCCAATATGAGTGCGGTACCCCTGTTCAGAACATGACTCACATAATGGAATGCCTCAAGTGCCCTCAAACCAGCACTATAATAATATCATACATTTATTTCAGAATCATTCTTCCTTATTTGTTAGTTAACAGTGTACACTTACAAACTAGTGTTAGTAACATTTCTAAATTCAGGTCACAGCACACATATCAACTCGGAAAAGGATCGTCGCCGTATCAACTCGAACCGTGCAGTATTCTTTGTATGAAACTCCCTACTGCAACGCACACTAATCGGAATTGTAACGTAATCGCCTCGCCTCGGCACAAGCTCACGAACCGGTGCGGTGCGTGGTTAACTTGCGGTACCCACGCTTACGGCTTGTCGTCCCCGCGCTTACGGCTCGTCGTCCCCGCCCTTGTAGCACACTATTGTTGCCGAACGTGCTGTCATGTCTTTTACAACTTCCAGTCATATTGCGCGCGTGTGTTATTGAATTTGTAGGTTAGACTTCAAACAAAAAAAAAACAGATTCAATCTGTGTGCGAGACAGGTTAACCAGCGGTCGGTGAGTTTTAAGCGCGGTGTCGCCTAGCCGTAGCCGAGTCGATGTAGCGGAGCTGCTGATGTTTGGTTACGTGCTTAGGTTGACGCATGTTTGACGACGAGATGAAAGGCGATACTGTGATGATCCCTTTCCGAGTTGATATGTGTGACCTTAAGCGTGAGGCACGCCCACGGGGCACGCCGATCCCAGGAATGTCTACTTGACTGCGTGCAGTCGTAAGGTCATAGCACACATATATCAACACGGAAAGGGATCGTCATCGTATTGCCTTTTGCCTTGTCGTCAAACAGGCGTCAACCTAACTGAAGCACGTAACCAAAGCGGATCACCAGCTCCGGTACGTAGACTCGGCTACAGCTAGGCGACGCCGCGCTTACGGCTCGCAGACCGCTGGTTGACCTGTCTGGCACACAGTTTCAATCTGTTTTTTTTTTTGTTTGAAATCTAACCAACAAATTCAATAAAACACGCGCGCAACACGACTGGAAGTTAACTTGTGAATGACATGACAGCACGTGCGGCAACAATTGTGTGCTACAAGGACGGGGACAACGAGCCGTAAGCGTGGGGACGACGAGCCGTAACCGCGTTGACTGCTAGTTGACCATGCACCGCCCCGCGGTTCGTGATCTTGTCCCGAGCCAAGGCGATTAAGTTACGATTCCGATTAGTGTACGTTGTAGTAGGGTGTTTCAAACAAGCCTCGTCAGCCACTTGTACAGAGAGGGGCCGGATCTGGACGACAGTCAGTTCGGATTTCGGCATGGGCGCTCCACTATCTACGCCATAATGCGGGTGAGAGTCCTGGCGGAGGAAGCGGTTTCCTGGGGCGGGGCGATGCTGGCGGTGTCCTTGGACATATCCAACGCCTTCAACACCCTGCCCTGGAGATGTATTCGGGAGGCACTAAGGTACCACAGGGAGCCCCGCTACCTCCGCCGCATCGTTGGGGCTTATTTGGCGGAAAGGTGTGTCACCTACAGGGGACGCGACGGCGACGGCAGTCGCGATATGTCGTGCGGACGCCCACCGGCTGTCGAGCACCAATCCTAGGTACTTCATGGTGGACTCGACAGCGATTTGGACACCCCCGACCACAATGTGTGATCACGGCGGCGGCGCCCGTCGGGGGCCGTGAAAGACCATGGCCTCCGACTTGTTGAGAGCCACCTCCAGCCCCAGGCGTCGTATGCGGGTCGCATACGACGCCTGGGGCTGGAGGTGGCTGACCACCTGTGAGACCGCAGCCGTCGCCAGCAACGTTGCCTCCCTGTACGAGCTCCCCCGGGCCGTGACCAGTGCTAAGCAAACCAGTGACAAGCAAAGCTTTACTTCTGGAAGTGGCTAGGTACGCCACCTATTTGAAGTTTTTAGATTGCAAATAGTATAAAAGTGCATTTTTAGTGCAGAACATAGAACAAAAACGTTACGCTGCTCATTTTGTTGTCGCTGCCCTTCCTGATTTCCCATGGTATTTTTTAATAAAATATACGTAATAATAAAAATTATCACCTTTTAAGTTCATAGGTCAATGGGAAGTTAACGTCTTTAACGACATTAATTTCTTAGCGAACGAATTCGGTCGTTACGCGACCGAATTCGTTCGCTAAGAAATTAGTGTTGCAAGGAGGCAAACTTTTATGTCCTTTAATATATTCACAAGTTATTTTATTTGTTACAAGCGGTAAAAGATATTCGTTAAAACTTAAATAAATTATAAGTTTTCATAAAAAGTAGGGTTTGCAAGTTAAAATTTACGCCGTCACTGTACATATTTCAAGAAAATCAATTATTTTTTCAGGTTATGATCTAAAATTTTTCGGCCTGCTGACGGCGAGTAGTGGGTAGCTCGCCGTGCGATCAGGACCAGGCCCGAGAGTCGACAGCGCATAGTGTTCCACGCGCGTCTCAAAGAGATGTCAGCAATACTCGACGGGGCCTGTTAAGGCCGATGCCTGCCTAGGGGTCGCGATAAATTCGAAACAGAGTTCCCGCGCCCCTGGGCACTCAGTCAACTGAAGGAACATCGGTAGGTTTTAGTCAGCATCCATCATTTATTAGATTTAGAGTTATATTTTTGGAATTGTTTCCTCAAGCTCTTTAATTTGACACCCCACATGACCAGGTCACAAAAAAATACGACTACACTTACCTTTTTTTTGTGAGATTTGGAAATTATCCAATGACTTCTCCCGCTCTTTGTGTCAGAATTTTACTGACTAAAACCTACCCCTGTTCCTTCAGTTGATTGAGTGCCCAGGGGCGCGGGAACTCTGTTTTGAATTTATCGCGACCCCTAGGTAGGCATCGGCCTTAACAGGCCCCGTCAAGTATTGCTGACATCTCTTTGAGACGCGCGTGGAACACTATGCGCTGTCGACTCTCGGGCCTGGTCCTGATCGCACGGCGAGCTACCCACTACTCGCCGTCAGCAGGCCGAAAAATTTTAGATCATAACCTGAAAAAATAATTTTATTTTCGGAAGTCTGTGTTAATATTTATTGCGGAGAGAATGTTAGTCGACTCTTCACGTGACCAGAGGGCTGGGCTTTTCTTTGGCCAACGAATCAGCATTGCTATTCAACGTGGCAATGCTGCTAGCGTTCTGGGCACTTTTTCCATTGACAGCGATGTGGATGAATTTTTTGATGCCCAGTGAGTTGTTTTTTCATACGCATTTGTACATGTTAGGTATTATTGTTAGTTTGTATATATATCTTTTAAGTTATTTCTAAAAATAATTGATTTATATGTACAGTGACGGCGTAAATTTTAACTTGCAAACCCTACTTTTTATGAAAACTTATAATTTATTTAAGTTTTAACGAATATCTTTTACCGCTTGTAACAAATAAAATAACTTGTGAAAATATTAAAGGACATAAAAGTTTGCCTTCTTGCAACACTAATTTCTTAGCGAACGAATTCGGTCGCGTTACGCCGTCACTGTACATATAAATCAATTATTTTTTCAGGTTATGATCTAAAATTTTTCGGCCTGCTGACGGCGAGTAGTGGGTAACTCGCCGTGCGATCAGGATCAGGCCCGAGAATCGACAGCGCATAGTGTTCCACGCGCGTCTCAAAGAGATGTCAGCAATAGTTGACGGGGCCTGTTAAGGCCGATGCCTGCCTAGGGGTCGCGATAAATTCAAAACAGAGTTCCCGCGCCCCTGGGCACTCATTCAACTGAAGGAGGGGTAGGTTTTAGTCAGTAAAATTCTGACACAAAGAGCGGGAGAAGTCATTGGATAATTTCCAAATGTCACAAAAAAAAGGTAAGTGTAGTCGTATTTTTTGTGACCTGGTCATGTGGGGTGTCAAATTAAAGAGCTCGAGGAAATAATTCCAAAAATATAACTCTAAATCTAATAAATGATGCAACACTAATTTCTTAGCGAACGAATTCGGTCGCGTAACGACCGAATTCGTTCGCTAAGAAATTAATGTTGTTAAAGACGTTAACTTCCCATTGACCTATGAACTTGAAAGGTGATAATTTTTATTATTACGTATATTTTATTAAAAAAATACCATGGGAAATCAGGAAGGGCAGCGACAACAAAATGAGCAGCGTAACGTTTTTGTTCTACGTTCTGCACTAAAAATGCACTTTTATACTATTTGCAATCTAAAAACTTCAAATAGGTGGCGTACCTAGCAACTTCCAGAAGTAAAGCTTTTAAATATTTTTTTATCAAGTTTGCAACAGACTTCCTTTTACATAAAAGTCGATATTCATATCATCGGAAGTCAGTTGCAATAACTATTCAAATAAGAAACAGGGATGCTCTACACAGGAAGGTAAAAAACTCCACTGTAAATGAAGTACTAAAAATTACCTACACTCGATACAGAAATTTTTGCGTTAATATTCTGAAGAAAGCAAAGAGCAATTATAATACAGAGGAAATAAAAAAAGCTACAATAAACCTAAATCACTATGGGATGCTATTAAACAAGTTACTAACACTACTAAATCTAAAAATACATCTGCAGTTACTAACTCTGTCGTCTTCACCTATTGAATCTTGCAATACTGTAAACTCATACTTCGTCAACATTGGCGAGAAACTTGCAAATGGTATAAATCACAATAGCTCTACACAACCACCGACATTCACCCAAACCACTTATATGCAACACATTAACTTCATCGTTTGTCCTTGATCCTACAGACCCTGATGAAATTACTACAGCTATACATCATTGCGTTCTGATGCTGCTACTGGCTGGGATGGCATATCACCCTACATTCTGAAGAGATACTCAACCACTCTGGCACCTGTTCTATGCCATATTTTTAATCTTTGCTTCGATACTGCCGTCTTTCCCTCTTCATTTAAAAAGGCAATTATTCACCCAGTCTTCAAGGGAGGCGACGGTAACTTGCCGACTAATTACCGTCCCATAGCAGTTCTCAGTGCCTTAGCTAAGGTACTCGAACGTCTTATCAATAAAAGACTCATAAATTACCTGGATCATTACAAACTAATTTCATCGCAACAATTTGGCTTTCGCAAAAACAAGTCAACTTGTTTCGCAGTTCAGGACTTCTGGGCAAAGGCCTCCCCATTCAGCTAGACGGGGTGAAGATGCCTTGAATGGCTTCCTGGCGAATTGGCGTGAAGAAGCACAGCTCAGAGGGAAGTTTCATAGTTATTTGTTGCAAAAACGTTAGATACAATTGTAATTTTAGCAGGCATTTGCCTCCTATATAAACTGGAAATCTGAAAGCTTTTGTATTTTGTAATATAGTCCTCCTGACCGAATTTCGGTCTTATAAGCTTCTTCAGTTACTTTAAAAGAAAATTTGTTGTTCTCTGTTACTCATGTGACTTGTTGTCTAGCACGTTGAAACATGCTTGACAATTTTTTATCCAGTATTTTTTAACGATGTCTGACCGTTTTGAGTACTTTTGCGGCCTATACCCAAATGTCCTAATTTTGGTATTGTTCGTCAGTTCCTTGAGCTCCATAAAGTTCTGAGTCGAGCTATACGATAATTGACAAATGCTTGCACCGTCTGGACAGGTCCACTCAAATCTGCTTGGTGCTTTCCTCAAAAGCTCATCTCAAACGTTAACGTACTAACATGGTTCTTAGGATTTGACCAGTACAAATTGTATGGACATTAAAAGAGACTTTGACTAAAAAGAATGAAGAATGCTAAGAGCAATGTGTGGTGTTACGCGCATGGATAGAATTAGGAATGAGTATATAAGAGGAAGTCTGAAAGTGGCACCGCTGGCTGAAAAGTTGTGTGGAAATCGGTTGTCGTGGTATGGGCATGTGATGCGGTGGAATGAAGAAAATGTCGTGAGGAAAGTCTTGTGTATGGATGTGGATGGCTATAAGAGTAGGGGAAAGCCAAAGAAACGATGGTTGGACTGTGTGAATGAGGATATGGGTAAAAAGGGGGTGACTACAGAGATGACGACTAATAGAGGAGTATGGAAGAAAAGGACATATTGCGCGAACCCCAAATAAATTGGGATAAGGGCAGGAGAATGATGATTAAAAGGGACTTTGACCTCTAAGTTTGTTTCGGTGCTTGTTAGGGTAGTCAGCTAGGAAACACCGGCCTTACCTTGTTTAAACTGACAATAAAAATATTAACGTGTAAAAGTGTTATTTAAAACCTAGTTACAAAATAAAAATCATTTATCATTATCATTCATCAAAGTGAAGCCGTTGTAGAGAACTTGGCATTCATTCACAGTTAAGTTTCGGAGGGTATTGAACTGGAGCAGGGGTGACCCAGTGGTAATGGAAAAGAACTTGCAAGTGTTAGGTCGTGGGCTCGATCCCAGGGAGGCGTTTTAGTTTGTGTAAATAATTTCATCACCACTGCTCTCAAGACGTTGAAGGAAAACATCGTGAGGAAACCGGCATGTCCTAGCACCTAAAACTTCGGAGACATGTGACATCCACTATTCCTCACTGGGCTCGTGCTTGGTGGATTACGGTTACCTCTCACAGAGACAAGGCCTGTATTCCAGCAGCGGGAACATTAAAGAGGCGCTCAAACTTCATCGCGGAAACAAAGTTCTTCGTATGATTTGACCGTCTACAATAGCCATCGGACAGTTGCTCACCAGACACAACACCCGTCTGGTCAGAAGATTTTTGAAGTGAAAACTTCTTTAGGCGCATTCATTTTTGAGATGGGAAAAAACTATTGAACTCGCGCGTCACTGTCACCGACCGTCGTAGCACTCGTAACGGATTGTTTTCTTTTGAAGTGAAAACCGTCAACGATGGATTGATGGATTTTGTTCAAGTTTTCACTTCTGTCGGTACTCCCGGAGTGCCAGTTTTTCTTTTAAATTATTGTTAAGCTCGCGCTTGACCACCATCTCATCTGACGGTAAGCTATGAAGTGGTCCACTATGGAGCACGCTTGTCTAGAAGTAAACTATTCACTCTTGACGTAAAGACTCCCAGGTTGTAGCCATCAGGAAACACAGACTCCGGCAGGAAATTCCAAACTGTGTTCCCAAAACGTTTTGTGCGTATAGGTGGGATGTCCACCATGTACCGGTGGTGCACTTTTCAATGGAGGTTGCGGGACTTTCCACCCTGTTCCACATACTTCCATAGCTGTACATATAAATTTGCTAGTTAATCGATTAAACGCTTAACCTTGTACTAAACTCTTGAGATTTTATGCAGCTGTTCGTAAGTATTTTATTTTCTTAGAAAACAGAGGGGTGCTATAAGTTTTAGTACTTATTCTAGTGAATTAGATATTTTTATTTTATGCTCAAAATAATCATAAAAACAGGTCACTTATTAAAACTTTATGAATGAAACAACGAAAACATATTTTAAATCTAAACCAGGCCGCACACCGGAGCCGCAAGCAGCAAGCGTACAGCAGTCATTGTACACCTAGTTGCTTCTCAACATTTGGCACTTGAAAGATTTGCGGCGTAAATACGCACACCTATAACGCAATTTATGACATGTCGTCTTCCGAGGAAGATGACTTTTTGATGAAGCAATTACTACGAAGAAATAGGAAGAAAAAACGGTACTGGATAAATCCTTTTAGCCACTGATCCGTTTAGTACATCAATTTGTGCACTTTTTACATGTCTCTAAAGCGTCATTACGCTTATTGCGGTAACCGCGGTTTGTTCTCTAAAGAATTTATTAAAAACCCAAACACTGACCCCAGACCCGGCCGACCTATAACTTCAGTAACTCATTAAAATGTCATCAGGGTAGAGTGGCTGTTGCGGGAGAATAGACACATTACACATCGTGACAATCAGGCAGAACTAAAGATTGGATCATAGGCAGTTTACACCATACTGCATGAACACCTTAAGGCGCTATTAGCTTCCAACGACCTTGAGTGGTTAGCTTGCGTGTTCTATGCTGAGCTCACGTAACGCGTCGTACGTCCAGCCAGTAATAGGACTCGCCCATCAAGGAGCGCTGTCCGAAATTAGACGCATTATTAATTTATTGCACATAAAAGAACAGGTATTAAAATAAAAAACTGAGACTAAATTGTTAATAATTAAATGATCTATAAAATGGTGAACGTTTCATAAAAATAGGCTTTATAGTTTTTGCGTGATTCTCAATTTTTATATCCGCGTTTGACGTATCTTTACAAATGAATTACACTATGTTATAAAAATATAATTTCAAATATTCTGAGATCAAATTACGACGAAAATTGTCTAGAGTAATATATATTTATTTCAAAGAAATAAGACTAGTCGTTTAGACGTTATGTTCAATTGAAAACCATTAAAAGTCGTATAACTGCGCCTTTAGGAAGCTTGCTTCACGATGGATACCTCATTCTCTCACCGAAGAGCAAAAATCCCGTCGTGTTGATTGGTGCAAAATGCTAGAAAAGTTCCAAGGAGAAACTTCGCAATACGTATCCTACATCCTTACAACTGATGAATCTTGGATCTACAGCTACGATCCTCTCACGAAGCAACAATCTACGCCATGGGTGTTTGAAGAAGACGAGTTGCCCACAAAGGTGGTTCACGGTCGGAGCGTTAATAGAAATTAATTAAAACAAATATAGCAGATTATTTTCGACGCAGTGGATCATTAGCAGTAATTCCGCTAGAAGACCGTAGAACAGTTACTAAAATAATAATAAGAATATTTTTTAGTCATCAAAGCCATACAAATAAATAGTTTATAGTGGTGACATATAAAAAGCAAGGCTAAAACTACAAAAAAAAAATGGTTGTACAAAAAAAACTGGTTTACGGACGATAGTTTAACGTGACAACGTCATAACAAAACATTGATGAAATATAGATGCGGCGCATGCGTACAATGAGCGTAACGGGACACTTTTTCGTGCATGCAGCCGGCGTTCATCGATTTATTAGACGTTGTCACGTCAAAAATGAAACTGATTTCTAAACTAGGGAAATGCTTTAGAAATTAGTGTCCCTCCGAGAGAATACATTTAAAATTATGAACGAGCAGTTTTAAATTAATATTAATAAAAAATATGTTTAACTTAAAAATAATAAAAAGATATAAAAACTAAAATCACAATCCAAAACAAAAATCAATAAACAATAAAAATAAAATAATTTATAAATAATCAAATAACAAAGTTAAAAACTTACTAATGAATGGTATTGCGAAGTTTGTCTGCCTCAAGCTTTCGGGGAGTTGAATAGCGAGCGACCACGGAGCGCCGGTCCGAGGCATTCCTTCTTGCCAAGATAACGCGCCATAATATTTGAGAGTATTTCGGGGGTACTAAATACACACACACAGATTATGCTATGCACAGATTTAACTACATGCGATTTTTTTTATTTATCTCTCTGTAAAAAAATGCTTCCTAGGCGAAAATTATACACTGTAGACGAGGCTTTCGAAGAATTTCGGCTGTTATTTTTCGTAATAACCAACCCCTGTTCCTTCCTCACCTGAGTGCCCAGGGGCGCGGTACGCCCCTTGGCATGCATGTGTTAAAATTTTTCTGTATATGTATGTGTAGATATGTAACCAGATGAATGTAAATATTTAATATTCGTTACTCATTTATTTATCTATTGATCATCTATAGATCATCTATTGATCATCTATTGATCGTCTATTGGTCTTCTATTGATCGTCTATTGAAAGTCTATTGAAAGTCTATTGAAAGTCTATTGAAAGTCTATTGAAAGTCTATTGAAAGTCTATTGAAAGTCTATTGAAAGTCTATTGAAAGTCTATTGAAAGTCTATTGAAAGTCTATTGAAAGTCTACTGAAAGTCTATTGAAAATCTATTGACAATCTATTGAAAGTCTATTGAAAGTCTATTGAAAGTCTATTGAAAATCTATCGAAAGTCTATCGAAAGTCTATTGAAAGTCTATTGAAAGTCTATTGAAAATCTATTGGAAATCTATTGAAAATCTATTGATCGTCTATTGATCGTCTATTGATCGTCTATTGATCGTCTATTGAAAGTCTATTGGAAGTCTATTGAAAGTCTATTGAAAGTCTATTGAAAGTCTATTGAAAGTCTATTGTAAATCTATTGAAAGTCTATTGAAAATCTATTGAAAGTCTATTGAAAGTCTATTGAAAGTCTATCGAAAGTCTATCGAAAGTCTATTGAAAGTCTATTGTAAATCTATTGAAAGTCTATTGAAAATCTATTGAAAGTCTATTGAAAATCTATTGAAAGTCTATTGAAAGTCTATTGAAAGTCTATTGGAAGTCTATTGAAAATCTATTGAAAATCTATTGGAAATCTATTGAAAATCTATTGATCGTCTATTGATCGTCTATTGATCGTCTATTGATCGTCTATTGATCGTCTATTGATCGTCTATTGATCGTCTATTGATCGTCTATTGATCGTCTATTGATCGTCTATTGATCGTCTATTGATCGTCTATTGAAAGTCTATTGAAAGTCTATTGAAAGTCTATTGAAAGTCTATTGTGAAAGTCTATTGAAAGTCTATTGAAAGTCTATTGAAAGTCTATTGAAAGTCTATTGAAAGTCTATTGAAAGTCTATTGAAAATCTATTGAAAGTCTATTGAAAGTCTATTGAAAGTCTATTGAAAATCTATTGAAAATCTATTGAAAGTCTATTGAAAGTCTATTGAAAGTCTATTGAAAGTCTATTGAAAGTCTATTGAAAGTCTATTGAAAGTCTATTGAAAGTCTATTGTAAATCTATTGAAAGTCTATTGAAAATCTATTGAAAGTCTATTGAAAATCTATTGAAAGTCTATTGAAAGTCTATTGAAAATCTATCGAAAGTCTATCGAAAGTCTATTGAAAGTCTATTGAAAATCTATTGAAAATCTATTGGAAATCTATTGAAAATCTATTGATCGTCTATTGATCGTCTATTGATCGTCTATTGATCGTCTATTGATCGTCTATTGATCGTCTATTTATCGTCTATTGATCGTCTATTGATCGTCTATTGATCGTCTATTGATCGTCTATTGAAAGTCTATTGAAAGTCTATTGAAAGTCTATTGAAAGTCTATTGAAAGTCTATTGAAAGTCTATTGAAAGTCTATTGTAAATCTATTGAAAGTCTATTGAAAATCTATTGAAAGTCTATTGAAAGTCTATTGAAAGTCTATTGAAAGTCTATTGAAAGTCTATCGAAAGTCTATCGAAAGTCTATCGAAAGCAAATTGAAAATCTATTGAAAATCTATTGAAAGTCTATTGAAAGTCTATTGAAAGTCTATTGAAAGTCTATTGAAAATCTGTTGAAAGTCTTGAAAATCTGTTGAAAGTCTATCGAAAGTCTATTGAAAATCTGTTGAAAGTCTATCGAAAGTCTATTGAAAATCTGTTGAAAGTCTCGATTTATTTTTTATTGAAAATCTATCTATCTATCCATTAATCCATTTATTTACCCATTTATTTACCCATTTATTTACCCATTTATTTACCCATTTATTAACCCATTTATTTACCCATTTATTTACCCATTTTATTTACCCATTTATTTACCCATTTATTTACCTATTTATTTACTTATTGTGAATGTGGTGTTTTAAGGAAGGGATTTATTAAGAAAAGCACTAAGACAAGAGTATGTATTTATTTCCAATAGGCTTGTCATCAATCGAAATCTTTGCCTGTTCGCAAAACTAGGTCTTCGTGGAGGAGAATGGCAAGAAGCTCCACGGTAGCTCTCTTTTATTATTATATCGTCACATCATAAATAATCGTTTAAATCGCAATAAATCTAATTATAGGATGTATCATCTAAGCCATATTTACAACGATAAATATCTTGTGGTATATAACAACCACTATCGTAGTAGTGTATATAACACAACGTTACGTAACAATATACATAACCTTATATTACATGGCTCATAAATATGATATAAATATACATCAACATCATTAATAAATCAACAATAGTCAGAATAATATCATACCTTAGATGTTAACGCCTTGCAAGCCGAACAGCAACTGAGCCGCTCCATTTTTTTTTTTTTTTATGGACATTTTGCAGGTCAGCCTAGGAGGCTGTCGTCTGCTTAACCGAACTTGCCTGTGAAGGCTCTAATTTATTAAAGCCTCCAGCCAGGACTTATAATTTCTTACATACTAAGTGACTACGCTAAGGGCACTCCCTGCGGAGTACGGGCCTCGGCTTAGGGCGTCACTGGGGGAGGGACAGCAAGGGAAGGCTGGATCAAGTTTCCATTATTTGGGGAATCAGTTGGCTCAGCGGCGCGTGCTGGCAAGAGACTGGGAGGGCATTGACTGGGTCTTCGCGACGGACCTCGACGGCGAGGGCGGAACGACGGCGGTCTGCGTTTGCGTAGTGTGCTGGTTTCCCTACGGCTCTCCTGGAGCAGAGTGGTGGGGTCATCAGGTATGAGGAGGATATGTCTGGGACGGCGCACCTTGGAGATGCGTATCGGGCGGCCGATACGACTAGGGGGTTTCGATGTTTTTCAGCAGTATCCATGAAACGCTTGGTGAGACGTTTCAAGAACTGCTGGATGGTGGGGAGTCTGAAGTCTACATGCAGCTCTTCGTTACGGACAAAGTAGGGAGCTCCCGCCGCATCTGAGGCCCCGCTCTTTTATACCCGTTAACAAACAAGTATGATTCACAAGTGACAGTTGAGTCATATCAGTCTTTGACTTCTAGAAAAATAAGTTTGTTACAAAAATCATTTATTAATTTCATTAGTTAATCTTAACGATTCAGTATAAACAGATAATAATTACATAATAATTATATATATATTACATGCATCGGCCATGATGGGCCCCGTCAGTGGTGGCTGACATCTCTTTGAGGCCTGTTTGGGCTGATAGGGCCACCATTGGGGCGGTACGACGTAAATTGCTACAAGGCCAACGTTTAGCTTTGATTTTCCTATGTAAAGCGTATAGGATGGTTAGCAGTAGCACTGAAGCCTTACCGGTACTTGCAGGTATACTTCCAGTCGATCTTGAGGTGCAGCGACGTGCTGCAATGTACTATTCTACACGAAAGACTACGGACCTAGACTTTTTACCTCAACGCGATCGTGCTCGTGTCGTGAGATTTCTAGATTACTTAAACCTCAAACTGACGTTTGGGAGGACCTTTTATCCGAATGACAATGTAGGTGGGAAAGTTCCATCAAAGGCAGACACCTCCACCAGTTCTTCCCATCGGTTCGCGAACGGCTGGATAAGACATGGCTGGAGGTGGATCACTGTGTTGCCCAATTTCTCACAGGTCATGGCATCTTTAAAAATAATTATTTTCCTTCAAGTTTGTTGCCTCACCTTTATGTCAATGTTGTACACCTGATTGCGAATACGAACAATCCGCACATCATATCCTATGGGAGTGTACTCTTTGGCAAACTGAACGCAATATTATGTTGGATAGTGTTCAGCCTACGTCTGGAGTTGTCTATTACACGGAACTTGTGGAAACTAGAATGAATTTCCGTACGTTCAAGCGTTTTTGCCATACCTATCATTGGAATCAAGTGTAACAGCTCACAATTTTAGGACCCATTAATATTAGTGTTTTTTACCAGTCTTGCTTGGCAACTGGGCTTACCCCAGTTGTAAATACCCCCTTTGTGCCTAATGGCCTAGCTTAGTTCTGTCTCCCGCTTGATTAATAGGAGATAAGTGGAAATTATGTTTTTCTTACTCCTCCGCTGGTTTTTCTGATTAATTTCGTTGCGGGATTCAAGACAGTTTAATAGTTTCTCTGGAACTCGTTAAGCTTCATTACCTCGGCGTTTTTCCTAGTGGTCGCCACTGTTGATTCAGGCTTACAGAAGTTACAGTGGTTTGGGAATAGTGTGGCGGGTTTGTTCAAAAAAAAAAATCTTTAAGGCGCACGTGGAACACTACGCGCCGTCGACTCTCGGGTTTGGTACTGATCGGACGGCGAGCTACCCATTATTCGCCGTCCGCAGGCCCGCGTCTACGGTGGCCGGAGATCGTATCGCGACCCCGGACGCCCAGGGCGTCTCCTGCGGCGGCTGCGGCTGGGGGCGTGAGGGAGATTCCGGAGTTTAATAGGATACATGAAATAATCCACGGCTTTTGTGAGATTTGCCGTGCACAGAGCGAGGTTCAGGAGTCAGGACCCCTCTAGTCTCCCCAGGGATGTGTCCTAACAGGCGTTATATAGAGGGGGTACCGGGGTGGTCTTTTATGAGGTCACGGAACCCCTAGTGGTCAAACGCGAGCCTATCAAACATAAAAAAAAAAAAAAAATGTACTGATGGTGATCACCGGGTGGTTTTAGGGAGGTGCCATTTAAAGGTTTCCACAACAAAAAAAAAGGTCACGCATGACAGCGAAGTCGCGGGCAAAACTTGTAATCCTACTTAACATTTCAGTGTCTAGCGGCACACCGGTGTGTCAGTGAGGAAATTCCGTTTGCCTTGCCAAAAATATTGCCAAAAACCCAATTCACGCGTTATAATCCGTTATTATTACTATTGCCCAAGGTAGAAGACCTGTGGCAAGGTTTACACACCCGGAACATGACATAGTCTGTAGTTACACGATGGCCGACTGTCAACGGGGCTTGACAGATGTTGACATTTGACCTGCGCGGGTCCATTATAAATGCGAAAGTTTGTACGTTTTTTGTTTTCCCGTCGAGCCCCTCATTAGGAGACGCGAGGGGCATGACGGATTAATGAAATTTTGCATAGATTATAACCTGGATTAAAACATAGGCTACTTTTTACCATGAGGGCGAATTCGCTGGTAGAAGCTAGTACAAAATATTACTTACATTAAACAACCTTCTACCACCGCCCATGTCTCTACATAGTTGTAACATGTTATCCACTTTGCTTAATTATATTAGATCGAGTACTTTAACTAATGAATTAAGATCAGTTTGCCTTCAGTAATGCTTCAACGGCACACGCATATGGCAAACTTTATAATAAAAGTAGTACTAGCGCCCCGCCCTAGCTTTGGACGGGTACAATTAATTATATCGGGTGTAAAAAGACAGTTTCCGAAGCTGAAAGCCACATATTCAAGCCATTATTTGGATTTTTTTTTTTCCATTAGACCATACCTGGGATCCATCCACTGGTTCTGGAGATTGAAGGTCAAAGTCGCAATTTTTTTTGCTACTTTTTTACAAAAATGAATTCAAAGTGTTATTACTAAAGTTTTTTTCCAAACAAACATTACCTGAATTTTCGATTTGTTTTTCGATTTTTCGAAATTACGAATTTGAAGTTACAAAAACGCAATGGATATCAAACGTATCCGACAAGTACCTACGTGGCTTAGAGCGAAGGGGCGAGGTTTAATTTCACTTGCCTAGGTTCGCGTTACATTGCGCGCAATAAAAAATAGTTTTTGTTTCCTAGAACCTGAAAATAATAGTCGTTTCCCAGCAATAATTTGTGCACAAAGCTACTTTGTTTGATGTACCTACAGTATGCGTAGTTGACAGCTATGTGATGTTTCTTTTTACAACACACTTTTTTTTGTTGGCGCAGTGCCTGCGCTGCGTATCACAGGTTCAATTCCCGCACGAACAAAGATTTGTAAGACCTACAGATAGTTGCTCCGGAGGTCTGGGTGAAAGGTGGTTTTCCACCAGCGAGGCGAGGCGTGGATGGGATTTGGGGGCAAGAATTGAAATCACGCTTACCCTCTTACACTGAAAAATGTTTCGCGATGGCTAGCGGAGACCGTGCGGGTCCTCGATGGCCGGTGCCAAAGTAAATAAATACTATATTCTTAGAGTCATAAGGTTCAATATTGTAGTAACAAATATTTCAATTCTCACCTCGCACATCCTCGCGCATCTAGACCTTTTACACCAAAGATGGGCAGAGCGTGGAGAGAAATTTTGCCACACAAATTTCAATTCTCGCCCATCCCATCCACGCCTCGTCTCCCCGGTGTAAAACCACCTTAAAGTATATGTGAGATTCTATATTTGTAAACACTCACGATACAGGAGAAATTCCTAGTGTGTAGCAAAGTTAAAAAAAAAAAAAAACTTGAGAGGTGTCCAGGGACACCCGGATGGAACGAAGTTCCTTTCGATTAATTAGTGAAGGAATTGTAATATAATTTTATTTTTTTTAATTTATAATATTTTTTTTATTATTAACTACGCACACACGCACGTAAAAAGTTATACTTCATCATCTTATCTCATCGCAGCTCAGCTCAGCTCAAATCAGCTAAGCTCAGCTCAGCTCAGCTCAGCTCAGCTCAGCTCTGCTCAGCTCAGCTCAGCTCAGCTCAGCTCAGCTCGGCACAGCTCTGCTCAGCTCAGCTCAGCTCAGCTCAGCTCAACTCTTTAGCTTATATATCTGGCTTGCTTTCTATAAGAGAGAGAGAGACAGACAGAGAAACATGCGACGCCGCACAGCTTACAATAGCTTACTATAGCAAAAAGTGTCGTGACAACTTTTCGTAAGATCTGCTTGCAAACTTTGTACCTACCCACCAAAAATACAAGAAGATTTTAATAGATTGTTTTTCCAACACAATCTTTTTGGATGGACAGCCTCACTAGTGTCGTGAGAACTTTTCGTAAGAATTTTTTCCGTCTAGCCCCCTTTCACAACGCGCGATAAGGAACTTCGTTCCAAAAAAAATCTCTGTGCCCCAGATCCGTCCAGCCGGTCAGGCGTGATTGTGTAAAAACTTTTGCATTTATAATATTGTGATTGTACAAAAATAAACACAGGATTTCCATGAAATTAAAACAAACTTTGTTACGAGTTTGTGCGACATACGACAGCCGTGACTCAGTGAGCTATTTTTCGGCCCTTGTGTATTTAATATTTCATGATTAGGTGGGTAGAGACACGATATATGAAAGAAGGTCATAGTCGTGTGTTATAAATAGAGAATGGGCTAATTAAACCTACCTAATTGATTTGTTTTATAAAACCACCAGTTTTTTCCGGGGCTTCGTCTCCGTGATCACAGGAACTGTGTTTTATTTCAGCAAGTGTATTTGCTTACTCAGTTGACATCAAGGCACTATACAGTACATTGCTGCTTTGACATAAAAGAAAACAAAAATGTACTACGTAGTGCCTATTAAATAAATAATAATGATTTATTTCTCTCAAAAGGTACCGACATTGGTTCGTGACATATTATTTTAATCAAATTTGTAACCTTTGTGAGAGCTGGAGTCTGTAGTGGGTTTGGGACCTGTATGACAGATCTCCAGGCTCTCACCCTCTTAAAACAATACTATTAAGCACTAATTTGTAAACATCCAAGCCTTCACGTACAGAGAGGAATATTTAAAAACTAAAATAGGAAAAATGTTAAAACTAAAAATGGTGTGTCTGTGAGTGTGTAGTGTATTGTGCGTGTTGTGTGTGTGTGTGTGTGAAAGTATATTTGTAAGAGTGAGTGTAGGTGTTTGTGTTAAAATGAGGTCTACAAATTTACCATCTATTTTATTGTAAAACAGCTAAAATATTTTCTGTCTCAGAATAATCCAAGTCGAGAAGCCAATTTGTTATTTTTGCTTTACATTTGGATTATTATAATCGATGTTCCCCGAGTAAAGCAGTAATGTACTGCAAAGTACCTATCAAATTGATGTCAACTGAGTTAAGGCGTAATCAGACGGTTCACTCACTACGGAATGAAATAAAAATGAAGCATTCACTCGAGTGAACAATCATACTGTTCAATGTTACCTTTGGACATTGAATCAGCACCCGGTCCGGCTGACGCGCGGCCCAGTTAAAATATGATTTGGTTACAAATACACGCTTAAGACACTAAGATTTTGTGTAGTAGTGTGTGTTAAGAAAAGGTAGTATATAAGCTGTAACATATTGTAAATAAATCAGATTTGAATTTTAAATTCTTGTCTCATTACCCCTCACTGTGGCCAAGACACCTTTAGCCATCTCTGATCAGTCTCGTGAGTCTGCGGGATTGGCAGTGAGTGTACCCTTCCCGAACCTGGAATTCCTGCCCACTATCCGTCTGTAACCTTGGGTCGCATGGTGCAGACATCCCGAATTTAGGGCTGTAGGGCTTATGGGTCTTAGGGACTGTTAGGCTGGTAGGTCTGAGCAGGTCCTTTAACCTGTCGTGTATTCTCATGTACAGTCACACCCTTAACACTTCTGCGGCCGTACGTGACGTGTGTTAGGGTGGGCGTACACATACGGGTTGTTCACTCGAGTGAATGCGTCATTTTTCTTTCATTCCATATTCACACGACTATGCTGGAGTGACTTATTTAGAAAAGAATAACAGCAGCGTATTTTGATCGTTCCACTTGAATACCATTTTGCCGCGAAGCCGGTTGACCGGAGACAAACTAAATGAACGAATCTGAGTGAATGTTCTCTCTGTGTTCAAACTGTTCATTCAGAGTGGGAGTGAAAGATGCCAAATGCCAATATTCAACATTGCTAGATCGGTTCACTATTGAAGTCATTTTCATTTGAAGTACTTTAAACACTTTATCATTCTTTAGTTTTCACGTATGTCGATTCTCTATATTATCAGCAATACACACGTATTTTTTGTTTGCATATAGCTCCAGTAGTTTCTGAGATATTAAGCTTTAATTTAGCAACGAGCCGGGCGCTCGCGCGGCGCGAATGTTCGGGCGCTCCTGCCGACGCGGGGGGGCCCGCGCGGGCGCCTGAATGGATAGGAGTGAAAAAAACTTTTTTACAAAAAAAAGTTTTTTATTTTTCGCTTTTTAGTTGTTATACCCCAGAACTAAAAACCCCAATAACATGGAACGTGGAATTTAAACATACTCGTAATTGGAGAAAACAAAAACATTTGGTGAACACAAAAACGTCATCAAGATATGCGTATTTTTCGTTTTTGTTCAGTTTCTCAAAAAGCGCTAAAGCAATTTCGATAAAATTAATATGGGAGCACCTCGGGAGTATATTCTTTCGGATAAAAAAGAATTTTGAAAATCGGTCCACAACTGACGGAGAAATGCGCGGACATACATAAAAAAAAAAAAAAAACATACACACAGTCGAACATAGAACCTCCTCCTTTTTCGAAAGTCGGTTAAAAAGCATTTAAATCTGTTACGCGATTTATGAGTAGTTAGTAGAGAAAAAGACAGACGCAGAAATAGACTTTGATTTATAAGAGACTAGCGACCCGCCCCAGCTTTGCACGGGTACAAATTATACACCTCAACCTTCCTCACGAATCACTCTGTCTATTGGTGAAAACCGCATGAAAATTCGTTAAGTAGTTTTTATGTTTATCGCGTAGTACACACACACAAGTAAGCACAAGTAAAAGAAAGAAAGAAAGAAAGAAAAAGTATTTATTTGTCACAAAGTAACGACATACACAACAATATCATTTTGCTAGCACAAAAAAAGCAAAAAGCAAAAGAACAAGTAAGCACAAGTAATCCTCACGACCGAATATCAATCACGGTGGCTAATCTCGACGGATATTAGCCAAGTACCAGTGTTCAGTGTGTAGTAGTAGTATTGCATTGGGTTTTACCTGTAATAATAGTGTAAAGAAATATTTCTTCCACCGGCTAGCGTCAGAGATATTTATGGCATGAGACCCTGGTTACCTATCTTCGGGTTTATTTCATGAGGTATGTTTGTATGCAGTAAATAAGAGTCCTTAGATTTGGTCTTCACATATATCACATTTATTGCCAACACTGCATCACACAAGAGAGCACTCAGTTTACAGAAAATTGTATGTCAAACTTACAATTTATGATAAATCACATTTTACCCTATCGTTTGAAGATTATAGGTCCAGTTCAGAGGTCCTCAAGGGGCATCTATGCCGTGGTCATCTAATCCTGGGCATTTCTGGACACGTGGATGCTTGTGTTCGGAACCATTCTATGATCCGACCATTTTATAAAGTTTTTGCATAGTAGGTAATTAAATCTAACGTAGGAACCCTACCAACAAATAGAAAGATTTGATGAGACTCCTGAATGCCACGCGCTTAAGACTTAGCATCAGCACAGAAAAAAAACCCAAAAAGACTACTTACATCGTCCTACATTCTTATGCTTACAGCATTTGAACTTGACTCTGGTCCCTTTTACACCTCGAGCCATCATTAGGTGCTTTTAAGCAGTTTTTTCCAATAAATAAAATTTCATAGACAGACTCGTTGCAGATCAAGTTGGAGAAAAAAAAAACGTCAAACGTCAATCTGTCATCTGTCAACTCGCAAAACAACGCTTCATTCCACGAATCTAAATTTATTCTATTTTTAGGTGTTACAATAGTTGTAAAAATATAAATAAATATATATTATAGTGCACAAGCGTGTGCGCTAACATAGGTGCAGACTCTGTTCCTCCGCTCTCATAGTCTGATGGGACGGCAATCCGACACGACCGGGGAGAGATCAGAGCCTTTAGACAAAATACTTTTCTGTTAACGTTAACGCTAACGCTTCGTGCAAAATGTATGGCAACGACATTACTGGGCGTGAGTCATGTGACAGTTCTCTCCGCAGTTAATATCTTTACCATACATTTTGCACGAAGCGTTAGCGCTATTATAAAAGTTATTTGGATAAGGGGGCAGGCGCAGGACCTCACGGCGCCCTCACCTTCCGCCTGACGCAGGTCCTCACCGGACACGGATGTTTCGGGAGGTTCCTGTTTCGGATCAAGCGGGAGGTGACGCCCGGGTGTTTCCATTGCACGGATCGCCCCGAGGACACGGTGGAGCATACGATGGACGTCTGCCCCACTTGGGCGGAGCCACGCCGTGTCCTCGTGGATTCCTTTCTCAGGAGCCCTGACCACCGGTAGATTGGACTCTATTCCTGATACCGGTGGGCTACTACTTTTTATATTTTTAAATGTTTTTCTAATTTTAAGATGTATTTAAAAATGTAACAAATAAGAAAAATAATGAATAAACGACATCATATAAAAATGAAATAAATGAAAAAAGGCGCATGTCTGAGTTTACCCACGACGTACAACTTGTAAGTCGAGTACCAGAGGGCTACCACCAGGGTTGCAAGTAGATAAAATATCGGTATTAATATCGATAAGCGATAATATCGACAGTTGCAATGCGATATTGTCGATAATTTAATATTTTTCAAAAAGTTGTTAAGATAAGAAAGACAACTATTAAAAAATTTATTTATTTATCTAATATAATAATTTCTGCTCATGTCACAGTGACCTGACATCAACTAGAAAAGGTTAAGTACAATTGTCAGCAAGTAAATCATAGATCAAAATGAACATAATAGTATGTCAAACATCTATTTTCTGTCAAACAAACTGTTTTGAATGAACAAAAACATCGATTACCATAGACAAAAATCTATCATGAAACCAATGTTGTCATTTTTAAAATTACCAATGCTTCGGAAATAATTTTTTATTGTTTCATATAAATATCGATATTAAAATTTTATTCAATATAGTTAGATCGTTTCGGCAATTCTAAAATATCGATATTTTAAGGTCGATATTATGCCGAGAGTCGATGGCGCGTAGTGTTCCACGCCCGCCTCAATGAGATGTCGGCCACCACTGACGGGGCCCATCATGACCGATGCCTGCATGCCAAGGGGTCGCGGATAAATTCGTAACAGAGTTACCGCGCCCCTGGGTACTCAGGGAAGGAAGGAACAGGGGTGGGTTTTAGTCAGTAAAAGTCTGACACGCCTTCCCGCTCCGCCCAGAGCGGGAGAAGTCATAGCAAGATTTCTCACACCCGAAAAAGAAAAGGGTCGATATTATTGAAAATTCGATATACGAGTATATCGTTGCATCGCTAGCCACCACTGCTCCCTAGATCGGGCTCTCCAAGATAGATCTCGCTAGAACGGAATCGCGGACCATTACATAATAAAAACTTATAAGATTCTCCAAACAGTCTTCAAAAACATTGGATTGCAGATCAAACAGCAAACTATGTAGATCAGGAACTATTAGTAGGGATACTGCGGCTGTGTTTGCGTAGGACCGTGCCCATGCGGGCACGATGGTAGTTTTCTTGTAATATTGCTACTTTACTGTTTATAACTTAGACTTATTTGACAATGGATTTACAACGTGATTTTGAGGGCAGAGAAAGTTTCAGGGGTCTAAGTTTTAGCCGGATATAAAAAAGGTTTATATTCTTGAAGAGGTAAGCATAGCATTAGCATAGTTATAATGTTACTACTAGTGGGTCTACTGGGTCGCTCCATGTAAAATACTGGTATTCAGCTGCATCCGGTTAGACTGGAAGCCGATCCCAAGATAGTTGGAAAAATGCTAGGCAGATATATACTGAGACATAGGCATCCTCTCTGTGAGAGTATGTGGGCCGTAATCCACCACGTGGGCCCAACGCGGGTTGGTGGATGTCACTGTCTTCAAAGTTTTAGTTGTGGGAGATGCCGGTTTCTCACGATGTTTTCTTTTACCGTTTTGAGAGCAGTGGTTATTAAATAGTTTACACAAATTAATGGTCGGAACCAGGCAGGCGCTCTGCCTGAGTTTAGACCCACGTCCTACAACTTGTAAATTGCGGCCGTTATTACTGCTCCTGCAAGCAACAGAGGATATTTAAGGTCTAGGTGGCCAGGCGAGCCTGGTTATTACTGTTAGCTTGGCACAATTTCCACCTACGGTCCAGGCTATGGTACGGAGCGAGAGGGAATGGGAAGCAGCCTCCTCCTTCTGCGAAGCAGTAATGCTCGCGAAGAGGGAGGCGGAACCGGTGAGGGAGACTCAACGGAGTCGCCCTCACACCCCCTGCAGCAGCCGCCGCAGGAGACGCCCTGAGTATCGGGGGTCACGAGACGATCTCCAGCCACCGTAAACGCACCCGGGCCTGCGGACGGCGAGTAATGGGTAACTCGCCGTCCGATCAGCACCAGGCTCGAGAGTTGACGGCGCGTAATGTTCCACGCACGCCCCAAAGAGTTGTCAGCAAACACGACGTGGCCCGTCATGGCCGATGCATGCCCGGGGGTTGACAATAAATTCGAAAGAGTTACCTCGCCCCTGGGCATTCAGGGCAGGGAGGAACAGGGGTGGGTTTTAGTCAGTAAGAGTCTGACACGCCCTTCCGCTCCACCCTAGAGCGGGAGATGTCATTGGATGAGTTCCCAACCCACAAAAAAACAACCATATAAGTGTGTGAACAAGCAAATAAGTGAGTGAACAAGCAAACAAGTGAATACGCAGACGAGTGACAGAGTACGCGGACGACAGAGTACGCGGACGACAGAGTAGGCGGATGACAGAGTACGCGGACGACAGAGTACGCGGACGACAGAGTACGCGGACGACAGAGTACGCGGACGACAGAGTACGCGGACGACAGAGTAGGCGGCGACAGAGTAGGCGGACGACAGAGTACGCGGACGACAGAGTACGCGGATGACAGAGTACGCGGACGACAGAGTACGCGGACGCCATAGTATTCGGACGACAGAGTACGCGGACGACAGAGTAGGCGGACGACAAAGTAGCCGGACGACAGAGTAGGCGGACGACAGAGTAGGCGGACGACAGAGTAGGCGGCGACAGAGTAGGCGGACGACAGAGTAGGCGGACGACGGAGTTGGCGGACGACAGAGTAGGCGAACGACAGAGACGCGGACGACAGAGTAGGCGGACGACAGAGTAGGCGGACGACAGAGTACGCGGACGACAGAGTAGGCGGACGACAGAGTAGGCGGACGACAGAGTAGGCGGACGACAGAGTACGCGGACGAGAGCGTACGCGAACGGGAGCGTACGCGGACGGGAGCGTACGCCGACGGGAGAGTACGCGGACGAGAGAGTACGCGGACGAGAGGGTACGCCGCCGACAGAGTACGCCGCCGAAAGAGTACGCCGCCGAGAGAGTACGCGCGAGTACTGAGGTTAAAGTTGCGCAATATTTAGCAACAAATTCTAGGCCTCAAGAGAAAAGTATAACTGTATCTAAAAATGCACATAACAAAATATAATAAAAAAACTTGAGAGGTGTCAAGGGACACCCGGATGGAACGAAGTTCCTTTCCATTAATTAGTGAAGGAATTGTAACATAACTTTTTTTTTTTTAATTTATAATATTTTTTTTATTATTAACTACGCACACACGCACGCACGTAAGAAGTTATACTTCATCATCTCATCTCAGCTCAGCTCAGCTCAGCTCAGCTCAGCTCAACTCAACTCAACTCTTTAGCAATAACAACAATTATAACAAAAGTAATTGTAATAAAATTTTATTTTTTTTACTAGCAAAAAGTGTCGTGACAACTTTTCGTAAGAATTTTTTCCGTCTAGCCCCCTTTCACAACGCGCGATAAGGAACTTCGTTCCAATAATATTCATATCGATGGCAGCAAAGTAAAAGAAGACATCTACATAATCACAATTTTACAGGAGACCATATTTAGTAAAAAATTGAGACTATTTTGAGACTGTTTCGGACTGATTAACATGAAATTTTGTATGATGCATTAAAATAACCTTCTTTATTGATTGTATAAAAGAATTAATCACGATATCGTTGTTTTACTGAAATAATGTAAATGTACTTTTTTACTTTGAAAAGTCTTCTACGTAGAAGAAGCCACGTACCTGATATTCGTTTCTACGTTAACTAAAATATCAAATACCTAAGATAACAAACTCCAGTAATACATATCTGGATATTTAAATAAAATCTAACCAACATCCAATCAATATTTCGCTTTTTAACCAAATTTTGTAGATGTCTTTATTTACTTTAAATTTATCAATTTACACATTTCACTAAATGAGTTATCTACCACCAAACTTCAGCTATTTATGCCAGTTAAATCATTTAACCTTCTGCGAAGCAGTAATGCTCGCGAAGAGGGAGGCGCAACCGGTGAGGGAGACTCAACGGAGTCGCCCTCACACCCCCTGCAGCAGCCGCCGCAGGAGACGCCCTGAGTATCGGGGGTCACGAGACGATCTCCAGCCACCGTAAACGCACCCGGGCCTGCGGACGGCGAGTAATGGGTAACTCGCCATCCGATCAGCACCAGGCTCGAGAGTTGACGGCGCGTAATGTTCCACGCACGCCTCAAAGAGTTGTCAGCAAACATGTCGTGGCCCGTCATTGCCGATGCATGCCCGGGGGTTGAGAATAAATTCGAAAGAGTTACCTCGCCCCTGGGCATTCAGGGCAGGGAGGAACAGGGGTGGGTTTTAGTCAGTAAGAGTCTGACACGCCCTTCCGCTCCACCCTAGAGCGGGAGATGTCATTTGGATGATTTCCCAACCCACAAAAAAACAAGCATATAAGTGTGTGAACAAGCAAATAAGTGAGTGAACAAGCAAACAAGTGAATACGTAGACGAGTGACAGAGTACGCGGACGACAGAGTACGCGGACGACAGAGTACGCGGACGACAGAGTACGCGGACGACAGAGTACGCAGACGACAGAGTATGCGGACGACAGAGTACGCCGCCGAGAGAGTACGCCGCCGAGAGAGAACGCTGCCGAGAGTGTACGCCGCCGAGAGCAAATAAGTGAACAAGCAAATAAGTGTGTGAACAAGCAAATAAGTGAGTGAACAAGCAAACAAGTGAATACGCAGACGAGTGACAGAGTACACGGGCGACAGAGTACGAGGGCGACAGAGTACGCGGGCGACAGAGTACGCGGACGACAGAGTTGGCGGACGACAGAGTACGCGGACGACAGAGTACGCGGATGACAGAGTACGCGGACGACAGAGTACGCGGACGACAGAGTACGCCGCCGAGAGAGTACGCCGCCGAGAGTGTACGCCGCCGCGAGCAAATAAGTGAACAAGCAAATAAGTGTGTGAACAAGCAAATAAGTAAGTGAACAAGCAAACAAGTGAATACGCAGACGAGAACAGAGTACGCGGGCGACAGAGTACGCGGGCAACGGACGACAGAGTACGCGGACGACAGAGTACGCGGACGACAGAGTACGCGGACGACAGAGTACGCGGACGACAGAGTACGCGGACGACAGAGTACGCCGCCAAGAGAGTACGCCGCCGAGAGAGTACGCCGCCGAGAGAGTACGCCGCTGAGAGAGTACGCCGCCGAGAGAGTACGCCGCCGAGAGAGTACGCCGCCGAGAGAGTACGCCAACGAGGGAGTACTCCGCCGAGGGAGTACGCCGCCGAGAGAGTACGCCGCCGAGAGAGTACGCGGCCGAGAGAGTACGCGGCCGAGAGAGTACGCGGCCGAGAGAGTACGCCGCCGAGAGAGTACGCCGCCGAGAGAGTACGCCGCCGAGAGAGTACGCCGCCGAGAGAGTACGCCGCCGAGAGAGTACGCCGACGAGAGAGTACGCCGCCGAGAGAGTACGCGGCCGAGAGAGTACGCCGCCAAGAGAGTACGCCGCCGAGAGAGTACGCGGACGAGAGAGTACGTGGCCGAGAGAGTACGCCGCCGAGAGAGTACGCCGCCGAGAGAGTACGCGGACGAGAGAGTACGCCGCCGAGAGAGTACGCTGCCGAGAGAGTACGCCGACGAGAGAGTACGCCGCCCAGAGACTACGCCGACGAGAGAGTACGCCACCGAGAGAGTACGCCACCGAGAGAGTACGCCACCGAGAGAGTACGCCACCGAGAGAGTACGCCACCGAGAGAGTACGCCGCCGAGAGTCCGCCACCGAGAGAGTACGCCGCTGAGAGAGTACGCCGTCGAGAGAGTACGCCGCCGAGAGAGTACGCCGCCGAGAGAGTACGCCGCCGAGAGAGTACGCCGCCGAGAGAGTACGCCGCCGAGAGAGTACGCCGACGAGAGAGTACGCCGCCGAGAGAGTACGCGGCCGAGAGAGTTCGCCGCCGAGAGAGTACGCCGCCGAGAGAGTACGCGGACGAGAGAGTACGTGGCCGAGAGAGTACGCCGCCGAGAGAGTACGCCGCCGAGAGTCCGCCACCGAGAGAGTACGCCGCTGAGAGAGTACGCGGACGAGAGAGTACGCCGTCGAGAGAGTACGCCGTCGAGAGAGTATGCCGCCGATAGAGTACGCCACCGACAGCGTACGCCGCTGAGAGAGTACGCGGACCGGAGAGTACGCGGACGAGAGGGTACGCCGCCGAGAGAGTACGCCACCGAGAGAGTAGGCCGCCGAGAGAGTACGCCGCCGAGAGAGTACACCGCCGAGAGAGTACGCCGCCGAGAGAGTACGCCGCCTAGAGAGTACGCCGCCGAGAGAGTACGCCGCCGAGAGAGTACGCCGCCGAGAGAGAACGCTGCCGAGAGTGTACGCCGCCGAGAGCAAATAAGTGAACAAGCAAATAAGTGTGTGAACAAGCAAATAAGTGAGTGAACAAGCAAACAAGTGAATACGCAGACGAGTGACAGAGTACACGGGCGACAGAGTACGAGGGCGACAGAGTACGCGGGCGACAGAGTACGCGGACGACAGAGTTGGCGGACGACAGAGTACGCGGACGACAGAGTACGCGGATGACAGAGTACGCGGACGACAGAGTACGCTGATGACAGAGTACGCGGACGACAGAGTACGCGGACGACAGAGTACGCCGCCGAGAGAGTACGCCGCCGAGAGAGTACGCCGCCGAGAGCAAATAAGTGAACAAGCAAATAAGTGTGTGAACAAGCAAATAAGTAAGTGAACAAGCAAACAAGTGAATACGCAGACGAGAACAGAGTTCGCGGGCGACAGAGTACGCGGGCGACAGAGTACGCGGGCAACGGACGACAGAGTACGCGGACGACAGAGTACGCAGACGACAGAGTATGCGGACGACAGAGTACGCCGTCGAGAGAGTACGCCGCCGAGAGAGAACGCTGCCGAGAGTGTACGCCGCCGAGAGCAAATAAGTGAACAAGCAAATAAGTGTGTGAACAAGCAAATAAGTGAGTGAACAAGCAAACAAGTGAATACGCAGACGAGTGACAGAGTACACGGGCGACAGAGTACGAGGGCGACAGAGTACGCGGGCGACAGAGTACACGGGCGACAGTGTACGCCGCCGAGAGAGTGCGCCGCCGAGAGAGTGCGCCGCCGAGAGAGTACGCGCACGAGAGAGTACGCCGCCGAGAGAGTACGCCGCCGAGAGAGTACGCCGCCGAGAGAGTACGCCGCCGAGAGAGTACGCGGCCGAGAGAGTACGCCGCCGAGAGAGTACGCCGCCGAGAGAGTACGCCGCCGAGAGAGTACGCCGCCGAGAGAGTACGCCGCCGAGAGAGTACGCCGCCGAGAGAGTACGCCGCCGAGAGAGTACGCCGCCGAGAGAGTACGCCGCCGAGAGAGTACGCCGCCGAGAGAGTACGCCGCCGAGAGAGTACGCCGCCGAGAGAGTACGCGGCCGAGAGAGTACGCGGCCGAGAGAGTACGCGGCCGAGAGAGTACGCCGCCGAGAGAGTACGCCGCCGAGAGAGTACGCCACCGAGAGAGTACGCCGCCGAGAGAGTACGCCGCCGAGAGAGTACGCCGCCGAGAGAGTACGCCTCCGAGAGAGTACGCGGCCGAGAGAGTATGCCGCCGAGAGAGTACGCCGCCGAGAGAGTACGCCGCCGAGAGAGTACGCCGCCGAGAGAGTACGCGGACGAGAGAGTACGTGGCCGAGAGAGTACGCCGCCGAGAGAGTACGCGGACGAGAGAGTACGCCGCCGAGAGAGTAAGCGGACGAGAGAGTACGCCGCCGAGAGAGTACGCCGACGAGAGAGTACGCCACCGAGAGAGTACGCCACCGAGAGAGTACGCCACCGAGAGAGTACGCCGCCGAGAGTCCACCACCGAGAGAGTACGCCGCTGAGAGAGTACGCGGACGAGAGAGTACGCCGTCGAGAGAGTACGCCGTCGAGAGAGTACGCCGCCGATAGAGTACGCCGCCGACAGCGTACGCCGCTGAGAGAGTACGCGGACCGGAGAGTACGCGGACGAGAGGGTACGCCGCCGAGAGAGTACGCCACCGAGAGAGTAGGCCGCCGAGAGAGTACGCCGCCGAGAGAGTACGCCACCGAGAGAGTAGGCCGCCGAGAGAGTACGCCGCCGAGAGAGTACACCGCCGAGAGAGTACGCCGCTGAGAGAGTACGCGGACCGGAGAGTTCGCGGACGAGAGGGTACGCCGCCGAGAGAGTACGCCACCGAGAGAGTAGGCCGCCGAGAGAGTACGCCGCCGAGAGAGTACACCGCCGAGAGAGTACGCCGCTGAGAGAGTACGTGGACCGGAGAGTACGCGGACGAGAGGGTACGCCGCCGAGAGCGTACGCGGACGAGAGCGTACGCGAACGGGAGAGTACGCGGATGAGAGAGTACGCGGACGAGAGGGTACGCCGCCGACAGAGTACGCCGCCGAAAGAGTACGCCGCCGAGAGAGTACGCGCGAGTACTGAGGTTAAAGTTGCGCAATATTTAGCAACAAATTCTAGGCCTCAAGAGAAAAGTATAACTGTATCTAAAAATGCACATAACAAAATATAATAAAAAACTTGAGAGGTGTCAAGGGACACCCGGATGGAACGAAGTTCCTTTCCATTAATTAGTGAAGGAATTGTAATATAATTTTATTTTTTTTAATTTATAATATTTTTTTATTATTAACTACGCACTAACGCAGGCACGTAAGAAGTTATACTTCATCATCTCATCTCATCTCATCTCATCTCATCGCAGCTCAGCTCAGCTCAGCTCAGCTCAGCTCAGATCAGCTAAGCTCAGCTCAGCTCAGCTCAGCTCAGCTCAGCTCAGCGCAGTGCAGCTCAGCTCAACTCAACTCAACTCTTTAGCAATAACAACAACTATAACAAAAGTAATTGTAATAAAATTTTATTTTTTTTACTATAGCAAAAAGTGTCGTGACAACTTTTCGTAAGAATTTTTTCCGTCTAGCCCCCTTTCACAACGCGCGATAAGGAACTTCGTTCCAATAATATTCATATCGATGGCAGCAAAGTAAAAGAAGACATCTACATAATCACAATTTTACAGGAGACCATATTTAGTAAAAAATTGAGACTATTTTGAGACTGTTTCGGACTGATTAACATGAAATTTTGTATGATGCATTAAAATAACCTTCTTTATTGATTGTATAAAAGAATTAATCACGATATCGTTGTTTTACTGAAATAATGTAAATGTACTTTTTTACTTTGAAAAGTCTTCTACGTAGAAGAAGACACGTACCTGATATTCGTTTCTACGTTAACTAAAATATCAAATACCTAAGATAACAATCTCCAGTAATACATATCTGGATATTTAAATAAAATCTAACCAACATCCAATCAATATTTCGCTTTTTAACCAAATTTTGTAGATGTATTTATTTACTTTAAATTTATCAATTTACACATTTCACTAAATGAGTTATCTACCACCAAACTTCAGCTATTTATGCCAGTTAAATCATTTATTTCGTTCTCAAACCATGCGAAATATATGTACAATAAAAAAAAAATAAAAGGATTATTATTAGGAAAAACTAAAAATTCACGATTGACAGGTGACAGATGACGTTTTTTACGTTTCAATCATCTGTCAAAGCTCCGAAGTAAAGGCGGACATATTCAAATGTCCGTTTCTACTGCGATGTCTTTTTAAAATCGAGTGTAGATGTCCTTATTTACATACCAGATTCATTAATTTTTTTGATTTGCTTATTTCTTTAGAAATAAGCATAACCTTTGTACATATTTCTCTGTTTCCTTCTTCTTGTCTGTTTTTTTTTGTGTGTGTGTACATTAATTGTTAAATAAATAAATAATTTTTAATACAGACTTGTAGATAGGGTTGAAATAAGCTCATTTTTGTAAAAAAAGCATTTTTGCAAAAATGTAGATGTCTGTTTCTACTTTGCTGCCATCGATATGCCTTAAACAAAACGAGATAATTTTCGAGCAAATACAGAGGAGTTTCGTGTTACAATCTTTATTGTAAAAGTAGAGGAAGGCCAAAGAAACGATGGTTGGACTATGTGAAAGACGATATGGGTAAAAAGGGGGTGACTACAGATATGACGACTAATAGAGGAATATGGAAGAAAAAGACATTTTGCGCCGACCCCAAATAAATTGGGATAAGGGCAGGAGAATGATGATTGTCATTAGGTTAGGCGTAAAGTATTTGCATACTCGTAAGAACGAGAAACTTCTGACACCCAAACTAGGAGTCCTGTATCTCAGGTGTCAGCGTTCCTACCTGGTGATTCATTATAGTTATGCAGCTTGAATGAGTTTAAGTTAAATTAAAATACAATTAAATAAGAATTAAATAAAAAAATGTAAAGTAGTAAGTATAATTATGTAAAAAAAAAAAATTACAAAAAAAAAACAACTGGCTAACAAAAAAGAAAATACACTAAAAATTTAAAAAATAACTTTAATTTCGGTAGCCGGTGTTTGTATTTTATTTCTTCGTTTTTTGATACCGACTTCCGAAATTAAAGTTATTTGTTTAATTTTTAGTGTACAAGTATTTAATTCTTTTTTGGAAGTCGGTTGTTTTTTTTTTTGTAAAAAAGTTTTATATTTTTTAGTTTTTATACCCCAGAACTCAAACCCCCAATAACATGGAACGTGGAATTTAACACCTCAAGGCCCTGCGTCGACGAGAGGCGACAGTAATCAAGACTGTCGTCAGGAACGGTTTTACTCCGGCCCCGCCGTCGCCTTATGGCGAGAGGAGTAAAACCGTTCCTTATTAGTAATAATAGAGTTTTAAAGCGCGCGAAACTGCCATCACCTTACGGCGACGGCGGTTTGATGACAGTGTTGATTACTGTCGCCTCTCGTCGACGCAGGGCCTTGAGGTGTTAAGGCTAGCGTCCACTAGGCGGATCGGGTCGGGCCGCATCGCAACGCAAAAATACGCCTGGCTATGTTTTGTATGAAATATCGTTTATTAGCGACGGATCGGAGCGCGGCGGGCGGCAACGCATTGGCGGATCGCTTCGCAGGCGTATTTCTGTCGGCGGTGCGCTGCGACCCGCCCCGATCCGTCTAGTCGACGCAGGCAGGCGGATGTGAGCGCACGTGCCGTGCTAATAAAAATAAACGAAAATGAACGGAGAACTGCTTATTTCTTTAGTGCAAAAGTATAGAGAACTGTATGATCTATGATCTAACACATTCGAAAATACTCGAAGAATTTGACTGGATCTTTCTTTCAAATCGTTAAACAAATGATGGTATTCACCAAATACATTTCTTTTCTGGCATATATCATGCACCCACACCTTGTGTACTCGTCGTCGTTTTTTATTTTTTTGCTCTTCCTCAAGAAGGATTTGAAACCATAACATCTCTTCGTCTGAGCTGTCCATGGTAGCGCGATGTCAGTCCAAGCACGAAAACACGTCTGTAAGATCAAATCCGCTTAGGCGGTCCGCCGCGCCCCGTACAGATGGACGCAAGAGCATCACAGAACCGCGGCCCGTTCCAATGCGACCCGCCCCGATCCGTCCCTAAAGGACGCCAGCCTTTAAACACTCGTAATCGGTCTCGTCGAGCAAACCAAAACGTCGTCTATGTATACATATTTTTCGTTTTTGTTCAGTTTTTCAAAAAGTGCTGAAGCAATTTCGATAAAATTTATATCCTGGGAAGTATATTCTTTCGGATAAAAAAAGAATTTTGAAAATCGGTCCACAACTGACAGAGAAATAGATTTTTTTTTATGTAGGAATGAAATTATACATAAAAAAAAATACATACAGTCGAACATAGAACTGCCTCCTTTTTCGAAGTCGGTTAAAAATAGTTATAATAGGTAGTAAAGTAGCGATAGTGAAGAGATGAAATATGTAAGGTTGGTACTACCTTGTTCGGCGGTCATTTTCGTAGCATATCTCACAGGAGTTGTTAGTTTTTCAGTAATGAAAGCATCCTTTGAAAACCATTGTGGAAAGCTTTAGGAAATTTCCGAGTGTCCGCTCGCAGTGTTAGCAGACCGTATGTACATACTTTCGGCGGCAGTGACCTCTCGCGCCCGGCCCTGGTACAGGCCATGGTACGGAGCGAGAGGGAATGGGAAGCAGTTGCCTGGGTGTCTTGTGTATGTGAGTTTAAATGTTTGTGAACGCACCCACGATACAGGAATAATTCCTAGTGGGGGGCAAAGTTTTTTAAAAATAAGAGAAAAAGAAACTTAGGTTAGTTTAATATGTCGGGAGTCGCAACCCGATTCCTGGCCACCGTAGTCGCGGGCCTGCGGACGCCGGTGGCTCGCCGTCCAATAAGGACCAGCAGGTGTATTATGGTATGGTTTCAGACCAGGTAAATCGACAGACGATGCTGTACACAACTTTACCGAATTCATCGCAACGAAATTGGATGAGAAAAAGAGATGCCTGACCATTTTTCTAGATCTAGCGAAGGCCTTTGACACAGTCTCTTCCGTTAAACTCTTGGGAAAGCTTGAGAATATGGGTAAAAGAGGAACGGAATTGCTCCTTCTTAAAAGCTACCTTCAAAATCGCACGCAGAGGGTGAGGATAGACAGCACGGTGAGCGAGGAGTGTTCTGTGATCTTCGGAGTCCCTCAAGGCAGTATTTTGGCCCCATTTCTCTTCCTGTGCTATATAAATAACCTCTGCAATCTTAATCTACAAAACTGCAAGATTATCTCATACGCTGATGACACTACCCTTACTTTCTATGGAGACACCTGGGACGAAGTTTTTATTTACGCCCAAGAAGGCTTCAACAAGGTCTGCCACTGGCTTGCTTCAAACCTGTTAACGCTAAATGCCACTAAAACCTACTTTCTTACTTTTTCATTACGTAACACTCCCATCCCATCACACAAAATAATCGCACATTCTTGTCTTCAACAAATAGCCACAGCTTGCAACTGTCCACATATTAATTATTCAAGTTCCGTTAAATACCTAGGTGTAACAATTGATAACAATCTAAACTTCCACGAACATATAGGTAATGTGTCCAAGAGAATACGTAAACTTACATATGTTTTTAAAAACCTTCGACATGTAGCGGACTCTAAAGTCATGCGAACTGTGTACCTGGCGCTCTGTCAGTCTGTTCTCACCTACTGTACCTCTTCATGGGGTGGGGCAGCTAAAACGCGCCTGGTCGAACTAGAAAGAGCACAAAGACTTATTCTTAAGGTCAGCCTATTCAAACCGAGGCGTTTTCCTACGACGGAACTGTACCAGCAAGCTGAAGTTTTAACGGTGAGACAACGTTCTTGCTACCATACTTAGGCAACATTCAAGCTTGAACTACAGCAGTCTTAATCCTATACTAAAAAGAAGGCGTTTTTATCAAGTGTGTCAAGTAAGACCAGCTAAGACAAGTTTCAGCCGATGCTTTTTCTTTTTTCAAGGGCCACGTCTATATGAAATTGCAAATAGGAAGCTGTCATTATATTCGTCAACGAAACTTGAATGCAGGCGTAAGGTCTCAAATTGGCTCCTAACTCTTACCTATGACGAGACGGAGAAACTGCTTTAACAGAGAAGTATAACAAACATGCAATACACACACACCCCCAAAACTTAACAAGCACAACTCATATATCACACAAACACTATACAAACATTAAACACCCACCAACAAATTCACAAACTTACCTTTCATTAATGTTAATGCCTTAGTTTAATTCTACTTAATTTAATTTATTTTTAAATGTTATATTCTAATTTTTATCATTGATGAGCTACCTATGAGCGCTCCCTACTACAGTAATATAAATCTTTATTATGAATCTTTACATGCATTCGAGATAAGGAGACCAGGTGACCCATAGCACAGGTTTTACTTAGTATGGGCTTCTGTCTCCCATCTTCAAATTGTTCCCTTCATGAACTGTATATCATTTGTTACTTGTGGGAGAAAATAAATAAATAAATGTTAAAAAAAATGTTAAATGTTATTCACTAACTGAGTTGACATCAATTTGATAGGCACTTTGCAGTACATGGCTCGGTGGACATCAAATATAATAGGCACTACGGTTTTCCAAAACGTCAAGGCAGCAATGTACGGCAAAGTGCCTATCAAATTGATGTCAACTGAGTTAGCGAATACGCCTGCCGGCCAGAGTCGACGACGCATAGTGTTCCACGCGCGCCTCTAAGAAATGTCAGCAGTACCTGACGGGGCCCGCTTCGCTTGGCCGATGCCTGCCTGGGGTCTCGGTTAAATTTGAAAGAGAGTTACCGCGGCCGTTGGCACATGCAAATGAAGGAACAAGGATGGGTTTTAATCAGTAAGAGTCTGAGTTCCTAGCTCCACTCAGGATCGGGAGAAAACATTACATGATTGTCTCCACACTCCAAAAAAAAGAGTTAGTTTAACATTAGGTTCGGTTAATTAGTGTTCTTACTAGGTTATTACAAATTAAATAGTGTATTTAGAGTTCATAAATTGTTACCTTGGCGAACCACCACCCTTTTTTTGTGGGGGTGGGATATCGTCCAATGACATCTCCCACTCTGGGTGGAGCGGGAGGGCGTGTCCGACTTTTACTGACTAAATCCCACCCCGGTTCCAACAGTTACCTGCCAAGGGCCGCGGAAACTCTATTGGTACCAATTTATCCGCGACCCCAGGCAGGCATCGACCCGTCATGTGTTGCTGACATCTCTTTGAGGCGCGCGTGGAACACTATGCGCCGTTGACTCTCGGGAATGCCCCCCTTGGCAAATAACTTTTCTATTACCGTTTACGCAACGCTTAGTACAAAATGTAGGTATGGCAATGACATTACCTGCGATAAGTCACGTGACAATACTCTACACACATTTTGTACTAAGCGTTAGCGTTAACGATAATAGAAAAGTTATTTGGCTAAGGGGGGGTCTGGTCCTTATCGAACGGCGAGCTACACCACCCTATGTCATAACATGGCTCACACTATTCTCACTATTCTACATCACACACTATTCTATTCTTTTCTTAACTTTCTATCAGTGTAAGAATATTGGGGATCAGCTGCCCTACCATGACGTCTTAAAACCATCATCTTTTCGGTGAGAGAGAGAGACGTCGTTATACAGGACGAATAGCACTATCCCTTTCTCTCACTGAAAAGATGATGGTTTTAAGACGTCATGGTAGGGCTGCAGGGCAGTAATGGACTAGATGGATGGGTGGAGTTGATATATATTTCATATTGTAATATTAGTATAGGTTGATTACTTAGAGCGAATCAGGATAATCCGACCAGTTTATTGGAGTCGTAGTATTACCCAGTATCTGGGTTATGGAGGTCAGATAGGCAGTCGCTCCATGTAAAAGCTTCAGCTTCAGCTGCATCCGGTTAGACTGGAAGCCGACCGTAAGTAAGTATGAGACTTACAAAATTAGAAAATGCTTATAGAAATTATACTTAGTAGTTAATCTTTAAATGTTTTTTTTTCTTACTACAAATAACTTTTGAAAAGTTTTATTAATGATTTTTTTTACCCAAGTTAAAAAAAAACACTTAAGATTAACTCATTAAAATAAAAAAATATTACGATAAAAAACATATCTGTAAAAATAAAAGGGAGAGCATCTCTTCCAAATATACAAATATTAAAAAAAGAACTAACTAGTGGACCCAAGTGGCTGTGACTGTGGAGCAGAATCGACATTAAGCCAAGCATTTTTATAAAGGATATAATGCTCGAATTTTCTGGGCCGGACACGGCTGGCGCATGCCGAACAGTTCATGGTTTATAACCACAAATTGAGTCCCGGAAAAAGTTCGGCAAAATCGCGGTGGACCCAGGTTAAAGTGGGCGGAAAGCTCACGCACACTTTCCCAAAACCGGTAGAAATGGAAATAATAATGGTCTTCGCCCTGCAGTGACAGCAGCCTAAACATAAATTAATAATAACACTGACAGGACTATTGTAGCCAATAAGCCTGATATAGTGGTGGTGGACCGAATCGAGAGGCGTGCAATGATTGTTGACATAATCGTCCCGCATGACGAGAACCTCGTGAAAGCTGAGAAAGACAAACAAATCAAGTATCTTGACTTGGCTCGCGAGGTTGTCGACATTTGGGATGTGGACTCAGCGATCATTGTGCCGATAGTCGTGTCAGCCAATGGCTTAATAGGCACGAGCCTCGACCAACACCCCAGGAGGCTCTCGTTAGGCGGCTGGATCAAGGGCTTGATTCAGAAAGCTGTAGTTCTGGACACGGCTCGCATTGTCAGGCAGTTCCTCTCTCTAGAGCCCTGACCGCCGGCAACTTGGACCCTGTGCCCGATACCAGTGGGATGCTATTTTTATATTTTTAAATGTCTTTTTTTATCTTTTTTATTTAAATATTTAAAAATGTAAATAATATGTATATACTAATGAATAAATGGAATAATAATCCTCCCGACGAAATTTCATTCACGGTGACTTGTCTCAACAGAGGTTAGCCAAGTACGCAGGAGATATTATAGAGCACAAGCGTGTGCAAGTACAGATGCACCCTCTGTTCCTTCACACTCATAGTCCAATGAGACGGCAATCCGATACAGCCGGCGAGAGGGCACAGGACCAACAGCTTTACGAGCTTTTCGAGGCACGGGAGTGTCAACTTCCAAATTCCGGGCTGCTACAGAGTAACTCTTAATGGAAAAACCCGACCCGGAACCTAACCCAGGACTTGACGCTCAGCAGTCGCACTTGCGATCACGAAAGCCCATTAATAAGTGCCTACTTAATTATAACACTAATTATAACTTTGACATTTTTAACCGACTTTAAAAAGGAGGAGGTTATCAATTCGGATGTTTGCATTTTTTTTTTATTTATGTTCGGGCATAACTCTGTCATATATTGACGGATTTGCAAAATTCTTTTTTTATTCGAAAAGGGTTTGTTCCGAAATGGTCCCATTTAAATTTCATTTGATCTGATGATGGGTTTCGGAGACAGACAACGGAACTCTTCAAAAAATGACAGCAAATCAACCGCTATTGTTAACACAATTTAATGGGGAATCACAACTAAAAGGTGAAAAACAAAACTTTTTTACAAAAAAAATAGAACCGACTTTAATTTAAAATTATATTGAAATTTTATGGGCTTTTAAAACCTGAAATAAATTAATTTATTTTATTATTTTAAGTAATTAAAAAAAAAAATCCTTGCTAACTATGAACTAAATATAAAATGTCTATGACGTAGCCTGATAGTACCAATCATTAGTGGGTTGTGTTCATTAATTATTTAGTTAATACCCTCGGTTTGGTTTCGACTGTGTATCGATTTGATATCTCCCTTATTTGGGTTATAGAGGTCAGCTTGCCTTGCGTGTATGTGAGTGCGTGGGTTGTACAGTCTCAGTCGTCACTTTAAGGCCCTACTACCGGCCAAGTGGCGCCCTCATTGAATAAAAAATCGTAGCATAGCTTACAAAATAAATATTAAAGAATCCAACGTCACGTTTGTTACAAAGAGGATAAAGTAGTAGGCAAAAGTACAAGAAACGATCGTTTCTGACACTTTTGCCTACTACTTTGGATACGAAACATTCTGAGCTCTGTTTAAAAAAAGTGAAAAATAAAAAACTTTTTTACAAAAAAAAACAACCGACTTCCAAAAAAAAAGAAATACACTAAAAATTAAAAAAATAACTTTAAAAAACACCGACTTCCGAAATTAAAGTTATTTTTTTAATTTTTAGTGTATTTATTTTTTTTTGGAAGTCGGTTGTTTTTTTTTTTTGTAAAAAAGTTTTTTATTTTTCACTATTTAGTTGTTATATCCCAGAACTAAAAACCCCAATACCATGGAACGTGAAATTTAAAGATTTGGAGAACACCAATACGTCATCGAGGTATACATATTTTTCGTTTTTTGTTCAGTTTCTCAAAAAGCGCTGAAGCAATTTCGATAAAATTTATATGGGACCAACTTGGGAGTATACTCTTTCGGATAAAAAAAGAATTTTGGAAATCGGTCCACAACTGACGGAGAAATCGGCGGACATACATAAAAAAAAAAAAAACATACATACAGTCGAACATAGAACCACCTCCTTTTTCGAAAGTCGGTTAAAAATACTATAACCTCTTCTCCTCTTATCCTCCTCTTAAGGCCCTACTTTAAGGGGATGTCATTTCTTCGTGCACATATGGAAGTGGCGCAAGGAGGCGCAACGTAGGGGCGTAACTCCGTTGCCGCGCGAAATCACGGCACGGCGGACAGAGCTCCGGCGGGATCTCATTGTGGCATGAAGCGACTATCGCAACCCAGAGCTGGGCACGCCACAATAGCGGCGGTAAGGCCCCTCTTTGAGGAGTGACTGGAGAGACGTCACGGTAATGCTCGCGAAGGAAGAGGCGGGACACGTGAGGTAGAGACAATCCCCTCGCCCTCACGGCCCTAGCCGCCGCAGGAGACACCTCGGCGTCGGGAGTCGCAAGCCGATTCCCAGCCACCGTAGGCGCGGGCTTGCGGTCGGTCGAACAATGGAAAGCCGATAGCCGGGTCTGATATTGTTAGAGGCTGTAGAAAAAATATAATTATGTTAATCTTGACTATATTTTTGATAACTTGGTTGTTTCCGAAACACGTATAAAAAAATCTCTATAGAAATAATAACAATTGTTTATTTTCTGGCAACTAAGGCTCATAAATAAAATACACAAAATCTTAACAACTTTTTTACAAAAAAATAGAACCGCCTCCCAAAAAAAGTGCAAAATAACTTTAATTTCGGAATTCTGTTTCTGGTTTTGTATCTTCGTTTTTAACCAACTTCAAAAAAAGGACGAGGTTCTCAATTCGACTGTATTTTTTTTTACTAGGTGAACCGATTTTGAAGTTTTTTTTTTTTATTTGAAAGCTGTTGCTTCACATGTGGTCCCATTTTAATTGGTGAAGATCTGTTAGAGAACTTCGGAGATACACAATGGAACTCTTCAATAAATGACAGCAAACCTTCGAGAATTACTGCAATCGCATGTCTGTCTGTTTTCACCACTTCACAACATAACATTACGCTGATACGCTCTGAAGGGGTATACAGATTTGTACAGTTCACCCTGATACACCCTAATTTCACCAACTATGTTCAAATTCCCTATTTTTGGGGCTATACAACCGACTTCCATAAATAATACTAATAAAAAATGCAAAATAACTTTAATTTCGGAAGTCGGTGTCAAATAACGAAGAAACCAAACTAGAAACACCGACTTCCGAAATTAAAGTTATTTTGCATTTTTTATTAGTATTATTTATGGAAGTTGGTTGTATTTTTTTTTTGTAAAAAGTTTTTTTATGATAGTTTTGGCTTCTAGTACCTAGGTACTGTCTTCTAGAAACCCTTGATTTATAATGTCATTGTTTAAGCGCAAACGAGAGATTAAGAGTCCACAATTGAGGGCTTGAATGACATGACGTAGGTACCTACACCAGATGGCATCACTGAGACGTCAGATTCAGACACCTGTCAAAACGTTCAGATAATGTAAAAACCTGTTAGGTGTGAATCAGACTCACACATGAAGGGTTCCGTATATAAGTATACCATCGTACAAGATTATAAGCGTCTACTTGTTGCCATTATTAAGATCAAGCAAAAAAGCCAAAAAAAAAACACGTTTCTAGTAGTGCAGTCTCCTGTAATTTTTATTAACCGACTTCAAAAAAAGGAGGAGGTTCTCAATTCGACTGAATTTTCGTTTTTTTTTTTATGGTGCTTCACATGTGGTCCCATTTTAATTTGGTGAAGATCTGATGAAGAAGTTCGGAGATACACAATGGAACTTTTCAATAACTAAATAGCAAACCTTCCATAATTGCTGCAATCGCATGTCTGTATATTGTTTTCACCACTTCACAACATTACATCACGCTGATATGCTCTAAAGGGGTATACAGATTCGTACAGTTGACGCTGATACACCCTGATTTCACCAACTATGTTCAACTTTCCTATTTTTGGGACTATCAACTCGGGCATAACTTTACTATTAATTTAGTTTTAGAATGGGGTACAGCAACTAAAAAGTGAAAAATAAAAAACTTTTTACAAAAAAAATTCAACCGACTTCAATAAATAATACTAAAAAATGCAAAATAACTTTAATTTCGGAAGTCGGTGTCAAATAACGAAGAAACCAAACTAGAAACACCGACTTCCGAAATTAAAGTTATTTTGCATTTTTTAGTATTATTTATTGAAGTCGGTTGAATTTTTTTTGTAAAAAGTTTATTTTTATTTTAGTTTTATTTTTTGTTGTTATAGCAGCTACAGAAATACACATTCTGTGAAAATTTCAACTGGAGATATAGCCCGCTGACGGACGGACGGACGGACAGCGGAGGCTTAGTATTTGGATCCTGTTGCTTACCCTTCGGGTACGGAACCCTAACAACACACACACATGTTTGCATTATTATTTTTTATTTTATTGTCCCCGAAGGGAAGGCGAAAGTCTTTTGACCATATTGCCTAGTCTTACGTAGTTATTTATACTTTTTTCCATTAGAATGCAGATGTAACACATTCTAATGTTTTTTTGCAGTATTTGGCAACAAATGTGTCGAGTCAGCCTTCTCGGCAAACTTCGCTGAGGTATTCAATACTACAATAAAATTCTCAGCTCCATTTTCCCGAGATCGCGCTTGTTTCAATGATTCCACATATTGTTCATTTGCGTTGACACTTGAGACACAAAACTACACCAATTTTACATCACAATAAGCACTAGGAATCAATAAACGAATAATTAAAACAGCCTGTGACGTAAGGAGCCTACGTGGGATAATAAATAACAACACGTACCTCGGTCAACGTTAAAAATATATATTTTAAAATAGAGAAAGGGTGTGGGTAGGTTTGCAGTCACAAGATTTCGTTTTCCCCGGGAGATAGCACGCCCTGACTCAGCCTTGGTGTCTCGGGGAAGCCACGTTGCGTTTGCCCCCGGAGGTGTTGGCCGGCAGGCGGCAGCGCCGGCTCGCAGGGTCGACAGGAGCCAGAATGGGTCGGCCGGCAGGTGGTCTAGCCGGCTCGGAGACGGCCTGCTGAGGCCACGCGGGTAAATAGGCACCCGGCGTGGAGCGAGCCGCCGTGATGAGTGGCCTAGTGGCCGCGCCACGAGGCACTGCGGCAGGATGGCCGCGATGGAGGACGATGTAGGTGCTTGCTCAGAGCGTAGCGCTCCAAGTCCTCCCCCTCCATCTTCCGAATTTGGGAATCCGGGTCTGGATATCTGGATCTGGGAATCCGGAGCTGGGAATCCGGATCCGGGACCCTAGAAACAATGTCCAGCGTGTCAAAGATGGATGATAAGCTTCTCCGCTGATTTTGACACCTAGGCATGAGCAAAGCGGCTGTACGTGCGCTAACAAGTGTGGTTGTCAAAATCAGACGGAGTTTACAAAGGTGAGGTGGAAAAGCATGGCAGCATGCACATTCGAGCGCAGCAGCAGCCACGCGCAAGTCAGTATGTGCATAGCTAAGGCCTCGTAAAGCTAACCACGCGGAAGGCGTGATTACCTACAATATGCGACAGATCTTTTGTAGGTTATAACTTAGCCTTGATTTTACAATGCTAAGAAAAGAAATTACGAAAGACATGTTCTGGAAAGAATTTATACACAAGATTAGGAACACAGAATGCACAAAGCTACCTGTATGCTGTTCAAACACTCTCCCAATTACAGGGGTTGAAGAACACGTAATTAAGTTGGCAAATATTTGCCAATGCAAACGTGCAACTGCTAGGATTTGACGATCGGTTCACGGCTCAAGGGTGTTCGACAGAACAAGGTGAGTGCGAGTCCACCGCCAGCAGTTGTTAAGATTGAAAAAGGACCCCACGTTGTCGTTTTAGGCTTTTTATATCTACGCCGTCATTGACAAATGTCAACGAATCCAAAGACAATAGTGTTGTCAGTTAACTAATATTGTTTATGCTTACCAAAACCGTTATAGTGGCTTTTGGTCTCTGGATTTTTTCCGTATGTTTATGTTTTAATTAAGATAAGCCACAGAACTTCACTCGACAAAATCCCGCCGAAAACCCTTGCATTATTGTTTCCAAAGGCCGACAGAAATTTTCACAAATCACGCCGCAGCCGTTATTATACTATGTCCAGCAGTGTCTTTTGGTTAAAATGATGATGATGAATTCTGTCCTAATCCCACTCCAGGGTAAAAACCCCCCTACGCGGGCCTGCGGACGGTGAGTAATGGGTAGCTCGCCGTCCGATCAGCACCAGGCCCGTGAGTCGACGGCGCGTAGTGTTCGACGCGCGCCTCAAAGATGTCAGCCACCACTGACGGGGCACGTCATGCTAAGGCGTAGCGGATAAATTCGTAACAGAGTTACCACTCCCCTGGGCACTCTGACAAGGTAGGAACAGGGGTGGGTTTTAGTCAGTAAGAGTGGCACGCCCTCCCGCTTCACCCAGAGCGGGAGAAGTTATAGGATAATTTCCCACCCCCAAAAAAAAAGATTAAAGCCCCTTCTCATAGGACCGAGCATAGTTCACCATGCTCGCTCACTGCATTCAAAGTTACAACGAACTTGACTTGTGCATTATTGGCAGAGAGTATTAACTCTCTCAATGCAGAGATTATAGAGATTAAAGGAGAGTACTGGCGGCTAGTACTGGCGGCTAGTACTGGCGGCTAGTACTGGCGGCTAGTACTGGCGGCTAGTACCGGCGGCTAGTACTGGCGGCTAGTACTGGCGGCTAGTACTGGCGGCTAGTACTGGCGGCTAGTACTGGCGGCTAGTACTGGCGGCTAGTACTGGCGGCTAGTACCGGCGGCTAGTACTGGCGGCTAGTACCGGCGGCTAGTACTGGCGGCTAGTACTGGCGGCTAGTACTGGCGGCTAGTACTGGCGGCTAGTACTGGCGGCTAGTACTGGCGGCTAGTACTGGCGGCTAGTACTGGCGGCTAGTACTGGCGGCTAGTACTGTACTACCCGCCAGTACTAGCCGCCGCTAGAGTTCCGGCGGAGAGTTCCGGCGGAGAGTTCCGGCGGAGAGTTCCGGCGGTGAGTGCCGGCGGCGAGTGCTGGCGGCGAGTGCTGGCGGCGAGTGCTGGCGGCGAGTGCTGGCGGCGAGTTCCGGCGGCGAGTTCCGGCGGCGAGTTCCGGCGGCGAGTTCCGGCGGCGAGTGCCGGCGGCCAGTTCCGGCGGCGAGTGCCGGCGGCGAGTTCCGGCGGCGAGTGCCGGCGGCGAGTGCCAGCGGCGAGTGCTGGCGGAGAGTTCCGGCGGCGAGTTCCGGCGGCGAGTTCCGGGGGAGAGTTCCGGCGGAGAGTTCCGGCGGAGAGTTCCGGCGGAGAGTTCCGGCGGAGAGTTCCGGCGGAGAGTTCCGGCGGAGAGTTCCGGCGGAGAGTTCCGGCGGAGAGTTCCGGCGGAGAGTTCCGGCGGAGAGTTCCGGCGGAGAGTTCCGGCGGTGAGTTCCGGCGGAGAGTTCCGGCGGAGAATTCCGGCGGAGAGTTCCGGCGGTGTGTTCCGGCGGAGAGTTCCGGCGGAGAGTTCCGGCGGAGAGTTCCGGCGGCGAGTTCCGGCGGAGAGTTCCGGCGGAGAGTTCCGGCGACGAGTTCCGGCGGCGAGTTCCGGCGGCGAGTTCCGGCGGCGAGTTCCGGCGGCGAGTTCCGGCGGCGAGTTCCCTCCCAAAGTTCAGAAAGTCTGTTCAAGACATTCTTTCAGCAAAATTATAATTTTCATCTTTAAATATTGTTCTAATTTTTATTTTGTTTTTTTTTCTCAATGTTGAATCATTTGGGTACTTATAATTATATTCTTTTTTTGATAGCGTCCGTCGTAGCTTTCGAAATTGTATTTATAATGCGTGGAAACTGTTTTGGATTAAGTTTTTTTTTTTTGTACTAACTTCCTAAGATATTGTATCTGTTTGTTTTCCAAATAAAATAAAATAAAATAAAAAAAAAAAAAAAACCCAGTAAATGACTTATGCTCAACCGAGATCTAGTTCAAATGATTTATTAGTAAAGCATACATATTAATGAAAATAATTCGATCTATTCAATCAAACCAAAAATAATCAACAAATAACCGGTAGTTGTAGTTCACCTTACTCTTGGGGTCAAAGCACAGAGCACGGAACGCCGTGCTGGCAGTAACTAGAGACGACGTTGCGGTGCTTATACTGGAAAAATTAGAATCTCGGCTTTTAATACACTCAGTTTTCAACGTAGCCAAATGTGGAATGACGTTGTTTCATTTACAGAGGGCCCTACGAAGAAATTCGAATGTTTTTAAACAAATAACACAAAAAAAAAAAACATAAATATTTATTAGAACAAAAATAAAACAGATTACAAAAGTTTGTGTTCGTTAACAACCGCATTAGTATGGAATACTATGTCGCGGCCAATTAGCGCCCACCTCCAAGAGGGGAGACGACAGTGCCTATCAAATTGATGTCAACTGAGTTAGCGAATACACCTGAAGAACTTTCCATCCCATCGACCATCTGTTTTACGAGCAATGTGCCCTGCCCACTGCCACGATTCTTCGGGCTATCTCGGTAACCTTGGTTTCCTGCGGATATCTTCATTTGTGATTCGATCATGCAAGGAAACTCCGAGCATAGGCCTCTCGATTGCCCTTTGGGTGACTTTAAGCCTTTTGATGAGGCCCATTGTGAGCGACCATCTTGTACCGCATACCTCTACAACATAATACTCGTATCGTATCTAACTGTTGCCACAGAGGAGTCTCGTTATTCTGTGGCAATTAGTAACTTTTCTAAGGACATAATTAGTTACTTGTAAACTAGAACACCTCTGTTTGAACGGTTGATTACAGTTTAAGGTCTTATGGTTAAGTTAGATCAAGAACAGCTTGCGGCCGACGGATGCCCCTCAAGTTAAAGGGGAAAATCTATAAATCCGTGATTAGACCTGTCGTACTGTATGGGTCAGAATGTTGGGCTGTGAAAAAGACGGATGAAGAAAGATTGCATGTCGCGGAGATGAGAATGTTGAGATGGATGTGTGGAGTAACGAGAATGGATAAAGTGAGAAATGAGTATATTAGAGGTAGTTTAATAGTGGCGCCAGTCATAGAAAAGTTGAAAGGGAACCACTTATCTTGGTATGGTCGTGTGAATGGGAGGGATGAAACACATGTAACTAAAAGAGTTATGAATATAAATGTGGATGGATGGAGAGGGAGAGGGAGGCCAAAGAAAAGATGGATGGATTGTCTGAGGAGTGATATTAAAGAAAAGGGAGTTAGTGATAGCGTGACGACTGACAGGACAGAATGGAAGAAAAAACTTTTTTACGAAAAAAACAACCGACTTCCAAAAAAGATTACACTACAAATTAAAAAATTGCTTTAATTTCGGAAGTCGGTGTTTGTATTTTATTTCTTCGTTATTTGACACCGACTTCCGAAATTAAAGTTACTTTTTTAACCGACTTCAAAAAAAAAGGGGGTTCTCAATTCGACTGTATTTTTTTTTTTTTTTTATGTGTGTTACCTTATAACTTCTTAGTACGTGAACCGATTTTGAAGATTTTATTTTTATTTGAAAGATGTTGCTTCACATTTGGGCCCATTTTAATTTGGTGAAGATCTGATGAAGAACTTCGGAGATACACAATGGAACTCTTCAATAAATGATAGTAAACCTTCCAGAATTGCTGCAATTGCATATCTGTATATTGTTTTCACCACTTCACAACATTACATCACGCTGATGCGCTCTGAAGGGGTATACAGATTTGTACAGTTCACCCTGATACACCCTATTTTCACCAACTACGTTCAAATTCCCTATTTTTAGGGCTATCAATTCGGGCATAACTTTACTATTAATTTAGTTTTAGAATGGGGTAAAACAACTAATCAGTGAAAAATAAAAATTTTTACAAAAAAAATACAACCGACTTCCATAAATAATACTAAAAAATGCAAAATAATTTTAATTTCGGAAGTCGGTGTCAAATAACGAAGAAACCAAACTAGAAACACCGACTTCCGAAATTAAAATTATTTTGCATTTTTTAGTATTATTTATGGAAGTCGGTTGTTTTTTTTTTGTAAAAATGTTTTATTTTTGACACCGACTTCCGAAATTAAAGTTATTTTGCAATTTTTTTGGCAGTCGGTTCTATTTTTAATCGACTTCAAAAAAAGGAGGAGGTTCTCAATTCGACTGTATTTTTTTTTTATGTGTGTTACCTCATAACTTTTTACTAGGTGAACCGATTTTGACGATTTTTGACGAATTTTGACGATTCTGTTGCTCCACATGTGGTCCCATTTTAATTTGGTGAAGATCTGATAAAGAATTTCAAAGATACACGATGGAACTCTTCGATAAATGATAGCAAACCTTCCAGAATTGCTGCAATCGCATGTCTGTATATTGTTTTCACCACTTCACAACATAACATTACGCTGATACGTTCTGAAGAGTACACAGATTTGTACAGTTCACCCTGATACACCTTAGTTTCACCAACTATGTTCAAATTCCCTATTTTTTGGAGCTATCAATTCGGGCATAACTTTACTATTAAAAAAAAAATACAACCGACTTCCATAAATAATATCTACTAAAAAATGCAAAATAACTTTAATTTCGGAATTCGGTGTCAAATAACGAAGAAACCAAACTAGAAACACCGACTTCCGAAATTAAAGTTATTTTGCATTTTTTAGTATTATTTATGGAAGTCGGTTGTATTTTTTTTGTAAAAAGTTTTTTTTATTTTGTAAAAAAGTTTTGATTATTTACCGACTTCTAAAAAAGGAGGAGGTTCTCAATTCGACTATTTTTTTTTTTTTTTGTAAGTGTGTTACCTCATAACTTTTTACTACGTGAACCGATTTTGAAGATTTTTTCATTTATTTGAAAGCTGTTGCTTCACATGTGGTCCCATTTTAATTTGGTGAAGATCTGATGAAGAACTTCGGAGATACACAATGGAACTCTTCAATAAATGATAGCAAACCTTCCAGAATTGCTGCAATCGCATGTCTGTATATTGTTTTCACCACTTCACAACATAACATTACGCTGATACGTTCTGAAGAGTACACAGATTTGTACAGTTCACCCTGATACACCCTAAATTCACCAACTATGTTCAAATTCCCTATTTTTGGAGCTATCAATTCGGGCATTACTTTACTAACTTACTTACTAATTACCTTACTTACTTACTTTATTAACTTACTTTACTAATTAAGTTATAAAATGGTGTACAAACAACTAAAAAGTGAAAAATAAAAAAAACTTTTTGCAAAAAAAAAATACAACCGACTCCCATAAATAATACTAAAAAATGCAAAATAACTTTAATTTCGGAAGTCGGTGTCAAATAACGAAGAAACCAAACTAGAAACACCGACTTCCGAAATTAAAGTTATTTTGCATTTTTAAGTATTATTTATGGAAGTCGGTTGTATTTTTTTTGTAAAAAGTTTTTTTTATTTTGTAAAAAAGTTTTAATTTTTCAAACCCATTTGGACTTACGGTATCCAGTTGCGGGGAGTTGCCAGCAAGAGTAATAATATCATGTGCTTGCAGAGGGAGCAAAACAACATACTGAGGAGTATCGCAAATGCCCCATGGTTTACAAGGAACCACAAGATACACGAATATTTTAAACATTGCAACAGTGCCTTGGAAATAGAGCGCTATAATAAAAAACTTTTTAACAAAAAAATTAACCGACGAAAAAGAACTAAAAAGCAAAAAATAAATAAACCTTTTAAGTCTTGAGTAATGAGCTTATTTACCTACATAAAATATCAAACTTTATGTAAACTAATTTTGAGTCGGCGCCAAACAACAATCTGATTATTAAATATCTAAATTTTATAAGTACTTACAAATGAAGAAGGCTGTAAGTAGGTAATTAATCATTTTATTAATTGGCGCCGACTCAAAATTAGTTTACATAAAGTTTGATATTTTATGTAGGTAAATAAGCTCATTACTCAAGACTTAAAAGGTTTATTTATTTTTTGCTTTTTAGTTCTTTTTCGTCGGTTAATTTTTTTGTTAAAAAGTTTTTTATTTTATGATTTTTTGTGGCTCGCATCATCTTTTAACACTTTGAGGCTAATTTCTAATTCTTCATCATTCCTCTTGCCACTGAGCTGATGATATAACAATCCTTCCATGAAGTTCCCAGGATATTGACCAGTTGAGGTTACCTCCAATATTGTAAAGACGTCTTTTCGTCAAAGCATATTAAGTGGTATTTGTCACTAAAACCAGTTTTTTTATCTGACTTCTATTGTTTAGGAAAGGTATGGTTTCCATCATCAGCTCAGTTTCATGATGTGATGGTTCCTAAATGCAAATACCTGATTCAGTTATGAAAAGTAAACAGAAACAATATTCGTGCCCAATTTTCGAGGTTCTCTCTCAAGTTTTTCAGGATCCCATGATCAGATCCTAATGTCCTTGACATGGGACCATCCTTGAGGTATACCCTATCTAAGAAAAAAAGAATCATCAAAATCGGTTCATAAATAACGGAGTGAGGGCCGAACATAAATACTGAAACGCTAAACGTGCCCACAATTTTCGAGGTTTTCTCTCAATTTTATCGAGATTCCATTGTCAGATCCTGATTTCCTTGACATGGGACCACCCTTGAGGTGTACCCTATCTAACAAAAAAAGAATAATCAAAATCGGTTCATAAATGACGGAGTGAGGGCTGAACATACACAAAAAAAAAAAAAAAAACATATATACGGTCGAATTGAGAACCTCCTCCTTTTTTTCGTCGGTTAAAAAACTACACATTGGACATCTCACACATCACCCCAATCCACTTGCTTCTGGATTACTTGACAATGTCAGTGTGGAGACTGAAAAGATCACGTGCTTTAATTAGACAGCGAGGCATTGGCCTGCTGCTCTATAATAACATCATATCGCTTAACTCATCCGATTATAGTCTGGCGACTGATTGCAGATTACATTAGACAAAAAAAAAACACTTTTTAGATGTGGTTTCCCATTAGATTGTGTTAACATACTATCGCAGCAGTCGCAGTTAATTTGCTGTCATTTTTTAAAGAGTTCCGTTGTCTGTCTCCGAATCTCATCATCAGATCAATATGAAATTTAAATGGGACCATTTCGGAATAAAACCCTTTCGAGCAAAAAAAGAATTTTGCAAATCCGTCTATATATGACGGAGTTATGCACGAACATAAATAAAAAAATAAAATAAAAATACGAACATCCGAATTGATAACCTCCTCATTTTTGAAGTCGGTTAAAAAGATAAACTAATATCTACATATTGAAAAACATAAACTTAAAAACTACTGCACACGAAGTGACGGCGTCGTGTTACGCTGCGAGGTGTCGCGTAGCTGGCCGCGGAAACGCCGATACAGCACACCTTTCGGCCAAAACTCTTCCTTGAGGAAGGTCATCAAATGCTGAGTCGGAACGCGCACCACGAACGACTTGATTGGTGTTATGGCGCCTCCAACTTCTCCACCCTCAAGGTCCAGTTGGTCTTCACCCGTATGTACTCTACGATGTCCTCAGTCTTCGTAGAGTGATGCAACCGGGACACGGACAGCTGGCTCGTCGGTACTGCAGGACGTAGCAGCATGTTCGATCCTGCCGGCGCTGTCCCACACTGGTTGCGACAAGTACGCTTCCTCTTCTTTCTCTCCACCTTGATGAAGCCGTCCTCATCGCATGTGTTCTTCGGTAGAACTTCCGGCGGAAAGTTCCGGCGGCGAGTTCCGGCGGCGAGTTCCGGCGGAGAGTTCCGGCGGAGAGTTCCGGCGGAGAGTTCCGGCGGTGAGTTCCGGCGGAGAGTTCCGGCGGAGAGTTCCGGCGGAGAGTTCCGGCGGTGAGTTCCGGCGGAGAGTTCCGGCGGCGAGTTCCGGCGGCGAGTTCCGGCGGCGAGTTCCGGCGGCGAGTTCCGGCGGCGAGTTCCGGCGGCGAGTTCCGGCGGCGAGTTCCGGCGGCGAGTTCCGGCGGCGAGTTCCGGCGGCGAGTTCCGGCGGCGAGTTCCGGCGGCGAGTTCCGGCGGCGAGTTCCGGCGGCGAGTTCCGGCGGCGAGTTCCGGCGGCGAGTTCCGGCGGCGAGTTCCGGCGGCGAGTTCCGGCGGCGAGTTCCGGCGGCGAGTTCCGGCGGCGAGTTCCGGCGGCGAGTTCCGGCGGCGAGTTCCGGCGGCGAGTTCCGGCGGCGAGTTCCGGCGGCGAGTTCCGGCGGCGAGTTCCGGCGGCGAGTTCCGGCGGAGAGTTCTGGCGGCGAGTGCTGGCGGCGAGTGCTGGCGGCGAGTGCTGACGGCGAGTGCTGACGGCGAGTGCTGGCGGCGAGTGCTGGCGGCGAGTGCTGGCGGAAGTACTTGTAGAGAGTATCAGCAGTGAGTACATGCCTCTGCATGTATTCAGTATTATTATCTCAGTATTACCTGCAAAACCTAAAAAAGTACTGAAAACGTGCGTGATTTAGTGTTTCTCTATAAAATTTTATGTAATCAGGCGGACTCTTCTTACCTTCTTAGTAAGATTTGTTTTAGATGTCCGCGTTATAGTGTTCGTAGGAAATCTCTTTTCTGCATTCCCTTTGCTGGAACTAATTATGGTGCTAGCACATTTATAAAAAGATCTTGTCGTTCATTATAACAAATTAAAGTGAATGTGATTGTATGGATGTATTTCACCTTTCCCTCCCAAAGTTCAGAAAGTCTGTTCAAGACATTCTTTCAGCAAAATTATAATTTTCATCTTTAAATATTGTTCTAATTTTTATTTTGTTTTTTTTTCTCAATGTTGAATCATTTGGGTACTTATAATTATATTCTTTTTTTGATAGCGTCCGTCGTAGCTTTCGAAATTGTATTTATAATGCGTGGAAACTGTTTTGGATTAAGTTTTTTTTTTTTGTACTAACTTCCTAAGATATTGTATCTGTTTGTTTTCCAAATAAAATAAAATAAAAAAAATAAATAAAAAAAAACCCAGTAAATGACTTATGCTCAACCGAGATCTAGTTCAAATGATTTATTAGTAAAGCATACATATTAATGAAAATAATTCGATCTATTCAATCAAACCAAAAATAATCAACAAATAACCGGTAGTTGTAGTTCACCTTACTCTTGGGGTCAAAGCACAGAGCACGGAACGCCGTGCTGGCAGTAACTAGAGACGACGTTGCGGTGCTTATACTGGAAAAATTAGAATCTCGGCTTTTTATACACTCAGTTTTCAACGTAGCCAAATGTGGAATGACGTTGTTTCATTTACAGAGGGCCCTACGAAGAAATTCGAATGTTTTTAAACAAATAACACAAAAAAAAAAAACATAAATATTTATTAGAACAAAAATAAAACAGATTACAAAAGTTTGTGTTCGTTAACAACCGCATTAGTATGGAATACTATGTCGCGGCCAATTAGCGCCCACCTCCAAGAGGGGAGACGACAGTGCCTATCAAATTGATGTCAACTGAGTTAGCGAATACACCTGAAGAACTTTCCATCCCATCGACCATCTGTTTTACGAGCAATGTGCCCTGCCCACTGCCACGATTCTTCGGGCTATCTCGGTAACCTTGGTTTCCTGCGGATATCTTCATTTGTGATTCGATCATGCAAGGAAACTCCGAGCATAGGCCTCTCGATTGCCCTTTGGGTGACTTTAAGCCTTTTGATGAGGCCCATTGTGAGCGACCATCTTGTACCGCATACCTCTACAACATAATACTCGTATCGTATCTAACTGTTGCCACAGAGGAGTCTCGTTATTCTGTGGCAATTAGTAACTTTTCTAAGGACATAATTAGTTACTTGTAAACTAGAACACCTCTGTTTGAACGGTTGATTACAGTTTAAGGTCTTATGGTTAAGTTAGATCAAGAACAGCTTGCGGCCGACGGATGCCCCTCAAGTTAAAGGGCAAAATCTATAAGTCCGTGATTAGACCTGTCGTACTGTATGGGTCAGAATGTTGGGCTGTGAAAAAGACGGATGAAGAAAGATTGCATGTCGCGGAGATGAGAATGTTGAGATGGATGTGTGGAGTAACGAGAATGGATAAAGTGAGAAATGAGTATATTAGAGGTAGTTTAATAGTGGCGCCAGTCATAGAAAAGTTGAAAGGGAACCACTTATCTTGGTATGGTCGTGTGAATGGGAGGGATGAAACACATGTAACTAAAAGAGTTATGAATATAAATGTGGATGGATGGAGAGGGAGAGGGAGGCCAAAGAAAAGATGGATGGATTGTCTGAGGAGTGATATTAAAGAAAAGGGAGTTAGTGATAGCGTGACGACTGACAGGACAGAATGGAAGAAAAAACTTTTTTACGAAAAAAACAACCGACTTCCAAAAAAGATTACACTACAAATTAAAAAATTGCTTTAATTTCGGAAGTCGGTGTTTGTATTTTATTTCTTCGTTATTTGACACCGACTTCCGAAATTAAAGTTACTTTTTTAACCGACTTCAAAAAAAAAGGGGGTTCTCAATTCGACTGTATTTTTTTTTTTTTTTTTATGTGTGTTACCTTATAACTTCTTAGTACGTGAACCGATTTTGAAGATTTTATTTTTATTTGAAAGATGTTGCTTCACATTTGGGCCCATTTTAATTTGGTGAAGATCTGATGAAGAACTTCGGAGATACACAATGGAACTCTTCAATAAATGATAGTAAACCTTCCAGAATTGCTGCAATTGCATATCTGTATATTGTTTTCACCACTTCACAACATTACATCACGCTGATGCGCTCTGAAGGGGTATACAGATTTGTACAGTTCACCCTGATACACCCTATTTTCACCAACTACGTTCAAATTCCCTATTTTTAGGGCTATCAATTCGGGCATAACTTTACTATTAATTTAGTTTTAGAATGGGGTAAAACAACTAATCAGTGAAAAATAAAAATTTTTACAAAAAAAATACAACCGACTTCCATAAATAATACTAAAAAATGCAAAATAATTTTAATTTCGGAAGTCGGTGTCAAATAACGAAGAAACCAAACTAGAAACACCGACTTCCGAAATTAAAATTATTTTGCATTTTTTAGTATTATTTATGGAAGTCGGTTGTTTTTTTTTTGTAAAAATGTTTTATTTTTGACACCGACTTCCGAAATTAAAGTTATTTTGCAATTTTTTTGGCAGTCGGTTCTATTTTTAATCGACTTCAAAAAAAGGAGGAGGTTCTCAATTCGACTGTATTTTTTTTTTATGTGTGTTACCTCATAACTTTTTACTAGGTGAACCGATTTTGACGATTTTTGACGAATTTTGACGATTCTGTTGCTCCACATGTGGTCCCATTTTAATTTGGTGAAGATCTGATAAAGAATTTCAAAGATACACGATGGAACTCTTCGATAAATGATAGCAAACCTTCCAGAATTGCTGCAATCGCATGTCTGTATATTGTTTTCACCACTTCACAACATAACATTACGCTGATACGTTCTGAAGAGTACACAGATTTGTACAGTTCACCCTGATACACCTTAGTTTCACCAACTATGTTCAAATTCCCTATTTTTTGGAGCTATCAATTCGGGCATAACTTTACTATTAAAAAAAAAATACAACCGACTTCCATAAATAATATCTACTAAAAAATGCAAAATAACTTTAATTTCGGAATTCGGTGTCAAATAACGAAGAAACCAAACTAGAAACACCGACTTCCGAAATTAAAGTTATTTTGCATTTTTTAGTATTATTTATGGAAGTCGGTTGTATTTTTTTTGTAAAAAGTTTTTTTTATTTTGTAAAAAAGTTTTGATTATTTACCGACTTCTAAAAAAGGAGGAGGTTCTCAATTCGACTATTTTTTTTTTTTTTTGTAAGTGTGTTACCTCATAACTTTTTACTACGTGAACCGATTTTGAAGATTTTTTCATTTATTTGAAAGCTGTTGCTTCACATGTGGTCCCATTTTAATTTGGTGAAGATCTGATGAAGAACTTCGGAGATACACAATGGAACTCTTCAATAAATGATAGCAAACCTTCCAGAATTGCTGCAATCGCATGTCTGTATATTGTTTTCACCACTTCACAACATAACATTACGCTGATACGTTCTGAAGAGTACACAGATTTGTACAGTTCACCCTGATACACCCTAAATTCACCAACTATGTTCAAATTCCCTATTTTTGGAGCTATCAATTCGGGCATTACTTTACTAACTTACTTACTAATTACCTTACTTACTTACTTTATTAACTTACTTTACTAATTAAGTTATAAAATGGTGTACAAACAACTAAAAAGTGAAAAATAAAAAAAACTTTTTGCAAAAAAAAAATACAACCGACTCCCATAAATAATACTAAAAAATGCAAAATAACTTTAATTTCGGAAGTCGGTGTCAAATAACGAAGAAACCAAACTAGAAACACCGACTTCCGAAATTAAAGTTATTTTGCATTTTTAAGTATTATTTATGGAAGTCGGTTGTATTTTTTTTGTAAAAAGTTTTTTTTATTTTGTAAAAAAGTTTTAATTTTTCAAACCCATTTGGACTTACGGTATCCAGTTGCGGGGAGTTGCCAGCAAGAGTAATAATATCATGTGCTTGCAGAGGGAGCAAAACAACATACTGAGGAGTATCGCAAATGCCCCATGGTTTACAAGGAACCACAAGATACACGAATATTTTAAACATTGCAACAGTGCCTTGGAAATAGAGCGCTATAATAAAAAACTTTTTAACAAAAAAATTAACCGACGAAAAAGAACTAAAAAGCAAAAAATAAATAAACCTTTTAAGTCTTGAGTAATGAGCTTATTTACCTACATAAAATATCAAACTTTATGTAAACTAATTTTGAGTCGGCGCCAAACAACAATCTGATTATTAAATATCTAAATTTTATAAGTACTTACAAATGAAGAAGGCTGTAAGTAGGTAATTAATCATTTTATTAATTGGCGCCGACTCAAAATTAGTTTACATAAAGTTTGATATTTTATGTAGGTAAATAAGCTCATTACTCAAGACTTAAAAGGTTTATTTATTTTTTGCTTTTTAGTTCTTTTTCGTCGGTTAATTTTTTTGTTAAAAAGTTTTTTATTTTATGATTTTTTGTGGCTCGCATCATCTTTTAACACTTTGAGGCTAATTTCTAATTCTTCATCATTCCTCTTGCCACTGAGCTGATGATATAACAATCCTTCCATGAAGTTCCCAGGATATTGACCAGTTGAGGTTACCTCCAATATTGTAAAGACGTCTTTTCGTCAAAGCATATTAAGTGGTATTTGTCACTAAAACCAGTTTTTTTATCTGACTTCTATTGTTTAGGAAAGGTATGGTTTCCATCATCAGCTCAGTTTCATGATGTGATGGTTCCTAAATGCAAATACCTGATTCAGTTATGAAAAGTAAACAGAAACAATATTCGTGCCCAATTTTCGAGGTTCTCTCTCAAGTTTTTCAGGATCCCATGATCAGATCCTAATGTCCTTGACATGGGACCATCCTTGAGGTATACCCTATCTAAGAAAAAAAGAATCATCAAAATCGGTTCATAAATAACGGAGTGAGGGCCGAACATAAATACTGAAACGCTAAACGTGCCCACAATTTTCGAGGTTTTCTCTCAATTTTATCGAGATTCCATTGTCAGATCCTGATTTCCTTGACATGGGACCACCCTTGAGGTGTACCCTATCTAACAAAAAAAGAATAATCAAAATCGGTTCATAAATGACGGAGTGAGGGCTGAACATACACAAAAAAAAAAAAAAAAACATATATACGGTCGAATTGAGAACCTCCTCCTTTTTTTCGTCGGTTAAAAAACTACACATTGGACATCTCACACATCACCCCAATCCACTTGCTTCTGGATTACTTGACAATGTCAGTGTGGAGACTGAAAAGATCACGTGCTTTAATTAGACAGCGAGGCATTGGCCTGCTGCTCTATAATAACATCATATCGCTTAACTCATCCGATTATAGTCTGGCGACTGATTGCAGATTACATTAGACAAAAAAAAAACACTTTTTAGATGTGGTTTCCCATTAGATTGTGTTAACATACTATCGCAGCAGTCGCAGTTAATTTGCTGTCATTTTTTAAAGAGTTCCGTTGTCTGTCTCCGAATCTCATCATCAGATCAATATGAAATTTAAATGGGACCATTTCGGAATAAAACCCTTTCGAGCAAAAAAAGAATTTTGCAAATCCGTCTATATATGACGGAGTTATGCACGAACATAAATAAAAAAATAAAATAAAAATACGAACATCCGAATTGATAACCTCCTCATTTTTGAAGTCGGTTAAAAAGATAAACTAATATCTACATATTGAAAAACATAAACTTAAAAACTACTGCACACGAAGTGACGGCGTCGTGTTACGCTGCGAGGTGTCGCGTAGCTGGCCGCGGAAACGCCGATACAGCACACCTTTCGGCCAAAACTCTTCCTTGAGGAAGGTCATCAAATGCTGAGTCGGAACGCGCACCACGAACGACTTGATTGGTGTTATGGCGCCTCCAACTTCTCCACCCTCAAGGTCCAGTTGGTCTTCACCCGTATGTACTCTACGATGTCCTCAGTCTTCGTAGAGTGATGCAACCGGGACACGGACAGCTGGCTCGTCGGTACTGCAGGACGTAGCAGCATGTTCGATCCTGCCGGCGCTGTCCCACACTGGTTGCGACAAGTACGCTTCCTCTTCTTTCTCTCCACCTTGATGAAGCCGTCCTCATCGCATGTGTTCTTCGGTAGAACTTCCGGCGGAAAGTTCCGGCGGCGAGTTCCGGCGGCGAGTTCCGGCGGAGAGTTCCGGCGGAGAGTTCCGGCGGAGAGTTCCGGCGGTGAGTTCCGGCGGAGAGTTCCGGCGGAGAGTTCCGGCGGAGAGTTCCGGCGGTGAGTTCCGGCGGAGAGTTCCGGCGGCGAGTTCCGGCGGCGAGTTCCGGCGGCGAGTTCCGGCGGCGAGTTCCGGCGGCGAGTTCCGGCGGCGAGTTCCGGCGGCGAGTTCCGGCGGCGAGTTCCGGCGGCGAGTTCCGGCGGCGAGTTCCGGCGGCGAGTTCCGGCGGCGAGTTCCGGCGGCGAGTTCCGGCGGCGAGTTCCGGCGGCGAGTTCCGGCGGCGAGTTCCGGCGGCGAGTTCCGGCGGCGAGTTCCGGCGGCGAGTTCCGGCGGCGAGTTCCGGCGGCGAGTTCCGGCGGAGAGTTCTGGCGGCGAGTGCTGGCGGCGAGTGCTGGCGGCGAGTGCTGACGGCGAGTGCTGACGGCGAGTGCTGGCGGCGAGTGCTGGCGGCGAGTGCTGGCGGAAGTACTTGTAGAGAGTATCAGCAGTGAGTACATGCCTCTGCATGTATTCAGTATTATTATCTCAGTATTACCTGCAAAACCTAAAAAAGTACTGAAAACGTGCGTGATTTAGTGTTTCTCTATAAAATTTTATGTAATCAGGCGGACTCTTCTTACCTTCTTAGTAAGATTTGTTTTAGATGTCCGCGTTATAGTGTTCGTAGGAAATCTCTTTTCTGCATTCCCTTTGCTGGAACTAATTATGGTGCTAGCACATTTATAAAAAGATCTTGTCGTTCATTATAACAAATTAAAGTGAATGTGATTGTATGGATGTATTTCACCTTTCCCTCCCAAAGTTCAGAAAGTCTGTTCAAGACATTCTTTCAGCAAAATTATAATTTTCATCTTTAAATATTGTTCTAATTTTTATTTTGTTTTTTTTTCTCAATGTTGAATCATTTGGGTACTTATAATTATATTCTTTTTTTGATAGCGTCCGTCGTAGCTTTCGAAATTGTATTTATAATGCGTGGAAACTGTTTTGGATTAAGTTTTTTTTTTTTGTACTAACTTCCTAAGATATTGTATCTGTTTGTTTTCCAAATAAAATAAAATAAAAAAAAAAAATAAAAAAAAACCCAGTAAATGACTTATGCTCAACCGAGATCTAGTTCAAATGATTTATTAGTAAAGCATACATATTAATGAAAATAATTCGATCTATTCAATCAAACCAAAAATAATCAACAAATAACCGGTAGTTGTAGTTCACCTTACTCTTGGGGTCAAAGCACAGAGCACGGAACGCCGTGCTGGCAGTAACTAGAGACGACGTTGCGGTGCTTATACTGGAAAAATTAGAATCTCGGCTTTTTATACACTCAGTTTTCAACGTAGCCAAATGTGGAATGACGTTGTTTCATTTACAGAGGGCCCTACGAAGAAATTCGAATGTTTTTAAACAAATAACACAAAAAAAAAAAACATAAATATTTATTAGAACAAAAATAAAACAGATTACAAAAGTTTGTGTTCGTTAACAACCGCATTAGTATGGAATACTATGTCGCGGCCAATTAGCGCCCACCTCCAAGAGGGGAGACGACAGTGCCTATCAAATTGATGTCAACTGAGTTAGCGAATACACCTGAAGAACTTTCCATCCCATCGACCATCTGTTTTACGAGCAATGTGCCCTGCCCACTGCCACGATTCTTCGGGCTATCTCGGTAACCTTGGTTTCCTGCGGATATCTTCATTTGTGATTCGATCATGCAAGGAAACTCCGAGCATAGGCCTCTCGATTGCCCTTTGGGTGACTTTAAGCCTTTTGATGAGGCCCATTGTGAGCGACCATCTTGTACCGCATACCTCTACAACATAATACTCGTATCGTATCTAACTGTTGCCACAGAGGAGTCTCGTTATTCTGTGGCAATTAGTAACTTTTCTAAGGACATAATTAGTTACTTGTAAACTAGAACACCTCTGTTTGAACGGTTGATTACAGTTTAAGGTCTTATGGTTAAGTTAGATCAAGAACAGCTTGCGGCCGACGGATGCCCCTCAAGTTAAAGGGCAAAATCTATAAGTCCGTGATTAGACCTGTCGTACTGTATGGGTCAGAATGTTGGGCTGTGAAAAAGACGGATGAAGAAAGATTGCATGTCGCGGAGATGAGAATGTTGAGATGGATGTGTGGAGTAACGAGAATGGATAAAGTGAGAAATGAGTATATTAGAGGTAGTTTAATAGTGGCGCCAGTCATAGAAAAGTTGAAAGGGAACCACTTATCTTGGTATGGTCGTGTGAATGGGAGGGATGAAACACATGTAACTAAAAGAGTTATGAATATAAATGTGGATGGATGGAGAGGGAGAGGGAGGCCAAAGAAAAGATGGATGGATTGTCTGAGGAGTGATATTAAAGAAAAGGGAGTTAGTGATAGCGTGACGACTGACAGGACAGAATGGAAGAAAAAACTTTTTTACGAAAAAAACAACCGACTTCCAAAAAAGATTACACTACAAATTAAAAAATTGCTTTAATTTCGGAAGTCGGTGTTTGTATTTTATTTCTTCGTTATTTGACACCGACTTCCGAAATTAAAGTTACTTTTTTAACCGACTTCAAAAAAAAAGGGGGTTCTCAATTCGACTGTATTTTTTTTTTTTTTTTTATGTGTGTTACCTTATAACTTCTTAGTACGTGAACCGATTTTGAAGATTTTATTTTTATTTGAAAGATGTTGCTTCACATTTGGGCCCATTTTAATTTGGTGAAGATCTGATGAAGAACTTCGGAGATACACAATGGAACTCTTCAATAAATGATAGTAAACCTTCCAGAATTGCTGCAATTGCATATCTGTATATTGTTTTCACCACTTCACAACATTACATCACGCTGATGCGCTCTGAAGGGGTATACAGATTTGTACAGTTCACCCTGATACACCCTATTTTCACCAACTACGTTCAAATTCCCTATTTTTAGGGCTATCAATTCGGGCATAACTTTACTATTAATTTAGTTTTAGAATGGGGTAAAACAACTAATCAGTGAAAAATAAAAATTTTTACAAAAAAAATACAACCGACTTCCATAAATAATACTAAAAAATGCAAAATAATTTTAATTTCGGAAGTCGGTGTCAAATAACGAAGAAACCAAACTAGAAACACCGACTTCCGAAATTAAAATTATTTTGCATTTTTTAGTATTATTTATGGAAGTCGGTTGTTTTTTTTTTGTAAAAATGTTTTATTTTTGACACCGACTTCCGAAATTAAAGTTATTTTGCAATTTTTTTGGCAGTCGGTTCTATTTTTAATCGACTTCAAAAAAAGGAGGAGGTTCTCAATTCGACTGTATTTTTTTTTTATGTGTGTTACCTCATAACTTTTTACTAGGTGAACCGATTTTGACGATTTTTGACGAATTTTGACGATTCTGTTGCTCCACATGTGGTCCCATTTTAATTTGGTGAAGATCTGATAAAGAATTTCAAAGATACACGATGGAACTCTTCGATAAATGATAGCAAACCTTCCAGAATTGCTGCAATCGCATGTCTGTATATTGTTTTCACCACTTCACAACATAACATTACGCTGATACGTTCTGAAGAGTACACAGATTTGTACAGTTCACCCTGATACACCTTAGTTTCACCAACTATGTTCAAATTCCCTATTTTTTGGAGCTATCAATTCGGGCATAACTTTACTATTAAAAAAAAAATACAACCGACTTCCATAAATAATATCTACTAAAAAATGCAAAATAACTTTAATTTCGGAATTCGGTGTCAAATAACGAAGAAACCAAACTAGAAACACCGACTTCCGAAATTAAAGTTATTTTGCATTTTTTAGTATTATTTATGGAAGTCGGTTGTATTTTTTTTGTAAAAAGTTTTTTTTATTTTGTAAAAAAGTTTTGATTATTTACCGACTTCTAAAAAAGGAGGAGGTTCTCAATTCGACTATTTTTTTTTTTTTTTGTAAGTGTGTTACCTCATAACTTTTTACTACGTGAACCGATTTTGAAGATTTTTTCATTTATTTGAAAGCTGTTGCTTCACATGTGGTCCCATTTTAATTTGGTGAAGATCTGATGAAGAACTTCGGAGATACACAATGGAACTCTTCAATAAATGATAGCAAACCTTCCAGAATTGCTGCAATCGCATGTCTGTATATTGTTTTCACCACTTCACAACATAACATTACGCTGATACGTTCTGAAGAGTACACAGATTTGTACAGTTCACCCTGATACACCCTAAATTCACCAACTATGTTCAAATTCCCTATTTTTGGAGCTATCAATTCGGGCATTACTTTACTAACTTACTTACTAATTACCTTACTTACTTACTTTATTAACTTACTTTACTAATTAAGTTATAAAATGGTGTACAAACAACTAAAAAGTGAAAAATAAAAAAAACTTTTTGCAAAAAAAAAATACAACCGACTCCCATAAATAATACTAAAAAATGCAAAATAACTTTAATTTCGGAAGTCGGTGTCAAATAACGAAGAAACCAAACTAGAAACACCGACTTCCGAAATTAAAGTTATTTTGCATTTTTAAGTATTATTTATGGAAGTCGGTTGTATTTTTTTTGTAAAAAGTTTTTTTTATTTTGTAAAAAAGTTTTAATTTTTCAAACCCATTTGGACTTACGGTATCCAGTTGCGGGGAGTTGCCAGCAAGAGTAATAATATCATGTGCTTGCAGAGGGAGCAAAACAACATACTGAGGAGTATCGCAAATGCCCCATGGTTTACAAGGAACCACAAGATACACGAATATTTTAAACATTGCAACAGTGCCTTGGAAATAGAGCGCTATAATAAAAAACTTTTTAACAAAAAAATTAACCGACGAAAAAGAACTAAAAAGCAAAAAATAAATAAACCTTTTAAGTCTTGAGTAATGAGCTTATTTACCTACATAAAATATCAAACTTTATGTAAACTAATTTTGAGTCGGCGCCAAACAACAATCTGATTATTAAATATCTAAATTTTATAAGTACTTACAAATGAAGAAGGCTGTAAGTAGGTAATTAATCATTTTATTAATTGGCGCCGACTCAAAATTAGTTTACATAAAGTTTGATATTTTATGTAGGTAAATAAGCTCATTACTCAAGACTTAAAAGGTTTATTTATTTTTTGCTTTTTAGTTCTTTTTCGTCGGTTAATTTTTTTGTTAAAAAGTTTTTTATTTTATGATTTTTTGTGGCTCGCATCATCTTTTAACACTTTGAGGCTAATTTCTAATTCTTCATCATTCCTCTTGCCACTGAGCTGATGATATAACAATCCTTCCATGAAGTTCCCAGGATATTGACCAGTTGAGGTTACCTCCAATATTGTAAAGACGTCTTTTCGTCAAAGCATATTAAGTGGTATTTGTCACTAAAACCAGTTTTTTTATCTGACTTCTATTGTTTAGGAAAGGTATGGTTTCCATCATCAGCTCAGTTTCATGATGTGATGGTTCCTAAATGCAAATACCTGATTCAGTTATGAAAAGTAAACAGAAACAATATTCGTGCCCAATTTTCGAGGTTCTCTCTCAAGTTTTTCAGGATCCCATGATCAGATCCTAATGTCCTTGACATGGGACCATCCTTGAGGTATACCCTATCTAAGAAAAAAAGAATCATCAAAATCGGTTCATAAATAACGGAGTGAGGGCCGAACATAAATACTGAAACGCTAAACGTGCCCACAATTTTCGAGGTTTTCTCTCAATTTTATCGAGATTCCATTGTCAGATCCTGATTTCCTTGACATGGGACCACCCTTGAGGTGTACCCTATCTAACAAAAAAAGAATAATCAAAATCGGTTCATAAATGACGGAGTGAGGGCTGAACATACACAAAAAAAAAAAAAAAAACATATATACGGTCGAATTGAGAACCTCCTCCTTTTTTTCGTCGGTTAAAAAACTACACATTGGACATCTCACACATCACCCCAATCCACTTGCTTCTGGATTACTTGACAATGTCAGTGTGGAGACTGAAAAGATCACGTGCTTTAATTAGACAGCGAGGCATTGGCCTGCTGCTCTATAATAACATCATATCGCTTAACTCATCCGATTATAGTCTGGCGACTGATTGCAGATTACATTAGACAAAAAAAAAACACTTTTTAGATGTGGTTTCCCATTAGATTGTGTTAACATACTATCGCAGCAGTCGCAGTTAATTTGCTGTCATTTTTTAAAGAGTTCCGTTGTCTGTCTCCGAATCTCATCATCAGATCAATATGAAATTTAAATGGGACCATTTCGGAATAAAACCCTTTCGAGCAAAAAAAGAATTTTGCAAATCCGTCTATATATGACGGAGTTATGCACGAACATAAATAAAAAAATAAAATAAAAATACGAACATCCGAATTGATAACCTCCTCATTTTTGAAGTCGGTTAAAAAGATAAACTAATATCTACATATTGAAAAACATAAACTTAAAAACTACTGCACACGAAGTGACGGCGTCGTGTTACGCTGCGAGGTGTCGCGTAGCTGGCCGCGGAAACGCCGATACAGCACACCTTTCGGCCAAAACTCTTCCTTGAGGAAGGTCATCAAATGCTGAGTCGGAACGCGCACCACGAACGACTTGATTGGTGTTATGGCGCCTCCAACTTCTCCACCCTCAAGGTCCAGTTGGTCTTCACCCGTATGTACTCTACGATGTCCTCAGTCTTCGTAGAGTGATGCAACCGGGACACGGACAGCTGGCTCGTCGGTACTGCAGGACGTAGCAGCATGTTCGATCCTGCCGGCGCTGTCCCACACTGGTTGCGACAAGTACGCTTCCTCTTCTTTCTCTCCACCTTGATGAAGCCGTCCTCATCGCATGTGTTCTTCGGTAGAACCTGCTTTATGTTTCTCTGCTTGTCGTTTCGTTTGCGACACAGCAAGTTTCGTCTCAGCGTCAGCTGCAGAATAGGCACGTTTGGGGGTCGATGTACCTATTACACGTGTCGCTTCCCCATCAGGGGCTAGACTAAATAGGCAGTTTTCTGTTAACGTTAACGCTAACGCTTCGTGCAAAATGTATGGCAACGACATTTTGCACGAAGCGTTAGACAGAGAACTGTCGCCCAGTAATGTCTTTGCCATACATTTTGCACGGAGCGTTAGCGTTAACATTAACAGAAAAGTATTTTGTCTAAAGGCTCGGTACGACAAGATCAGCGGAACACGATGCAACGCTTGCATTCTTGACAGCCGATGACGGCAAATAAGCGGCAAACTTACCAGTAAAATTATCCTTTATTTATTTTTCCGTAATTATCAAACGTACGTCAGTAAAATTAATATCAATAATTCACAGGTCAACACAAATTTTGACTCTGATAATGTTAGAAGAGTATGAAATTTTAGATAGATTTATCGATAGGCTATAGAGAGAAAAAAATGCCCTGAATTTTTTTTGTAATTGATTTTGTATCCAGGAGAACGGCTGACAAAATCCATAGTTTAAATTTTTATTTATAAATAAATCGAAATAAATTTATATATACACATATTTTTATCATATCAAATTACAAAATAAATACAATATAGTAGAAAATCGCTTTAAAAGTGAACCCCATTTTAATGAGTACTTTCTCTCCCTAAACCCCAAATATAGACCCCATCATATTTTCGTTGCACTGGCCCTGATATCGGTGTTCGAAGACCATGATGTCTTGAAGAAAACGTTATCCTTGTTCAGGGGGCTTAGACAAAGTAACAATTTAAAAACGATAACGAAGTTAGAAAAAACTAAAATGTATGAGATTGACATAAACCGCGCTAAGTCACGTGGTCAGTCGACTGTCGACATCGTTATCGCAAGTTGGTAGACAATGTTATAATTCGTAACGAAACCATAAAGAAACGAATTTCTATCTTGTTTATCCCATACAAATGCGTAGACAAGCAGCGCTTTCAGAGTTCGCCTTCGCCTCGATCGTGATCGCCAAAAAAGATAACGAAGGAACGCTAACGCTAGGAAATGTTTATCGATATCTCAGAGACGATGACGAATTTAGATATCGTTTCGCTACGAAGCGATGTTACTTTGTCTACAGGGCCTGATTATGCCCCCATATTGTTTTTAAATCTATCTAAATAAGCTTAATGAGCATGCAGCATATCTAATTCTAGAGACATTCTGTAGCCCACAGATTTGGAGTTTACTACGTCTACTCTGGTACTAAGTCTACTACCACAAAAGCAATTTTTTTTAAAGAATATATGTAATCATAATCATAATCATAATCATAATCATAATCATCATTTATTGCATTCATGTAGTTTAAAAGTTGTTACAAGTATATAGGTTTCATACATGAACCCTGCTAGGGCACAGCAATAATTCAATAGTTTAAAGTGCTACAGTGTCACAATAACAAAACAAACCACTGTGCTTAAAACAAAAATAGGTACTAATTTTTACATGTTTATCAGGTGTTCATCCTTTGCTATTTAAATAAGGAACTGTCATGATATAATATAGGCTAAAAACAATTGGTCATCATTTTCATTCATTAAATAAAATAAGATAAAAAATTAAATTAAAACAAATAGAGTCAACAATAATAATCATTAAAACAATATAAAATAGGTAGTAGGTCAAAATTATAGATGCTGTGTGTATTGTGCTGGTATGAATTACAATGTCAAAGTTTACTTATCGTCAAAGAATTCCTTTAGAGTGTAATACGATTTTAATGTAAGGTATTTTTGGAGACTGTTTTTAAATTTATTTTCGTACTCTATGTCCTTAATTGAGTTTGGAAGCTTGTTATATATTTTCACGCACATGGCTAAAGGTCCTGAATGGAACATAGTTAATTTTGAGCTTGGTAAGGCTAATTCATTTTTATTTTGGCGTCTAACACTGCGATATTGTGTGCGAAGGTTCTTAGTGAGTGGGAACAGTGACTGGTGTTTTCTAACAAATTTGCTAACTTCTAAAATGTAGATACCAGTTAGTGTAAGGACTTTATATTTTACAAAAAATGGCTTGCAGCTTTCTGTGTTATCTATATTGGCAAGAATTCGAATACATTTCTTTTGCAGAATAAAAAGTCTATCCCTGTCTACACTATTTCCCCACACCACGATTCCATAATTTAGCCAGGAATATGCGTATGCATAGTATGCTATTAGAGCAGTTTTGAAGTCGGTAGCTCTTTTTAGCTCCCCCAAGGCATATATAAAGCTGGCTAGTTTGTTTACCAATGAATTTATATGAGCTCTCCAGTTTATATTGGTATCTATAGTCAAACCTAACAATTTAAACTCGTTTATGCATTGCAGCTTTATGTTGTTATATGAGTAATTTATATCTAATTTGCGTTTTTGGTATGGTCTATATTGCATTAGTTTTGTTTTGTCAAAATTTAATTCTAAGTTATGTTCCTTTAACCATGCTATTATTCTGGAGAGCTTATCGTTTAGACTTAAGTTTAGGTTTTCTTTATTAGTGTAAGGAAAAATAATAGAAATATCGTCGGCAAATAAAATACTTTGAGCGTCAATTTCTTTAGGTAGGTCATTAATATAAACTAGAAATAATAAGCATCCCAAAACGCTGCCTTGTGGTATTGACATTGTTATTTTTGCTTTTTTTGATCTTACGCGTGTTATTTGGCCAGTGTGTAGGTCGTTATGTTCTACCTCTACGAATTGCTCCCTATTTTGTAGGTACGAGCAGAACCACTTGTGTGCTGTACCTCGCACACCTATTGCATATAATTTACTAAGTAAAATTTCGTATGAAACTCTGTCGTAGGCTTTGCTCATATCCAGTAAAATCCCTACTGCGTAATTTTTGTTATTGATTATATTTAAAGCTTCCTGGATAAACTTAAATATTGCTAATGTTGTGGATCTATTTTTTCTGAACCCATTCTGGCTATCGTTGAATATTTTGTATCTTTCGCAATAAGAATAAAGTCGTTTTGACATCGCATATGTATTTTTACCCGACTGCGCGACGCAAAGGAGGGTAATGTGTTTGTCAGCCTATATATGTATGTATGTTTGTTCCTTTGTGGCACTATGTCATCGCGGATCTTTTTCTTTTTTATGTAGTCAGACAGAGACCGTTTTTTTGGTCATGACACGGCCTTAGGGACCAGTGGCGTATTCAAAGATTTGGCGCCCCGGGCCAAATATTTATGCTGCCCCATAGTTAACAAAAAAGGGAATATTCTTTTTTGCTATTGCTTATTTAGAATTTGAGCTACAGGATTCGAATAGGTAAGATTTCCTTGTGATAGACAAGAAGTTAAGGGGTGGCAAGAAAAGTAGAAATAGTAGTGCTAATCCAACTTGAAAATAGTAGTGCTAATCCAACTTGAAAATAGTAGTGCTAATCCAACTTGAAAAAACGGCAGCGGGTAGCATTCCCCGCCCCTGGCAGTCTGCCGCCCCATGGCCCTCTTGGCCTAAGGGTAAATACGCCACTGTTAAGGACTATCTTTGTTTGCTCCATGCATGATAGATGGATGAACCTTTGGATGGAATGAAAGAACTAAAAATAAAAAGGTTGTAGTCGGTGGTGTAAATATAATCATACATAAGTTTGCGGTTTTTTGGGGGTGGGAAATCATCTTATGACTTCTTCCGCTCTAGGGTGGAGCGGAAGGGCGTGTCAGACTCTTACTGACTAAAGCCCACCCCTGTTCCTCCCTGCCCTACGTGCCCAGGGGCGAGGTAACTCTTTCGAATTTATCCTCAACCCCCGGGCAGGCATTGGCCGTGCAGGCCCCGTCCTTTGCTGACAACTCTTTGAGGCGCGCGTGGAACACTACGCGCCGTCGACTCTCGGGCCTGGTGCTGATCGGGCGGCGAGTTACCCACTACTCGCCGTCAGGGCCATGGGGTCAGAGTGCTCATCGAATTTTTCGAAATAGGTACATGTCAGCAAACGGCTAGTCGACTCTTCACGTGACCAGAGGGCTGGGTTTTTCTTTGGCCAACGAATCAGCATTGCTATTCAACGTGGCAATGCTGGCAGCGTTCTGGGCACTTTTCTCATTGAAAATGATGTGAATTTTTTGATGCCCAATGAGTTGTTTTCGTACGCATTTGTACATTTATCATTATCAGTTTCTAAAAAAAGAACCTTTCCCAAATATGTTGGAGTCGGTTTTCAGTCTAACCGGATGCAGCTGGGTACCAGTATGTTACATGGACCGATTGCATATCTGACCTCCACAACCCAATAACTGGATAAAACGATACCGCTTAGCAGGATTGGTGTCTGATTTCCTGGCTTCTGACTCTCTGATTCTCAAAGATCTACAATTATGACAGCCGGGACCAACAGTTCCGAGGCACGGAGGAATCTCGTTATGTTAAGATGGTCACCCATCCACAGACAGACTTGTTTTAACAGATAAAAAATAAAAGTTCCAACACGTGCCCGTACCGTACTTTTCCAAGTAAAGGTAGAAATTTTTCAGAAATAAATTAAATCAACCATTATTAACCAAATTGCCCGTAATTACGTATAACATATGAACAGAAATCGATTGACGTCGTCCCGTGGAGTCCGTTTGGATTGGCCCGCAGCTGTTATTGAAGTTAAGTATTTAAATTATATTAGTTATTATAGACTGCACGTCCCTCTCACAGAGAGGAGGCTTGTGCCCCAGGAGTGAGGACACTAAAAGGCTGATGATGATGACTGCATGTGTATTTCGGTAGGCACAGCTTTTATCGATAAACCAATCTGCCTAGACTTTTCCCAACTGTGCACGGGTTCCAGTCTGACCGGATGTAACCCAATACCAATATTTTACAAACAGCGACTGCCTATCTGACTTCCACAACCCAGTGACTGGGTAACTGGAAGCTCTTTAAGCCGTTGATCCCGGCTGTCATTTTGAACAACTTTGACAGTCGTTATGGGACTTATGGGTCTGACGGGAAGTCCGATATCTGATACCAGTCATGCCAACGGGTATCGAGTTAGGTACCCAGTTAGGTACTGAGTTGTGGAGGTCAGATTGGCAGTCGTTTCATGTAAGATACTGGTATCCAAATGCATCCAGTCAGACTGGCTGGTCTGACTTGGTATATAGGTATAGCTGGGATTGGGACAAAGCAGGTAGATTGATCAACTTTTTGACAAAATTTTTTGACGTTTCGTGAGAGCTAGGCTCACGTGTGGGGTGTCAAAAGTTGCGTCTCCGCACGGGCTAACGGATTTTATAAAAATAAAAATTTATCTAGAACAAAAATTTTTGAAAATGGGCAAAAAACTAGATTTTTTGAGAAAAATTTGGAAAATTTGTTCCAAAACCAGGACTCGGATACGCGAAACACGCACCGGGACACAGGTAAGGGTTGATGGAGTCCTATGGAGTTTAAACCAAAAGAATCTAACGAGTAGAATTTGAGATATCTAATTTTGAAAATAATTTTTTTTTGAAAAAATCACAATTTGTAGGTATTCGAAAAATAAAACCTCGATGGTCAATTTCTATAGTCGGGATAGCAGGAACTAGCCTGTCCTATAATTACTGTGCAAAAAACTAGGTCAAATTAGCACTCCTGGAGGCTGAGAAATCGATGGTTTTGTTTTGTGCTAGTTCGCTCCTACTTGATCTATGCTGTGCCCGACAGGGTCCATAATTGTGACTAATATAATAATTTCCCTACCAACTATAAACATTATGGTACGCAATAAAGAATTGAGAATTGAGAACTTCACGAGAAGATTCCACATCAACTCTAGGCTCAGCCTACACCTGCCAGGGTCGTAGGACTGTTTGAAAGAGTGTCCCCTGCCCTGGCACAGGTAACTACACGGGTGGGTTTTTAGTGAATTAGAGCCTAACACTCCCATCCTGCTTCACCCAGAGCGGGAGAAGTTATTAAACGATTTCCCACAGTGAAAAAAAACTGGCTCAAGTGTAGGAAACTTACGTCTAACATACCTAGACGTACCCTCCGTACCTCCGAAGTTATCGTACGATCTTGAACTACTTAAATATACAACCACAAACTGCAATTCGTCGTTAACTTTACAAGTATTTCTTACAGAAGCCACTGAAACGTTTTGTTTAGACCCGCTGGAGCTTGCTGGTGAATCCGTCGCTGGATGTGCTAGAACACTGTTAATTAATAACATTATATAAAAGCATATTCAAATCAACATTAGCGGTTCAAAAGACCTTGGTTACAAAGTAGGACATTAGTTAAAAACTAAAGTGTCAAGTGAAATTGTCACTTGTCATTGTAGAATAAAAAGTCTTATAGTAAAATAATTATAAAAATAGTAACTATACTATACTACCGTGCTAGGTCACTTATCACGGATTTATGTTACTGAAAAATTTTCTTACCTATGGAATAACTGGATCTACCAAAGTTATCAAAAACAAAAAATCAAGTAAATTAAAAATAAAAAAAAAACGAGCTAACTGATGACTAGGCAGCGTGGTTTTTGACCTTAGCCTGTTTCACACGGAACAAAAGGATAAAAAAAATGTTTTTGTCCGCGACGAGTGTTCTAATTGAATCAATGGATTCTCAACTGTATTTTCTTAGACATACAATAAAAAACCATAATTTTAAGACTGGTTTGTGCAACGAAGACTGTTTGGACGCACGACGTAAAAGCGGTTTCACGTCGCAAGACGCCGTAAAGACGAGGCAGAGGTCCAGAGGGGTTGGGTCGAAATAGTTGTTCCATTGCAGGCAGACCAACCAGGCTCGCGCTGATATGGATGTATCGGGCGACTAGTCGCGAAGGGTAGCGGGATCCGAAGCACGGTGCGTGCTGGCTGGCGACCAGCCGAGAGGGACCGATGGACATTCCCGGGGGGGCTCGGGCGTCCCCGCAGTCTCCAGACTAGTCCCCCAATGATACCGTCTTGTCAGTGCATGCCTGAGGGTAGCCTGCATGGAACCTCATTTCACTTCCTTCTCCTCTCCCTATTTCATTCTTCAAAACCATGCAGAAAGGAAATAAAAAGAAAAAAGCTGAACAGCGGCAGCACTCCCTCTCACACAAAGTGCACCTCTCTGACATACGAGGTCTGCACTCGAATCTCGCCGCAGTCCACCACCACCTAGAGACTGAGAGACCGGCTCTCTTGTTCCTTTCGGAGACGCAGATCGGATGTCCGTCTGAGGTGGCGTACCTATCTTACCCAGGGTTTACCCAGGAGCACAATTATAAGCCACACGCTGGTATGCATGTACGCCCGGGACGACATCTGCTATCGGCGTCTCCGTAACATTGAGGACTCCAGGTTCTAAACTCTTTGGGTCCTAGTGGACACAGGCCTAGATAAAATTGTCTACGCCTGTGTCAACCGTTCGCACAGCGGTGATTTGGAGACAAGTAGGCTCACACAACACTGCCCAATTGATGTTACTGGGGGACTTCAACGCCCACCATCAGGAGTGGCTCTTCCCATACCAGTGCACAGACCATGCTGGATAAGAGACGCATAAGCTAGCGCTAGCTTTAAATCTCACCCAGCTGGTCCAGGGGGCAACGAGGGTGCCGGATGTTGAGTCGCACACGGCCTATTGCTTGGACCTTCTGCTGACAACAGATCCAGACCGTTACTCGGTGTTTATTTCTTCACCATTGGGTACTTCCGACCACTGTCTGGTGAAGTCTGTATCCGTCTACTCCCCGCCCGATCCTAGCTCTAGAGGCACCACGCGGGTTTGGCGATACAGGTCAGCAGATTGGGATGGCATGCGATCTTTCTTCGCATGTTATCCTTGGCAGCCTACTTGCTTTTTTTCAACTGATGTTTCGTCGTGTGCGGACGCCGTGACGGATGTGCTGCGGCAGGGAACGGAGTACTACATTCCATTCTCTGACGTGACAATGTCAGGCGGGGCTCGACCATGGTTTGGTGCCGAGTGCAATCGCGCTGATGCGCTTAAACACGCGGCCTACCTGGCATGGGTCGACGCTCGGACGCGTAAAGCAAATGACGTGAGTCAGAAGAAGAGAGCCTTCAACAAGGCTGCCAAGTCCTGCAAGAAGGTGTTGCGAAGGGCTCGGTTTGACCACATTAGCCGAATTGGGAACAAACTTGCTTCTTACCCAGCTGGTAGTAAGGCGTTTCGGTCCCTGGCTAAATCGGATGAATCGAACTTCTGCCGCCCCTCACTACCTCCAATGCTGAAACCCGACGGGTCGCTGACCCACTCCGCTGAGGAGAAAGCAAACTTGTTTGCCTCTCTGTTCGCGGAATCTTCACGTTTAGATCCCGGTGGCGCGAGGCCCTCTGGTACTCTTGGTGGATGCGAGTCGATTATGTCAGACATTCGCATTCACCAGAAGGATGTCCGAAGGGTAGTGCGTAACCTAGACGTGAACAAGGCTAGGGGCCCCGACGGGATACCGGCAATTGTACTGAGGACTTGTGCGCCTGAGTTGTCTCCGATCTTAACACGCCTCTTTCGCATTTCCTATGAGACTGGAAAAGTGCCGATGGCTTGGAAGCAAGCTAACGTGCAACCCGTGGCCAAGAAGGGTAGTCGAGCTGACCCAGTACATTATAGGCCCATCTCGGTAACTTCCGTACTCTGTAAGAGTATGGAACGTATACTGAATGGCAAGCTCCTGGCATATCTAGAAGCTAACGATATCCTCAGTGACCGACAATACGGCTTCCGCCGAAATCGGTCAACTGGGGATCTTCTAGCGTATGCCATTCACATCTGGAGTGAGGCCATCGACAAATAAGGGGAAGCCCTTGCAGTCTCCCTTGATATCTCGAAAGCCTCCGACCGGGTCTGGCACGACAGCCTAATTGGCAAGCTTCCTTCCTTCGGTCTGCCCGCTGGTTTGTGGATTGCAGATTTCCTGAGGGATCGGTCTATCCGAGTAGTCATAGATGGCTGCTCGTCCGGACTGCTGGCTATTAATGCAGGTGTTCCTCAGGGGTCGGTGCTCTCGGTAACATTGTTTTTGCTGCATATTAACGATCTGCTAAAACCCGGTACCTTTGGGTATGCAGACGACAGCACTGTTGCCGAGAGATACGTGCCTGACGCACGAGCTAGTGGGTCTCAGGTCCGGTCTCTCCGAGAGGCTATGGTTGGGCGCTTGAACTTGTCCTTACAGGCTGTCTCAGAATGGGGCGATGCCAATCTGGTCAAGTTCAATGCTGCTAAGACCCAGGCGTGTCTTTTTTCCGCTAAGACCGTGCCGATAACCGACCAAATTGATCTTGGTGTTACTTTGACTTCTACCCTCAATTTTGGTCCCTTCATAGAGGCAAAGGCTCAAGTGGCTGCCAAAAAGTTGGGTATCCTCGCAAAGGTGAGACGGTACTTTATGCCGGAACAGCAGTTCCAACTGTATCAAGCACAAGTTCGATCGTGTATGGAGCACTGTTCTCATCTTTGGGACGGATCTGCCAGATACCAGCTTGATGCCCTTGAGTCAATTAAGAAAAGAGCCAAGAGGATCATCGGCAATGATAGGCTCGCTGAGTCGAAACTCCAAAGTCTAGAACATAGACGCCGAGTTGCTAGCCTGTCGGTTTTCTATCGGTTACATTTTGGAGAGTGTGCGACGGAATTGCACAATTTGATTCCGCCAAGCCCGTTTCATCAACGGACCACAAGACGTACGGCGAAGTGCCATCGGTTCATGGTGGACATCCTATCCTTAAGCACAAAGCGTTTTGAGAAAACATTCATTGTGCGTACAGCTAGGGAGTGGAATTCCCTACCGTAGTCTGTGTTTTCTGATAGCTACAACCTGGGAGTCTTTAAGTCAAGAGTGAATGGGTTACTTCTAGGCAAGCGTGCTCCATCTTCGACCACATCATCGCTAACCATCTGGTGAGATGGTGGTCAAAAGCGTGCCTATCAATAATAATAATAAAAAAGAGGCGGTATGGTTTATGACCTTAGCCTGCCCGAGAAAGGGCGAAGAAAAAAAAAACTGTTTGCTGTCAAGTCAAGACTGTCAATGTCAAGCACTGTGTCAAGTCAATGTTTGGTCAATGTCATCTTTATTTTTTTGTTGTGTTGTTCATTCTGCTCCAAAGAGAATATAATTTCAGAGGCGGAACTTAGAACATTCGGTTTCGAGAATTGTTAACGGTTTTTATCCAACCACATGAAAAAAAAACATGAGTACCAACATAAAAATTCTAAATAGCACTAACAATGACAATCATGACCTTGAAAGGATAGAACTGTCATAGCTAGGGATGCGCAACGTATAGAAATCAAAAACTTATCGATATTTGGAATTCATCGATATCGATAAAATGCATTCTATGCAGCTATACGGGGTTACTAAATTCCCAATTTATTTTGAAAAAAAAGGGTACAGATGCGGTTTAGATGAAAAAAATAGAAATCAAATATCAATCAAAATCAAAAGTCATTTATTCAAACTAGGCTGAGAACCAGCACTTTTTGAACGTCCAAGTTCTACATAAAGACAGTCCCCCAAAAACGCCCGCCCGTCACCACTTCCTAGGGTTTTAGCTGTGAAGAAGAAGTGGCCAACAAACTCCCCAGCAACACATCTGTCTGTTAAGTTTGAAGAACTTGAATCTATATAATTATAGGCAACAATCTTAACATTTATGTAAAACAGAAAAATAAATAGATGTCTAAAATATAATCATTAAATAATACGCCACTTGTTAGCTAGCACACTCAATTATGCCATTAAAAACGAACTCAAGCATAAACACTAAAGATTATAAATAAATCTTGGAAAAAAAAAGCTCAACTTTTACATTAAGTAACTCGCGAAATTCATTTCTTCTTGCGTTTTTTTGCAATTTGCAGGTTGTATCTTAAACAAAATATGATTTGCGACAGTAACAAATATTATTATGAGTTTATATACTTTTAATTATAAGAATTGAAATTATTTGTTATTGCCGCGAATCATATTATTATTTTGATCAAGATACAACCTGACATAAAATTGCAAAAAAAAAATTGCGGGCTACTACTACGCATTCACTTTTATGATCCATAATAATATCTATTCTAAATAATATATAGTTGTGGAAATTATTTCTTATTGACTTGAATATGTGGGGCACATCATAGATAATAATTATAAACTTTTTTTTTTCATAACAGTTTGTAAAATAATTTTCACTCGTATTGTATAGAGAGGACAATGATTTTAATCATTTCAGGGCTCCCGTGTTTGTAACATCAATATAACTCTCTCAGTTAGGATTAGTGCTAAATGTAGTATTTCATGAAATCATGACATTTGGTACTAATACTAACTGAAAGAGTTGTATTGATGATTTTAATGATTACAGTTCTATAAATACATACTTGCTACGGCTGCGAATCAAATTTTGACCAAGATACAACCTGACACTGACCTGCAAATTGCAAAAAAACGTAAGAAAATTCGAATTTCGCGGGCTACCCTGGAGCATCCACCTTAAGGCAATTTCGTCAAATACTAAGCCGCAGTATCTGTCTTTGACATCTTTTTTGACAACATTTTTTTTTAAATGTTCAATCACCGCCTTGTTAACACCAGTGGTCACTGGAATTTTTTTTAAAACATTGTACACTGTTTTTACGCTTGGCAATGGCATGAGATGCTGCAAGTATCTATAGGCTTTTGGTGGCCTCTCAAATATAGTCAAGGCTGATATTTTATTTTTCGTTGTCCAACCAACGTCGACCGCCGAGCTTTCTTTTTTGTTTTTGTTGTCACAATTTCTTTCAGAACGCCTGACTCCACTTTTTCCAAGAGACTGGCGCTGCATCTAAGTGATGCACGATGCATTTAGTTTTTCTAATTGCTCCATTAAATGCTTTTTCCTTGGTGTTAAATCTGTAAAGATAATTAAATATAAGCAAAATATTTTATGAGACTTGTAAACATTTCCCTGCATATAAAACGCAGGGATATTTTCTATTTGAAATGAGCAGTAGAGCACAAATTAACTCAAACAATTTTGAGAATATCTTTCAATCTGGCTGTATATTTGTTTTTAACATCATCATGTGAGAAAAGCTTTATGGATTATAATGAACACGAATTTGTGTAGGTATTATACCAACATAAAAATTAGATTTAGCTCTGTAGCATATCAGTTGCATTCATTTATGTGAATTCCAATTTTTTGGAAGTGGAATGATGACTGGAAGATAATTATTAATACTAATGACCGATTCCTATAATGTACGGACCGTTATTGGTAAAAATTAAGACTTGTATCCTTATATCACAGGTATGCTTACGAATCTATTTATGCCGTTTGGCAAAAAAAAAGCTACCGCTGGTAAGCAAAACTATTCGTTTTTGTTTATAGGAACCGAACCTTAGTTGTAAGTATGGTAAAATCTTCACGTAGGAGGGCGTGGGCGTCTAACTATGTATAGTATAATCATAATGATAAAGTACTTACTTAGTTTTTCCTCAGATAGTTTTCTAAATGTTGCTTTATTTCTTTAAATTTCTCTCTCTCACTTTGGGTATGCATTCCTTCTGGAAAGTAAATGCAAAGAGAAATTAGTAAAAGAATAGCTAATTTTTCCTGTGTCATGAATTACTACAACAGTGGCAGTATAAAAATTTAACCTGTGCCTTAGTGACAAATACTCTCATTCTCAATATTTCTCTTTTATAAACCCATAGAATTTTTAGATTGATACTGACAATATGTTATTCAAAGAATTTCGTAATCATATTTAAAACTAGCTTTACCCGGCCCAGCTTCTCACGGGTAGCACTAAGTACTTATCTAAGGTATACCTACTCTACTTACCTACCTACATATCTACATATACCTACCTACTCTACAGGTGGATTTTCCCAAAAAATATTTTAAAAACCTTGTCCTGACTATTACGAATACAACAAAAAAGGAATTATAGGTGCAGCCACTTTGAAGTGATGCACGGATGAAACATTTTTGGCAATTGATTTTTATTTAAAAAGATACTAACCATTTTGAGACAGCTCCATGAGGATATGTCTCGATTGCTGGCTCGCGGATGGCACTGCTTCAGACAAAAGATCTGAAATGATATTATGTTATGATTTGAAACTAGTTTTAGATTAGATTGCTTGGTTCCGGCAACTCTCATCCAGCTTATTTCTTGATTATTAAGAATAAAATTTGATAATATTATTTAAAAAAACAGTCTTCACATGCGTTTAGTTCGAAAATAATCCTACGGATATGTACTACCCGGATAAAAAAAATCATTTGTCCTAACATAATTATGTCTTGCATGGTCTAAATGTGCCAAATATCAGTTCAGCCAAGGTGATTAACAAACATCCAAAATCACATACTGACCAACATACCTACAGACCTTCAAAATTATTTATAATTTATTTATTATTTAATCGTTGCCCCACACTAGGAATTATTCCTGTGGTTGTGTATGTGAATTTACATGTTTGTGGTGCGCTCACAAACGTGTAAATTTACATAGACAAGACAACCCAGACCCGGAACAACTATCTGCAGGTCATACAAATATTTGTTCCCAGCGGGGATCGAACCCACGACACGCAGCGCAGCAGCCGAACGCTCAACCACTGCGCCAACCGTGCCGTCATAATATTAGTAGGATATAGTAACATAATTACCATTTTGAGACAGCTCCTTAAGGATATGTCTCGAATGTTGGCTTGTGGACGGCACTGCTTCAGGCAAATGATCTGAAAGATACATTATGATTTGAAATTAGTTTGTAACCACCAAATATTCAAGGTTCATTAATTGTTTCAGTCTCTTAATGTTTTATTAATTAAAATAAAAGATAAACATTTTAAATGACAGACTTCACCCGTGTGGAGAATGGAAATTATCCCACATTTCATTCCCAGTTTAATTTTCCCTCCTCAGATCATCTCAACAGTTCACCCTATATTTGTGTTTTATAATAATTATGACTGTATAAATGTATAATTATTATTCCCTTTAAATGCAGAGTCCCTTGTGTTTTTGGAACGTGAATTGGAACTGAATGAATTGGAATTTCTAGAACAGTCAGTCATATAATAATGTGTTTGTTGTTTCTACAACAAACACAAGCCTGGAATCTGGATTTGTGTTTGGTTGATGGCAATCAGAGATATGTATTTATTCCACGTACCTGTTTGCACTTCCTGGATATTATCATTCTGTTCAGTAGCTGGTGGACAAGATTCTAGAACAAAAATAAAACAGTTGGTGTCTTGCTAAAAGGACTTTACTGAATTATATTATTATAATAGAGATAAATTATGGTGTTTATTAAAGTTACCTTTTGACTTTTGAATTGTGCGTCAGTGAGAAGTAAGGCCATCAAATTCAAAGTTGGTATTGCATGTCTTTTCAGACGATTGCCTTTTTTGTTGAAATCCTTTTTTCCAAAGTGGTTAGCACATAAATTTCACTGCTAATGCAGTTTTTCTATTGGTAGATGCACTTGTTTTAGCCACTTGGCACGTATTCTCTTGTTCAATATCTAAACTAAAATTAGAGAATTGCTATCTTTTACTAATGGCTCAATTACACGTTCCGATTTCAAGGGACCCAATTTAGGAAACAGGAAGGTGTAATAGCAGTTAGAGCAGTTAGTGTACGATTTAGTGAGATTGGGACGTCCCGATTTGACTTCCTAAATTGTGTACGATTTAGGATAGTGTAATCGCATCACCCCGATTTAGAGCTAAGTGTTGCCAATTTAGAGACTTTGTCGCTACAAATGGGGTAGTAGTATTTTGGTTTGTGTTTAAAATTAAATTAAATTTCACAAAGTCCCTTTCCCAGAAAAAAATCTGAGTCCGCTCTTTTTATTTTTAAGTCTGCTCCTGGTAGAATCAGTTTTTAAGAGACTTTAGAGCGACTTTTGATATTCTGTTTAGGGACTCGAATTTGTAAGAGTTGGCAACACTGCCGACTTAGGAGTTCAATTTAGGATAGTGTAATTGCTCGCTTCCTGCTTCCTAGTTAGTTAGTTCCTAAATTGGGTCCCTTGAAATCGGAAGGTGTAATTGAGCCTTAAAAGGCAGTGCGAGAAAAGGACGGCTATAGCTATGCACTAAGTTAGAGATGTCAAACTAGTTTACGCCTTGCGCTTCGCCGTGTTTTTAGACGACATGTTTTTACGTGTACCCTTAATTTGTATGGAAATATTAGTTCAAACTAAATTTGACAGCTCTAATTTACGTCCGTCTCTTTCTTGTTTTATTAGACAGAAAAAGATAGCAATAGCCTAAATTAAGTTTAGTTTGTGCATAACAGAATCAACACCATCTCGCAAGTCACTTAGAATAAAAGAATCAATTTCTCGATTAACACTATGTGAGGATGAAACAGAGAAGCAGATGCACGACTCAACGTATCTAAATACAATCACAGAAATTATTCTGATAAGCTATATTCCGAAATCATATAGAAAAAGGAAAAAACAAACAGAAAAATCACATAACGAACATAAATATGCGCAAAGAGAAAGCAGCCATTTTTGTCAAAGAGTATAATAATAATATTTTTGTACCCCCAGATTATGGCTCAATTACACCTTCCGATTTCAAGGGACCCAATTTAGGAAACAGGAAGGTGTAATAGCAGTTAGAGCAGTTAGTGTACGATTTAGTGAGATTGGGACGTCCCGATTTGACTTCCTAAATTGTGTACGATTTAGGATAGTGTAATCGCATCACCCCGATTTAGAGCTAAGTGTTGCCAATTTAGAGACTTTGTCGCTACAAATGGGGTAGTAGTATTTTGGTTTGTGTTTAAAATTAAATTAAATTTCACAAAGACCCTTTCCCAGAAAAAAAATCTGAGCCCGCTCTTTTTATTTTTAAGTCTGCTCCTGGTAGAATCAGTTTTTAAGAGACTTTAGAGCGACTTTTGATATTCTGTTTAGGGACTCGAATTTGTAAGAGTTGGCAACACTGCCGACAGGAGTTCAATTATTATTTAGGATAGTGTAATTGCTCGCTTCCTGCTTCCTAGTTAGTTAGTTCCTAATGGCTCAATTACACGTTCCGATTTCAAGGGACCCAATTTAGGAAACAGGAAGGTGTAATAGCAGTTAGAGCAGTTAGTGTACGATTTAGTGAGATTGGGACGTCCCGATTTGACTTCCTAAATTGTGTACGATTTAGGATAGTGTAATCGCATCACCCCGATTTAGAGCTAAGTGTTGCCAATTTAGAGACTTTGTCGCTACAAATGGGGTAGTAGTATTTTGGTTTGTGTTTAAAATTAAATTAAATTTCGCAAAGTCCCTTTCCCAGAAAAAAAATCTGAGTCCGCTCTTTTTATTTTTAAGTCTGCTCCTGGTAGAATCAGTTTTTAAGAGACTTTAGAGCGACTTTTGATATTCTGTTTAGGGACTCGAATTTGTAAGAGTTGGCAACACTGCCGACTTAGGAGTTCAATTTAGGATAGTGTAATTGCTCGCTTCCTGCTTCCTAGTTAGTTAGTTCCTAAATTGGGTCCCTTTAAATCGGAAGGTGTATTGAGCCTTAAATTGGGTCCCTTGAAATCGGAAGGTGTAATTGAGCCTTTAATAATTTACAAAACCTTAGAAAATTCGTAGTATAATGTTGGTCATGCTGACGTCAGCTGACGTTTTCTGAATGTTGGCTAAAAAAAGTATCTAATTCCATTCCTACAAAAAAATTTTGTTCGCGGTGTAATTAGCTTGCTACTATTATAGTCATCTGTGGGTGTAACAGGACTGTTCTGTGGGACTGTTCTGCTCAATTTCGTTGTTTTTTTGTTATTCATAATTTTCTAGTTATTAAAGAAAATGCCTCCAAAAAAGAAACTTGCGGATATCACACCAAAAGAAGAGTTGAATAAGTTAGATAAACAAGTAAATACGTACCTATTTAAACATATCGTAACTTGTACATAACCATATCTTAATTATCTTATTTCACAACATACTAAAACATTTACAGGATCTTATTGCGAGAATAATGCAGCTAGAAGCACATAATTTACAATTGAGAAATATTATAAGCAAGAACTCGTCGTCGGAGAAAAGTGATACTAATAAAAATGTTCGTAAAGAAGATAAAAAACAATTGGATTTTAGCAAGTAAGGAACTTTTTAAAACTTTTTTACTACGATAACACAACCAATAATAGTACACCGGTTTTTTTAATGCTTGTCCTGTGCTTGTTATGTGAATAAATACGATCACCTTTTGGCATATAAAATAGATACCTAGACAAAAAAAAAATTATTTATTTATCTAAATTAACCAAAAATTAAATAAGTAGGTAATAAGAAAAGTATAGTTTAAGGTTTTTCTAGCAAAAGCATCCATATTCAAGTTTTCTTTTAATATAAATAAAAATCAATTGCCAAATATTTTATATTATTGCTGACGTAAGCGCATCACTTCAGAACGGCTACACCTCTGGCTAATTCGTTTTTTGTTGTGTTCGTAATTGCTCCTGGCAATTGTATAAAGGCTAGGTTTGTTGAAAGACAATTTTGGACATTAAAAATATATATATATTGCACCCGTGCAAAGCCGGGGCAGGTCGCTAGTAATATCCCTTTACACCCAGGCTGAAACAAGCGTGAGTTTTAATTTCTTAAATGCCGAGGCTCTCAGGACATTTAGTCGGCCGTACCGTCCCTGCGATTTTTTTAAGTAATTTCAGCAACGACGTCGGTTGCATTCGCAAAAATTAAACAGTTTGGGGCTAGAATTTTTTGAAAGTCAAACTCATTGTTTCAGCCCGGGTGTAAAGGGATATAATAAATTAACATGCTCACCGTCAATTTGTTAAAAACAATTAAAAATCTATTGTTTTATGCGGAGTTGGCAGCGAAGGCATTAACTGGTGGTAGAGGTAGGTTTTACAAGTTTGGTGCAACTAGTTTCATGAAGTTATATTTCTTTAAAAAAACCTGGCCAAGTGCGAGTCAGACTCGCACACAAAGGGTTCTGTACCATAAACTGAAAAAAAAAAACATGTTTATTTGGGTATTTTTTTTTGCTGTATGTCATGATCCGTAATATTAATTCAGATCGTGAGATACAGCTCGCTGACAGACAGACAGATGGCACAGGCATAGTAATAGGGTCCTGTTGGTTACCCTTCAGGTACGGAACTCAAATATAGTTAAACGGAGCAAATCAAACTTAAATTAACCATGATTAGTCATAGTTTTTCTGCTTACTTCTAAACCACACATAGGATTCTGATGTGATTTTCACTAATAGAAAGAGCAATAAACATAAATGTGTAAGGAAAATGAGTGGTTATATTTTAGATAGTGCTTCTGCCAAGGAAATGAAGAAGTCTTCAAGTCACAGTAAATTAGCGAAAGAACAATTTGGACTTACTTATTATCAGCTGATCAAAATTAGTATGGGAGGTCCAGTATATTTTTTCAGAATTCGAATAAGACTTTCTTGAAATGAGTTGCTGATTTCTACGGCCAAAAGTAAAATTTAAATTATTACCTTAATTATATATTTATTGAGGGTGTTCCCGATCAAGTAAATTGTGGAGTGAAAAAAGAGATATTGTATCGTCTTCATTATTTGTTTAATTACATGACAAAAGAAAATAAAGTGAAAAAAAAAATTTGACAATGGACTACGTACTTAAATTATATTTTTTTAGGCATCTACCCTATTCGGTTTAACACCCCTAAAACAAAACTTATCAATTCCTAGATGCCACTTCCGTCGCGTCCTACTTCGTATCCTTTACTTCGGTTGGGACTACAACGGTCTAGCCGTACAAGAAGACACCCACCAGACAATCGAGCACCACCTCTTCCAGGCTCTGATCAAGTCATGCCTGATACAAAGTAGAGAAACGTCAAGCTACCATCGGTGTGGACGGACTGATAAAGGTGTCAGTGCTTTTGGTCAGGTATGTGGAATATCAAACTACCCAGCGTTTACTCAAAATCCTAACTATATTGGTAGTCCACTCAAATTAGGAGTTTCACCATGGAATGAGAGATAAGCTAGAAATTCGTATACACCTTCATTTCGGAGTTGTTTCAAAAATCTCTTAAAATCACGTGTCTGCGTCATAAGTTATTCAAGGTTAAAGGTCACAAAAATCGCGAGTATATAGTCTCTATAGCTCCAATGAACTTAAAATTTATTAAAAAATTGTGAGCATAAAATTTGTGACAAATTTTGCGTCAAAAATTTTTTCATGCCCTCAAACGCTCAATAGGAATAGTATGAGGAATAGGGTCCAAGCTACCGGTGGTCAGGGCTCCTGAGAGAGGAATCTCCTAACAATACGTGCCGTGTCCAGGAGTACTGCCTTATGGATCAAGCCCTTGAACTAACTGCCCAACGAGAGCCTCCACAGTTGTTGGTCGAGGCTCTTGGCTATTAAGCCATTAGCCGTGACGACTATCGGCACAATGCTAACAAAACACTGTTGTATTTACCTCCCACATGTCGACAACCTCGCGACCCAGGTCAAGATATTAATATTATTGCCTTGCCTGTAAGCTTACTAAGCTCAAAATGTACTATAATTTTCTCTAGGTATTTTAGTCCATTTGCAAGCTATGCAAAATATAATACTTATCTAAATAACTAGCACTTTGCCCGCGACTTCGTCCGCGTGGTTTTCAAAAATTTATAGCTTAGGACACTCACAAATAACGTGGCTTTCTATTGGTAAAAGAATTTTCAAAATCGGTTCAGTAGATCCAGAGATTACCCGCTACAACCTCACATACTCACAAACTTTACCTTTTTATAATATTAGTATACATATAAAATATGCTAGCCCATGCAAACAACGAGTGCCTGTGACTTAAATGTCATGGCCATAAGGTTGGAATTGCAATAAATGAAAAAAACTTTTTTTCCACAGGTTATCTCTATATCCTTACGGAGTAAATTCCCGCCGTCTCAGCAGTTCACCGAACAAGCCATTGATAATGAGATGCCATATTGTAAAATTTTGAACAGGCTGTTACCAAAAGATATAAAAACGGTTGCCTGGATCCCTATTCCCGAAGATATGCCAGAATACAGCGCAAGGTATAACCTTTTTATTAATTACCTGTTTATTAACGAACTCTATTTGAATCCAGAATAGTGTATTCTCCTGTGTTTATTTTTGTATTTGTTTATAGCCGGATAGTTGCCACACTTTTTGAAATCACTCTCACAGTACAAAAAACAAAATACTTTATTTGTAAAATAGCCCGGTACTTTGGGTTTTTTATCTACAAACTAGCGACCCGCTCCAGCTTCGTTCGGGCACAAATTATTCACCTAAACCTTCCTCATGAATCACTGTCTATTGGTAAAAACCGCATGAAAATCTGTTCAGTAGTTTTTGATTTAACGCGAACAGACGCGGCGAGGGATTAACCGACTTCGAAAAAGGAGGAGGTTCTATGTTTGACAGTATGTATGTTCCACCGATTTCTCTGTCAGTTGTGGACTGATTTTCAAAATTCTTTTTTTATCCGAAAGAACATACTTACTCCCGAGGTGGTCCCATATAAATTTTATCGAAATTGCTTTAGCGCTTTTTGAAAAACTGAACAAAAACGAAAAATACGTATACATAGATGACGTTTTGGTATTCTCCAATTACGAGTGTGTTCAAATGCCATGTTCCATGTTATTGGGGTTATCAATTCGGACGTTACTTGAATATTTAGTTTTAGTTCTGGAGTATAACAACTAAAAAGTGAACAAATAAAAACGTTTTTTACAAAAAACTAAACAAAAAAATAATCATTAAAATCTACTCACAAGTTGCGGAGTAACCGGATAACAAAAAAAAAGTACAGATTAATGGAGAACCTCCTCCTTTTAGAAGTCGGTTAATGAAACTAATATAAGTTATATCTGAAGATAGTATATAACAAAGTCACTGTCCGCGTGTGTCTGTTTCTCAGCTTACTTCTTCTAAACCATGCAAGGGATATTGATACAGTTTTTAACCGACTTCGAGAAAGGAGGAGGTTATCAATTCGGATGTTTGTATATTTTTTAACCGACTTCGAAAAAGGAGGAGGTTATCAATTCGGATGTTTGTATATATTTTTTTTTTTTTTTTTATGTATGTTCGGGCATAACTCCGTCATATATTGACGGATTTGCAAAATTCTTTTTTTTGTTCGAAAGGGGTTTATTCCGAAATGGTCCCATTTAAATTTCAAAAAGATCTGATGATGGGTTTCGGAGACAGACAACGGAACTCTTCAATAATTGACAGCAAATCAACTGCGATTGCTGCTATCGTATGTCTATGAATTGTTAACACAGTTTAATTGGGAACCACAACTAAAAAGTGAAAAATAAAAAACTTTTTCACAAAAAAATAGAACCGACTTCCAAAAAAAGTGCAAAATAACTTTTAATTTCGGAAGTCGGTGTCAAAAAACGAAGACACAAAACAGGAACACCGACTTCCGAAATTAAAGTTAATTAAACTTTTTTTGGAAGTCGGTTCTATTTTTTTGTAAAAAAGTTTTTTTTAATAATAGATAAAAACGTTTTTTTACAAAAAATGCAACCGACTTGAATAAACGAAAAAACACAAAAAAAATAAAAATAACTTTAATTTCGTCAGTCGGTGTTTGTTGTATTTTGTTTCTTCGTTATTTGACACCGACTTCTGAAATTAAAATTATTTTGTAATTTTTAGTGTAACTTTCAGTTCAATTCAATTCTTTATTGCTGAACACAGTACATATAGTTACTATAATTTAGTAGTATTTATTATATATAGTTACTAATAGTTACATTACCAGATGTTCAATGAAAACAGTGAGAGTGAGTGTGTGTTCAGTGTGGTTTTTAAGCAACAAAAAAAAAGGAGGAGGTTCTCAATTCGACCGCATATAACGGTGTTTAGTAGACAACGGTATTATGTTGCAGGCAATAATTTATATAACATCGCAAACCGTGTGAATAACATTATGCACTTCCAACTAAAAATTGCAAGGATTTAATACGAGACTGGCTCTTACGATTAAACTATAGTGAAACTGAAGAAATTATCAACAGTTAGTATATAAAGAAAGATACACACCACCCTTCTACATTTACCTTCCCACACACTTTACACATCCTCACCCCTTATCACACTACACACACACATACTTTACTCATCTTTGTGGTAACTGTAGTTTTATAATTTTGTTTTTCTATAGATTTTATTTAATTTTATTAGCTTATCTAACGATCATTTCGCCATTAGTGGAGATGTTCTGCTTAAAACAATGATTTGTGTTTTTAATAAATAAGTGTGGAAGACGCTGACGACTGTGACACAGTTTATATTAGAATAGTCGTCAACGTAAATCTCTTATAAATATGTATTCATTGCCATGATTTTGTACATAGATTAAAAGAAATTTAAATTATGAAGAGTGAAAATAAACTATTCTATTCTATATATATATTTTATTTATTTTTGGAAATGCTCCTCCTACAAGGTGGTCCTATGACTTACTGAGGGTCACGGGTAGCCGGTGGATGCAAAACGCACAGGACCGGTCGTTGTGGCGAAACTTGGGGGAGGCCTATGTCCAGCAGGTGATCTTTTGGCTGAAATGATGATGACCCAAATGCTCCCTGTGAATGAACATCTCTATATTATTTTCAGATTCGATTGCAAGAAACGTACATACAAATACTACTTCCCTCGTTCTTCGTTAGACATTCAGGCTATGCGTTTAGCCTGCACACATCTTGTGGGGTCGAATGACTATCGGAATCTGTGCAAAATGGACGTTGGCAACGGAGTGGTCCAGTTTCGTAGGCACATACTTAGCGCTGATGTGTTGCCGGTCGATTATGTGGATATGGATTCACGTAAGTACATTTAATAATAATAATAAGACGAAATAACGAGGACATGGCGACTGGAAATAGTATATGTAGTTCCCATAGTCCTTTCCACCACGGGCGTTATCTCAAATCATCTCCAATCATGCATAGCTTAAAATTATTAGACCTTAAGGAAAACCTATACTCTCGATCCTCTGCAAAAGGCTTTTTTTAATTTAAATTTTTATTTTTTTTTGTGTGGTGGGAAATCATCCAATGACTTCTCCCGCTCTGGGTGGAGCGGGAGGGCGTGTCAGACTCTTACTGACTAAAACCCACCCCTGTTCCTTCCTGACCTGAGTGCCCAGGGGTGAGGTAACTCATTTTCAGAATTTATCCGCTACCACTAGGCATGCAGGCACCGGCCACGATGGGCCCCGTCAGTGGTGGCTGACACTCATCTCTTTAAGGCGCGCGTGGAACACTACGCGCCGTCGACTGTCGGGAGATTTCAATAGATGACGTGATATGTATCGATTCCTTGTTGAGGTTTATGTAACGTTAAGATTTTGAAAAAAATGTTGGTAAAAACTGTACACGTTCTTATTTAATAAACTGATGTATTTATTTTTTTATTGGTTTGCTAATCTTGTTTTTTTTTTTTTTTTTTATTTACGAACTAAATAGAACTATTATTTTTATACCCAGAAATTATCTTATAATAAAAAATGTTTTATATTATTAATTTATTTTTCAGCCACATCGATGTACTACCTTCTGATCGAGGGTAACGCCTTCCTATGGCACCAGATCCGCTGCATCATGGGGGTGCTGCTCCTCATTGGAGAGAGTAAAGAGGCTCCTGATGTCATCAGAGAGCTGCTGGATGTGGAAAGACGTCCCAGGTCGGAAAATTTGACTTTTCAAATTATTTTTTTTTAGTTCGCGCTTGACCACTATCTCAGCTGATTGTAAGCGATGATGTGGTCGACGATGGAGCACGCTTGCCTAGAAGTAATCTATTCACTCTTGACTTAAAGACTCCCAGGTTGTAGCTATCAGGAAACACAGACTGACAGGGAATTCCACTTCTTAACTGTACGCACAATGAATGTTTTTCCAAAATGTTTTATGCGTGTCGGTGGGATACTCACGATGTACCGGTGGCGCATCGCCGTACGTCTAAAAAATAAACTATACAAAATACTTGACTAACTATAAAACTTTTAAAATACGGCGTCAAAAAATTCCTCCGCATCGCTGTCTACTGGAAGTGTGCCCAAAAGACTGGCGGCATTGCCACGTTGTATGGCAATGCTTAACCTATGGCCGAGGTAAAAGCCAGCCCTTGAGTCACGCGAAGTGTCAAAATGTCGTTTTGATAGATTTTTAAATAATATATGAGCATTTGGACCCCCACGGCCCAAGGGTTTGAACCCCCTCTTGGGCGGAGCCCCGCCGTTTCATCGTGGAGGCGATCGGCGGGAGCGACCTCTCGCGCCCGGCCCTGGTCCAGGCCATGGTACCGAGCGAGAGGAAATGGGAAGCAGTCTCCTTTTTCTCTGACGCAGTAATGCTCGCGAAGGAGGAGGCGGAACGGATGAGGGAGAGGCAACAACAAGAGACTCGCCCTCACGTCCTCACAGCAGCCGCTGCAAGAGACGCCCTGGGCGGAGGACGTCGCGAGAGTGTCTCCGGCCACCGTAGACCCGGGCCTGCGGAAGGCGAGTAGTGGGTAGCTCGCCGTCCGATCAGCACCAGGCCCGAGAGTCCACGGCGCGTAGTGTTCCACGCGCGCCTCAAAGAGTTGTCAGCAATAATGACGGGGCCCATCATGGCCGATGCCTGCCCGGGGTTGAGGATAAATTCGAAACAGAGTTACCTCGCCCCTGGGCACTCAGGGCAGGGAAGGAACAGGAGTGGGTTTTAGTCAGTAAGAGTCTGACACGCCCTCCCGCTCCACCCAGAGGTGCGTTAGTGAGAAGTGCGGAGGGGCGATGCATCTGCAAAACCATCTGCGATGATATGCTCTTTGTGACTCTTACTGACTGAAACCCACCCATGTTCATTCAGTTGCCTGTGCCAGTGTCAGGTGACTCTTTTGAATAATCTGGTGTCAGATTTCCTGACAATCTGTAACGACTTTCACAGATCTACAAATAACAGCCGGGACCAACGGCTTAACGTAGTAGCCGAGGCAGGGAGGAGTCTCGGTATGTAATGGATGGTCACCCATCTATAAACAAGCGTTGCTTTACCTTGAAGATCAACCCGTTTTTTTTTTGTAATGGGAAATCATCAAATGAAACTCCCGCTCTGGGTGGAGCGGGAGGGCGTGTCAGACTATTACTGACTAAAATCCACCCCTGTTCCTCTGTTACGTGTAACTCTGTTACGAATTTATCCGCTACCCATAGACATGCGCGTCTGCATTTCCGAATATGCATAAAAACCTAATCTCTTCAAAGTTAGAGTGAACAGGCTTCTTCTGGGTAAGCTCGCTCCATCGTCGACTTTGTCTCTGTCACCTCTGACCTACACTAGAGTCAAGAGCAAACCCATCTAAAATAAAAAATATAGCTGCATCCAGTGAGACTGGAAGCCAACCTCAACGTACCTGGAAAAAGGCTAGGCAGATTGACTGTTCACTTAAAATCAACTTAAAATACAATACGCTAAAGTCTATACTTCTTGGCGACGGATTCAAATCATCTTGAATTGTAAATTCACTAGTGACCAGCCCCAGCTTCGCACGAGTACAAATTATACACCGAAACCTTCCTCATGAATCAATATCTATTGATGAAAAAAACTTTTTACAAAAAATACAACTGACTTCCAAAAAAGGAGACACTAAAAATAATTTTAATGTAGAAATTCGGTGTTTGTATTTTATTTCTTCGTTATTTGACACCGACTTCCGAAATTAAAATTATTTTGAAATTTTTAGTGCCTTTCCTTTTTGGAAGTCGGTTGTATTTTTTGTAAAAAGTTTTGTATTTTTCACTTTTTATTTGTTATAGAGAACCCCAGAACTAAACCGCCCAAATTGATAACCCCAATAACATGGAATAATTAATGTGATTCGAGGCAACCAAAACGTCATGACGTTTTGGTTGCCTCGAATCACAATCACACAAGGAACAAAAATATGTATACATAGATGACGCGTCATCTATGTATACATATTTTTGTTCCTTTTTTCAAAAGCGCTGAAACAATTTCGATAAAAATTTATATGGAGTTTCATATAAATTATATAATCTGGAGTATACTTTTTTGGATAAAAAAAGAATTTTAAAATCGGACCTGACTACTGACAGAGAAATCGGTGGACATAAATAAAAATAAAAAACATACACACAGTTGAACATAGAACCTCCTCATTGTTTCGAAGTCGGTTAAAAACCGCATAAAAATCCGGTTCACTAGTTTTTCAGTTTATAGCAATTTGACAGACAGTTTTAGTTATTACACTCAGTTTTTGTGTTTCAGAAAGCCGCAATACAACATGGCGTTAGACGTGCCTCTGAATCTAGTCCACTGTTCATACAACTTGCCTGGGTCGGGTTGGAGATATGACAAGCACCAGCTATCCGAGGTCATGGCTCATCTGCAGAGCGAGTGGACGCTTCTAAGCATTAAGTAGGTATTTCTTCTCATCATCTTCATTTCAGCCGAAAGACGACACAGGCCTCCCCCGAGCGATCCTGTGCACCACGCATCCATCGGATTCCCGCGACCTTGACGAGGTCATCGGTCCACCTTGGGAGGCCTTCCAAACTTCAGTTCGGCGCTTCTTCGGGCTATGTCAGTAACCTTGGTTCTCTTGCGGATATCATCATTCTTGATTCGATCACGCAAGGAAACTCCAAGCAAAGCACTCTCCATTACCCATTGGATGTCTTTAAACCTTCTGATGAGGCTGTTTCCGTGCCATATGTCATAACTGGCGTCACACACTGGTCATAGACTTTCGTTTTGAGACGAGAAAAACTGTGGGACGAGAAGATACCGCGCAGTTTCCCGAACGTACTTTTCTTTAAGGTGAAAGCTCCAGGGTAGCCCGCGAAATTCAAATGTTCTTATCTGTTTTATCAATACAACTCTTTCAGTTAGAATTGATGCCAAATGTCATGATTTCATGAAATTCTTACATTTGGCATCAGTTCTAACTGAGAAAGTTGTATTGATGATTTTAATCATTAAAATTCTATAAATACATACTTGCTACGGCCGCGAATCAAATTATGGCCGGTGCGAGATTTGTATATCCGTTTTACAAAATAAATAAATACTCTATTCTTAGAGCAATAAAGTTCAATAAGTATTGTACTAAAAAGTATTTCAATTCTCGCCAGGGCGTGGAGAGAAAATTTGAAATACAAATTTCATTTCACGCCTCGCCTCGCCGGTGTAAAACCTAGGGTTTGGATCCCGGGACGTCTCGTTTCTCAAAGTCCCGGGACTTTTCGTAATTTTAGTTGTCACGAGTCCCGGGACTTTCGGGTCGAGACTCGAGACGAGACAAGATTGTCGAAATAGTTAATTATGACCAATGATTAGATACTAGATAATAGTAAAGTTAGTAAGAATTAGTATGATTTTTAACAAAGTTCGTTTTATAACTATAAGATTTAACTGCTTCAAAGTGAATCTGTGAGTGATTAAAAGAAATAAAAAAAGCAATTATTAAGACTGAAATTAACGTTAAAGTTAATTTTCTGTTTAATAATTGTTATTTTAAAAAAAAATAATGCCTTTTTTAATACGTTTCACCAAAAATTAACTTAACACGTCAAGCCCCTCATTAGCAGACACAATTAAAAACCTTTTTTTATGGCGACGCGAGGGGACTGACGCGTTAATTAAAATTCTTCAAAAAAGGCTTAAAAATCTTTAAAAAAAAAAAAAACCTCGAGGTCCCGGGAATTCCCGGGACTTTGATTGTAGGTTGTCTCGTGTCCTGGGACTTTGAAATTGTCGGGAATTCCCAAACCCTAAAAACCACCTTTACTCTTCGTCTTCGTGTCGCTGGCACGACACTACTTTTAAGTTGCCATTTTTTAATTGTTGATAGGCACGCGTTTGACCACTATCTCACCTGATGGTAAGCGAAGATGGAGCACGCTTGCCCAGAAGTAACCTATTCACTCTTGTCTTAAAGACTCCCAGGTTGTAGCTATCAGGAAACACAGACTCCGGTAGGGAATTCCACTCCCTAGCTGTACGTACAATTCCCGATTCCCCATTTCCACGCCGTCGTTGGTGGCAGCGCAGAGGTTACTTATTCTACAGGTTTAGAGACTCTTACTGACTAAAACCCACCCGTCTTCCTTCAGTTGCCTCTGCCGCGGTTTTTTTTTTTTTTTTTTTTTTTTATTTTTTTTTTTTTTTGGGGGTGGGAAATCATCTTATGACTCTTTCCGCTCTGTGGTGGAGTGGAAGGGCGTGTCAGACTCTTACTGACTAAAACCCACCCCTGTTCCTCCCTGCCCTACGCGCCCGGGGGCGAGGTAACTCTTTCGAGTTTATCCTCCACCCCCGGGCAGTATCCTCCACCCCCGGGCAGAGCCTCTGCCGCGGTGACTCTTTCCAAAAGTACCCGCGACTCTGGCAGAATTTGCCGGAGTACTGAATTGCTGGATAAGGGCGCCTTCAAATTTGCCGCAAAATGCTGCGCCGCAGCAGCGCTGTGGCCACGCTGCTTTGTAAATCCATCATCATCTTCCTGCCCTTATCCCATGTTACTTGGGGTCGGCGCAACACGTTTCTTTCTTCCATTATGTCCTGTCAGCCGTCACTCTATCACTAACTCCCTTTTCTCTCATATCAGTCCTCACACAATCCATCCATCTTTTCTTTGGCCTCCCTGTCCCTCTCCACCCATCTACATATTCATAACTCTTTTAGTTACATGTGTTTCATCCCTCCTCTTCACATGACCATACCAAGATAAGCGGTTCTCTTTCAAGTTTTCTGTGACTGGTGCCACTTTTAAACTACCACTACTACTTTATCCATTCTCGTTACTCCACACATCCATCTCAAAATTCTCATCCCCGCCACGTGCAATCTTTTTTCATCCGTCTTTTTCACAGCCCAACATTCTGATACATACAGTACGACAGGTCTAATCACGGACTTATAGATTTTCCCCTTTAACTTTAGGGGCATTTGTCTGGCTGCTTTGTAAATCCATATATATAGAAACGCGCGACTTCTACGTTAACCCGCGCTGCGAACGCGCATCGGTTCAACGAGTGACGGTGCGCACGTAGTTTTTGTTGTTGTAAGTCTGAACATAAACGAAAATCAGGTTGAAGAATTTATCAAAGAGTTTGAGAGTCGTCCAGCGATATGGGATTCGAAGTCCGACAAGTGCAGCAATAGAATCAAAAGCTTGGCAAGAAATATGCGTGTAATGAGAATTTCACAAACAAGACTCCAAGTGAAAAAAATGAAGCATGGAATTAAACTAAATATACAACACTATGATGCTCGAAACAAGCGCCAGCACCGCGCCTGTAGCGCTGCCTCCGCGCGGCACTTTGCAGCAAATTTGAAGACACCATCAGTGAGACTACTGTAACAGCTTTGTTTCAATATTTTCAGGACAACAATGACTGAAGATGCCATCAATGAGCTGGAGTTGCAGTACTTGAAGCACTGCGGCGGTGACGGTGGGATGCCAGACTCCGATAGAATTATGGCGTACACAGATTGTCTTCTGCAAGGTGTTAAAGCTAAAGTCTATACTCCATTGCTGAATAGAGTGACTTGCTGTAAGTATTCGAAATTTCGGACGTCATCATCATGCTCCTGCCTTTATCCCAATTTATTTGGGGTCGGCGCAACATGTCTTTTTCTTCCATAACTTCGTATTAGTCGTCATCACTGTAGTCACCCCCTTTTACCCATATACTCTTTCACACAGTCCAACCATCGTTTCTTTGGCCTTCCCCTACTCCTATAGCCATCCACATCCATGCACAAGCCATCCTCATGACATTTTCTTCATTCCTCTGCATCACATGCCCATACCACGACAACCGATTTCCACACAACTTTCAGACTTCCTCTTATATACTCATTCCTAATTCTATCCATACGCGTAACACCACACATCGCCTTTAGCATTCTCATCTCAGCTGCAGGCAATTGCTTTTTATTCATTATAAAAAATATGAAAAAGGGAAGCGCTAGAAATTACTCATGTCAGTAAGATGAGGGGGTGTTCCAGGAAAGAGAACATCTTGATTATCCATGTTTTTATTTAAGAATCAAATAAAGACACTCTCCCAAGATACCCTGCCCGTCGCCTAGTGCTTTAGCTTGGGAGAAGAAATGGCAGAATCAACTCCCCAGCATCACATGCGCTCTGTAGGTGTGCTCTGCGGCTTGTTCATACATCATAATGTTTTCAAATAAGTAATGACTACACCGACATGTCAACTAAAAATAAAAATGAAAGTTATAAAAAGTTACAAAATACGGTATTTTTTTTCTTTTAATGGGGTACGTCCACCCCAACACGTCACGTAAGTACGGCCGCAGTAGTGTTAAGGGTGTGACTGTACATGAAAATATACGACAAGTTAAGGGACCTATTCAGCCCTACCAGCCTAACAGTCCCTAGGACCCTAATACCTATCAGCCCTATAGCCCTAACCTATCATATACCTAGTATGTGATAAATAAATATATAGATAAGTTCAGGAAGTCTGCACCATGCGACCTAAGGTTACAGACGGATAGTGGGCAGGAATTCCAGGTTCGGAAAGGGTACACTCACTGCCAGTCCCGCAGACTCACGAGACCGTTCAGAGATGGCTAAAGGTGTCTTGGCCACAGTGTGTGATTTATTTACAATACGTTACAGCATAAATACTACTTTTTAACCGATTTCGAAAAAGGAGGAGGTTATCAATATCATGTTTGTATTTTTTTATTTTTTTTTTATTTATGTATGTTCGGGCATAACTCCGTCATATGATGACGGATTTGCAAAATTCTTTTTTTGTTCGAAAGGGGTTTATTCCGAAATGGTCCCATTTAAATTTCAAAAAGATCTGATGATGGGTTTCGGAGACAGACAACGGCACTCTTCAAAAATTGACAGCAAATCAACCGCGATTGCTGCTATCGTATGTCTATGAACTGTTAACACAGTTTAATGGGGAACCTCAACTAAAAAGTGAAAAATAAAAAACTTTTTTACAAAAAAATAGAACCGACTTCCAAAAAAAGTGCAAAATAAATTTAATTTCGGAAGTCGATGTCAAAAAACAAAGACACAAAACAGGAACACCGACTTCCGAAATTAAAGTTATTTTGCACTTTTTTTGGAAGTCGGTTCTATTTTTTTGTAAAAAAGTTTTTTATTCTTAACACACACTATTATACAAAAATCTTTGTGTCCTATGCGTGTAAAGGTGTGTCCAAACATTGAGCGGCAAGCGTGCGCGGCTGCCTCGCGCGGCATTCCGCGCTGTGTTTTGACAACAGCCGCGCGCGAACGTTGCGAATACGATCTAGCTGCCGCGCGCAAACATTGCTCAGTATAGTTCGTCGGTAATCGTGTCTGGACGTGTTTGCGCTTCTCAAAAAAGGACAATGAAACATCAATTACACTGATTGAAATATATGGCTCATTTAACGATTTCGAATAATAAGCAGAGCTAAAACACTGATAACTGCCTTCATTGTAGTTTAGGTTCAGACTGAATTCAAATGCGTGGCGTGTCTCGCATATTGCCGCGCAAACATTCGTTGGATTGTCCTAACTAGAGCGCGGCAGAATTGTTTCCTGGACATGCCGCGTGTTGCTGCCGCGCCTTTGCCGCTCAATGTTTGTACGCACCTTTAATAAATAATAATAATAATAAAGCTTTATTTGATTCCACAATAATTAGATTACATTAATTCAGTAATTTAATTTTGATATTTAATAATGAATAATTGTATTACTACTCATGCAGTTTCATCTCCTTTTAATGTGGACCCCCTCAGGGTAAAAGCCTCCCCCAAAGAATTCCATTTATCCCTATCTTTAGCTGTGTTCATCCAGTCTCTTCCTGCAACGGATACAATCTCGTCCTGCCACCGGGCGCCCGGGCGACCTCTACTTCTCACGCCATGCGGTCCTTTCCATTTTGTGATGTTAATTGTCCATCTATTGTCACCGCATCTCCCAACATGGCTAGCCCATCTCCATTTGAGACTCTGAGAGAAGTGTAGAGCATCCTTTACTTTGGTTATTTTCCGAATTTTTATGTTTCTTACTCTATCTCTCAGTTTTATATTTAAACAGCTCCTTTCCATGAAGACAAATTAGGTACAAAACCTGGTCATGTTTGGGGTGGAAGAATGTGAAAATCCTACCACGCACCTTTAGATGCAACCAAATCATTATTTTAACTGGGCCGCGCGTCAGCTGGGCCGAGTGCTGATTCAATGTCCAAAGGTAACATTGAACAGTTACGTTTACAAAAAATAAAGACAATATAGTGCGTTAAAATGAAGCGTGACGTCATTCCTTGTTTTTGTGTGGGCAATCATGGAGCCCGGGCGGCCGTGTCACTCTTTCTGACGAAAACCCACTCGTGTTCCTTAAGTTGCATGTGCTAGGGCCTCGGTGACTTTCAAACATGGCATGGTCATATCTTGATACGCTTTTTGCCTAGAAGTTACGTCACATATTGTTCGGGGTTGGATTGAGATAGAGATAAAAGATAAAAGACAGTTTAAGATCAATAAATTGACTATATTGTCTGTTTCCACAAATATAGGATTAAGATTAATTTATACTAGGATGAATGGTGAAAGATATGGGATTATGAGCCACGCGTACGGTATGTCTCCGAACTACGTACTAAACTATTGCGGTGTAACTGCAATAATATAAATGATGGAAATGTACCGAGCGGGTGGCGCAATAATGATGACCCAGGCAAACGTACTGTACGGTGGTTGACCCGTACATGCTCCCAGGGGCAAAGATAGGGGTTAGTAGGGTAAAGATGGAAGTGAGATTTACAAGATGATAAACAATATTCAACTTATCAACTAAATGACAAGGATAAGGGTTAATAGTGAGTGATTAACAATATTTTGAACAATTACACGTAGTTACTAGAGCTTAGATCGGGAAGGGAAAATACGCGAAAAACAGGGGACGAGGCCCTATCTTTTGTTTGTAAACACTCGCTGGATTTAATAAGATTTTTGGGATCACTTTTCACGGATTGTCTAAATTGACCTTTTTCCCTAAGATCACAACACTCACTCACTGCACTTTTCACTTGGACTACAGATTGCCTTTTTTCCCTAACCGCACTACACTCACTTATGACACTCTCATTTCCGGGATGTGAAGAGATCGCAGTAGATGCCTCTCCAGCAGGCACCGAGGATCCTCGACGTGTTGACCGCCTATGTCGCCGCCAACAGTATACCACCGCAGTTATCAGGATTCCAAAGATTAGAGCATACAAGACGCTATAAAGATGTACGTCGTGATAGGATATTTTATCACTTAATGGTTCAGTTTGTTTCATGATCTCAATTTGTTTCTGTATATCTTCAAATTGTCGCAATATTTCAGAATTATTAGGATTTATTTCTGGAATTTCAGGGATAGATATATTGATTATATGATTAATAGGTGATATTTGTGGAGCAATAATTTTTGCACCTGTACTCATTTTGCTAGACAGCCTTTTATTAGGATGGACAACGAAATTGTCCGTCTTTATCATACAGCCTTCTTCCACATTCAGCAGACCTGCATTCATCAATTTAACGGCAGTAATTTCGCCATCACAGAGAAGTTTAAAGTTGCATTCATTGCAACAAAAATAATAATATTTATTATCTGCTGTTAATTCCTTCCAAATGTTTTTACAAGGGGTTCCAATCGTTGCACAGGTTCTTGTGTGTGCGATCGTTTCACACAAGCTGTGATCATCTTTTAAGATATTTATAGGGTTTTTGGTATGACATAAAATCATCCCAGGATTTTGTCTTATACAAGACTGGAGGTCAGCATCAGTAACGGTTACGTATGAGTCTTTTCTGAGGTTAATGGCAGCAAAACTTGAGATAACTTTCACATGTATCATGTCGTGGTTCAATATTCGTGGGACTGGAATGAGGTTGAAGATTTCATAAAGGTCTCTTTCGATGAGGGGTATCATTATTTCAATAATCAAGTACTTACTATAGTACTTGGTCCGCACTTTTATTAAGTTGTAGAGATCCTTGAGATTCAAATGATTGACAGGAAGTGCCATGTCTTTTGGGATATGTGCTGATATAGAACTTAATTCAGTTCTCAGCTGTTGAGGAGATATCAGATGGAAGTCCAATTTTCCGTTGTAAATATTAGTTACCGTATCAATAATGGAGTCTTGTATTTTCCTGAGGCTATATATTAAGTTATTCGCCGTCATAGCAGATGCTAAGAAATCGGTAACTAGAGTCATGTTCTGGACATGGCGTTGAAGATCTTGATAGGATTCTTTGAGATAATTAAACTTTTGATTTATCGATTTATGGTGTTTGTTCGCAGCTTTCTCCATTCTTTTCATGAGATTAAATTCGGCTTCCACGATTGAGGTTTGGTTTTTCCAGAGGTTATACAAATGTTTGTCATTTTCTTTCAAAAGGTCGATGTCTTGTGCGTATTTCTCCGCAAAACGCTGATCCAGCACACCAAACAAGCTGTTTGCGACGTAGCCTACTCCGTCTATTAGACCACGACGCCGGCGCCGCCGCTCGTCTCCAGTTACAAATGATTCATTCATTGTCAACATACTATCATAATGTTTAATTTCTTCGAACTCGTGCCCGAGTTGTAAGACGATACCGTCGCAAGGTGTGTGTTCTTTAATAGTGGAGCATAATGTTTCAAGGTAATTGATATACTTCTCGAGTGCCGACGTGCCTTCTTTGTAGGGATATGTGTCATAATAAACAATTAAACGCCAATCGTCTCTAATAAGATGCATGTTGGAGATTTTATCGAAATAAACGCTGTTGTTGCTCAGAGGAGTAAAACTATAAGATGCTTGAGATAAGTTTATTAGTGACAATAGGAATAGCGTTAATGATAGAGCTATAGTCGAGAATGAGGTACGCTTGGGATTTTTCTTCCTTGGTGCTTCATCCTTAGCGTTTGTGTCACTAGGAGGATTATTGTCTCTGTCTGCTGGTAATAGAGATAGCTTAACAACAGGCCGTTTTAGGAAACCATTTTTGGTTTTAAGGGTAACGACTCTGACGTGTCCGTCCGAACCAGGATGCAGTTCTACTACACGCCCTAGAGCCCACTTCCCAGGCGGGAGGTTATCATCTTTAATGATAACAATATCGTTGAGACTGAGATTCCTTTGAGATTGTCTCCATTTAGCTCTAATGGATAACTGTGAGAGATAGTCTTTTTTCCACTGGACCCAAATATCTCTATAGATTTTTTGTACCAAGTGCCACCGAGTCCTGAGATCATTTTCGGTTTCAAAGATCGTTAAGATAGGCCCACTTGCAAGAAAGTGTGCCGGGGTTAAAAAGTCTATGTCCTCGGGATCCTCCTTCAAAGGACAAAGTGGTCGAGAGTTCAAACAACCCTCAAGTTGAGATAGGAGGGTGTTATATTCTTCGTAGGTGAGTTTCTGCTCACCAACAACACGCCTAAGATGATGCTTCAAGCTTTTCACCGCAGCTTCCCAAAGTCCGCCAGCAGAAGGCCATGACGGAGCATTAAAATGCCACTCAATGTTCATTTCTGCGACGTTAAATAATGTTTCTTGACTTGATAAGATTTCTGAGATTTCTGTGTATTCTTGTTTTAGGATCTTGTTAGCTCCAATGAAGTTACTCCCTTGATCACTGTAAATGTGGCCGGGAACTCCTCTTCTGGCTGACATACGTCTGAGCGCTGCAATAAAAGCCGACGCAGTGAGATCAGATACGAGTTCTAAATGTATGGCCTTTGTAACCATACATACGAATACTGCAACGTATCCTTTATCGGTTTTGATGCCGCGACCTTTGTTCGCTTTCACCAAAACATGTCCAGTGTAGTCAATACCGGTATGATAGAAGGGTCGACTAGGATTTAACCTGGATGAAGGCAAGTCACCCATGAGTTGATGTTTTAGAATGGGATCGTGTCTCCTACACTTTACGCACATTCTTAATCGTTTTTTCGTAGCGCGGTTTCCTCCAATGATCCAATATTTTTGTCGTATAAATCCACTCGTCATTTTCACTCCACCATGGAATACTAATTTATGGGATTCGTCTATTATAAGATCAGCTAATTTAGTTTGATTTGGGATAATAATGGGATGCTTCATTTCGGGGTCTAAACTCGAATGTTTTAGCCGTCCACCGACACGGAGTACTCCGTGGCTGTCTAAGATAGGATTAAGATTCAAGATCTGGCTTTTCTTGCTTAAAGGTTCACTTTTTTCAAGTTGAGATATTTCCTTGAAAAAGTATTCTTGTTGCACATGTTTTATTATCATTTCCGTCGCTCGTTTAAGGTCATGCAGGGTAAGGTAGTTTTCACGCTTTTTTTTGTAAATCAAGATGTCGTTAAATTTGTTTACATAGGCTAAAACTCGAATGATTTTCCTGTAACTGCTGTATTTCTCTAATAATTGTTTTATAACTGAGTTGCTAGAGTCAGCAGTAATAGTGTTTACTAACTTTTTCTTTCTGAGATCTTCAATTGTTTTATATAAGATAGGTTCAGGATTATTTTCAGGATTGTATTGAGGTAACCAATCGGGTCCGTGCCACCAAAGTGAATGATTTGCTAAATGGGATGCAGTCAGACCACGGCTAGCGCAATCTGAGGGATTTTCTTGAGATTTCACATACCGCCACCTATTTTTTGGGATAATTTCGCAAATCGTTTTTACTCGATTCGCAACAAAGGGTTTCCATTTTTCTGGTTCACCATTTATCCATCCTAGAACTGCCATGGAATCTACCCAGCCATAAGCTTGGATTTTGAGATCAGTCAGGGATGAGATTATTTTGGCCAAAAGTTTTGATAATAAAAGAGCTCCACTAAGTTCCAAGCGAGGTATAGATTGAGATTTTTTGAGAGGTACAACTTTAGATTTTCCAGCGACAAGGGTTACGTATGTCTTGTGGTTTCTTGTAATTTTACAATAAACAACACAAGCGTAGGCCTTTGTGCTGGCATCACAAAACCCATGAAGCTCAATTATGTCATTCTCCATGGCTTGTATCCATCGAGGTATTTTAAATTGGGATATATGAGGTAAGTCGGCCTTTATTTTTTTTCCATTCTAGGGCAATGTTATGAGGAATCGGTTGATCCCAACCTAATTCCGTTTTCCATGTTTCTTGAAATAAGATTTTGAGTTTGATTGTGACTGGTGACACCCAGCCCAAGGGGTCAAAGATTTTTGAGATTTCAGACAAGAATTGTCGTTTTGTTGGGATATCTTCTGAAGTAATTTCTATTGGTTGAAAGATAAAATAGTCTTCTTTCGGTTTCCAACGAAGACCTAAAGCCTTTGTAGATTCTGGCTGTTTAAAATGAAATTCTTCGTCATGAGGATTAATATGATCGTCTAAAAGTTCCGGCAAGTTCGAGCGCCATTTTCTAAGATTGAATCCGCCTGACTTGAGAAGGTTTGTCATCTCTGTTTTGAGATGTTTAGCGGCTGTCGCGGTATGAGCTCCATGCATGAGATCGTCCATGTAAAAGGAGGTCTCTAGGATATCAGGAGCGCAGCTATTGGGATAATTTGGCCTTTCATCGATGGCAAGTTGTTTCAATGTCATCATGGCCAGGAAAGGTGCAGCCTTTGTACCGTAGGTGACAGTCGCTAGGTTATATTCTTGCAAAGGTTGGGATTGATGACTTCTCCAAATAATTTTCTGGTACTTTTGATGACTATGATGTAGCCAAATATTACGGAACATCTTTTCAATATCTGCCGTAAATGCGTATTTAAACTGTCTCCATTTTAGGATAAGACTTAAGAGATCCTGCTGCAGGTTCGGCCCCCTGCACATAAGATCGTTGAGGCTGTGTCCTGTTGAGGTTTTTGCAGAGGCATTAAAAACAACTCGTAATTTTGTAGTTAATGACTCAGCTCGAAGTACGCCATGATGCGAAAGGTAGCAATCTGGAGTTACGTTGACCTGTGTCGCAGCGGGGATCATATGTCCGAGCTCTAAGTACTCGGACATAAACAAATTATAATCACGTGCCAGGTCGGGTTGCTTTATTAATTTCCTTTCGATTTGGAAGAATTGTGCAATGGATTTGGCTTTAGATTCACCTAATTTTTCTTCAAAATTTTCTTTAAAAGGTATTTTCACGACATAGCTGCCGTCTTCGCGCCTTGAGGTTGAGGACTGAAAGAAGTCAATGCAAGCTTGATCTTCTTGAGATATTGATAAGGGTTCGCGAATGTCCTCCATTTCCCAGAACTGTTGGATATCGGTGAGGTTGTTGAGGATCACATTGCACTGAAATGTTTTACAGTTACCGCTTAGGATCCATCCTAGCTGTGTCTGCTGGGCAATGGGTAACATTCCCTCGGAACGGCAGATACCATCCAATAGGATTTGGGAATAGACGTCAGCGCCGAATAAGATATCAACTGGTCTACTTTTGTAAAATTCAGGATCAGCTAGGGTTATTTGGTTAAGGGTTGGCCAGTTGGGTTTAGTGAAGGTATGACTAGGCAAATTCTTGACTAGTCTTTTCATTATAAATACGTCGGATTCGAAAGTGAAGTCATTAATTAACGACATGCACTTAATAGAGATCATGCCCTTACAGCTATTTTCATTGTTTCCGATTCCAGATATAAATCCAGTACATTTTTGCCGACGCAGGTTTAGAAGCTGTGCAGCTCTTTCCGTAATGATTGAGGTCTGAGATCCCTGATCTAGAAGAGCTCTCATTCTTTCGTAAGATCCGTCAGCTGCTTGGACCTTGACAATTGCTGTCGCGAGGAGTATTTCTGTAGGGTCGTTTTGCATAGATACTGAGGTGTTCATATCTTGCTGAGGTGGAGATTTCGTAATAGTGGCCGTGCTCGGCCCCGGTCGCGACGCATCCGATGTAGCATTTCTTGAAAATGCCCTAAAATTAGTAGCTTGTTTCTTCAAGAGGTCTTCTATATTTGCGCTATCCTTAGGAGGATTATTTTGAGATGAGAGATTCGAGGTTTGAGATATTGAAGATGGTTGGAAAGTAGGGGGTTTCAAAACAGGGGTTTGAGGTCTGTCTGTGGAAGGTTTATAATTCTGGATGGCTGTTTTTATATTGCTATATTTTACCTTCATTTGATCATACTGATCGGTAGTAAAATACGCATGAGATCGATCACCAAAAGATAACAAATTCATATGATTGTTATGAAAATCCGTAAAATATTGCTCTAGGCTTTCTAATCGTCGACGTAGGTAGTCGGGGGTCTTCCGCTCTGCTCCATCTTTCTTAAAGTTGGAGTAAAGTCTATCTATGCCTTCAATGATTTGTTGTTGTGTAGCTAAAATATCTTCCATTGTAGCCATAGTAAAAGTCAGAAGAAAGATACCTTACTTGTAGGGTTTCTTCGGGGTCGAACAGGATCGCAAGATGAGATGAGTAGCGCCCTCCTAGGCACTGGGATCGAATAAAGTCGCGAGATGAGATAAAGTGGCGCCCTTCCAGGCACCGGGATTGACCAGGATCACGAGATGAGCTAAAGTGGCGCCCTCCAAGGCACCGGGATCACGAGATGAAACAAATTGGCGCCTTTCTAGGCACCGGGATTGAACAGGATCACGAGATAACGCACTGTATTTCCAAGGTTTCTAATTGCTTATAACGAAACCGGTAAAACGCACACACAAAAATCAACGCACAAAGCACAAGGTTTTGCACACGCGTTTCGGTCCCGCTAACGTGCTCGAAGGACCAATGTTCGGGGTTGGATTGAGATAGAGATAAAAGATAAAAGACAGTTTAAGATCAATAAATTGACTATATTGTCTGTTTCCACAAATATAGGATTAAGATTAATTTATACTAGGATGAATGGTGAAAGATATGGGATTATGAGCCACGCGTACGGTATGTCTCCGAACTACGTACTAAACTATTGCGGTGTAACTGCAATAATATAAATGATGGAAATGTACCGAGCGGGTGGCGCAATAATGATGACCCAGGCAAACGTACTGTACGGTGGTTGACCCGTACACATATTCCTGAACTTTGATGCGTTCTATCTTTGTCAACTTTTTATTAATATTTGACAATCTAACTGAGGGACTAATCATCATCATTCTCCTGCCCTTATCCCAATTTATTTGGGGTCGGCGCAACATGTCCTCTTTCACACAGTCCAACCATCGTTTCTTTGGCCTTCCCCTACTCTTATAGCCATCCACATCCATATACAAGACTTTCTTCACGACATTTTCTTCATTCCTCCGCATCACATGCCCATACCACGACAACCGATTTCCACACAACTTTTCAGTCAGCGGTGCCACTTTCAGACTTCCTCTTATATACTCATTCCTAATTCTATCCATGCGCGTAACACCACACATCGCTCTTAGCATTCTCATCTCAGCTACATGCAATTGCTTTTCATTCATCCCTTTTGTGGCCCAACATTCTGAACCATACAAGACAGCAGGTCTGACCATTGTTTTATAAATCTTTCCCTTAAGTTTTAGAGGAATGCGGGACTCACAGATAGTCACAGATAGTAACTGAGGGACTAAATAGAAATATTATTATTTTATCCAGACATCAGCACTATTTTCGACTTTCACACGCTGGCTAAAGCAAGTAGAGTATATGAATAGTAGAGGATCCGAAATAAGAAGTAAAGAGTTCACTTCATGTATATTTAATATTATAAAGCTGAAGAGTTTGTTTGTTTGTTTAAACGCGCTAATCTCAGGAATTACTGGATCGAATTCAAAATCGAGGAAGGATAGGAGCGGAGCATCAATGAAAAATGAGGTAAAAACGGGGGAAAAAATATTCCTTTTGAGAGCTTCCGTTGCGTGCGCTACGTAAACGGTTAAAGTTACGCAAAAATTATATATGACGTAATTGTTCCCCTTTAAAAGTTCTAAAAAAAAGTCCGCGACAGCATATGCCCATCTTTTAAGGTTAACTCACTATAATCTTTTTTATGGTAATCAAATTCGTTCTAAAATAATGCATTATTTGCGAAGGTGTTTTTATAAACATGAAATTAATCCTTATCCAAATAAATACGTTATTCATCATTAGTATTTAATTTTGATCAAAATTGCTCTTGACATCATTTGATTTCAACGAATATCTTAGGAGATATCATAGTGTTAATCGAGTACCACGCGCACATTCATGATGTGCAAGGCGGGCGATTATGAGGGATGTGGAGAGCAAGTTACCATTTTGCACTGTATAGCCTATTTATTGAGGAAGGTTATAGACTTTATATATTGTTACGAGCTGGGTATGGGATAAATTATTTCACACCAATTAATTAACGCTGCTTAATTGCTGCTTTTCCTCAGTGAGTTTGTGTAGAGGTTTTGCAATGTCGGCAAAATTTTTGACAAACCGTCGATAGTAGGAGCACAAACCCAGAAATGCTCTGACCTGCGTCTTGTCTTTCGGAACTGGCCAATCCTTGACGGCGACGATTTTCTCCGGATCTGTCTGAACACCCTCCTCCGAAACTATGTGTCCTAAAAAGTTTACTTGTCGTCTGAAAAATGAGCACTTTTTCGGACTTAACTTAAGATTTGCCGTCCGGATTTTTGACAACACTCGATTGAGGTTTTGAAGATGATCTTCAAATGTACGGCCCACATAATGATGTCATCTAAATAGACAAGACGTGCGTCTCCGATCAATCCAGCAAGTACTTGCTCCATTAGCCTTTCAAATGTCGCAGGAGCATTGCACAATCCGAATGGCATAACTTTAAACTGCCATAGCCCCTTTCCTGTTGAGAATGCAGTTTTCTCCTTATCCTTAGGGTCTATTTCCACTTGCCAGTAGCCACTTTTCAGGTCTAGCGTGGTGAACCACCTCATTCCACTCAGTGTATCCAATGTGTCGTCGATCCTAGGCAGTGGGTAACTGTCCTTTTTCGTGACGTCGTTCAATCGTCGATAGTCCACACAAAAGCGTGTGTTGCCGTCCTTTTTCTTCACCAGGGCCACAGGAGAACACCATGGACTCGATGAAGGCTCTATAACACCATCCTTTACCATGCCCTCAATCATCATTTCCACTTCCTTTTCACGTGCAACCGGCAGTCTTCTTGGTCGTTGAAGAATTGGTAAATCGTTGCCAGTATTAATTTTGTGCTGAACCAGTCCTGTTCTTCCTATGTCAGCATCATTTGTAGAGAAAGAGTCGGCGTACTGAAGTAACATCTTCTTAGCTTTATCCATTTCTACTTCCGTTAAATCGCAGTTTTCTAAAAGTGTTGACACGTCAAAGTTCAGGCGGAAAACTTTTCCTGATGGTACACCTTCCATGAAGATTTCCTCTGTACCACACTTCAATACTCCTTGATCAACGTCGATCTCACAACGATGTTTCCGCATGAAGTCTAATCCCAGGATGCAATCGTCCACTATGTCGGCCACGATGACATTATGCCGATAGAATTTGTTACCTAATTTTAACTCCACCTCCTTTCTGCCTCGGACGATTATGTGCTGACCGGTAGCTGTCAGTAATTGTATACGGTCGTGGTTATTGAAGAAGTCCCCAAGGAACCGACTTGCTAGATGAGAATTGACGACCGTGTGAGAAGCTCCAGTATCCAACGTCAATTTGCATGGTTTTCCGTTGACTTCGCCTTTGATGATCAGGCTGTTTCCGTCATGGGCCTGTGAGATCGAGATCCTCGGGGCTCTTTCAATACCAGCCAGCACCCGCCCCTCAGTCCTGGCGTTTACTCGTTTCCCTGCTGTTGCTGGGCAGTCGTATCAGTCGCCCTATCTTGCTGGGATTGATTTTCTCTCAGTGTGCTTCGCTTTGGACAGCTTGACCGAAGATGACCCCTTTCTCCACAAGTGTAACACCTAGGGCTATACCCTTGCGGACGATCGCGTACAGGTGATGCCACAACCTCCCTGATACGGTGTGTTCGATGGTCTTGCCTCACTGCCTCTACTTCCAAGGCATGGGCCAAGGCGTCCTTCAGTGTCTCATGATGCCCAAGTCTTACAGCGGCTCTAACTTACAAGTCACGTATTCCGTCGATGAACGCCTGTACCAGATTGCGATTGATGAGTGCAGGGGCAGACTGGTATGCCTTCCGAACCAACTTTTCAACTTCCAAGGCCCACTGCTGTAGGTTCTCGGCACTACGTTGCACACGATCTCTTAACTTAGCGCGAAATACATGCTCCAAGTGCGCGTCACCATATCTGGACTCTAAGGCTTCCAGCAGCTGCTCATAGGTCACATCCTTGCCAAGAGCCTCAAGTATGGTTAGGGCCTGGTCTCGGAGGCCTAAGGTTAGCGCGGTCATAGCTTGCTCTTTGGTCCACCCATTCGCCTTCATAACGGCTTGAAGGCACTGAAGGCACAACCCCGTGTCCAGCCCTAAGTTCACCTAAAGCCTTCTTCACCCCAGCAATCTGAACTTCAGCTTCTGAGATACGATTCTCATGCTGGTGAATCTGCTCCTTCATCACCTGGAGCTCCTTGCCAAGTGTTGAATGAAGGTCTTTTATGAGGAGCATCTGCTCTTCTTGGCGGCGAGCCTGCTCCTCTTTATCTTGTTGAAGCTTCTCTTCCATCCGACGTGCCTGTTCTTCTTGGCGGCGGGCCTGTTCTTCTTGGCGGCGGGCCTGCTCTTCTTGGCGGCGGGCCTGCTCTTCTTGGCGCGGGCCTGCTCCTCTTTATCTTGTTGAAGCTTCTCTTCCAACCGACGGGCTTGCTCTTCTTGGCGGCGGGCCTGCTCCTCTTGACGACGAGCCTGTTCCTGCAACAGCACCATTAGCGCAGACAAGTCTGGTACCGCTGGTGCCGAAGAAACTCGACATGGGCCAGCGACTGGCTCTGTCGCAGGCTGAGCACCACCTGTCTGTATCGGGGAATCTCCAAACCGCCTCTGATCCATGTCTTGCTGCCGTTGACTCCTTGTACGAATACCCTCCGTGTCGTCCTTTGGTAAAATTGGCATAATTTATCCCTCACTTCTGACACCAATTTGTTACGAGCTGGGTATGGGATAAATTATTTTACACCAATTAATTAACCAAATATTCTTTATTAACTCAACAACTTATTTACACAAACACTAAATCGCTAATAATCACTATTCTCTTCGTAATCGCTTGTATTCGCTTCCGTTCGCATACGTAGTCGAAAACAGACTGACTCACTCTTCGCTGACGTTCACTACACCCCCCCGAAGGGGGGGTGTGGTGGGCGTTACCAGGGCTTGGCCCTCTAAAACGCGGTGGCTGTTGCCACCCGCAAAAACGGGTGCTTCAAGGGGGTACCTATCGGTGTGGATGCCTTGGGTGACTGCCATAAGAGCCTACTAGGCAGGCGATGGAACTACACCTGCCGATGCTCTCACAGCAATCGCCCATGTGTGATACTGCAGGCTCGAAACATGTTTTCACGGCAGCTAGGCGGTCTGTCACCGCCGGGTGAGACCCACAGTTCCCTGTGGGAGGCCCAGCGGATGACGACCAGCTCACGGCCGCCGGCTTACAGTGAGCCTACAGTATTTAGTGAGTGGCCCCCGTCCGCCCGGTTTCCAGGTCTAGCCGGTTACCGTCCGGACCGCAGGGCCGAAGGTGTATGTGTGGGCGGCATTGTATGTGTAACGCCGCCCATGTATGCGCTGTATATGCGGGCTAGCCGCACATACAACGCGTGAGTACACAATGTGTGTGGAGTCATGTGTGTCTGGCTGCGATACGCGACGTGTCTATATTAACTTAGAACACGTCGCGCACAGTGCATGTACTGTATGTGGAGTATACTTGTTTGGGTAAGCCGCGTGTAGGTGTAAGCGACTTACTCGGCGTCAGTTGCTGCTGGTAGGCTGCTGGCGGCGGTCCCGCCCTGATATAGGGCCAGGATGGCCACCATGCCCTCCAGCACGGTGATAAGCGGGTCCTGGCCCCTCCTGATGGCCTTAATCAAGTCCAGCAGGAGGCCAGTGGCCCGCTTATGGAGCTCCGACTGCGACATGGCGGCCACAGTGGCGCCTAATGGCGCGTGGTGTGGACGCATGGCGGCCACGTTCTGTTGAACGGCAGCGGTGGCGCCCTCTGGCATCTGTTGTTGAGACTGCTTACGGGGGCACATGGTGCGAACCTTTACCGTAGGGACGACCTCTGTTACGGAGGCCGCCCCTGGCAGATTCGCACCATGTGCGGAGTGTAGGGGTTGGGGAGGCTGGTCGTCGGTGTCGGTGGGGGGAGGGGGCTTCCTCCCACGTCTCCTCCTCTTCTTCCTGCGTCCTGGCAGGGGGACAGCTGCTCCACTCGGCCCGTTTGCGGCCGCCATCAAAGAGGCGCCGCAGTCCTCGTGGTCCTCTACGTTCGTGGCCCGGGCCGCTGTTGCGGCCGGGCGGGGTGCTGTACTCGTCAGCGCCACCGTGCCCGCTCGCCTGTTGGCGGTCTCCCGACGGAAGACAGGGCACTCGCGGTCCGACGCGGGGTGCGGTCCGCCACAATTGGCGCACGTTGCCGGCTCCTCTCGGGGCCGGGGACAATCTCGGGCGACGTGCCCACCTCCGCATCGCACACAGGCGAGCGGGCGGTGGCACTGATGGCTCGAGTGGCGGAAGCGCTGGCAGCGGTGGCACTGGGCTGGCCCCCTCTTGCCACGCCACCCCTCCACCCTTACGCCTTCCATCAGCAGCAGCTGCGTGGTGTCGTAGATACGACGGACGTCCGGCTGGGGCTTCAGGACTGCATAATAAATGCAGCCCGGACGCCCGTCGCGAGCCTTGATGGCCCGCACGTACTCGGGCTCGAAGCCGAGCCCGCGCAGGTCTTCTTCGATGGCGGCCGGCTCGGTATCCACCGGCAGGCCGCGTATGGCCACTTTGAAGCCACGCTCCGCCGGCAGGGAGTATGAGAACCATACCAGACCAGCATCCCTCTCCAGGTCGCACAGATAGCGCTGGATCACCCTAAATTCCTTCTCGTCTCCGGGAAGGAACCGAATGCCGCCCTGGTAAGGGCGGGCACTCGGAGGGCGACCCAGCATATCGCGCAAGACCCTGAAGTGGGTCTGCCAGTCCGGCAGCCTCTCCACTACCAGCGGCGGGTAGCGTGACTTCTTTGTAGTAGCACCCCTGGCGCTTCCGCCCTGGGCGGTGGCAGCCGAAGGGTGGGACCTCTGCTGTTGTGGTGGGGAGCGGCTCGTGCCGCTCGTGACGCCTGTGACGGAGGCGAAGGACGGCGCGTCAGCCCCGCTGCGCCTGCGCGGTGTGCGCTGCAGCTGGCGCCGCTTCGCCTCCTCTGCATCCTCTTCCTCGTCGGGGCTTCTCGGCCTCCGCTGCGGGCGAGCTACGGGCGGGGGCACGTGCTCCAGCCCCAGCGGAAGCGGCAGCGGGAATCTTGATCGTGAGTGGGCCTCCTCCGCGTCGGACTCGCCCGACGATGCCGACATGTCCGACCACTCGCTCTCGCGAGGGGAAAAACACGCCGACACCGCCGGGGAATCCTGGGCGGAGACCCTTGGTGGTGATGGTGAAAGAGCGCCGCTACTCACCGCAATGACGTGTGGCGTCAGCGGCGGCGGCGGCGGGGCTCGTGGTGGCGTCGGTGAGGGCGCCAGCGATGAATTAGTTGACGCAACTTCTATGCCCAGGGGCGTAGCGGTGCGTGGGCGCGACATGGGCGCAGTCGCGCTCGGCACGGGGGCCGAGCCACGCTGCACTGGCGCGATAGGGCCCGCGGTCCGCGCGGCGAGGCGCGGGTCCCGCGGCCCTATATTAGGGCAGGATATGGCTGCTCGGGGCTCCGTGCGGGAGGGCCTAGCAGGCGGTACCGCAGCGCCCCCGACGCTCGGGCGGGGGGCCGTGTCACGCCCGGGGCGCGCGGTCGACTCGCCAACGCGGCAGGCAGCGGCGCCTGCGTAGGCACGGGACGAAAGGCCGGAGGACGGACCGGGACGGCCGGCTGCCGGCTCGACGACGGCGCCGGCGAAACGCGCGCAGTCGCTGATGACGTCGGCGGGCCGGTGGCGGCCGTTCTTGCGGTGGAAGGTGGAGCGGCGGATTGTGCGGCCGGTGGTGCGCTGGGCGACGCACCCTCTCTTGCAGGGGGCGGCGGCGTCCGGCCCGTCACCGGACGGTCCGGCGGTGAGGGAGACGGCCCGGTACCGTGCTCCTGAGAGTGGCGGGCACCGGACCTCCCCTTCGGCGGCATGTTTTGACGAGGAACCAGATATAAAATTGCCTCCGCGACCGCTACGGCGGGTTACCCCACCGAGTAGCAACGGGGCGGCTACCCCTGCGCACTCCCGCAAGCGCCGGCCGAGACCAGCACCTACGACAGCACACAGGGAGAACCGGTGGATGTGAGCGGGCCGAACGGAGGAGCAGCGTGCGGACACGGCTGCTCACAGTGGCAACTGGCGAATCCCTGACTGACTCACTCGCCCGCCGTCCGGCCTATTTATACGGTCACGGAAGTTTCCAGAACATTGTCGAACTATCTTATAGTGGAATATTCTAGAAACATCTATGAACTTCTACACAGTACCACAATGGAATGTTCTAAACTTCGACCACATTCTCGAACGTTCCAGTGTAATACGGTCGACGTAACAATATAATCACGCTACAACACAGTAACCATAACCGCGGGTGAAACCGCGGGCACAGCTAGTGAAATATAAAATGATGTGACCCTTTGCATTCACCTCTTATTTTCCTATAATACTAGCCTGTAACTGTCCCACTGCAGGGCAAAGGCCTGTCTATTCCTATAATACCAGTCTAACTGTGCTACTGCAGGGCAAAGGCCTCTCAATTCCTATAATACCAGTCTAACTGTCCTAATGCAAGGCAAAGGCCTATCTATTCCTAAAATACCAGTCTAAATGTCCTACTGCAGGGCAAAGGCCTCTCTATTCCTATAATACCTGCCTATCGTATGTCCCACTTCTGTGCAACGGCCTCTTCTATTCTTATAATAGCAGTCTAACTGTCCTACTGCAGGACAAAGGCCGGTCTATTCCTATAATACCAGCCTGTGTATGTCCCACTGCAGGCAAAGCCTTTTTCTATTCCTATAACACCAGTCTAACGGTCCTACTGCAGGGCAAAGGCCTGCCTATTCCTATAATACCAGTCCAAATGTCCCGTTGCAGGCCAAAGGCCTCTTCTATAAAACCAGCCTGTCTATGTCCCACTGAAGTTTAAAGGTCTCTTCTATTCCTATAATACCAGCGTGTCTATGTTCCACTGAAGTTTAAAGGTCTCTTCTATTCCTATAATACCAGCGTGTCTATGTCCCACTAAAGTTTAAAGGTCTCTTCTATTCCTATAATACCAGCGTGTCTATATGTCCCACTGATGGGCAAAGGTCTCTTCTATTCCTATAATATCATCGTGTCTATGTCCCACTGAAGGGCAAAGGCCTCTTCTGTTCCTAAAATGTCGACGGCACGGTTGGCGCAGTGGTTGAGCGTTCGGCTGCTGCGCTGCGTGTCGCGGGTTCGATCCCCGCACGTATCAAATATTTGTATGGCCTATAGATAGTTGTTCCGAGTCTGGGTGTCTTGTGTATGTGAGTTTACATGTTTGTGAACGCACCCACGATACAGGACTAATTCCTAGTGTGGGACGTTTTTCTAAAAAAAAAAGATACCAGCCTGTCTATGTCCCACTGAAGGGCAAGGTCTCTTCTATTCCTATAATACCAGCGTGTTTATGTCCCACTGCTGGGCAAAGCTTCTCATACAAAGAAACACGAGGAGGGTATTAAATTAATCACCATGCAAGCTCATAAAAAAAAACAGAGATAGCAACTTAGATTAACTTTAAATAATAATTATGTTTAATTTATTCATTCCGAAATTGTAAAATGAACTATACTTACTTAAGTCCAGGATTCCTGATGTTTTCTAAAATGAAACTTTTTACTTCCACAGCAAGCTTAGAAGAGAGAATAGAACACCACAACAGGAGAAAAAGAAAACTTTCCGAAACTGATAATGCTAAATAAATGAACTGAAAATAAAATATATTTTTATAGTTTATTCACATATATTTTTTTTATTTAAATCCCATAAAACCTTCTTAGATGTGAAGAACCGGCTTCATACCTTTGGCTGATTTAGATGTATGTCTGATGAAGAATATACTTGAAATCAAATGTTTTGATACTTTTACCGGGTAGCCCGCGAAATTCAAATTTTCTTACATTGTTTGCAATTTGCAGGTCAGTGTCAGGTTATATCTTGGTCAAAATTTTATTCGCGGCCGTAGCAAGTATGTATTTATAGAATTATAATCATTAAAATCATCAATACAACTCTTTCAGTTAGAATTGATCCCAAATGTAACTATGTATTTCAAGAAATCATGACATTTGGTATCAATTCTAACTGAGAGAGAGGTATTGATCATTTCATTCTATACCTTAATCATTAGGAGTTCTAGACTCATGGAGCAGCAAAATTCTTTAATTAAATAACAAAAAGTTCAAAGTATTAATTAGCGTGTTAGATTAGTGAATGGTTTATTCTCTTAATCCTTTTATCATAAAATTATTTATTCCACGCTCGCTTTTCAACGTTTTTTTACAAAAGTAATGGCCCTATCGCCATTATTATGATCATCTCATTATTAAAATAAGGTCATTGAGCCAGTCGACTATTAAAAAGCACGCAAACGACCTCAAACAGTAGCGGGACTATTTTGTACAGTAATTGTCTCCATAATTATTGTGGCATTGTAGGTATATTGTATCTACCTACATTGCCTGTGCGTAAACCGGCCGCGGACACGGCGAACGGCGAATACTATCTCGCGTTATTTCTTGAACAGTATTAGAAGGCCGCTGCAACCGGACAGCAGTCTTTACACCGCGTAACAGTTTCGACACAGAAAAACTTGGATATCCTCGCTCATGCTACAAAGTAAAACAAAACGCACCGATTTTTTTTGCGCCAATTTTTTAATTATAGTCCGACTAAATCATAATGTCGCGTTTATATAAACGCGTGTTCCGTATCCGTGTTATATTTTTTAGATCGGGTAATATAATTTTGACAGTTCGATGAAAATATTTACGTGACGTGACGTTTGTGAAAAACTTTTTTCGTACGAACAAGTTTTTAAATGGGAAAGTAAATTATGAATGACTTTTAAATGTTTTAAAAATGTATTAAATTCGTGTTGTGAGTGTGTGGACATGTGTTGTAAATTTTTGATACTTTTGGATTGCAATTATAAGGTGTGTATTAATTTTTATACGTTTGCTATTCTATACTGGTAACCATCAAGACTAAACTTTTGATAACATTTGGAACATAAAATTAAACTTGATTGAAGCGTCGGTCAATAAATGTAAATCAATCATAGCTGAATTAACAAAACTAATGGATCTCTCTACAAAGACAAAATTTTGTGATTTCCTATAAGAAAAAAAGCTGTTATGTTTTCATATAAAACAACAGGCTAGCCAAGGGGTATCGTATTACCCAGTTACTGGGTTGTGAAGGTCAGATAGGCAGTTTCTCCATATAAAACGCTGGTATTCAGCTGCATCTGGTTAGACTGGAAGTCGACTACAAGATAGTTGGGAAAAGGCTAGGCAGAAAATAAAAAATAAAAGAACAGGCGAACAAACAGTTGAGCCAATACAATAAGTAGGTACATTATCATCTTTCTGCCCTTGTTCTATGTCACTTGGGGAAAAGTAGATACAGTGGATCTTTAAAATACCTAGTGGGTATTTTAAACTACCTATCTACTCTATGGTTTCAAATATTTTAACTTGCACGCTATTATTGAAATGTGAATTAGGTAGCTACTTCAATTGCTTATGTTAGATTATTTTATACCAATTCTACCGAAGTCTGAAAGTGGCACTGGTGACTGAAAAGTTGTGTGGAAATTGGTTGTTATGCTATGGGCATGTGATGCGGAGGAATGAAGAAAATGTCGTGAGGATAGTTTTGTGTATGGATGTGGATGGCTATAAGAGTAGGGGAAGGCCAAAGTAACGATGGATGGACTGTGTGAAAAAGGATATGGGTAAAAAGGGGGTGACTACAGAGATGACGAATAAAAGAGAAGTATGGAAGAAAAAGACATGTTGTGCTGACCCCAAATAAATTGGGATAAGGGCAGGAGAATGATGATGATTTTATACCAATACCAATTCCACCAAGCCGCTTCCATCATACGCACTGTCATACACTCCTGCTACATAGACTTCCCACCCCACTCAAATGTGTCACTCAAACTCACAGCCAAGGAGTGGAATTCCGTTCTGGAGTCTGTGTTTCCTGATAGCTATAAACTGTAGTGCTATTCTGTTACATCTCACTGTGAAAACTTAGGTGAAGTGAATGTGAGGTGGACTGTCAATCCATACAATCAAGGTGGAATGACAGCTCACTTCACACTCACTCCACCTAAGTTTTCACGATGAGATGTGAACAGAATCAACCGGCTGGAGGTCTTTAAGGCAAGAGTGAATGGTTACTTCTAGGCAAGCATAATCCATCATTGACCACATCAACACTACTAGAATAGAGACTCCATTTTTTAGCCTGTTGTGTGTGGCACATTATCATATTACAGTGAAATAGTGGTCAAACTAAGGTTGGTGATCCTGTCAGTAATACATAATTTGGGTTAGTGTTAGAGGAAAATGATGAGTTTATAATTATAATTAACTCAATCCATAATCGTCCGCTCATTGAATTTAAAGTTTATAAACAACTTAATAAATAATATAAATAAATAAAAGGTAAGGTTAGCAGGGTTGGAAACAATCACGATTTTTAAAAATTTTCCATAAATATAATGATTTTTGACAGAAATCCTAAAAAGTTATGCTTTTTTATAATTTATTGAATTTTGTAAGTGACATTCTTCTTCTTCGTTGTTCCTTCACTCCTGAGGATTGCAACCACATACAACGTGGTTCCAAGTTTTTTGGTCTTTTGCAATGTGAAGCGCTCAGTACATACTGACTGAGCCTAATTTGGTTACTAAATCCTGTAGCAACTGACCAAAATATTTCAAGTTAAATTGATTTTAACTGGATAAAATCACTGATTGAACAAACAAACACTATATTTAGTATCTACAATTTTCACTTTCTTGGAGATTGGTATCTGCACTAGGAAATCCTGTCACACAGATTATCAGATCCCAAAAAAAACCGGGCAAGTACGGTCGGCACCAAAAGTCGATGAACAAAAAAACCCTGGAAAACACCTGTTCACAATCAACAACAATCAACAGGTGTTTTCCAGGGTTTTTTTGTTCATCGACTTTTGGTGCTGACCGTACCAGTTAAACTTGCACACAAAGGGTTCCGTACCATAAACTTGACAAAAAAGTAAAAAAAAGACACATTCCTAGTAGAGAAGCCTCCTTTAGTTTTTAATTTAATTTTATTATTTGTTGTCATAGCGGCAACAGAAACACAGATTCTGTGAAAATTTCAACTGTACCAGCCCACTGACAGACAAACAGATGGACAGCAGAGACTTAGTAATAGGGTCCCGTTGGTTACGCTTCGGGACGGGACCCTAATAAAAAAGTTTAACTATTATTATTTTTTCAAAACTAGGTACCCCCAATGGGGGTTTGACTTACATGACTTAACGCGTCAAGTCCCTCATTAGCAGACACAACTAAAAACCAATTGTTAAGTCAACGCGCGGGGCCTGACGCGTTAATATCCTATGTCCTCTAGATAGGGAAGAGCAGAGAGCGTCCACAGTAGTCCTTAATCGCATACGGTCTTGAACTTCACGCTTCACCTCGCTCCACGTCATTTCGTTCCTCGCCGCTTCTGCCAAAACAGTGCGACGCCAGGTTTGACGGAGACAGCCATGCTTTCTCTTCCCTTGGCGAGTCCAGTCTAACGCTTGTTTGGCTATGTGATCGGAATCCCTTCGGAGCGTGTGGGCAATCGATCTCCACCTGCGACGCTTCATCTGGCGGTCGATCGGGCCCTCGTGGCATTTCTCCAACAGGTTTACGTTAGAGATGGTCTCGGGCCAGTAGATTCCTGTGTGAGTGAGAATGCAACGAAGACAGCGGTTGACGAAAACTTGAATGTCCTTTGTGACCTTCCACGTTTCACACCAGTAGAGCAGCACGGATTTGACTTTGGACCTGAAGATTTTGAGTTTAACCCTTCGGGTCAGTTTCCCGACTGCCAAACAGGTCTCAACTGCGCGAAAGTACCCAGCTCGGGCTTTAGCGATCCGTGACGCGATGTCCTCTTCACTACCTCCAGTTTCTGACACGATGCTTCTGAGGCAGGTAAATTTGTGAACGCGTTCCACTACCTCTGTGCTGTGCTCTGCTCAGCAACGGTGAGGGATTCTTCACACCAGCTCTCATCTCTTGAGCCTTCCGGATGTTTATTTTGAGACCAGTTTTTGCCGCTTCCTGACGTAGATCGTTTAACTTTGCTTGCATGTCGGCGTGAGTATGACTCAGCAAGCAAAGGTCATCGGCGTAATCCAGGTCATCTAAAACGTTAGAAAATTCCCAATCTATCCCGCGGCGCCTGATTTTGGTGATGCGAAACATAATTCCGTCAAGAACGACCAGAAAGAGAAGCGGCGAAAGGAGGCAACCCTGGCGGACACCTGCGTGCACTGCGATGTCATCAGAGATGAGGCCGTCGTGAGTCACCTTAGAAGATTAATTCTTGTAGATAGCCTCTAATAGACGGAAATTGTCCGTGGACGGCGAGTAGTGGGTAACTCGCCGTCCGATCAGCAGCAGGCCCGAGAGTCACCCGGGCCTGCGGACGGCGAGTAGTGGGTAACTCGCCGTCCGATCAGCACCAGGCCCGAGAGTCGACGGCGCGTAGTGTTCCACGCGCGCCTCAAAGAGTTGTCAGCAAGAGACGGGGCCCGTCAGGGCCGACGCCTGCCCGGGGGTTGAGGATAAATTCGAAACAGAGTTACCTCGCCCCTGGGCACTCAAAGGCAGGAAGGAACAGGGGTGGGTTTTAGTCAGTAAGAGTCTGACACGCCCTCCCGCTCCGCCCAGAGCGGGAGAAGTCATAGGATGATTTCCCACCCCACAAAAAAAAAAAAAAAAAAAAAAAAAAAGGCCCGAGAGTCGACGGTGCGTAGTGTTCCAGGCCTCAAAGAGTTGTCAGCAAACAGGACAGGGCCCGTCATGGCCGATGCCTGCCCAGGGGTTGAGGATAAATTCGAAAGAGTTGCCTCGCCCCTGGGCATTCAGGGCAGGGAGGAACAGGGGTAGGTTTTAGTCAGTAAGAGTCTGACACGCCCTTCCGCTCCACCCTAGAGCGGGAGAAGTCATTGGATGATTTACGACCTCCCAAAAAAAAGAAAAAAAAATATGGGGGTATATAAGGTGTTAAAGTTTGTATGAATTAAGAATCTTAACGCATGGTCTGATTTTTTTTGCTGGGAAATCGACAAATAACTTCTCCCATTCTGGGTGGAGTGGGAGACTCGGGCGTGTCAGACTCTTACTGACTAAAACCAGTCAGTTGCCTGTACCAGGGGCCGCGGTGTCTTTTTCAAACACACCCGCGACCTTGGCCGGCACCGGCACTAGCGGGCCCCGTCAATTACTACTGATATCTCTTTGAGGCGCGCGTGGAACACTACCTAAAAATTGCCAAATAATTTTAGGAAACTTTAAAGGTCACAGCTCATTAGAGCCACCCGGCACCCACTCCGCACCGCCTCGTCGTACGGCGTCCACTCGTTGTCGACAGGTGGTTCACGGGTGGACGCCACGTTATCACCAAAACGTTGCACGATCAACCAGTGAACCCCGCGCGGTCAACGAGTGAACACCGCGTGGTCAACGAGTGAACGCCGCGTGGTCAACGAGTGGACGTCGCTTAGTCCACGAATTTTCGAGTAGTCTGTTAACAATTGGCATTAGGTCTACACGTGTGTTTCGTAATGTCAAATTTTACAAACCTTGAATTGGCACTCATAGCAGTCGCGCTTGATGAAGAAGAAAATGAAAGACGCAACAAAAAAAAGAAAGCTTATTGGGTGCACGAAATGTTTAAACAAAGAAAAAAAGAGGGCGAATATTGGACCGTTCGTAGGCATTTGTTAGCCGACGAAGAAAAATTTTTTTCGTACTATCATATGCCGCAATGTGTGTTTTATAACATCCTGTCTCATATTGAAGACTCGATAACAAAGAAAAACACAAAGTTCAGAGAAGCGATCACACCCGAAGAGAGATTGGCTGTGACTTTAAAGTAAGTAAAATTTATACATTTACTACCTCGCGACACATTAATAAGTATACCTACTGTGGAAGTGTTATTATGTTAGTCTTAGAAAGTATTTTAATTGAAATTAATTAGTCTCCTCTGCACCATTGATGGCGCAAGTAAAAGGTGCACACGGGAAAAGTATGGTGAAGTAGTTGTATTAATATTAATGGTGCAAACGAAACTAGTCTCCTCTGCACCATTAATGGTGCAGATCAATGGTGCATAAGGTACAACGGGCAATTGTCTATGAGCCTTCTATTTTTACCCGACTACGGCGAAACAAAAGGAGGGTTATGTTTTTGACCGGTATGTCTGTATGTATGTGGATATTTCTCTACTAACTGGGCAACTTTGAACAGTCCTCTGCCAAGTTCGATGTCGAATTACTAACAATATAAAAATTAAATTCCTTTTTCATATTAATATTGATATAGTTTGCGATTATTAACATACGTGCAATCATTTTTTTCTTTAAAAGCATGGTTATTTTGTCTTTAAATCGGCTACAGAGGACTGTTTTTTAACCCTAAGGACACTTTTAGTGTTTTAAAATAAATATGAAATCCAATGAAAATAGTAACTTTTGTTTTAAGAATATTTGCAAAATCCTAGTCATTTATCAGAAATATTAGTTATTTAAACTCATTTTAATTTAAATCTGGGTTTGGGACATTCCAGGGGACTGTTTTTAGACATATTTAAAAAACCATAACAAACAAATTAAATGCTTTTTAAAATAAAAAAGATAGGTTCCTAAAAACTATGTTCATCTTTTATGGAAATTGCATTGCTGGGGATGATTTACTATTAAAGAAGTAGTTAAAATTGACTGAGACAGTAAGTTGCCCAGTTTGTAGAGAAATGCCCATGTATGTATGTATGTCTGTCTGCCTGTATGTGTGTATGTATGTCTGTCTGCCTGTATGTATGTATGTCTGTATGTGTGTATGTCTCTCTAAATGTATGTATGTAAAAGTAAAAAAAGTAAGAGCATACTAAATCAACCTTTATTTTTGTAACTTCGACATGAATTTGCCATTCATTAAGTACTAATCATTCAATTTCTTAAAATAATTAGAGAGTAATTTCAAAGTATAGGAGTAGAAATACTTTTAAAAATCCGTTAAATCTTTTTCAGTATCACTCAATACTGGTGTGTTCAGCTGTCTGGCATTCCTTTCTGGATCATAGTTCCGTGTAGTACTGTATCCTGCAGTTGAATAATTTCCAGAAGGTCCTGGAGTTGAATAATTTCCAGAAGGTCCTGCAGTTGAATAATTTCCAGAAGATCCTGGAGTTGAATAATTTCCAGAAGGTCCTGGAGTTGAATAATTTCCAGAAGGTCCTGCAGTTGCATGTATTGCATTACTGCCGTAGTAATTATTTCCTTTTTCATTGATTTCTCGGAGTTCCATTTGTGAAACAATATTAAAAATTTCAGATTTGATCATTGCTTTGTTGTATTCATTAAATTTCTTCACCGTTGCAGCTATACCATAAAAAAATTTGTCAATATCGTCTTCCTCCTTTTTTTTTTCCTTTAGTATATATTTCATTAACAATGACGATGCAGTAGATCCATCTTCCACTTCCACCCTTGACCTTTTTATATTTGGAAACTTGGATGTCGTTGTAGACAAGCCAGATGTTGGACGATCATCTATTATTGAAATATCTGATTGGTAATCCGGAGCAGACAATTGAGAATCTTCATTGGCAGTACTTTCCTGATCACTATCTCTGAGTAGTGAAGATACAGTTGCTCTTTCTTTATAATACGGTAGCAAAAAACTCATTTCATCCTCGTATTGCCATTTTTTATCACTTATTGCAGCTTGACCACTTTTGGTACTTTTTTTCTTAATAGCCCTACGATGAGCTTCCCTTAAATTGGACCACGTTTTCTTGCATATTGATACTGAAAAAATGAAACAGTAATTGTAAAGAAAGATACATAAAAAAGTTAGGGGATTTGTTTAGTATCGAGTCAGATTCCAGCCCTAAAATATTAACTAAGTACAACACATTCTTGTTACACCCTATTTTGCTTAATACAATCTCAAAAAACTTTTATATTTCAGATATTTGACAAGCGGCGCTTCTGTCAGAAATTTATCTACAAGCTTTAGATTAGGCGAAACGACTATTAGGTCAATAATTAAGGAGGTGTGCAAAGCTATTATTGACAAAATGATGGGTGTTTTTATGCCAACGCCTACAGCTGAAGATTGGGAAAAAATTGCGGAAGGGTTTAATGACAGGTGGAATTTCCCAAACTGCATTGGTGCCATAGATGGCAAGCATATAAATATAATAGCTCCACCCAACAGCGGATCGCTCTACTACAACTATAAAAAACATTTTTCGATAGTTCTCTTGGCCATAGTTGATGATAAATACAGATTTACAGTTGTTGACATCGGTGCTTATGGCAAAAACAGCGATGGTGGTATTTTTGCATCTTCGAAAATTGGAAAACGAATTCAAAATACTAGGTTCAATATTCCAAATGACAAAGCATTGCCCGGGACAAACGTAGCACTTCCACATGTTTTTGTGGGGGATGAGGCTTTTCCATTACAAAAGAACTTAATGAGGCCATATTCTCGTTCTCAAAACCCGTCTCAGGACCAAAAAGAATTTAACAATCGCCTGTCACGCGCACGCAAAGTAGTCGAAGATGCATTCGGAATATTATACCAAAAATTTGAAATATACAACAAAAATATTCGTTTATGTCCAGACATTGTTGATAATGTTGTTTTGACAACATGTATATTGCATAATGTAATGCGAACTTATAATATCGAATGCAACGAACAGTATTGCCCCAGTCGCAGGTCAGCGCATCAAAACTTACATCAGGAGGCATTCAGTGATCTACGTCACATTGGTGGAAACAGTACCGCTTTCGACGTACGTGATTCGTTTGCTGCTTATTTCAAATCATCGGTTGGGCAGCTACCATGGAATACTTAATTTTTTTTTATTTTTTATTATGCACTAATCATCACGTACCTACATATGTGTAAATGTCTAATTAATAACGAATTATGTGGAAGTACCTTGTTTCGCATTATACCGTTTGAAAAAATATCAATTTGGCTCTTGTTCATTTGATATACATTGTAGGTTAGATTTTTTTTTGTCCATTACTAGCTCGCAATGTATAATCGAATTAACATTAGACTATATTAATATTTTGCGAAACAAGGGAAAACCGAATTATGTAACAAGTACCAATCTATTGTACTATCTTTCTTTAAATATTTGTAATAAATAAAATATTACCTGGTATCGCTAAGGTGTTGCTTATTTCCATCCATGCTTCTTCCTTTTTTACAGTGTCACTGTACTTTGAGTCACTTAGATCATACAATAAATTATATTTACGAACTTCTTCGATAAGTTTTTCTTTATTCATTTTAAAAACAAAAACGATACGTCCGACTCGTTCGAAAAAAAAGCTGGGAATGAAGGGAGGGTGGGGAGCGGCGCATTGCCAACGTATCGTCCTCGCGTGAATCACTCGCGGGCAGCGCGCGGTCCGCTTCGGACCCGCGCGTTGGCGATGCGCAGTCAACGCAGGGCAGCGAGTTGTCACCGAGTGGTCCACCCGCCGTCCGCGCGTGGACGGCTTACGATAGAGGCGATCCGGTGACGCTACGGAGTTGATGTAGTGAGCGCATACCCATACAAGTCCATATCAAGAATACTAACCGCACGAGGCGAGGCGGTGCGGAGTGGGTGCCGGGTGGCTCTAATGAGCTGTGACCTTAACACTTCACACAAATATATCCGAACATTCGGCCGACACTTCGTAAAAACACTTCGGAGTGGATCCCCTGGTCCTTATCGGACGGTGAGCTACCCATTACTCGCCGTCCGCAAGGCCGCGCCTATGGTGGCCGGTTATCGACTTGCGACTCCCGACGCCCAGGGTGTCTCCTGCGGCGGCTAAGGGCGTGAGGGCGCGAGTATTGACTCTCCCTCATGCGTCTTGCCTCCTCCTTTGCGAGCATTACTGCTTCGCAGAAGAAGGTGATGGCTTCCCGTGCCCTCTCGCTCCGTACGGCCGGGAATCGACTTGCGACTCCCGACGCCCAGGGCGTCTCCTGCGGCGGCTAAGGGCGTGAGGGCGCGAGTATTGACTCTCCCTCATGCGTCTTGCCTCTTCATTTGCGAGCATTACTGTTTCGCAGAAGAAGGTGATGGCTTCCCATGCCCTCTCGCTCCGTACCACGGCCTGGACCAGGGCTAGACGCGAGAGGTCACCCCCGCCGATCGCCTTCACTCCTACGGCGGTGCTCCGCCCAAGCGCGGCAGACCGCCACCGTGTCCTTGGGTGATCCACAAAAAGGTGACCCCAAGTCGAAATTCAGCACAAATAATTATGGTAAAGAAATACGAATTACGTGTTTCTAGATTTTTCAAAAATTAACCCCAAAACGGGTGAAAAGAGGCGTTGAAGTTTTTAGGGGTGGATTTTATTGGTACCTTCAATTACCTCTAAAATAAGTAAAATCCATTAAAAGTGAAATAATTGGAACAAATCAAACGTTTTTTTTATAGTCAACCTTCAAAGGGAAAAACGGTTCGGTTTAAAGAATCAATGTTTAAAAAATCTCATTCCTTTAGATTTAGAAACTTTGCTTAATATACAAAGGTAAATAATAAAGATCGCAACGATTTGAAAACGAGGGGGTTTGCTGAGAAGAATAAAAAAAGTGTGTGTGTGCTTATGTACGCACGTAAGAAGTTATACTTCTTTAGGTTAAATTAAAAAATAAGCTGACGTCATTTTATTTTGAAGTTATACTTCTTTACGCGCGCTATGAAAAAATGATGAGAGTGAAATTTTAAGATGCGCGCGCATCACTGTCACACAATTCATAGGTTGACTGAACCGATCCACCGTGATCTGTGGTTCATGAAGAATGATTGTTTTCCTTTTGTAAACTTTGTGAGTTTTTTTTTTATCTTGTTACGCGAAAGAAGTATAACTTCTTACGTGCGTACATAAGTACACACACACTTTTTTATGTGTAATATCTTTCCTCTCGCTTTCCTGGAATCTGTGGGAGTGATTTCATGAAATGGGACGGAAGTGTGTAACAGGAAGGCGGGGAAGCGCGCGCTATGATTTATACGCGATTTTTATAGTAGAGTTGGCCGTCAAATGGTAGAGCTCGCGCACGATAACCTGCGCGCGTTCGAAATTGGAACTAAACGTTTTATTATTTTATTTTTCAGGATAGAATGTTAATATTGCATAATACCAAGGTGATACTGTGGGTCGAGACCGAGACCGCGAATCTCTCGATGGAATCAGTTCTGTTGTACTATGTCATACATTGTCTCTGTCTCTGGCCTTGGTCTCCGGTCGCGATCGCGGTGCGAACCGCCACCTTAATTCCGCATGTTGTAACGGGCGACAACGGAACCCTACACTGCGCGTAGCCTGATACGCACTCAAAGAGGGAACAGGGCCTGCGAGGAATTTACAAAATAGGTATTTGGAGAAACTATTGCCGTCATGCTGCCTGCTGTAGCTTAGACCGTTTTATCACAAAATTTTTGACAAGATCGACGTTTCGTATTCCCCTTTTTTCTTCTCGAAAACTGAGCCGATTCAATTATTTTTGGCACCAAAATTTTAAGAAAGAGTATGTCTAGACATACTCTTTAAACATAGCAACACTTACTTACTTACTTTAAACATAAAAAAACTTTTCGAATTTGTCTGGTAGTCCTCTAATAACGGTAAAAATAGGGTCATTTTTTTGTCATTTTTGGAGGGTCATATTTTCTTTACTTATTAGTTGTTGAAAAAAAGGAAATGACAGGGACGTGTCTACAGACCTTGCCTTTATGAAAAAAAAAAAATGATTGCTCTAGAGGCATTATTCAGGAAGAAAAAAGGGGAATACATTTGTATGGAGAATCGCAGCCCCTGTTCCCTCTATATTATGTAGCCCTTTCTAAATGCATGAGATTGTAGTTTATGACATTATGGAGTTAAGCTCGCGATTGACCACTATCTCACCTGATGGTTAGCGATGATGTGGTCAACGGTGGATACATTCAAACTGAAAAAAAAAAGTGGATTACAGGCGATAGATAGTCAATTCAACAGGAGCAAATGATTATTTTCGTGTTGAAGAAAAACTCGCAGCATATATGAATATATTTTTAAACACATAGTGACATTTACTATTCCACGAAGGGATAGGCAAGAGTGTCCTCATTCAGAGCACTCACATGACAACAGTGCTTTTTTTTGGGGGAATCGTCCAATGACATCTCCCGCTCTGGGGTGGAGCGGGAGTGCGTGTCAGACTCTTGCTGACTAAAACCGACCCCTGTTCCTTCCCTGCCCTGAGTGCCCAGGAGCGCGGTAACTCTGTTTCGAATTTATCCACAATCCCTGGGCAGGATGTCAACACTGTTTATGTCCAATCCATACTTCCATACTTGTTAATATTAGATAATCCACCACGCGGGCCCAATGCGGTTTGGTGGATGTCATGTCTTCGAATTTTTGGTTTTTGGACATGCCGGTTTGCTCACGATGTTTTCCTTCCACCGTTTTGAGAGCAGTGGTGAAATAAATTACACAAAGTGAAGCGCCTCCCTAGTTTGAATTTTTTTTTTTTGGGTGTGGGAAGTCATTCAATGACTTCTCCAGCTCTGGGTGAAGCGGAAGGGCGTGTCAGACTCTTACTGACTAAAGCCCACCCCTGTTCCTTCCCTGCCTGAGTGCCCAGGGTAGCGGTTAACTCTGTTACGAATTTATCCACTACCCCTAGGCATGCAGGCACCGGCCATGATGAGCCCCGTCAGTGGTGGCTGACAAATTCTCTTTGAGGCGCGCGTGGAACACTACGCGCCGTTAATTCACGGGCCTGGTGCTGATCGGACGACGAGCTACCCATTACTCGCCGTCCGCAGCACCGAGTCTACGGTGGCCGGAGATCGTCTCGCGGCGCCGGAGCCCCAGGCGTCTCCTGCGGCGGCTGCTGCTGAGGGCGTGAGGGCGACTCTGTTGTTGAGCCTCCCTCACCCGTTCCGCCTCCTACTTCGCGAGCATGACTGCTTCACAGAAGGAGGAGACTGCTTCCCATTCCCTCTCGCTCCGTACCATGGCCTGGACCAGGGCCGGGTGCGAGACGTCTCTGCCACCCGTGCGTTTTCCTCCGCCTTATCCTACACAGGAACCTCCCGAAACTAAAACCTACCCCTGATCCTTCAGTTGCTTGTCCCAGGGCCGCGGTAACTCTATTTCGAATTTATTTGAACCTAGGTACGACCTACAACTCGTAACAAATAGCCTACTGCTCTTAGAGAAGAGGCCTGAGTCCCAGCAGTGGGACATTGGTAAGGGTGATTATGTTATGTTATTATAAATGCGAAAGTAATCCGTCTGTCTGTTTGTTACCTCTTCAAGTCTTTACGGTTGTAAAAAATGTACATATTTATTGGTAATAATACCTTTCATTTTGACAGGTCAGACAATTTATAGCCTGACTTACGTTCGATTAGACGAATTTTTCAAACAGAAGGAATGGATTAGTAATTTTCTTCAAATTGGTGGGTATGGATTCTGGTAGAAAGCTTTTTACGGAATAAGAAATAGTTGAAAAGGCCAATCACTCACAACCTAACAAGGGAATCAAACCCAGACCTAAATTCCAGCGGTCACGCTTGTGACCACTGGACAAACGAGGTAACTAGGTTGTTTAATAAAAATGTTTAAAGAATTTTAATCAAGAAGCTAATAAATTGCAACAATTGTGTGAAGTGTTGAGGTGGGGCTCGCGTGTTTTCATTCATATTAATTATGAATTTGGGCCATTGCAATGTACTGGAACCACACCTTGAATTCATCAATAAATTCATCATTTTAACACATTCATTGTGCGCACAGCCAGGGAGTGGAATTCCCTGCCGTAGTCTGTGTTTCCTGATAGCTACAACCTGGGAGTCTTTAAGTCAAGAGTGAACAAATTACTTCTAGGCAAGCGTGCTCCATCTTCGACCACATCATCTAAGCCATCAGGTGAGAAAGTGGTCAAACGCGAGCCCATAACAGATTAAAAAAAATATATATGAACCTCAACTCCGGATTTATGGGTATAACTAGCGTTCCGCACCGGCTTTGTCCAAGTTAAAAATCAAAAGCAAACGTCATTTTTACAAATTAGAATGAGAGCCAGCAAATTTTTGAACGCCAAATTTAAAAAATGGAGGGTACTCCAAAAAGCCCACCCGTCAGCACTATTTATTTACTTATTTAACTATCATCATCATCATCATCATTTCAGCCGAAAGACTCCACTGCTGGACATAGGCCTCCCCCAAGTATCGCTACAACGACCGAACCTGTGCGTCCTTATTTTATTATGAAGCGAGGATGTACAGGGTGTAACTCTAGCCGCTAGCAGGTATCGCACCACCTGCCGTACGAAGGGTTGTCGCATGCGCACTGGAAAAAAAGAACCAGGAATCCGATTCCCGGCATCCCCTCTACGACCACTCGACAACTCCGGGTAGATTAAAAAGTCGCAAGATTTTCATGAGAACGACACAAGCAATCCAGGACAACCCACCTAATGAGAGTATTAAGCGGTGGAAGGAGCGGAGCCCGCCACCACGTGACTTTCTTGGGCCCAAGGAGCACCTGCCTTCCGGTCGTGATTTGCAGTGGCCTATTTGGAAGCACTGAATCGATTGCGTACCCAAGTAGGTTGCTGCAAGTATAATTTGGCGAGGTGGGGGGATTACCGATCCATCGCATACAAAGTGCGTGTGCGGTGCTAAACTATGTCTCTTCTACTGGAGTGTCGCAAATGTGTTTTTCCTACACCCTTGATGATGTGAACAAAGCTTCGACTCAACAGAATCGCCTTCACGCCCCAGCAGGAGACGCCCTGGGCGTCGGGGGTCGTGGGATGATCTCCGGCCACCGTAGGCGCAGGCCTGCGGAAGGCGAGTAGTGGGTAGCTCGCCGTCCGATCAGCACCAGGCCCGAGAGTCGACGGCGCGTAGTGTTCCACGCGCGTCTCAAAGAGAGTCAGCAACACCTGACGGGGCCCGTCATGGCTGATGCCTGCCCAGGGGTCGTGGATAAATTCGAAACAGACTTACTGTTGTATTTGTTCTCTTCACCTTGTATACCTCTGACTAAAGGCGTGATTAATAAATGTTATTTTTCTTTTGTTTCAGATTCAAAAACTCCTAGGATGACCAGTATACAAAACAAATAAAAATAAAAAGAAGTAAAATAATTACTCTATTCCTAAAATGTGAAACAAATGACTGTTTTAGGCCAGTATTTTCGAATTTTAAATAGTATTTATAATTTTAATATGTGACCATAAAACCTTTTTACTTAGTAAGAGGCCAGTAATAATTTTAATAAATTAATTTAGATAAGTTTATACAATGGAGCCAGCTCTGTCATTCTTTTGTAAGTAAGTATATTTTTTGTTTTTAAATAAGGTCTTTCATAGACGGACTGCTTTGAACAGTCAGTGCATTTTTATCTGCGACTGAAAACGAACTGCTGCTGTCCGCCTTTGTACTTTTGTTGCATGAAGTGTTAATAAATAAATGAACTGCTTGAGCGGTCCGTGTATGGCGAATGTCAATTTTTTATTGAAACTGCAGATCGGCCAACAGCGACCGCTAGAAGTTGTTGGCACTGAATGCTCCAGCAGTTCGTCTATGGAGGCACTATTGGTTACTTAGCTATAATTATTTAGTGGAGATTCATAATTAATTACGTCGATCTACGATAACAGTCAGGCCTCCTACTAGGTGAACCGATGATTTGCAGGTGTAGCATGACCAATTCTATCTCTATTCTACCAAAAATAGACAAAGTTCTTTTTATCTAACTTGAAATCTTGTCTGCCCGAGCATCATGCTTTACATTGTAGATTTTTGTTGACTGAAGAATAGAAACATTTCTTCTCTTCTGTTTTAACATCACCATGCATATGACGGTAGAAATTTTTCTACCATCTGTCATTTTGTCTATTCTTCCGTCGACAAAACCCGTTTCTATGGTCGTCATGCTATGCGTGCAGGTGAGGGTCGCGGGTAGCTGATGGTTCCGAGATGCACAGGATCGGTCGTTATGGCGACACTTGTGGGAGGTCTATGTCCAGCAGTGGCTTTCGGCTGAAATGCTGATGATAACGATACCAGTAAAGAAGCATAGTTTTTGTTTTAGTTATTAACTAGCCTCTGCCAGCGTCTTTGCCCGCGTGGAATTAGTACTTCTCCCGTTACAAACTTTCAACCCCTTTAAGGGTTGAATTTAGAAAAACCCTTTCTGAGTGGATACCCTTCACAAAGAACACACCCTCCAAATTTCATATCTCTAGAAGCAACGGTCAGTTCGTGGCTAAGGAGGAGCTCGTGGCTAAAGTAATAACAGCCGCACGGGTCGATCCATGAGGTTAAGCTACGTTTGCCGTGGTTGGTCCATGGATGGGTGACCATCTTTATATACCGAGACTCCTCCGTGCTTCGGAAAGCACGTTAAGCCGTTGGTCTCGGCTGTCAATCGTGGATCTTTGACAGTCGTTACGGGTCGCCAGTAGCCCTAAAGTCTGACAACCAGTCTTACCTAGGGGTATCGTATTACCCAGTTACTGGGTTGTAGAGGTCAGATAGGCAGTCGCTTCATGTAAATTTGACTGGAAGCCGACCCCAAGATAGTTGGGAAAAGGCTAGGCAGATTGATTGATTAACGTGTCTTTTTGTCCACCAGCTCGAGACACCAGCATGTGAAGTGAAGAACCCACAAAAGGTGCTTAATGGTTTATATGGTAAGTAATTTTTAACACTCCTTATTGCTTCACCTAAAAAAATCTTAGAAGCTAAATTTGACCCACTTCCTGGTTTCCGATTTAGCTGAAATTTTGCATACATGTGTAGTTTGGATGACACAGCATGGTTAGCTAAGTGACGTCATTCTAAATCTAATATGGCGGACTCCCAAAGATGGCGGACTATTTATTTTTATGCATGGCCGCGATATGTGTATCATATACAAGTGTTTGCTGAGAAAAACGCAAAAAAGCGTGTATTTGTACAAGCTTTTATTTAACTTGTTATCTAAGTTGTAACTATGTTTGTTCGGGTGGAATCTTGCAACTCAAATTAGATCCACTTCCCGATGTCCGATTGGCCTCTAATTTGGTGTGCAAGCTGGTCTGATGATGGAGACGGAAGATGACCATAGGAACTTCTGAACTAAACAAGACTCAACAACAATCGAGTCTGGACTCGATTGATTCGTCTTGAGGAGCATTTTACGCCTACACGATATCCAGGGTCTGATGATGAAGCTAGAAGGTGACTACGGCATCTCTGTGATAAAACAACATAACCCCACCGAGTTAAGGCTCAATTAATTCGTTTTGAGGAGCACTTTATATCACATCATAGTATCTGTAGAATGTTATAAAACATCACGCCTACTTTAAAATACTAACCAACTAAAAAGTTGAAAATAAATTAAAGATAAAAAAATATTTTTTAAAACAAGCTTTTGTCTGGGACAATGAACAAAAAGTTAAAAATATATTGTAGTAAGTATATGGCGTGTAGATACTTACCTATATTCTTAAAAGCTTGAGGCACAGACGTATAGTAAGTAGGTACCTGACCTGTAACCTGTAACGGGTAGTGCCTCAAGCTTTTAAGAATATAGGTAAGTACATTTTTTTTTGTTTTTGTGGGTTGGGAAATCATCCAATGAGATCTCCCTCTCTAGGGTGGAGCGGGAAGGCGTGTCAGACTCTTACTGACTAAAACCCACCGCTGTTCCTTCCCTGCCCTGAGTGCCCAGGGGCGAGGTAACTCTTTTTCGAATTTATCCTCAACCTCTGGGCAGGCATCGGCCATGACGGGCCCCGTCATATTTTCCTGACAACTCTTTGAGGCGCACTTGGAACACTACGCGCCGTTACCTACACTCCAAATACTTATTAGAGTATATTTTTATCTTTTTAGTTCACTGTCCCAAATAAAAACTTGTTTTTAATAATATTTTTTTACCTTTAATTTATTTATTATAATATTATTTAGTATATACCCATAACTCTATTCTAAATCACAGCAATTGCTGAAAGCCAGAACCAACAGTGGCGACCACCAGACACCTCAGTGGCACTCATCGACTGATTCTATGCGTCTCGCATCCAATTTCTCCTGACTCATCTAAACCATGCAATAGATTTTGATTATTATACGATTGACACTAATTATATTAAGTAAAAAGTCATTTTTTAAACAAGGTTTTAAATTCATTCACTAGAGTTCGTGTCTGTGCTGTTGACTGTTGAAAAGTTCTCCATCTGGAGCTAAGCCTGAATGTCAATTCAGGTCATGCATAGGTTGGCTGGAGAGGCGTCACGGCGTCCGCACCTTCCGCCTGACGCAGGTCCTCATCGGATACGTCTGTTTCGTGAGGTTCCTGTGTCGGATAAGGCGGGAGGAAACGCCCGGGTCACCATTGTGCGGATCACCCAGAGGACACGGTGGAGATCAGCCCCGCTTGGGTGGAGCACTACCGTGTCCTCGTGGAGGCGATCGGCGGCAGTGAGCTCTCGCTCCCGGGCCTGGTCCAGGCCATGGAACGGAGCGAGAGGGAATGGGAAGCGATCTACTCCTTCTGCGAAGCAGTAATGCTTGTGAAGGAGGAGGCGGAACGGGTGAGGGAGTCTCAACGGAGTCGCCCTAACGCCCCCAGCAGCAGTTGTTCTAGTGGTTTGTTGTTTGTAGTTTGACTGGCCTGTTGGTCTAGTGGTTAGTGACCCTGACTGCTATGCCGGAGGTTGTGGGTTCGATTCCCACCCAGGACAAATGTTTGTGTATGAGCACGATCATTTGTTCTGTGTCTAGGTGTAATTTATCTATAATATGTATGTATTTAGATATATATAAGTATGTTTATCAGTTGTCTAGTACCCATAACACAAGCTCTGCTTAGCTTGGGACTAGATGGCGTTGTGTGATAGTTGTGGAATATTATTATTATAATATTATTAGTTGCCGCAGGAGACGCCCTGGGCGTCGGGGGTCGCGCGACGATCTTCGGCCACTGTAGGCGCGGGCCTGCGGACGGCCCGTAGTGTTTTACGCGCGCTTCAAAGAGATGTCAGCAACACTTGACTGGCCCATCATGGCCAATACATGCATGCCAAAGGGTCGCGGATAAATTCGAATCAGAGTTACCGCGCCCCTGGGCACTTAGGCAAGGAAGGAACAGGGGTGGGTTTTAGTCAATAAAAGTCTGACACGCCCGCCCGCTCCACCCAGAGCGCTGATTTCCTATCCCACAAAAAACAAAGAAAAGTTCATACTTAGGTACCATAAAAATGCATTGTCATTGGAACTGAATCAGCTTTTAAAAATCTCTCAACTCCGTAGGATAAGAGAAGGTGGTTCTATTTCAGCTTGCAAGATTTGACTTGAAAACAAACATTACAGAGAGATTAACGAGTAAGGTTTGCGTATTTAATTAGCACCCGTGCGAAGCCGAGACGTGTCGCTAGTCTTGTATAAAGATTTCGCAGTTCCCAGGGCCGTGAGCCGTAATGAGCTCAAATTCAGCTAGTACGTTGAGTAGGTGTGGCGAGCTTGTCAAAATAGAGCGGTGATGGGTCGACCTTGCTATCTCGAACATCGCGACATGAACTACTAACATGTCTAGTCTTAAGGGGGAGAGCACTGTTTTATTTACAAATTGCTTATCCCCACGGTCTCCCTTTTTTTTTTTTGGGGGGGTGGGATATCCTCCTATGACTAGGGTGGAGCGGAAGGGCGTGTCAGACTCTTACTGACTAAAACCCACCCCTGTTCCTCTCTGCCCTGAATGCCCAGGGGCGAGGTAACTTTCGAATTTATCCTCAACCCCCAGCATTGGCCATGACGGACCCCGTCCTGTTTGCTGACAACTCTTCGTGGCGCGCGTGGAACACTACGCGCCGTCAACTCTCGGGCCTGGTGCTGATCGGACGGCGAGTAATGGGTCCGCAGGCCCGGGTCTACGGTGGCCGAAGATCGTCTCGCGTCGTCCTCTGCCCAGGGCGTCTCCTGCGGCGGCTGCTGCTGAGGGCGTGAGGGCGAGTCTGTTGTTGTAGCCTCTCCCTCACCCGTTCCGCCTCCTCCTTTGCTAGCATTACTGCTTCGCTGAAGGAGGAGACTGCTTTCCATTCCCTCTCGCTCCGTACCATGGCCTGGACCAGGGCCGGGAGCGAGAGGTCCCACGGTCTCCCTTCATTTTTTTCCACTTTTTTTAGGACCCATTAATGTTAGTGTTTTCAACCAGTGGTGCTTGGCAACTGGGCTTACCCCAGTTGTAAATACTTAGTTCTGTCTCCCGCTTGATTAGGAGGGAATTGGAAATTATGTTTTCCTTACTTCGTGTCTGATTAATTTCGTTGCGGGACCCAAGACAGTTTAATCGTTTCTCTGGGACTTGTCGAGCTTCATTGCCTCGGCGTTTTTTCTGGTGGTCGCCACTTTTTCTTCTGGCTTACAGAAGTGAAAGTGGTTTTGGAATAGTGTGGTGTGGTCTCCCTTCCGTGGGATATTATTCCACAGGAGCCGTGCATTTTTTTAGGATAAAACGTAGCGTATGACACAGACCAGGGTTGTGGGAGTGTTTGAAACCGTCACCGCGATCCTAGAACGAAGAGGTAACGGAAAGAACGCGGGTGGGTTTTAGTCAGTGTGAGTCTGACACGCCCTCCAGCTCCACCCAGAGCGGAGGAAGTCATCTGAGGATATTCCTCCCTGAAAAAAAAAGAATGCCTATGACACACAGTGACAGTGTGTAGCTTTAGTGCCAGGATTTTTGTAATCTGATCATATCCTCGAGTTCTCAATGAAGAATTTGAAGTTGAGTACCTGGCTGTATTTGTCACACTCTATTTTTAACCGACGTCAAAAAGGAGGTTATCAATTCGCATGTTTGAATTTTTTTTTTGATGTTTGTTCGGGCATTACTCCGTCATATAAATTTGCAAAATTCTTGATTTTTAAATTTCATATAGACCTGATGATGAGTTTTGGAGACAGACAACGGAACACTTAAAAAAATGACAGCAAATCAACCGCGATTGCTGCGATTGTATGTCTTTGTATTGATAACAGAGGTTAAGGGGAACCACAACTAAAAAGTTAAAAATAAAAATAGAACCGACTTCCAAAAAAAGTGCAAAATAACTTTAATTTCGGAAGTCGGTGTCAAAAAACGAAGACACAGAACCAGAAACAATGACTTCCGAAAATAAAGTTATTTTGCACTTTTTTTGGAAGTCGGTTCTATTTTTTTTTTGTAATAAAGTTTTTAAAGCCTGTTAAAATTTGGAATTAAAGTAAGGTTTGACACCTTCACACCAAATAGCCCTTTGCGCGTCCAAATTAACAGACACAATAGATTTTTAACCGACTTCGAAAAAGGAGGAGGTTCTATGTTCGACTGTATGTAGGTTTCTTTAATTTTTTTTTAATGTAAGTATGTCCACCGTTACCTCTGTCAGTTGCGGACTGATTTTCAAAATTCTTTTTTTATCCGAAAGCATATACTCACGAGGTGGTCTCATATAAATTTTATTGAAACTACTGCAGCGCTTTTTGAAAGACGTTTTGGTTTTCTCCAAATACGAATAATGTTTAAATTCTGCGTTCTATTTTATTGGGGTTTTTGGTTCTGGGGTATAACAACTAAAAAGTGAAAAATATAAAACATTTTTACAAAAAATAAATCGACTTCCAAAAAAGAAAAAACTTTAATTTCTGAAGTCGGTGTCAAAAAACGAAGAAATAAAATACAGACACCGACTTCCGAAATTAAAATTATTTTTTTGTGTATTTTCTTTTTTGGAAGTCGGTTGTTTTTTTTGTAAATAAGTTTTTAATTTTTTAATTGTGTCTTTATAACCCTTTCCTTTGGCTTCCTCGTAGTCGAGTAAAATCAAAATGACCACCCGCCAAAAGATCTTTGAGTTTTGTATGTCGGTGAGTTCTTCGCCTTATGAAGCGCCAGCGCATCAAGTACGTAGTGTCGCAATGCACGATTTGATGTACATTCGGACTCCCAGAATTGGACGTACCGTACCTTTTATCGACCTTCATATAATACTTGAAATGTGGTTTGCTTTCCGTCATCTAATTCGAATGTTAAATGGAGGATGCTTAAGGTGCGTTTTTTGGAATTTGCAGGTTAGTGTCAGGTTGTATCTAGGTCAAAATTTGATTCGCGGGCGTAGCAAGTACGTATTTCAAAATCATCAATAAAACTCTTTCAGTTAGAATTGATGCCAAATGTAAGTATTTCATGAAATCATAATATTTGGCATCAATTCTAAGTGATACAGTTGTATTGATGATTTTGATGATTATAGTTCTGTAAATACGTACTTGCTACGGCCGCGAATCGTATTTTGAACAACATACAACCTGACACTGACCTGCGAATTGCAAAAAACGTAAGAAAATTTGAATTTTCGCGGGCTACACTGGCGCTTCCACCTTAATATAACATCTCGCTTGTATTCAGCTAAGGGATGCGTAGAGGTGTACCTGTCTATGTTATCAATTAGGCTCGATTCTTTTTTCAGTGATAGGCTCGCGTTTGACCTTTGTCTCACCTGATAGTAAGCGATGATGTGGTTGGCGATGAGCCTCGCTTGCCTAGAAGTAACTTTGACCCCTTTTTTTGTGTTTTTTTTTGGGGTGGGAAATCGTCTTATGGCTTTTCCCGCTCTGGGTGGAGCGGGAGGGCGTGTCAGACTCTTACTGACTAAATCCACCCCTGTTCCTTCCTTGCCTGAGTGCCCAGGGGCGCGGTAACTGTTATGAATTTAGCCCGATGGGCCCCGTGACTGGTGGCTGACATCTCTTTGAGTCGCGCGTGGAACACTACGCGCCGCGCCGTCGACTCACGAGTCTGGTGCTGATCGGACGGCGAGTTGCCCATTACTCGCCGTCCGCAGGCCCGAACCTTTTCACTACACTAAAAATTTAAAAATAACTTTATTTTCGGAAGTCGGTGTTTGTATTTTATTTCTTCGTTATTTGACACCGACTTCCGAAATTAAAGTTTTTTAAAAAATTTTAGTGTATTTTTGTTTTTGGAAGTCTGTTGTTTTTTTTTGTAAAAAAGTTTTTTATTTTTCACTTTTAGTTGTTATAAGTACCCCCAGAACTAAAAACCCCAATAACATGGAACGTGGAATTTATACATACTCGTAATTGGAGGAAACCAAAACGTCATCTATGTACACATATTTTTCGTTTTGGTTCAGTTTTTCATAAACCGCTGAAGTAATTTCGATAAATATATGGGACCATCTGGGAAGTATACACTTTCAAACAAAAACAAAAAAATCCAAACCGGTCCAGCCATCTTCGAGTAATCGGGGAACATAAATAAAGAAAAAAAAGGGTCCCACTAATTGGGAACCTCCTCCTTATTAAAGTCGGTTAAAAACAAAATCCCCACCGCGTCTGTCTGTCTGTTTGCGATAAACTCAAAAAGTACTGAACGGATTTTCATGCGGTTTCCACCAATATACAGAGTGATTGATGAGGAAGCTGGGGTGGCTCGCTAGTATAGTATGATTGACTAAATTCAGAGCTGCTTTGTTATTTGTTAACGACCATAAGTATACCAATTCTTACATGAGATCTTCGCCTTATTACACACAAGCTCATCTAGTTGAACTCGTGTCGCAACCCACGATCCGATGTACAACCGGACACGATTCGGCCTCTTTATTGACCTTAGACATCTAGTCGTAGGTCACACTTACTTCTTGCGAGGTCGTTACTGGTCCTCTTCCTTTTCAATTTGAAGAGCTTTTAGACGCTAGGTACTGTGGCATCTAAGGAGGTCGAGTGAGAATACCAACCTTGTCAGCAGACCGGTGAAATATACTTTTAAAGGGTGATGCTAAACTAGGTTTTAAAATGAGAAAAAGTAAATAATTAACAGTCAGGAGGAGCTCGTGGCTAAAGTAATAACAGTCGTACGGGTCGATCCATCAGGTTAAGCTACGCTTGCCGGGGTTAGTCCATGGATGGGTGACCATCTTTCCATACCGAGTCTCCTCCGTGCCTCGGAAAGCACGTTAAGCCGTTGGTCCCGGCTGTCAATCGTGGATCTTTGACAGTCGTAACGGGTCGTCAGAAGCCCGAAAGTCTGACAACCAGATTTACCAAGGGGTATCGTATTACCCAGTAACTGGGTTGTGGAGGTCAGATAGGCAGTCGCTCCATGTAAAATACTGGTATTCAGCTGCATCCACTGGCAACCGACACCAAGATAGTTGAAAAAAGGCGCGGGCAGATTGATAAGGTGTATGTTGTCTGTGTGTACATAAATTGTTAAATAAATAAATAAATTATAGCTTATGAGTTATTCCGATGTATAGGCAATATTACTGTAAAGTTTCATCAAAATTAGTTCAGTAGTTTTTGCGTGAAGACGTAACAAACATACACACTCACAAACTTTCACATTTATAATATTAGTAGGATTATAATAGAATTTTATTCAAGTTATAAGGTAAAACAGTAAGTTTTGCTTAAATCTATGTCAAGTTCACTAGTGTTATACGTGCCTGAACTAGGTCATCCTGTGTTTCAGACGAGAGGAGGTAAAAATATTATGAAACAATCACGGTAATTATATAAAATATAATTATCATACTAATAATATAAATGTGAATGTAAGTTTGTTTGTTAAGCTTTCACGCGAGAACTACTTAACCGATCATCATGAAACTACATAGATACTTTTAATGAAAAAAAAAAAAAAAATTACGAAAGATACATAAATGCGGGTGAAACCGCGGGCACAGCTAGTATAAAATAAAATAGTAATTTTTATTTATAGGTATGTAATAAAAACTTTTTTACAAAAAAAAATAAAAACATCCGAAAAAATTATTATTATAAAATTTCTTTTTGAAGTCGGTTAAAAAAGTGCAAAATAACTTTAATTTCGGAAGTCGGTGTCAAAAAACGAAGACACAAAAAACTTTTTAGAAAAAAATACAACCGACTTCCATAAAATAAAAATAACTTTAATTTCGGAAGACGGTGTTTCTAGTTTGGTTTCTTCGTTATTTGACACCGACTGCGCAATTAAAGTTATTTTTATTTTATGGAAGTCGGTTGTATTTTTTTTTTCTTAAAAGTTTTTTTTATTTTTCACTTTTTAGTTGTTGTACCCCATTCTAAAACTAAATTAATGGTAAAGTTATGCCCGAATTGATAGCCCCAAAAATAGGGAATTTGAACATAGTTGGTGAAATTAGGTTGTATCAGGGTGACCTGTACAAATCTGTGTACCCTTTCAGAGCGTATCAGCGTGATGTACTGTTGTGAAGTGGTGTAAACAATATACAGACATGCGATTGCAGCAATTCTGGAAGGTTTGCTATCATTTATTGAAGAGTTCCATCGTGTATCTCCGAAGTTCTTTATCAGATCTTCACCAAATTAAAATGGAACCACGTGTAAAGCAACAGCTTTCAAATAAAAAAAAATTATGAGGTAAAACACATAAAAATACAGTCGAATTGAGAACCTCCTTGAAGTCGGTTAAAAACCAGAAATACCGACTTCCGAAACTAAAGCTATTTTGCACTTTTTTGGAAGTCGGTTCTATTTTTGTGTTTTTGAAGTAAGTTCTATTTTTTTTGTAAAAAAGTTTTGATTTTTCACTTTTTATTTATGGTTCCACATTAAATTGTGTTAACACTCCATAGACATACGATCACAGCAACTGCAGTTGATTTGCTGTCATTTTTTGAAGAGTTCCGTTGTCTGTCTCCGAAAGTCGCCATCAGATCGGTATGAAATTTAAATAGGACCATTTCGGAATAAAGCCCTTTCGAACAAAAAAAAAATTTTTTTGCAAGTCCGTAGGTATATGACGCAGTTATGCCCGATTGCCCGAACATACATAAAAAAAAAAAAAAATACAAACACTTGAATTGATAACCGCCTTCTTTTTGAAGTCGGTTAAAAACCGGCCAAGTGCGTGTTGGGCCAAGCGTAAGGTAGGGTCGCGCTTGACCACTATCTCACCTGATGGTAAGCGATGATGTGGTCAACGATGGAGCACGCTTGCCTAGAAGTAACCTATTTCAGATCAATCAAATCGCGGGTTCCGTACCATCATATATACATATTTTGGATGTGTTACTAATTCGTCAGGGAATTCTAAAACTGCGATATACAATATTGCAGTTTAGCTCAGCGCCATCTCTTGACCGATAGTGGAACTAATCTAATTTTAACTGATTATTTCTGAAAAAGTGTGCTATTTGGGGATATCGTTTTATTTTTCCTGTAATCTTTACATAAACTTCTATCCCATAGAATAATTTCAGATTTTTCTCTATGCAAACTTGGGAGATAGGGGGAGGAGGGGGGGGGGGGGGCCTTATTTTTTATACGTTTTACATCAAAAGTCGAAAACTATGCGGCCTAAAAAAAGAATAAATGTTTGAGGACGTGCAAACAGCGCTCTTTCATATCATATACCTAATAATAAATTCATTTATTTCAGGCTATGAAAGCCCATAAAATGTAAATACAATTTTACAATAAACAAAATGACATTTTGCTGATACAGTACAATGGGATTAACACAGAAACAAATTAAATTAAAAACGTCAATAAACTAGAATTAAAAATAAAATCAGATTAAATGTCAGTCAGTACAATCAAATAAAATAAGAACAAAATAATTAAATCTAAATAATATATATATAAATAAAATAAATAATAATATATTTCATCATCATTCTCCTGCCCTTATCCCAATTTATTTGGGGTCGGCGCAACATGTCTTTTTTTTCCATACTCCTCTATTAGTCGTCATCTCTGTAGTCACCCCCTTTTTGCCCATATCCTCTTTCACACAGTCCAACCATCGTTTCTTTGGCCTTCCCCTACTCTTATAGCCATCCACATCCATACACAAGACTTTCCTCACGACATTTTCTTCATTCCTCCGTATCACATGCCCATACCACGACAACCGATTTCCACACAACTTTTCAGTCAGCGGTCCCACTTTGAATTTTTAAGAAGGCCCCTTTCAGTCCCCGTTGCAAAGAAAAATATATTTTTTTATTTCTTTCTTATTTGCGAAATACTAGTAGTGGGCAAACGTCATCTAAAACTATTCCGAATTTCAAGTTGATAGCATTAGTAGTTCTTGAAATATCCAGCTGTGACAGACGGACAGACAGACTGAGTCGTACCATAAGGGTTCCTTTTTACCATTTTGGTACGGAACCCTAAAAATATTTATTTTTTATTTCAATCTACCTAATGGCGACCAAAATATTTATTTTTCAAAATTAATATCGCCTAAGTCATTCAAGGTGTGAAGACAAACCATAAGATACCTCATTTGTTAAAATCCTTTCAGTATAAAGAAGTGTGTTTCCATTCGCCAGGTATGTTTAAGGCGCGGTATTACCGCAATAGTAAAAAAAAAAATGGTTTCTTGGGTAGTCGAGTATGACGTAATGCAATGAAAATATCCTTTGCAAAAAATACAGTGTACAGAGAAGAGTTTAAAGAAAAATTGAAACCGAATAGAATAGTAAAAAATAGTTTGATATTCCCAATAAAAATTTTGGAAATTGCTCCACAAAAGTAAACTTTGGCGTCGAACATCTCTGTATTTTCAGCGATAACAACATTTTTTTTTTTTTTAAGAATAGAATAGAATTATCATTTTATTAAAACTTTCACCGTACAATTATTTAATTTATTGTGTATATTCTGGATAATGTAAAGAAAACCCGTAAAATAAATGTCTATTCGCATCGTCAACACAACTATTATGTTCAATTCTCAACCTTATTTGAAGCTTTCTCAAATCCTAGTCAGTCCGCGTCTTAAGTTCCATGTAGGGGGCGACCATAGGTAGTCGCAGGAACGTCCCAGGGTTGCGGGAGTGTTTAAAAGATTCACCGCGACCCTGAACCGTACAGAGGCAACTGAAGGAACACACAGTAAAAGTCTGACACGCCCTCCCGCTCCACCCAGAGTGGAAGAAGTTATTTGATAATTTCCCATCATCATATTATAGTCTTCTAATGTCCCCACTGCTGGAGCACAGGCCTCCTCTCTGTGAGAGGGTGTGGGCCATAATCCACCAATTCGGATTGGTGGATGCCACATATCTACGAATTTTTGGTTCTAGGACATGCCGGTTTCCTCACGGTCGATATTTTTCTTCACCGTTTCGAGAAGTGGTGGCATTTTGGCATACCCTAAATCAGAAAGGACTAAACGCATAGTTTAGAATTAAACCACAAAGTTTAATTCAGAAGTCTAGCCAATGATTCTCTTTTTAACCGACGAAAAAAGGAGGAGGTTCTCAATTCGACCGTATATATGTTTTTTTTTTTTTTTTTTTGTGTATGTTCAGTCCTCACTCCGTCATTTATGAACCGATCTTAATGATTATTTTTTTATTAGATAGGGTATACCTCAAGGGTGGTCCCATGTCAAGGAAATCAGGATCTGATAATGGAATCCTGATAAAATTGAGAGAAAACCTCGAAAATTGTTGGCACGTTTAGCGTTTCTGTACGTATGTTCGGTCTTCACTCCGTTGTTTATGAACCGATTTCGATGATTCTTTTTTTCTAGATAGGGTATACCTTAAGGGTGGTCCCATGTCAAGGACATTAGGATCTGATCATGGAATCCTGATAAAATTGAGAGAAAACCTCGAAATTTGTGGACACGTTTTGCGTTTCTGTACGTATGTTCGGCCCTCACTCTGTTGTTTATGAACCGATTTTGACGATTCTTTTTTTCATAGATAGGGTATACCTCAAGGATGGTCCCATGTCAAGGACATTAGGATCTGATCATGGAATCCTGATAAAATTGAGAGAAAACCTCGAAAATTGGGCACGAATATTGTTTCTGTTTACTTTTCATAACTTTATCAGGTATTTGCATTTAGGAATCATCACATTATGAAACTGAGCTGATGATGGAAACCATATCTTTCCTTAACAATAGAAGTTAGCTATAAAAAACTGGTTTTAGTGACAGATACCACATAATATACTTTGAAGAAAAGACGTCTTTGGAATATTGGAGGTAACCTCAACTGGTCAATATCCGGGAACCTTATGAAAGGATGGTTACATCATCAGCTCAGTGCCAAGAGGAATGATGAAGGATTAGAAATTAGCTTCAGAGTATTTAAAGATGATGCGAGTCACAAAAAACATAAAATAAAAAACTTTTTAACAAAAAATTCAACCGACGAAAAAGAACTAAAAAGCAAAAAATAAATTAACCTTTTAAGTCTTGAGTATTGAGCTTATTTACCTACATAAAATATCAAATTTTATATAAACTAATTTTGAGTCGGCGCCAAATAATAAAACGATTAACTACCTACATCTAGCCTTCTTCATTTCTACGTACATATAAAATTTAGATATTTAATAATCAGATTGTTGTTTGGCGCCGACTCAAAATTTGTTTATATAAAATTTGATATTTTATGTAGGTAAATAAGCTCAATACTCAAGACTTAAAAGGTTAATTTATTTTTTGCTTTTTAGTTCTTTTTCGTCGGTTGAATTTTTTGTTAAAAAGTTTTTTCTATTTTCCTATCATATACGTATAGTGATGGTGTATAGTAGTGTAGTCAAATATAGTATAATTATAGGTGTATAGTTGTGTGTAAATAGATTATAAGGTACAATGGGGTTGACGTATCCGTGTGGATAAAAACCCCATAGTAAAAAAGAAAGAAAAAAAAAGTTGCCGGTTCCTCACGATGTTTTCCTTCAAAGTTCTGAGAGCAGTGGTGATGAAATAATTTACACAAAGTGAAGCGCCTGCTTAGGATTGAACTCACGACCAACAACTTGTAAGTCGCGGCCAATACCACTGGGCCACCACTGCTCATTTCCCCGCACTCGAAAAAATGCTACAGGGCGTGCAAAGGAATAGGCATACATATGTATATACCTACTCTCTATAAACACAACCCACCTTCTGAGGCAGTCGGCTAAAAACTGCAAAACTATGGGAGTAGTGCGCAAACGCAGCTAGCCGCCATACTGTTTGCCCTTCACCTAGTAGCACGACTCATCCTGTACGAGTTAGCCTTTGCCTGCCGTCGTTACTAATAAGCGCAGCTGGTTATAATAAGAATTATCTTTACTCCTATTGGGAACAGATAAATTGTATATTTGTAAAAAGTAATCTCATGGCACGGTTGGCGCAGTGTTTAATTAAAAACTTTTGTGTCTTCGTTTTTTGACACTGACTTCCGAAATTAAAGTTATTTTGCACTTTATTTGGAAGTGGGTTAAATTTTTTTTTTTTTAAAGTCTTTTATTTTTCAGTTTTTAGTTGCCTGATGGATTAAACTGTGTTAACAATTCATAGACATGCGATAGCAGCAATCGCGGTTGATTTGCTGTCAATTTTTGAAGAGTTCCGTTGTCTGTCTCCGAAACCCATCATCAGATCTATATGAAATTTAAATGCGACAATTTCGGAATAAACCCCTTTCGAACAAAAAAAGAATTTTGCAAATTCGTCAATAGATGACGGAGATATGCCCGAACATACATAAAAGAAAGAATTTCTTTTGAAATAAGCAGCACCTTTGTACTATTCTTTCTGTAATTGTTTTTTTTTCTCTTGTGTTTTGTGTACATAAATAAATAAAAAAATAAAAAAAAAATATAAAAATCCGAATTGATAACCCCCTTTTTGAAGTCGGTTAAGAAACCATTAAAAGTCGTATAACTGCGCCTGACAATTACACTAGCTAGAGTGAAGTATTTAAGCTTAGACCCAAGTAGATACTTATGGCCGGAAACTTAGACCTAAGTCAGTCGCCACAAAGCATGTAGGCATGTCATCACATACTTCTGCTCAATAAGACAACAAGTAAATTGACAGACGACCTTGTATGGGAGCGAAATACATACTGATGATTAATTTGCGCAACATTTTGTTGGCTCCCATCGTTAGTGAGATCGTTAGAGGCCCGACCCTGCTCGGAGCAGGAGGCGTCGTGGCGGCAACCGCCTCGTCACTTAAGGCGCTATTAACTGCCAATGACCTTGAGTGATTAGCTTGCGTGTTCTGTGCTGAGCTCACGTAGCTCGTCGTACGTCCACCCAGTAATAGGACTCGCCCATCAAGGAGCGCTGTCCGAAATTAGACGCATTATTAATTTATTACACATAAAACAACTGATATTAAAATAAAACACTTATACAAAATTATAAATAATTAAATGATCTTTATAATGGTGAAGGTTTCATAACAATACGCTTTATAGTTTTAGCGTGATTCTCAATTTTTTATTCGCGTTAGACATAACTTTACAAATTAATTACACTATGTTGTAAAAAAATAATTTCAAATATTCTCAGATCAAATTACGACAGTAATTGTCTAGAGTAACATATATTTTTTTCAAAGAAATAAGACTAGTCGTTTAGACGTGATGTTCAATTAAAAACCATTAAAAGTCGTATAACTGCGCACCTTAAAACACCGAAACTCCGCCTGCACTACGTAGCCCGCGAAATTCAAATTTTCTTACGTTTTTGCAATTTGCAGGTCAGTTTCAGGTTGTATGTTGGTGAAAATATGAATGGCGGCCGTAGCAAGTACGTATTTACAGAACTGTAATCATTAAAATCATCAATACAACTCTCTCAGTTAGAATTGATGTCAAATGTCATTATTTCATGAAATACTACATTTGAGATCAATTCTAACTGAAAGAGTTGTATTGATGATTTTTATGATTCTAATTCTATAAATACATACTTGCTACGGACGCGAATCATATTTTGACCAAGATAAATATCAATGAGTGGCTCTTATACAACTTATTAACTATTATATTAACACATCAAAAACCTACATGATTTTTGTTGTTAGGACTTAGAAAATTCAAAGTTTTGCGCCTTTAACTATAAATAACAATATAATTCATAGATCACGACAGGAAAAATATCTCGGTTTGCATGGATAACCGACTTACTTGGAAAGCACACATTGAGCATATCAAATCCAAACTGAGTTCAGTCTTGGGGGCACTCCGGAAAGTGACTAATTGCATACCAAAGAAATTACGTGGTTTTATATACAATTCACTTATAAAGACGCAACTCAAATACTTGATAGAAATATGGGGATTGGCTACCAAAACTAATCTAAGACAGCTTCAAACCACACAAAACAGAATTATTAAAACATTATTCCATTACAATTATCTAACACGTACAAAGGAGCTATACACTTAAGGCGCTATTAGCTGCCAATGACCTTGAGTGGTTAGCTTGCGTGTTCTGCGCTGAGCTCACGTAACGCGTCGTATGTGCACCGGGCGAGTCCCATAACTGTGACCAAGTAATGGGACTCGCCCATCAAGGAGCGCTCTCCGAAATTAGACGCATTATTAATTTATTACACATAAAACAACAGGTATTAAATTAAAACACTGTGACTAAATTATAAATAATTAAATGATCTTTAAAATGGTGAAGGTTTCATAAAAATACGCTTTATAGGTTTTGCCTGATTTTCAATTTTTTATCCGCGTGAGACAGAAATTTACAAATTATTTACACTATGTTATAAAAATATAATTTCAAATATTCTCAATATATTTTTTTCAAAGAAATAAGACTAGTCGTTTAGACGTGACGTTCAATTAAAAACCATTAAAAGTCGTATAATTGCGCCTTAAACTAAATTATTTAACATCACGCAATTATATACTTACATTCAACACCTGCAACCTAGTTAATAAAATAATCACAGGCAGCATCCACTCAAACATTACAACACAAAAACATTACTTAAGAAACAGATACAAATTAATAACAATTCGACCACGTACACTGACTTAAGAGGCCGTACACGAAATTTTGCCGATTTCGCTGATTTACGTGAGTTTACAGACGTGATTTTATAGCTGAAATATTGTAATGTATTTCTAAAAGTTTTAATGCACAACATGAAAGATCATTTCAATTATGATCTAATGTATGAGCTAGCTTTTAAATTTTATTATAATTACGATTAATTGACCACAAACCGACGACGGTTTTATGAATTTTTGCAGTAAGGGGTTTAGAATATCACATAATTACGAATCGTATTGACGTCTAAACGGTATGAAAAAATTAGAATGTATTGCTGCAAAAGTTGTCTATATAATGTATGAATCATTTTTTACCACTTTTATATAAATTTTTTGAGTAAATAAATATTTAACTTAGTCAAATTATAGAGAAAATGGGCAAAAAATTGCTTTTAATTTTGGATATTTAGAACTCTCGTTCATAAAATTAGAATTGCAAAAAATAAACTTCAGTTCACGATCAATCCATTTCTTGAGAAAAAAAATTAAAAATTACGAAAATTTGGCAATAAAAAACAATTTGAAACAACCCAAATCTCGACTTATAATACGCAACGCAAGCTTCGAATCTAGCTCATACATTAGATCATAATTGAAATGATCTTTCATGTTAAAGAAAGAAAGAAAGAAAAAGTATTTATTTGCCACAAATTAACGACATACACAACAATATGTAAACTCACGCAAAACACTCACTGTAAAATCACGTATGTCAGTGAAATTGCCCAAAATTTCGTGTACGGCCTCTTAAGGCAAAAAAAACATTGTTTGAAGGAGTACAACTTTACAACAGCCTGCATAATGACTTAAAAATTTGTGACAATCTAAATATTTACAAAAAAACTAAAATCCCATATTTACAGTTACTATTTCTAATGAGATGCCGCTGAACAGATTGTGAAATAAAATTATTTAGTTATAATAGTATGAAACTTGTTGTCATACTAAAGCTGTATTTGAATAAGATATTTTTGTGAATTCTTATGAGAAAATAAAGTTCTTTAAATCTAGAAAACCTGACACTGACCTGCAAATTGCAAAAAAACGTAAGAAAATTTGAATTTCGCGGGCTCCTGGCGCTTACACCTTCAGACAGGCGGGACTCCGGGATCGCGGACGTTCAGAGTAGAGACTGTCCGCCCACTGAGTGCTCCCAGGACAAACGGTGACTCTGTGATCACGTGCTGCCATGTCCGAGCGAGGGCCAGCGAGGCTCAGGGAAGACCCCTTTACAGTCTCCCCAGGGATGTGCTCTAACAGGTGTTGCACAGAGGGGGTGCCGGAGTGGTATTTTAAGAGGTAACGGGACTCTTTCCATGTGCTGAAGGTGATCATCGGAGTGGTTTTAGTGAAGTAAGAATCCCACACACTCTGGTCTTTTCTCCAAAAGTCCAGGCGCCTTTAGAAGGATTCCTAAAAAAGGCTCATATGACGTGACGACTGACCATGACGTCGTGCGTTCGATTTCTAGTTTCGGAAAAGTACTAAAATAGATTGGTGAAGGCTTTTTATAAGGGACTTATACACAACTGCCTATCTGACCTCCACTACCCAGTTACTGAGTAACACTGTACCTATATTGTCAGTACTGGTGTCAGATTCTGAGTACCCGTAACAACTGTCAAATATGTACAAATGATAGCCGGGACTAACAGCTTAACGTGCTTTCAAAGGCACGGAGGAGTCTCGTTATGTAATGGATGGTCATAGCCACAGTTCGACTTCGGCAACCGTTGCTTAGGTATCTACATAGATGCCCACTACCTTACTACTACCTTACCTGATGGTAAGCGATGATGTGGTCGACATGGAAGCACGCTTGCTTAGAAGAAACCTATTCACTCTTGTCTTAAATACCCCCAGGTATTTAAGACAAGAGTGAATAGGCCTTTAGGAAACACAGATTCAGTTAGGTCTAACCAAACACCAAAGAAAGACATTTTTTTTTTAGGTTGGGAAATCTCAAACAACTTCTCCCGCTCTGGGTGGCGGGAGGGCGTGTCAGACTCTTACTAACTAAAACCCACCCGTGTTTCTTCAGTTTCTCGTGCCAGCACTGCGGTAACTCTTTTAAACAGTTCCGCGACACTGGTAACAAAGCCAACTTGTCGTCGAACAAGCTCGATGCCCCAAGCCCGCTGTGTCACAACACGCATTTAACACAGTTACAAGTTTACAAGTGTAGCGTGGGAACGTAACATTTGCGCTTTCACTCGCTGCTGGTTGTCGGACGAGCGCTTGACGAAACTTAGGATTTATTGTTAGCTGTAAGCTCGATAGGTTTCAGTGAAGTGTGTCCTGGATATATTAATTGTTTCTTAAGGCGATGATAAATGAGACAAAGGGCCTGTTTCTGGTTGAGTATTTGGAGTTAAGACGCAGTTATACGACTTTTAATGGTTTTTAATTGAATATCACGTCTAAACGACCACTCTTATTTCTTTAAAAAAAATATATGTTATTCTAGACAATTTCCGTCGTAATTTGATCTGAGAATATTTGAAATTATATTTTTATAACATAGTGTAATTAATTTGTAAAGTTATGTCTAACACGGATAAAAAATTTGAGAATCACGCAAAAACTGTAAAGCGTATTTTTATGAAACCTTCACCATTTTATAGATCATTTAATTATTTATAATTTAGTCTAAATGTTTTATTTTAATACCTGTTGTTTTATGTGCTTGTAATAAATTAATAATGCGTCTAATTTCGGACAGCGCTCCTTGATGGGCGAGTCCTATTACTGGGTGGACGTACGACCAGTGCCTTTAATGCCAAAAATTTACAGGATTTCAGGCTAATGGTATGGTTTGACAAATACTCAGCTTCAAATTCTTAACTCAAAAATCGGCAGATACTCTCAAAGTGGGCTTGTTTGTTTGTTTGTTTGCCAAATCTGTATAGTTAGCACATTTTGTTGAGGGATTTCAGGTATATTCAAGACAACAGTTGGCGCCACTTAGGCGTGAGTTCTCTTCGATTAATTAAAACGTTTCTTATGACGTTAACTTAATATAACGTCTCAGTGCTGCCACCTGGTGTATGTACACATTTCAGAAATCCCTCATTAATTCGAATTTTAAATTCCGAATTGCGACCCTTAATTTACTGCTTTGTCAATTAATATGTTTTTGTTACAGGATGAGAGGGAGGGCGCGGGGCGTCGCGTAGGCGCCGTGCTGCCCTCTACAATGGAGGTACGTTAACTCAAAGCACTTTTGAATAGAGATGATTTCTGGCTAACAAATTAATAATTCTATTTAGTCCGTGTTCCGTGAGATCAATAAAAATTGACAAAGATAAAACGCATTAAAATTCATAAGTGGTACACTAAAAAAAAATAATTGTTTAGTCCGTGGGTTAGATTATCAAAAATTATTGGAAACGTATTTTTAGTTTTATCAAAATTGGTTCAATTTTTTCGTAGATGTGACGTCACGTGAAATTTCAACCCACTGTTTCGTCGATTTATTTATTTTGTTTGAAAAATGAATCCAATATTTTTTGGTAATCTATCTGACGGATCAAATGGTTTATTTTAGTCATCTATCGAGTAGATTAGTTAAAAAAAAAAACAAAAAACCCGACTGGTAAACAACAACTAAAAAGTTCCAAACAAGTCACTTTTCGAACAGTCTGATGCAGTTGGTGACTGTTATTTTAGTTCAATAAGTAACAGATTTTATGCCAAATTCTATTAAAAAAAAAACTTTAAAATTCTGAAATTTTGTTATTATTCTATAATTTAGGTGCAACAAGAAAATACATTTTACGCCTGTTTGGGGTTTCGTACCCGAAGGGTACAAACGGAGCCCTATTGCTGTCACTCACATGTCCGTCTGTCCGTCGTCGTCTGTCACAAAATAATATTAAGATAAAAAAAATATTTGTTCCGAATAAATTTTTTAACTTCCCATTGACCGATGAACTTGGTGATGATAATGTTTATTATTACGTATATTTTACTAACAAATACCAATATATTGATAAATCAGAATTTTTCTTTGATAATTTCCTCATTTTTTACGGAACCCTAAATGTGCGAAGCCCGACGCACACTTGGCCGATTTTTTTTGTGTTCAGTCAATTTTTTTTAAACTTTTTTAACCGACTTCCAAAAAGAGGAGGTTCTCAATTCGTCTGTATGTTTTTTTTTTTTTTTTGTATGTATGTTACACGATTTCTCCGTCAGTTGTGAACCAATTTTCAAAATTCTTTTTTCATCTGAAAGAATATACTCCCGAGGTGGTCCCATATAAATTTTATCGAAATTGCTTCAGCGCTTTTTGAGAAACTGAAGAAAAACGGAAAATACGTTTACCTCGATGAGGTTTTGGTGTTCTCCAAATGTTTAAATTCCACGTTCCATTATATTGGGGATTTTAGTTCTGGGGTATAACAACTAAAAAGTGAAAAATAAAAAACTTTTTTACAAAAAAAAAACAACCGACTTCCAAAAAAAAAAATACTTACACTAAAAATTTATAAATAACTTTAATTTCGGAAGTCGGTGTCAAATAACGAAGAAGTAAAAATACAAACACCGTAAGTTTTTTATATTTAGTCTGATTATACGTTCCGTGAGTTTGTCGTGGCATGGCAGCGGGCCCTAACAGAATACAGCGCTGCGTTATTAATTGTTTCTAAATATTGCAGCATGTGCTGAGTTTGGCGCCTTTTTATGTTGATACGAGTACTTTTAATAAGTTCTTGGATGAGGCACAAATAAATATTTTTCTTTCTTTCTTTATCCTGGTCGCATTATTCCTGCTAGCAGCAGGTGAGAAACATCTTTTAATCATTCTGTCTAGCCTTTTCCCAAATACGAGTATCTAGGGGTCGGCGTCCAGTCTAACCGTATGCTGCCGGGCTTCCGACGACCCGAAACGACTCTCAAAGATCCACGATTGACAGCCGGGACCAACGGCTGAACGTGCTTTCCGAGGCACGGAGGAGTTTCGATATGTAAAGATGGTCACCCATCCATGGACCAACCCCGGCAAGCGGAGCTTAACCTGATGGATCGACCTGTGCGGCTGTTATTACTTTAGCTACGAGCTCATCTTTTAAACCGCATCAAAAAGACACAAGAATTTAACTCAATAAAGCAATAGTCAGCTGTCAATCATGACGTAACGTGAAAACATGAACAGAGGGTCGGTAAATCATGGCAAATTGACAGGGTCATCACCTGTACCTGTGCCAGTTCCCAGCAATACGCCTTTAGAATACTTACCTACGTCGGTAACGCGTTTACCTAAAGCTGTGCTCTTTCAGCAAAGATTTGTGGGGACATCCTACAAATACGCACAAAAGAGTTTGTGTTTCCTGATAACTACAACCTGGGGTTATTATTTTAGCCCCAAATGTAATATAATATACAGCGGAGGCTTAGTAATAGGGCGTTGGCAACGAGACCCTATTACTAAGCCTCCGCTGTCCGTTCGTCCGCCCGTCTGTCTGTCAGCGGGCTGTCTCATGATCCGTAATATGTAGACAGTTGACATTATCACAGAATGTGTATTCTGTTGCCGCTATAACAACAAATGCTAAAAAAAAATTAAAAATCAAAAGACCTACCAGAAACGTGTTTTTTAACCGACTTCAAAAAAAGGAGGAGGTTCTCAATTCGACTGTATTTTTTTTTTTATTTTTTTTTTTTTTATGTGTGTTACCTCATAACTTCTTACAACGTGAACCGATTTTCAAGATTTTTTTTTTATTTGAAAGCTGTTGCTTCACATTTGGTCCCATTTTAATTTGGTGAAGATCTGATGAAGGACTTCGGAGATACACAATGGAACTCTTCAATAAGTGATAGCAAACCTTCCAGAATTGCTGCAATCGCATGTCTGTACATTGTTTTCACCACTTCACAATATTACATCACGCTGATGCGCTCTGAAGGGGTATACAGATTTGTACAGTTCACCCTGATACACCCTAATTTCACCAACTACGTTCAAATTCCCTAATTTTGAGGCTATCAATTCGGGCATAACTTTACTATTAATTTAGTTTTAGAATGGGGTAAAACAACTAAAAAGTGAAAAATAAAAAACTTTTTACAAAAAAAATACAACCGACTTCCGTAATACTAAAAAATGCAAAATAACTTTAATTTCGGAAGTCGGTGTCAAATAACGAAGAAACCAAATTAGAAACACCGACTTCCGAAATTAAAGTTATTTTGCATTTTTTAGTATTACGGAAGTCGGTTGTATTTTTTTTGTAAAAAGTTTTTTATTTTGGGCTTTTTTTACTCGATCTTAATAATGGCAAAAATTAGACGCGTATAATCTTGTACGATGGTACGGAACCCTTCATGCGCTAGTCTAACTCGCACTTGGCCGGTTTACACTGATTAGCAGGTTTTTATTTAATTTTTTTTCTATTCGGAAGAAGGGTAGATGTGGGAAATAAAGTAGGTACTGACTAATAATTTAAAGGAAGATTTGAATTTGATGGATGAGATATACCTGTGTTATCTTGAATTTAGAAACGAATAATTAGTATAAAATTTGTACTGGTTATGAACGAGCATGGCAGTTGAGAGTTTGTCATGCTCACTCATATGTCTCGCTGACGGTGGCGCGTGTGTTGCGTCATTCGGTTCCCCTCAATATGGTTGAGCTGAGTGGTGCTGATCCACGCGTCATGTTCGTGAACGGGCGCCGTCAGTTGAGACTGGTCATCTCTTAGCTGCCATTGGCTTGTTTTTAACCGACTTTCGAAAAAGGAGGTGGTTCTATGTTCGGCTATATGTATGTTTTTTTTTATGTATGACCGCCGATTTCTCCGTCAGTTGTGGACCGATTTTCAAAAATCTTTTTTTATCCGAAAGTATATACTCCCGAGATGGTCCTATATAAAATTTATCGAAATTGCTTCAGCGCTTTTTGAGAAACTGAACAAAACCGAAAAATACGCATACTTAAATGACGTTTTTGTTTTCTCCAATTACGAGTATGTTTAAATTCCACGTTCCATGTTATTGAGGGTTTTAGTTCTAGGGTATAACAATTAAAAATTTAGAAATAAAAAACTTTTTTACAAAAAAAAAAACAACCGACTTTCAAAATTACACTAAAAATTAAAAAAATAACTTTAATTTCGAAAGTCGGTGTCAAATAACGAAGAAATAAAATACAAACACCGACTTCCGAAAAAAAGTTAATTTTTAGTGTATTTTCTTTTTTGACAGTCGATTGTTTTTTTTTGTAAAAATTTTTTTTATCTTTATTTTCTAAATTGTTTGTTTTTTTTTGAAGTGAAAACTTCTTTAGGCGCGTTGGGCATTTTTAAGATAGGAAAAAACTATTGAGCTCGCCACCGACACTGCTACGCGATCTCGTAGCGGATTGAAGTGTGCGCTTTTATGTGAATAAACAGTTTTTCTTTCTTTCTTTCTAAAACTATTTAGGCGCGTTGGGCATTTTTGTTCAAGTTTTCACTTCTGTCGGCACTCCCGGAGTGCCACTCTTTTTTTATTTTGTTTGACATTGTTGTCACATAATAGAATCAACAAGAAATATGTAACCAGAAATTTTGTAATACATAACATGGTTTAAAAGAGTGTCCATGGAGTTTCTTGCACGTTCTTCTCCATAGAGATCTACGCCTTGGAATTTGCAAAGCTTCATTTTTCTGACTGACCGACTTATTGACAATTCAAAAGTGCCTGTAAAGGGTTTATTTGAAATAAATGCTGTGAGTTTGACTTAAGCATGTGTTTAGCGAATTTTATGAATAAGGCTGAATATTGTAAAACTAAAATCCTAGGATGAAGAAGTAAGTGAAGGTCGCATTAAGGGTCAACCGGTATCTTTACGAGCATTATAGATGGTCAATAGTCGTCTTATAATGGCTTACTGACTACGCAATTGCAATATTTGTTTGTTAGGACCCATAAATGACCCAAGTTATCCTGACGCTGCAATTAATGTGACTAGCTTGGGCCGAAAGTATTTAAAAAGTTAGGAAACCATCGACTCGAAAGAAAACTTAAAAAAAAAATACAACCGACTTCTAAAAATTACAAAATAACTTTAATTTTGGAAGTCGGTGTACATTTTTTTTTGGTTTCTTCGTTGTTTGACACCGACTTCCGAAATTAAAGTTATTTTGCAATTTTTAGAAGTCTGTTGTATTTTTTCAAAAAGTTTTTTATTTTTCACTTTTTTTTTTATTGTTGTTGTACACCAGAAGTAAAACTAAATATTAAAGTTATGCCCGAATAGATAACACCAATAACATGGAATTTGAACATTTGGAGACAACCAAAACGTCATCTGTGTATAAATATTTTTTTTATGTTGATTTTTTCAAAAACTGCTAGATCAATTTCGATAAAATGTATATGAGACCACCTCTGAAGTATGACCTATAATACAAAAGACGAATCAAGAAATCTATTCACAAATGGCGGAGACATCGCGTAACAAAAAAAAAAAATAAAAGAATTACAGACGAATTGAGAACCTTCTCTTTTTTGAAATCAGTTAAAAATCAGTGACAACAAAATGTGGCCCAAGCCCCGTTATACCTCTTAATTGGCCTTGCTCTGTTCTGTCTCCTGTTTGATAAAGAGGGAAGAGGACATTCTGTTCTCTTACTCTTCCGCTGTTCTTTTCTGATTAATTTCATTTCGGGATCTAAGACATTTGAATCTTTTCTACGGGACCCTTACGTAATTAACAACTGCCAAATATCTATAAATGACAGCCGGGGCCTTGTATGTATGTATGTAGGTATGTGGGGCTGGTTTCCGCAACTCCACGCCCAAGGCGCGTATTTTGCGTACAGGTGGGACTGCATTGTCATTCGATCCACCCCAGCTCCTCGAGGAAGGCCAGCAGCACCCTGGTGTTACAGACCATCTCGCTTAGGTTACCTGGATGTCCGAAGTGTTTTGCCCTGTATGCCCAGCCTTTACGTGGTTTCCGAGGCACGGAGGAGTCTTGTTATGTTATGGCCTCCCATTCATAAACCGACCTCGGCGAGCGTTACTTTCCTTTTAAGATCGACCCCCTTTTTTTTTTTTTTTTTGTGGGTTGGGCAATCATCCAATGACTTCTCCCGCTCTGGGTGGAGCGGGAGGGCGTTTCAGACTCTTACTGACTAAAACCCAGGGGTAGCGGATAAATGCCTAGGGGTAGCGGATAAATTCTGAAAAAGAGTTAGCGCACCCCTGGGCACTCGGGCAGGGAAGAAACAGGGGTGGGTTTTAGTCAGTAAGAGTCTGACACGCCCGGCCCGCTCCACCCAAAGCGGGAGAAGTCATTGGATGATTTCACACACCCCAAAAAAAAAAAACTCCTGTTCCTTCCCTGCCCTGAGTACCCAGTGGCGAGGTAACTCTGTTTGGAATTTATCCTCAACCCGTGGGCAGAAGATAGACCCCTGCGGTTGTTTATTATTTAGCCTCGAGGGTTATACGGGCCACACGTTTTTTTTAATGCTACTACTATATACATATACCTAATATTATAAATGCATAAGTTTGGATGGATAGATGTAAGTATGTTTGTTACTAGTATTATAGTCTAGAATATTATATTGGCTATAATTTATAATGGAGGATTTCCCACTCCACGCGAGCGAAGCCACTGGCAGAAGCTAGTATTCCCTTATGGAGCTCTAAATGCATGGAAGATACTTTCAGAGATATAAGCCAATGAAATTAGACTAGATAAGTAATCGAATCCATATCAAATAGAAATCGGGAATCGCCAACGGACAGCAAAATGCAACCGTTACAAAATACATTCGAAATAAATTCAAAATTTAAATGGACCATCGATACATCGATTTGAATATGGAACGTTGGAACGGACCAATCGTAATTGATCTATTGATTTGTCAGTTATCTGATTGTGCAATTGCGAAACGTTTTCTATTCGGGTCCAGTCGGGAAAGTTCGGCTTTTGTAGCTGTTACATGAGTGGGATGTTGGTTTATGTTGGTATTAATTTAATTAAGGCAGTTAGAACCGTGAAATATGAGGTAATATGAACTGGATTTCTGTTACGAATGCCTGTCTTTTATGGTATTTGTAAGCACTGACTGTGCTGGTACCTATTAATTGAAGTACTTTCAAAATCCTTTCTTACTAACGTTATGGATGTGAAAGTCATGTCTGTCTGTTTAGTTATTTATGCGTAACTTTATGTACAAAGGCATTCTCTACCAGTCAACCAAGGGTGGTGAAGAGGTAATATGGCAGAAGCACGTATTCCATGTCCGTTTGGAGGGCCCACTCAACTCAGTCGCCATGACAACGGCAATAAACTCTCGATTAATGTCAATAAATAATAAGTTACTGATGTCAATTTGATGATTCGAGGTGGAGCAGTGGTAGCCCAGTGGTAACGGCCCCGATTTACAAACTTATGCCAAAAAAAAAAGGTGTAGCGGATAAATTCGTAACAGAATTACCGCTCCCCTGGGCACTCAGGCAAGCAAGGAACAGGGGTGGGTTTTAGTCAGTAAGAGTCTGACATGAAGAGCGGGAGATATCATTGGATGATTCTCACACCCAAAAAAAAAAAGAAAAATAGGTACAAGTTGTACGTCGTGTGCTCAACCCCATACTTTGTGCAATTTATATAATTTATTCATCACCACTGCTCTCAAAAAAGGTCGTGGATAAAGTAATACCAGCCGCACGGGTTGATCCATCAGGTTAAGCTACGCTTGCTGGGGTTGGTCCATCTTTACATACCGAGACTCCTCCGTGCCTCGGAAAGCACGTTAAGCCGTTGGTCCCAGCTGTCAATCGTAGATATTTGACAGTCGTTACGGGTCGTTAGAAGCTCGAAAGTCTGACTTCTAGTCTTACCAAGGGGTATCGTATTACTCAGTAACTGGGTTGTGGAGGTCAAATAGGTAGTCGCTCCATGTAGCTGCATCCGGTTAGACTGGAAGCCGACCCCAAGATAGTTGGGAAAAGGCGCGGGCAGATTGATTTTGCTCTCAAAACGGTGAAAGAAAACATCGCGAGGAAACCGGCATGTCCTAGAACCAAAAATTCGAAGACATGGTGACATCCACAAACTCGGCCTACGTGGTGGTTTACGGCCCATCCTCTCTCCTAGAGAGGAGGCCTGCTTTCCTATTGGAAAGCAGCCAAACAACAATCTGGTTATTAAATATCTAAATTTTATAAGTACTTACAAATGAAGAAGGCTGTAAGTAGGTAATCAATCATTTTATTAATTGGCGCAGACTCAAAATTAGTTTATATTAATTTTGATATTTTATGTAGGTAAATAAGCTCATAACTCAAGACTTAAAAGGTTTATTTATTTTTTGCTTTTTAGTTCTTTTTCGTCGGTAATTTTTTTTGTTAAAAAGTTTTTTTATTTTATGATTTTTTGTGGCTCGCATCATCTTTTAACACTCTGAGGCTAATTTCTAATTCTTCATCATTTCTCTTGCCACTGAGCTGATGATATAACAATCCTTCCATGAAGTTCCCAGGATATTGACCAGTTGAGGTTACGTCCAATATTGTAAAGACGTCTTTTCTTCAAAGCATATTAAGTGGTATTTGTCACTAAAACCAGTTTTTATATCTAACTTCTATTGCTTAGGAATGGTATGGTTTCCATCATCAGCTAAGTTTCATGATGTGATGATTCCTAAATGCAAATACCTGATTAAGTTATGAAAAGTAAACAGAAACAATATTCGTGCCCAATTATCGAGGTTTTCCCTCAATTTTATCAGGATCTCATGATCAGATCCTGATGTCCTTGTTATGGGGCCACCCTTGAGGTATACCCTATCTAAGGAAAACATAATCATCAAAATCGGTTCATAAATAACGGAGTGAGGGCTGAACATACATACCGAAACGCTAAACGTGCCCACAATTTTCGAGGTTCTCTCTCAATTTTTTCAGGATCCCATGATCAGATCCTGATGTCCTTGACATCGGACCACCCTTGAGGTATACCCTATCTAACAAAGAAAGAATAATCAAAATCGGTTCATAAATGACGGAGTGAGGGCCGAACATACACAAAAAAAAAACCAAAAAAAAAAATACATGTACGGTCGAATTGAGAACCTCCTCCTTTTTTTGTCGTCGGTTAAAAATCTACCTAAATGCCTAAACATTTTTTTTCATTTATTTTTTGATTTAGTATATTTTCCATTTAGATCGCGTAGGAAAGTGACGTTTTTAAATTTATTATTATATTATTTTTAATAACTTAATATTTAAAAAAAAACTAGGTTTCCAAAATAGATCTACTTTTGTTAGTTCATGTCTTTCGTTTTATATCATTTTAAGCCACTGAACTATCTTCAAAAAAATTATATGGGTCTACGCTGAAAGTGGAGCAGATATTATAAGCAGGACCTAAAGCAGTTTTTAGAGTAAGATCTTAGAGCCGCCAGACATTACTTATTTTCATATTTTTAACAATATTCTGCAAAGCAGACATAAAAATTAGCACCCAAACTTTCAAGAAAAGTGAATAATGGTAACTTTAGCGCCTGATACCGGTAAATTTGCCGTCGCCGTTGGCCTAAGCTAGCAGGTATGCGTACGTTTAAACATACTCATCATCATCTGCCTAGCCTTTTCCCAACTATCTTGGGGTCGGCTCCCAGTCATTACATGGCGCGACTGCCTATCTGACCTCCACAACCCAGTTACTGGGTAATACGATACCCCTTGGTGGTCTGATTTTGGTTTTTGGACTGGTTTGTGTGTTCAAAGTACATACTAACACTACTCAATCCCACACATTTTGTTAATCAGAAAATAAGTAATTTCTGTCGGCTCTGGGATCTTAGACTATCTTGAACGTAGCAAACAATAAAAAACTTTGATACAAAAAAAAACAACCGACTTCCAAAAAAGAAAATAGTGTTTCTATTTTAATTCTTCGTTATTTGACACCGACTGCCGAAATTAAAGTTATTTTTTATTTTTTAGTGTATTTTCTTTTTTGGAAGTCGTTTGTTTTTTTTTTTGTAAAAAAGTTTTTTATTTTTCAGTTTGTAATACCTTATAACGAAAAACCTCAATAACATGGAACGTGGTATTTAAACATACTCGTAATTGGAGAAAACAAAAACGTCATCTAGGTATGCGTATTTTTCGTTTTTTGTTCAGTTTTTCAAAAAGCGCTGAAGCACTTTCGATAAAATTTATATGGGACCACCTCGGGAGTATATTATTTCGGACAAAAAAAATTGAAAATCGGTCCACAACTGACGGAGAAATCAGCGGACTAATACATAGAAAAAAAAACATACAGTGGAACATAGAACCTCCTCCTTTTTCGAAAGTCGGTTAAAAATAGACCTTAAGGCGTCAATCCGACTTATAGCATGATTGAACCGTACTAATAAAATGTCGAAATGAAACCATTTCCACGATGCGCATGCGATGCGCGCTTTAGAATGGCGTAGAGGCGCGGTCGATTTCCTAACACTGTCGGTAACTTGGTAACATCCTAACTAGAATTACGCAATGTACATGAAACTAGGTGAAACAGTATACAGCTACGCCTATCTTAGAACTATATTTTGATGTTTGAACAGAAAATCCAAACTTATAACTTCGGGCTTAAGAGGGAACAGGGGTTGCGATTTTCCATATAAATTTATTTCCCTTTTTTCTTCCTGAATAATCTCTTCTAGAGCAATAGTTTTTTTTAAATTAAGTCAAGGTCTGCTATAGACACGTCCCTGTCATTTCCTTTTTTTTCAGAAACTAGTAAGTAAAGAAAATATGCCCCGCCTAAAATGACAATAATAGCCTATTTTTACCGCCGTGATAAGAGGACTACCAGAAAAATTCGAAGTGTTTTTAACATAAAAAATTTAATAGAAACCTAGATATACTCTTTCTTAATTTTTTTGTGGGAAAATAATTCAATCGGCTCAATTTTCGAGGAGAAAAAAGGGGAATACGAAACGTCGATCTCGTCAAATTTTTTTGTGATAAAATTGGTCTGAGCTGCAGCTGTCTCTATCGCACTTTACGGGGGCAGGATTGAGGAAGCACGACGGCAATAGTTTCTTCAAATACATATTTTTCAAATTCCTTGCAGGTCCCGTTCCCTCTTAAAGGAACCTATCATTGCACGATTGGGATAAAGTCCCGAAGCTTACCTATCCAATGTCGGGGTGCCCTAAGTTAATTTAAAACCTTTAAGTCAAGACTTAATAGGTTACTTCTAGGCAAGCGTGCTGGAGCACGGATGATGTCGACGTCCTCAGATGATCGTAAGAATAGTTCTTTTATTTTTTATTGTTGATACGCACACGTTTGACCACTATCTCACCTGATGTTAAGCGATGCTGTGGTCAAAGATGGAGCACGCTTGCCTAGAAGTAACCTGATCACCTTTGACTTAAAGACTCCCAGAGAGTTCTCCCAGAGTCTACTAATGGAACGGGCTTGGCGGAATCCAATTATCACACACACTCCCCAAAATGTAACCGATAGAAAACTGACTGGCCAGCAACTCGGCGTCTATGCTCAAGACTTTTTGGCTTCGACTCGACGAGCCTATCATTGCCGATGTTGTTGTTGTTGTCTTGACTCTTTTCTCAATTGTCTCAATGGCATCAAGCTGTTACCTGGCAGATCCGTCCCCAAGATGAGAGCAGTACTCCATACACGATCGAAATTACGCTTAATAAAGTTTGAGCAGCTGTTCCGGTGTGAAGTACCGTCTCACCTTTGCCAGGATTCCCAGCTTTTTGCATAGAAAGAATAGAAAACGTTTATTCGACACAGACATAACATAACACAACAGCAACGAACAAAAGGTAAAGAAAAAGAGTACCTAGTACTCAAAGTTACAATAAAATAGGTAGAATCAAGGGCGGATCCAGCCCTCAAAAAAACTTGTAGAAAACCGATTTTCTGGTGGTCCAGCCACCCGAAAATCGGTCAAGTGTGAGTTGCATTACGGATTCAATACAAAATACTATCTAGTCATTAATATATAATGTAAAAAAGCGAGGTCCCATAACACTTCCCTGTGGGACACCATACATAACTTCACGTTCTTGTGACCGATGTGACTCTTCTCGTTTTGTAGTTATGTTTTTCCTACTGATCTCCGTTATTTTCTTTCTGTTGTATCTATCGATTGTGTTACTTCAAAGGAGACGCTTACAAATGACACCCCGGCCAAGATCTTGTACAGTGTTAGGCAAGTTACAATAAAACAGGTAGAATCAAGGGCGGATCCAAGCCTCAAAAAAACTTATGGAAAACCGATTTTCTGGTGGTCCTGCCACCCGAAAATCAGTCAAGTGTGAGTTATAATAATAATAATAATAATAATATTTTTTATTGCCATAGTCAAGTTACAGAAAAGTGTGAGACCCTGGCTCCAGAGCTAGGCAAAATTACCTGTATTTCAGGAGCCAAGTTGCATTATGGATTCGATAAAAAATGCTATCGTTCGATTGTCTTACTTCAAAGGAAACTTACAAATGACACCCCGGCCAAGATCTTGTACAGTGTGTTAGGCCCTCCATAGACGGACTGTTCAGAGCAGTCGAGACCAACTGCACTGCACTATCAAGTTACAATAAAACAGGTAGAATCAAAGGCGGATCCATGCCTCAAAAAAACTTGTGGAAAACAGATTTTCTGATGGTTCTGCCACCCGAAAATCGGTCAAGTGTGAGTTGCATTACGTATTCGATAAAAAATGCTATCTATCGATTGTATTACTTCAAAGGTGACGCTTACGAATGACACCCCGGCCAAGATGTTGTACAGTGTTAGGCCCTCCATAGACGGACTGTGTAGAGCAGTCGAGACCAACTGCACGAGAGCAGTCGTGTGCGATTGGGGGGTCCATAGACGAACTACTTGGAACAGTCAGTACATTTTATCTGTGACTGCAAAAGAACTGCTTGAGCGGTCCGTGTATGGTGAATGTCAATTTTGTATTGAAGCTGCAGATCACCCAACAGCCACCACTTAAAACTCGGCACTGACTGCTCCAAGCAATCCGTCTGTGGAGGCACAGTCCGCGCGGGTTTCCGCGAAGCGAAATTATCAGCATCTCCCGCACGGTCTCCGGTGAGGCGGCGAGTCTCCTTGCCGGACTGTCGCCATGGGATCTGGAGGCCAAGGTCCTCGAGCTCCTCTGGCAGTGGTGCGAGGAGGCGATACGCCGCCACGCCGGGGCGAAACTCCGCTGCCGCGACACCTCGCGGCTCGGCGGACGGAGCTCCGGCAGGATGTCATGGCGATATGGAGACAGCGACTGTCGCAACCCAGCGCTGGGCACGCCACTATTGTAGCGGTAGTGCTTTTGACAAGCAAGAAATTTTAGAGTGCTTGTATCAAGAAAAAACGGCAGGTTGCTTGGAGTGAGAGATGAATCCCAGAGATTGCTTCCATTTTTGCCTCTTAATAATATTCTCTGTAATGTCATAGAAAACTTAAATCCCGGAAAAATATCAATGTTCCTTAGGGACAAGCCGCGAGAGCAAAGTCCCGCGAAAAAGTCAGTGTTATCTTAACTATAAACCGGTCTGGTACTTCGGAGTGCCGTGCGTTTCTTAAATTACTCTTTTCCTTCGCATATGGTAATTTGTTGAGGAAAACCTCCACTTAGAGCGATAGGCGGGTCTGGGCGCGGCTCATTTCTTAAGCGGATGGTAGCTACATCCTTAGGAGATTTGGATAAAATATTAGCAAGCTGAGATACCTTTTTTAGGGTCCCCTACCCAAATGGTAACGTTTATCCCAGCGGAGTCTTAGTAATAATTAAGACTCGGCTGTCCGTCTGTCTGTCCGTCTGTCACCAGGCTGTATCTCATGAACCGTGATAGTTAGACAGTTGAAATTTTCACAGATGATGTGTTTCTGTTGCTGCTATATAACAAAAAATTAAGTGGGGCTACCATACAACAGACATGATTTTTTTGCCGTTTTTATGGATAATAGTACGGAACCCTTTGTGCGCGAGTCCGACTCGCACTTGGCCGGTTTTTTTTTAATGGTGCAAGCCGTGCAAGCCTATGTATTTTTTTTAATGGTGCAACCCGTGCAAGCCTATGTATTTTTTTTAATGGTGCAACCCGTGCAAGCCTATGTATTTTTTTTTTAGTTTTGGAAATCTTCAGATGACTTCTCCCGCTCTGGGTGGAGCGGGAGGGCGTGTCAGACTCTTACTGACTAAAACCCACCCATGTTCCTTCAGGTGCCTGTGCGTTCAAGGGCCGCGGTGACTCTTTCGAACAATCTGGCTGGGCTTGTTGTGAGATACAAATAAATATTGTTTCTTTCTTTCTTTCTTCCAGTCTTAACTAGATGGAAGGCTGACCAGGCTTCTGACTACCCGTAACGAGTGTCAAAGATTTACAAATGACAGCCAGAACCAAAGTTCGTTTATTTCCGTGCGTTCAAGTGTTTTTGCCATTCCTTTTATTGGAATCAAGTGTAACAGCTCACAATTTTAGGACCCATTAATATTAGTGTTTTTAACCAGTGGTGCTTGGCAACTGGGCTTACTCCAGTTGTAAATACCCTCTTTGTGCCTAATGGCCTTGCTTTGTTCTGTCTCCCGCTTGATTAGGAGGGAAATGGAAATTATGTATTTCTTACTCCTCCGCTGTCTTTTCTGATTAATTTCGTTGCGGGACCCAAGACAGTTTAATCGTTTCTCTGGGACTCGTCGAGCTTCATTGCCTCTGCGTCTTTTCTGGTGGTCGCCACTTTTGATTCTGGTTTACAGAAGTTACAGTAGTTTGGGAATAGTGTGGCGGGTTTGTCCCAAAAAAAGCCAGAACCAACAAGGAATCTCGGCAGATTAGGATGGTCACCAATCCACGGACCGACCTCGGCAAGCGTTTTATTTTTAACTTTATTAGTCTTGCGCTTGACCACTATCTCACCTGATGGCAAGCGATGATGTGGTCGACGATTGAGCACGCTTGCCTAGAAGTAACCTGTTCACTCTTGACTTAAAGACCTCCAGGTTGTAGGTATCCAGAAACAGAGACTGACAGGAAGTTCCACTCCTCGTCATTTAACCTTTTTTTTTTTTTGGGAGTTCCAATGACATCTCTCGCTTTGGGTACAGCGGGAGGGCGTGTCAGACTCTTACTGACTAAAACCTATCTCTGTACCTTGTTCCTTCCTTGCCTGAGTCGCCAGGGGAGCGGTAACTCTGTTACGAATTTATCCGCTACACCTGGGCATTCGTCGTTCAACCTTCAAGATCGACCCGTGCTGTGTAGCTGTTACCAGCCACGAGCTACTCTAAAAGAAAACTCTTTTTTTTATATAAAACGTTGCCCCACACTAGGAATTACTCCTGTATCGTGGGTGCGTTTACAAACATGTATACTCACATACACAAGACACCGAGACCCGAAACAACTATCTGTAGGTCATACAAATATTTGTTCCGTGCGGGAATCGAACCCGCGACACGCAGCGCAGCAGCCGAACGCTCAACCACTGCGCTAACCGTGTCGCCTCTGGTTGGAGAGCGAGGGAGAATCAGACTCTTACCGACAAAATTCCACTCGTGTTCCTTCAGTTGTCTGTGTGTTCGCGGGCCGCGTTGACTCTTTCATACACTCCTGGCAAACAGACCGACCTTGAAGATCTTGAAGAGCTGTTATTATTTATCCACGAGCTCCTCTATCGCTCACTTATGATGGCGCTGATGAAATATGTAGTAGGAAAACGCGATATAATGATTATCCTGAGAACAGATTGCGGTGGCGTGTCTGGGCGCGGCTCGTTCATAAGCGGATGCCGGCGCCATCTTTAGGCCGTTCGCACACGATGCGAGGTCGGTTTAATCCATACAAATATTATAAACTAGCTATTGCCACCGGCTTCGCTCGCGTAGAATTAATACTTTCCCACAAGACCATGACTCCGACTATGACTGTAAGAGCCGAAAATTATGGGCTCTATCAGCAGTATTGCAATGATTCTTTCCTCCATGGAAATACGTTGAAGGAAAACATCATGAAAAATTTCCTCAAAAATGATTCTAGAATGGAATCATTTTTTTAGGGTTCCGTACCCGAAGGGTCCAAACGGAGCCCTATTGCTGTCACTTACGCACGCGTCCGTCTGTCACAAAATTTTGTTCCGAAGATTTTTTTAACTTCTCTTTGACCTATGAACTTGAAATTTGGTGATAATGTTTATTATTACGTATATTTTACTAACAAATACCAATATATTGATAAATCAGATTTTGTTCAATGTTACCTTTGGACATTGAATCAGCACTCGGCCCGGCTGGCTCGCGGCCAAGTTAAATTAATGATTTGGTTGCATCTTACACGTTTAAGACACAAAGATTTTTGTATAATAGTGTGAAGTGTTAAGAAAAAGTAGGATATAAGCTGTAACATATTGTAAATAAATCAGATTTGAATTTTATATTCTTATCTCATTACCCCTCACTGTGGCCAAGACACCTTTAGCCATCTCTGATCGGTCTCGTGAGTCTGCGGGACTGGCAGTGAGCTTACCCTTCCCGAACCTGGAATTCCTGTCCATTATCCGTCTGTACCTAGTATCATCATTCTCCTGCCCTTATTCCAGTTTATTTGGGGTCGGCGCAACATGTTTTTTTTCTTTCATACTCCTCTATCAGTCGTCATCTCTGTAGTCACCGCCTTTTTACCCATTTCATCTTTCACACAGTCTAACCAAGTCTGCACCTAGTATGTGTATACTCGTAGATAAATATCTATATACATACTAGGTATATGATAGGTTAGGGCTATAGGGCTGGTAGGTCTGAGTAGGTCCTTTAACTTATCTTATATTTTCATGTACAGTCGTTAACACACAACACACTTAACACTACTTTTTTTTTTTTTTGTGGGGTTGGAAATCATCCTATGACTTCTCCCGCTCTGGGCGGAGCGGTAGGGCGTGTCAGACTCTTACTGACTAAATCCCACCCCTGTTCCTTCCTGCCTTTGAGTGCCCAGGGGCGAGGTAACTCTGTTTCGAATGTATCCTCAACCCCCGGGCAGACACTTAACACTACTGCGGCCGTACGTGACGTGTGTTAGGGTGGGCGTACAGATTTTTTCTTTGAAATTCCCTCATTTGGAACGGAACCCTAAATGTGCGGAGTCCGACACGCACTTGGCCGATAGACTCGCGTTTGACCACTATCTCATCGGTAAGCGATGATGTGGTCGACGATGGAGCACGCTTGCCTTTTTTTTTTTTGTGGGGTGGGAAATCATCCTATGACTTCTCCCGCTCTGGGTGGAGCGGGAGGGCGTGTCAGACTCTTACTGACTAAAACCCACCCCTGTTCCTTCCTGCCTCGAGTGCCCAGGGGCGAGGTAACTCTGTTTCGAATTTATCCTCAACCCCCGGGCAGGCATCGGCCATGACGGGCCCCGTCTCTTGCTGACAACTCTTTGAGGCGCGCGTGGAACACTACGCGCCGTCGACTCTCGGGCCTGTTGCTGATCGGACGGCGAGCTACCCATTACTCGCCGTCCGCAGGCCCGGATCTACGGTGGCCGGAGATCGTCTCGCGGCGCCGGAAGTCCCAGGCGTCTCCTGAGGCGGCTGCTGCTGAGGGCGTGAGGGCGACTCCGTTGTTGGTGCTCTCTCACGCGTCCCGCCTCCGCCTTCGCGAGCATTACTGCTTCGCAGAAGGGAGGAGACGGCTTCCCATTCCCTCTCGCTCCGTACCATGGCCTGAACCAGGGCAGGGCGCGAGAGGTCGCTGCCGCCTATCGCATCCACGAGGACACGGCGTGGCTCCACCTAAGCGGGGCAGACCTCCACCGTATGCTCCACCGTGTCCTCTGGGCGATCCGTGCAATGGAAACACCCGGGCGTCACCTCCCGCTTGATCCGAAACAGGAACCTCCCGAAACAAGCACGCTTGCCTAGAAGTAATCTATTCACTCTTGACTTAAAGTCTCCCAGGTTGTAGAATCAAAAAATCGAAGACATGTGATGTGACATCTACTGACCTGGACTGGGCGCGCGTGGTGGATTACGGCTCAATACCTCTCCTAGAGAAAAGGCCTGAGTCCCGGCAGTAGTTACATTATAGGCTGATTTATTCTATTAAATAATAATAATAATAATCTTTATTTAATCAGACTACTATGTGGTCTATAGTGTTAGTAACAAAATAGCTTATCCTATGTTAGTACTTAATAACTAAAACCGATCGGGTCCTATTTGTTAGTGCCCACACTAGCGGGCTGTCTACCCGGGCAACTATCGATTGCAGGATATACCGATTATAGGATATAATTTGCAGGTAGTATCAGGTTGTGTAAGAGCACTGGTGGCCCAGTGGTATTGGCCGCGACTTACATGTTGTAGGTCGTGAGTTCAAACCCAGGCAGGCGCTTTACTTTGTGTAAATTATTTCATCACCACTGCTCTCAAAACGGTGAAGGAAAACATCGTGAGTAAACCGTCATGTCCTAGAAACAAAAATTCGAAGACGTGGCATCCACCAATTCGCATTGGGCCCGCGTGGTGGATTACGGCCCACACCCTCTCACAGAGAGGAGGTCTGTGCCCCAGCAGTGGGGACATTAAATGGCTGATGATAATCAGATTGTGTGTTGATCAAAATATGATTCGCGGCTGTAGCAAGTACGTATTTACAGAACTGTAATCTTTGTAATCATCAATACTACCTTCTAAGTTCATATTGATGTATGGAATGACTTTTTCATGAAATCATGTCATTTGACATCAATTCTAAGTGAGAGCGTTGTGTTGATGATTTTAATGATTATAATTCTATAAATACATAGGTACTTGCTATGGTTTGCGAATCATATTTTGACCAACATACAACCTGACAGCTGACACTGACCTGCGAATTGCAAATCAACATGATAACATTTGAATTTCGTGGGCTACTCTGTACATTTTTTTTTGTGGGGTGGGAAAATATCCAATGACATCTCCCGCTGTGGATGGAGCGGGAGGGTCTGTCAGACTCTTACTGACTAAAACCCACCCCTGTTGCTTCCCTGTCTGAGTGCCCAGGGGTGCGGTAACTCTGTTAAGAATTTATCCGCTACCCCTAGGTATTCAGGCACTGGCCACGATGGGCCCCGTCAGTGGTGGAAGACAAACATCTCTGAGGCGCGCGTGGAACACTACGCGGCGTCGACTCACGGGTCTGGTGCTGATCAGACGGCGAGCTATTCACTACACGCCGTCCACAGGCCCGGGTAGATATACTCTTTACTGTACACCTTAAGGTACATTTCACCTTAAGGGGTTGAGGATAAATTCGAAAGAGTTACCTCGCCCCTGAGCATTCAGGGCAGGGAAGGAACAGGGGTGGGTTTTAGTCAGTAAGAGTCTGACACGCCCTCCTGCTCCACCCTAGAGCGGGAGATGTCACTTGATGATTTCCCACACCACAAAAAAAAAGATGTACCGTAAAGAGTATTCATCTGCCTAGCCTTTTCCCAACTATCTTGGGGTCGGCTTCCAGTCTAACCGGATGCAGCTGAATACCAGTACTTTACATGGAGCGACTGCCTATCTGACCTCCACAACCCAGTTACTGGGTAATACGATACCCTTTGGTAAGACTGGATGTCAGACTTTCGGGCTTCTGACGACCCGTAACGACTGTCAAAGATCCACAATTGACAGCCGGGACCAACGGCTTAACGTACCGTAAAGAGTATATCTATCTATATTTGCTAATGCTTAATAGCGAGACTGATTGCTTGTCGCATCGCTCACGTTAGCCCTACTGTCCTACTCGTATACCTCACGATCACGACAGTGTAATCAACACATAATTAGAGCCGGCTCACCCGGTGATTGATAAAAATCGTGATGTTACACAAGTGTGAGGGGGCGTGGCGACGCGCTGCGTATGCGCAACTATGTGCTCTAGTGCGGTCACAGTTGTAGCGGATCGTTCTTTATTTTAGGAAAGTTTTATGCGTATTCTTTTAACTTACTGACATTTTATTTTGATCTGAATGATTTAAATAAATTTTAAATGTTTCATTTAGTTTGATTATGTGTATATATATTTTTGATGTATTTACAATAGATGCATTCATAATAATTAAAATTGAAAAATGTTGAAAATTCAAAAATTAATAATGTTATATTTTGGAATTCATTGGGTTAATTCATCAAGTTTGTATATTATGCATGTTTAGAATGAGTGAAATAGTTACAAATATGTTTCTTGTCTTATAATTGGACTTCAATTGAAATGTGTTGTACGCATGCAATTTGTGAGAAATAAAAAAGCTTATTATTATTATCTCTACTTATCTCTACTATTATTCAAACTGTCGGTTCAAAAAACATTTTTAATCCTTTTTAGAGAAACGAGTATTTAGGCAGTATTGTACCACGACTGGGTTAAGGCCTACCCCAAGTCCTTCCAGAAACTCTTCTCTTCTACAGGTTTGAGGAAGTATCGATTGGCATCATAAAAGTTTTTGTGTGAACAAACCATTTTCTAGCGGACTGTAAGTATTTTTTTCTTAATCTGTGAATGCAGGTAGCAATTAAACAAATATTTAAGGACCGTTACCAAAGAACTTTTCCCTTTAGCTAAAACCGTTAAGGTACCTAAACAAAACTAGTTTTGAACAAGAATAGTGAAGAAACCCTTTAACACTGCCCAACCCGAGTACCGAACTTAGGAAAAAGAAAGAAGGGGTGCATAACTGTGTCGTTTGCAACAACCAGACCCACGAGGCTGTCAATACAACCGACCCACGAGGCTGTCAATACAACCGCTGATACTGAATCCCCACCCCTTTTGCAACGCATGCGCAAGCGACGACCGACCACACACGAAGATTCACGATCTTTGCGCCGAACTGTTATTTTATGAAGTGTTATATTGTGCAATAAATTATATGTGATTGGTTATATCGACAAATTGTTTGAATTTTTTAGTACTAGCTGTGCCCCGCGGTTCCACCCGTGTATTATTTTTCATCTTTTATCCTCCTAAGAACCTTCAACGAATAAGTAGTTTAAAAAAAAGTTCATTCAAATTGGCCCAGCCGTTCTCGAGTTTTGAGCTTAGCTTAGCAACAAATTTAACCATTCATTTTTGTTGGAATTTATTTAGTGTCTGTGTTTGTATCTCGATCTCTTATCAGTACCTATATAGCCTCTCACCACTTTAAGAGAGAAGCCAACTGGGAAGAAAAGTATCCACCACCTTACGACTTCGTGAAGCCCCAAGAGCAGTTGCCCCTCGGTCGAGGACTGCAGTGGCCTTTATGGAAACCTCTGAATCGATTGCGTACCCAAATAGGCCGTTGCAAATAGAATTTATCGAAGTGCGAGTGCGGTGCTCCTGATCAAACTATGTCTCAACTGCTTGAGTGTCCCAAACGTGCTTTCACCTGCACCCTCGATGATCTGAACAAGGCCTCCGATGCCGCTCTAAACGTGGCCACTTACTGGACCCAGTATAACTATGTAACCACCACTACACAAAAATGAGAAGAAGATATCGTGCCGATAACCGACCAACTTGATCTCCTTGGTGTTACGTTAACATCTACCCTCAATTTTGGTCCCTTAATAGGGGCAAACGCTCAAGTGGCTCTCAAAAAGTTGGGGGTCCTCGCAAAGGTGGGACGGTACTTAACGCCGGAACAGCTGCTCCAACTCTATCAAGCGCAAGTTCGATCGTGTATGGAGTACTGCTCTCATCATTGGGACTGATCTGCCAGATACCAGCTTGATGCCCTTGAGCCAATTGAGAAACGAGCCAAGAGGATCATCGGCAATGATAGGCTCGTTGAGTCGAAACTTCAAAGTCTTCAACATAGACGTTGCTAGCCTGTCGGTTTTCTATCGGTTACATTTTGGGGAGTGTGCGACGGAATTGCATAATTTGATTCCGCCAATCCCATTCCATCATCGGACCATAAGACTTACGGCGATGCGCCACCGGTACATGGTGAACATCCCATCCACACTGACAAAACGTTTTGAGAACATATTCATTGTGCGTACAGCTAGAGAGTGGAATTCCCTACCGGAGTCAGTGTTTCCTGATAGCTACAAACTGGGAGTCTTTAAGTCAAGAGTGAATAGGTTACTTCTGGGCAAGCGTGCTCCATCTTCAACCACATCATCGCTTGCCATCAGGTGACATAGTGGTCAAACGCGTGCCTATCAACAGTAAAAAATAAAAAAGAGCCTCTAACTGAGTAAATGAGTATGTATGAATCGTAGCAGGTGACGTTCTGTAGTTTCTGCATGAATAATTGTTAAGTATCTACAAGTTGGAAACGACAATACAACAAAACTGAAAACATTGGCAATTCTCATCATAAAAAAAAAAATACTATGGGACTAAATCAAAAATGGCGAAAATAAACAGTTGTTCAGTACATATTGCGAAAGTATGCAAACCGGGGCAATAGAATGCACGGGGCAGTGATTTTTTTACGCGATTTTAGTGTTGTACCCATCTTCTTAGCGTGTCGATGGCAAATTTAATATTTAAATATTATGATTGGCCCAGTATTCAGCGAAGGTATCATCAACTGCATTCGCGGACGCAGCCATAAAGTTCTCACATGTACAGGCGACAAGGCCATTGTAATAGCACAGTCTATACATCTTTTACAGGCTTTTATTTAACTTGCAATTTATGTATGAATGTAACTATGTTTTTTCGGGTGGAATCTTGCAACTCAAATTAGACCCACTTCCCGATGTTCGATTGGACTCAAGTTTGGTTTACTTATGTATCTTCGGTAAAAATACAATGATATGGTACCATGAAGCTGGTCTGATGATGGAGACGGAAGATGGCCATAGGAACTTCTGAACTTGATATTGATATCTTACAGTTATTCCGAACTCACATAGCCATATATAAGCCATCAAAGACTTCTGTGGTTTGTAGCATATATATGTGATACTGTGTTATATATATGTTTTGATCACCAATAAAAATAAAAAAAACTAAACAAGATAAAACCCATCTAGTCTGGACTCGATTGATTCGTCTTGAGAAGCATTTTACGCCTACACGATATCCAAGGACTGATGATGAAGCTGGAAGGTGGCCACAGCAACTCTGTAATAAAACAACATAAGCACATCTAGTTTGGGCTCAATTGGTTCGTCTTGAGGAGCACTTTACATCACATCATAATATTTGTAGAATAAACATCACGTCCACTCTAAAATATTAACCAACTAAAAAGTTAAAAATAAATTAAAGGTAAAAAAATATTTTTAATGACATGCTTTTATCTGGGACAATGAACTGAAAACTTAAAAATATATTCTAGTCAGTATTTGGCGTTGTTTGAAGTTTGAGGCACAAAAGTATAGTAAATACCTAACCTGTAACGGGTAGTGCCTCAAGCTTTTAATAATATAGGTAAGTATACACCAAATACTTACTAGAATATATTATTAACTTTTTAGTTCATTGTCCCAGATATAAGCTTGTTTAAAAAAAAAAACCTTTATTTTATTTCAATCAGCCTAGCCTTTTCCCAACTACCTTGGGGTAGGCTTCCAGCCTAACCGGATGCAGCTGAATACCAGTACTTTACGTGGAGCGACTGCCTATCTGACCTCCACATCCAGACGATACCCCTTGGTAAGACTGGTTGTCAGACTTTTCGGGCTTCTGATGACCCGTAACGACTGTCAAAGATCCACGATTGACGGCCTGAACCAACGGCTTAACGTGCTTTCCGAAGCACGGAGGAGTCTCGGTATGTAAAGATGGTCACCCATCCATGGACCAACCCCGGCAAGCGTAGCTTAACCTGATGGATCTACCCGTGCAGCTGTTATTGCTTTAGCAACGAGCTCCTTCTTAACCTTTATTTTATTTATACTGTGGTAATAGTCGTTTAAAATGATGAATAGTGCCAACTTTTTCATTTTAATAGTGCTGTCGTCTCTATCTTGTATATTCTATTTATGTTTACGCCAGTTAAGTCCCTTGTTATAGAGGGCTAGCCTATAATAATATTTTGTAAGCAAATACTACTATAGTCTTAGCGAATACTTAAATGATAAATTATAAGTAACTTCTTATCTATCTATTTATATGCTCAAATACTCACTAAAAGATACGCCTACCTACTCATAATACGAAAAATTTATATATATTTAAGTATATTTTAATAAATATGGAGCGTCCAATAAATAAGTCACCTTAATTGATAATAAATATTTGGTAATAAATAAAGATAATTAGTTAGTAATAATTATGTAATTATTAATTGATATGTATATACAAACGAATAATAAAAGTGAATAAAACTATAATATAATAATGGTTTTCACAATGTTAGGTACTAATTTATTATTATGTACATAATTTAAAAAATAAATGAATGAAAAGCAATATAATTGTTAAATTCAATTCTGTATTAATAAAACAGTAGTTGTTTTCCCCCTCTCTCCTACTTGATCTATGCTGTGCCCTACAGGGTCCATAATTGTGACTAATATAATAATTTCCCTACCAACTATAAACGTTATGGTACGCAATAAAGAATTGAGAATATTACCATAAACCGACAAGTCACACAAACAACACTCTTTTATTACTAGCCCGTACTGTCCCGCTGCTGGGCAAGGGCCTCCCTCCATTTCTTCTAACGGTCATGATTATTCGCTTCTTCTTTCCAATTCTTTCAGCTTTCAGCCTTTTGAGCCACATAAACGATTTGTGTTTTGGAGCGCTGTGTAGTTTTTCGAACGTGGCCGCATACTTCATCATCATTTCAGCCGAAAGACGTCCACTGCTGGACATAAGCCTCCCCATATGTCTCCACAACGACCGGTCCTGTGCGTCTCGTATCCATCGGCTATCCGTCTCACACTTAGTAGTCACATATCTCTCTAGCTTTTTAACCGACTTTCGAAAAAGGAGGAGGTTCTATGTTCGACTGCATGCTTTTTTTTTTTTTTTTTTTTATGTATGTCCGCCGATTTCTCCGTCAGTTGTGGACCGATTTTCAAAATTCTTTTTTTATCCGAAAGAATATACTCCCAAGTTCGTCCCATATAAATTTTATCGAAATTGCTTCAGCGCTTTTTGAGAAACTGAACAAAAACGAAAAATATGTATACCTCGATGACGTATTGGTGTCCTCCAAATGTTTAAATTCCACGTTCCATGGTATTGGGGTTTTTAGTTCTGGGGTATAACAACTAAAAAGTGAAAAATAAAAAACTTTTTTACAAAAAAAAACAACCGACTTCCAGAAAAAAAAATACACTAAAAATTAAAAAATAACTTTAATTTCGGAAGTCGGTGTCAAATAACGAAGGAGTAAAATACAAACACCGACTTCCGAAATTAAAGTTATTTTTTAATTTTTAGTGTATTTTTTTTTCTGGAAGTCGGTTGTTTTTTTTTGTAAAAAAAATTTTTGATACGTTTCGTTCAACATCATTTCCAGGTATGCTAATAAAATTCAAGTTGAATATAACCGAACCCAGTCAGTTGAATAAAAACAGGTATTACCGAAACGAATAAAAACTCGACCGTTTAAACACCAGTTATTAAACTGCTTACTCCGTTTTCTATAGGGTTGGCATACAAAATCTAAACCATGATTTTAATATTTTCCTCGTGTAATATGTTTGTCTTTTTCTTCCTGGCACGACAGTGACTTATATTTTTAACCTACTTCAAAACGGAGGAGGTTATCAATTCGGATGTTTACAAGTATTTTTTTTTTGTTTTTTTTTTTTTATGTATGTTCGGGCATAACTAACATAGTCTGAAGAATGGTTATGAGAGAGTGCATAGTGGTTGGGGGTACGGAGACCGTAATACTGATGGCGAGACACTGCTGCAAGCTGCTTCGAATTTTGACCTGGCAATAACTAACACCTGGTTCAAAAAGAAAGACAAATACCTGATCACTTACAAAAGCGGCCAGCACGCGACCCAAATTGACTTTTTCTTGGTGAGACGAAACAGTCTCAAAACAGTCAAAAACTGTAAAGTGTTGCCAGGCGAAGGCTTAGTCTCTGAACACAGGCTCATAAGATGGACGTAACAATCAGTGTCTCGTCCAGTAGGAACAAAGAACGGCCCGGTATAATGTGAGTAGCAAAAGATTTGTTTGGAGAATCGCAAGGGAAAGGCATGATAGAAAAGGATACATGGTGGTGGAATACATATATGTGCAGATGCTGAAAGAAAAGAAAATTTCGTTTAAAGTATGGCAGAATATAGAAACCGGAAATGATAATTTGAAAGAAGTTAAGAAGAAAATTTATAAAGGATGGAAGAGAAAGGCAAAAAAGGCGGTTGGAGTTTGCAGGGCTAAGGCGCAGGCAAAGTTATATGATTTACTGGATAGCCCTAGAGGCCAGAAGGAGCTCGACCGTATTACAAAAGTAAGAGAAAGGAGAACGAGGGATATAATGCATATAAAATGTATGAAAGATGAAATCGGTAAAGTCTTGTCGAACGATGACGATATAAAAGAGCGATGGAAGGTTTACTTTGAAAAGTTGATGAACGAAGAGAATGAATGGAATGGTGTGCTCAAAGAGGTACAAGAAAATATGGGTTTGGTGAGAGAATTTAGCATGGATGACGTAAGAAAGGCTGTTCAATGTATGAAAAATGGAAAGGCCATGGGCCCTGATGACATACAAGTAGAAGTATGGAAGTTTTTAAAAGAGGATGTATGTATATGGCTAACTTTATTCTTCAATAAGTTGTTGTATGAAGAAGTGATCCCACAAGAATGGTGCAATAGTTCGCTAGTACCCATCTTCAAGAATAAAGGGGATGTACAGGACTGCAACAACTATCGAAGGATACAGCTCATGTCACATACTATGAAAGTATGGGAGAAAGTGATAGAGAAAAGATTGCGAGAGGAGAGTGAGATTACCCCGAACCAGTTTGGGTTTATGCCAGGTCGAGGGACAATGGATGCCACCTTCGCTCTCCGTCAATTGTGCGAGAAATACAGACGTGTGCACAAGAACTTGCACATAGTGTTCATTGATCTTGAGAAAGCGTATGATAGGGTACCTCAGGATGTGTTGTGGTGGGCCTTGAAAGAGAAAGGTTTGCCTGAGAAGTATGTTGCGTTGATTCGTGCTATGTACAGACAATCTAGTACCTACGTCCGGTCGGCTGCTGGCAACACCGATGAGTTCAGTGTGGCTGTAGGCTTACATCAAGGGTCGGCCTTAAGTCCTTACCTCTTCCTGTTGATTATGGACGCTCTTACGTCGGAAATACAGGAGGAGGCACCCTGGTACATGCTGTTTGCCGACGATATTGTTCTGGTAAGTGAAGATGGACCTGAGATCCAGAGCAGATTGGAGAAATGGCAACAGAAGCTGTAGAAAGTTGGCTTGAAAATCAGCAGAACCAAAACTGAATACATGTTCTGCGATTTCGGCGGTCTCTCCAGTTCTGAAGCTATAGTGCTAGATGGTTCGCTTCTCCCAGTCTGCTCCGATTTTCGGTATCTCGGTTCACTCGTGCAAAGCGATGGCGAAATAGATCGGACTGTTATGCACAGTAGTGTTAATTCTGGATGTGTTAATTCTAACACTGGATGGATGAAATGGCAGCAGGTCACCGGGACTATCTGCGACTCCCGCATTCCCCTTAACCTTAAGGGGAAGATTTATAAGACAATAGTCAGACCTGCTGTCTTGTATGGTTCAGAATGTTGGGCCACAAAAGGGATGAATGAAAAGCAATTGCATGCAGCTGAGATGAGAATGCTAAAGCGATGTGTGGTGTTACGCGCATGGATAGAATTAGGAATGAGTATATAAGAGGAAGTCTGAAAGTGGCACCGCTGACTGAAAAGTTGTGTGGAAATCGGTTGTCGTGGTATGGGCATGTGATGCGGAGGAATGAAGAAAATGTCGTGAGGAAAGTCTTGTGTATGGATGTGGATGGCTATAAGAGTAGGGGAAGGCCAAAGAAACGATGGTTGGACTGTGTGAAAGAGGATATGGGTAAAAAGGGGGTGACTACAGAGATGACGACTAAAAGAGGAGTATGGAAGAAAAAGACATGTTGCGCCGACCCAAAATAAATTGGGATAAGGGCAGGAGAATGATGATGTTCGGGCATAACTTCGTCATGTCTGGATTTGCAAAATTCTTTTTTTATACGAAAGGGTTTTATTTCGAAAAGGTCCCATTTAAATTTCATATAGATCTGATGATGTGTTTCGGAGACAGCGGAACTCTTCAATGACAGCAAATCAACCGCAATTACTGCTATTGCATAAATATGCAATGTTAACACAATTAAATGAGGAATCACCACTACAAAGTGAAAAATAAAAACTTTTTTACAAAAAAAGACTTTAATTTCGGAAGTCGGTGTCAAAAAAACGAAGAAACACAACCAGAAACACTTTTAGATTTTTTTGGAAGTCGGTTCTATTTTTTTTATAAACAAGTTTTTGAGCTAGAAACTTTGCCACTTGACTCATACTCTCTAGGAGAGAGAATGGACCCTAATCCACTGCACGGGCCTTGTGTGCGTGTTGGTGGTTGTGACATGTCTTCGAATTTTGATCTAGGACATGCCGATTTCTTCACAATGTTTTCCTTCACCGTTTTGAGAGTACAGCAGTCTTGATGAAATAATTTACACAAAGTAAAGCGCCTGCCTGCAGTCTGCCAACGCGCTATGGAACGAATTATACTGGGTTTCAAACTCACAGACCGATTTAGAAACTCTATACTTCGTTCTAAAACACAAATAGCGGACCTTAGCCACACAGCTGCGAGATTAAAGTGGAACTGGGCTGGTCACATCTACCGCATATCGGAGGAGCAGTAGGCAAAGATTACCACACAGTGGATCCCGAACGCACAGAAACGACAACGTGGCAGGCCCAGAAAGAGATGGCGGGATGAGTCGGATTCCTTCTCAAAGGGCTGGTCCAAAATTGCAGAAGACCGGGAAAAGTGGCAGGAAGGAAGGGAGGCCTTTGCCCTGCAGTGGGACAGCACAGGCTCATAATAATAATAAAGCGCCTGCCTGAGCTTAACCCACGATCTACAACTTGTAAGTACCACTAGGCCACTACTCCAGCTTTCCTCCAACCTTCAGGATAGTCAGTTATCCGGTTCTGCGGACGGCGAGCAGTGGGAAGCTCGCCGTCCGATCAGCACCAGGCCCGTGAGTCGACGGCGCGTAGTGTTCCACGCGCGCCTCAAAGAGATTAGTGTCAGCCACCACTGACAGAGCCCATCGTGGCCGGTGCCTGCATGCCTAGGGGTAGCGGATAAATTCTGAAAATGAGTTACCGCACCCCTGGGCACTCAGGCAGGGAAGGAACAGGGGTGGGTTTTAGTCAGTAAGAGTCTGACACGCCCTCCCGCTCCACCCAGAGCGGGAGAAGTTATTGGATGATTTCCCACACCCCCAAAAAAAAAAAGAAGGGTAGTCAGTTGTGGCAGTGAACTCAGTTCGCCAGTGTTGACCAAGTCCCATTTTTATTATGACCGATTTTTTTACTTAACACAAACTCACGAGTTGACACTTCTTCCCGCTCCAACCAGAGCGGGAGATGCCATTCGATGATTTCAAACCAAAGTCTTTACTGCCATCCCCTTTAGGAATACCTGGCATGAGGTAAAGTCATATTTAAAATCCGTTTCACGATTAATTTTAAACCATAAAACTGCTCAACTGGCAACCCTAACTACAGTGTTGCAGTTTTTTATAGTATAATCGATCGAATTTTCACATGTGGCAACACAGTGGTTGCGCAATGAATTTCGTGTCTATCATGAGTGTATCCTTAGGCTTGGTTCGAGGACGCAAATGGAGGAAGGTGTCAAACCACGCGTGAAGTGCAGTTCCGTGGGGGTTTTGTGTAATGACTGTAAGGCCGCGGACACGAAGTCAGCGGGTGCGGGGCGGTGGCGGCGGCGGCACGGCAACGCACCGGGTTAGCCTGCACCAGTGAGCATCGCCCGTGAGCCGCTCCCCGCGCCGCCGCCGCCGCGCCGCTCCGCCGCCGGCGCCCACTGACTTCGAGTCCGCGGCCCTAAAACGTAACACACGTCTTTCAAATGATATTGTAACTGGTTGACGAGAATAATATCAAGCATTCATCATCGGATCGTCCTACTATTTCCACCAATTATAAGGGTAATCATTTCATATTCGTTCATGCATCTCTATTAGCCATCTTCTATAAAAATAATAAAGCTGGCGTTTGTTCGGCTTAAAACCCGTAAAATTTTGAAATTAATCTGAACGAGGTGCCCAGTTTCAAAAGTAGTTTTGGATAGTTAATCAGGCATAATTAAGACGCTATTAACTGCCAACTATCTTGAGTGGTTAGCTTGGGTGTTTTGTGCTGAGCTCACTCAACGCGTCGTACGTCCACCCTGTAATAGGACTCGCCCATCAAGGAGCGCTAAAACACGTATACTAAAATATAAATAATTAAACGGTCTTTAAAATGGTGAAAGTTAATTAAAAATACGCTTTATAGTTTTTGCGTGATTCTCAATTTTTTATCCGCGTTAGATATAACTTTACTAATTAATTACACTATGTTATAAAAATATAATTTCAAATATTCACGTATCAAGTTACGAAGGAAATTGTCTAGAGTAACATATATTGTTCGTCGGTTCGTCGAGCTCCTCAAAGTTCTGAGTCAAGTCTGGACAGGTCCACTCGAATTTGTGTGTTGCTTTCCTCAAAAGCTCATCCCAGACAAAAACGTACATGGTTCTCATATGATTTGACCAGTACATGTTGTATGGATTTGAACACTTTAAGAGAGACTTTGACCTCTGAGTTTGTTTCGGTGTTTCTTCTCAGGGTAGCCAGCTAGGAAACACCGGCCTCATCTAGCTAAAAAATTGTTGACGTGTAAAAGTATTGTTTAAACCTACTTACACAAATAAAATCATTTATCATTTATATTTTTTTCACAGAAATAAGACTAGTCGTTTAAACGTGATGTTCAATTACAAATCATTAAAAGTCGTATAACTGCTCCTGAACGAATATCGTTGATGAGGGACTAGCGATACTGCTGACTGGGGGCATCCTGGGTCCAATTCTCAGGTCAGGTAGACTGGTGGACCTGCCAGGGTCGCAGGAGTGATCGAAGGAGTCACCGTGACCCTTGCAAAGGCAACTGAAGGAACACTTTTAGTCAGTAAGAGTCTGACACGCCCTCTCGCTCCACCCAGAGCGCGAGAAGTTATTTGATGATTTGACACCCTATAAAAAAAATGTAGAAGACGATGATGATGGTTCTTCCCGTGGGAGTTTTTCAGTACCTCGGAGTTTGTAGCCATTTTTTAACCGACTTCAAAAAGAAGGAGGTTCTCCATTCGTCCGCATGTTTTTTTTTTGTATGTTTGTTACGCGATTGCTCCGCCACTTCTGAATAGATTTTGAAAAAAAAAGAAAAGAAAGAAAAATAATTTATTCTGCACAGATTTAACGCACATTACAGAAAAAATGGATTAAATAACGTAAACATACATGAATGCTAAAAGCCTCGTATCGTTTTGTTGATTCTCTTTTTATTTGGTAGGTCATACGTCTGAGGTATGTCATATAAATTTTATCGAAATAGATTCAGTGCTTTTAAAAAAAAAAAAATTATATACAGATGACGTTTTGGTTTCCTCCAATTATGTTCAAATTCCGAGTTAATGGGGTTATCAATTCGGGCATAACTTTAATATTAACTTTTAGTTCTGGTGTACAACAACTAAAAAGTAAAAAAAAAATTTTTTTTTTTTCAAAAAGTTCAACCGTCTTCCAAAAAAGACAATACACTAAAAATTGCAAAATATCTTAAGGTATGTCGACTAAGAGTGTAACATGGGTAAATAAAACTTGCTTACGGGTTTGTTTACCCGTGGTACTACGGGCAACAAACGGCAACACTATCGATAACTGCCCAGGGGTGGAGGATAAATTCGAAAGAGTTACCTCGCCCCCGGGCGCGTAGGGCAGGGAGGAACAGGAGTGGGTTTTAGTCAGTAAGAGTCTGACACGCCCTTCCGCCCCACCCTAGAGCGGAAGAAGTCATAAGATGATTTCCCACCCCCCAAAAAAAAAAAAAAAAATATCGATAAGGGTTAAGCTAGCAAAATGATATTGTTGTGTATGTCGTTACTTTGTGGCGAATAAATACTTTTTCTTTCTTTCTTTTCTTAGTAATTTCGGCAGTCGATGTCAAATAACCAAAGACATTAAATGTATAATACCAAAGTAATGAAGAATCAAAATACAAACACCGTTGTATTTTTTTTTATAAGTTTTGTATTTTGCACTTTTTTCTAGAGCCAATGACCCTATTGCAAAAACCTGGCAAAAAGATCGTACGTGCGCAGTGTCCAAATGAAGGTTCTACCAATGAAACGGCTGTACTGTATCTATGCGAGAAAGTGATATTAGCCGATGAAAGGCCAGGAGTGCATGACTAGACGATGTAAAGGTCCTGTTGATCGTCTTCACCTATTGAACTACTGACGCTAACGTAGCCTTTCTGGTTTTGCGGGTCTAGAACTCTAGAAAAATAACTTTCCTGTTAGCGTTCACGCCAAACGCACAAAATGTATGGCAACATAAAATTGATGCCAATTCTCTTGTTCAATAACTAAACTAAAATTAGAGAGAGAGAAAAGGACGGCTATGATCTAAGTTAGAGATGTCAAACTAGTTTACGCCTCCGTGTTTTTAGACATGTTTTTACGTGTACCCTTAATTTGTATGGAAATATTAGGTCAACTAAATTTGACAGCTCTAATTTACGTCCATCTCTTTCTTGTTTTATTAGAGAGAGAAAAAAGCAATATCCTAGATTAAGTTTTGTTTGTGCACAACGCAGTATCAGCATCATTTTACCACCTTCGGAGAAGTCACGTGACTATTCTCTCCGACGAACGCTAACAGAAAAGTTATTTGTATAGTCTAGTCTAGACCCGCAGTACCAGAAAGGCTATTCAGCCTTGTTTTTTTGTGGGGTAGGAAGTCATTCAATGACTTCTCCCGCTCTGGGTGGAGCGAGAGGGCGTGTCAGACTTTTGCTGACTAAAACTCACCCCTGTTCCTTCAGTTGCCTCTGTGTCAAGTCTTTTTCGAATTTATCCGCGACCAAGGCTGGTCAGCCTTTTTTTTGTGGGGTTGGGAAATCATCCAATGACTTCTCCCGCTCTGGGTGGAGCGGGAGGGCGTGTCACACTTTTACTGACTAAAACCCACCCCTGTTCCTTCCTTGCCTGAGTGCCCAGGGGCGCGGTAACTCTGTTTCGAATTAATTCGCGACCCAAGGCTAGTAAGCCTAGAGTAGAGATTATTCCTGGTTACAAAAAAAAAAACTATTTATTCCTTGAGTTAGATTATCAAACAATATTTGACACGTATTTCGTGCTATTAGTACCAAATCAATTAAAGAGGACACCCAAAAAACGCAACAAAATTCTATATAAGAAAAAAAAAATGGATTGGGTGCTTGTTACGTCACTTGTAGGTAAGAAGTGGTGCATTTTACATAGGTGTGATGTCACGCGAAATTTCAACGCACTGTATCGCCTTCATTTTTTATCGACTTCAAAAGGAGTTTCTGTATTCGACTCGTATGTAATAAATCTTTATTTGTATCGGGTGTTTTTTTTAGAGGTAGAGAGGTATAGACCTTTAAATTCACATAATTACCGGTAAAGGTTTTTAATATCAATGAAATTAGTTTTATTTGAGGGATATGTTCATGGCATTTATGTTTAAATATGATTTCAAGCAAATGACTACCGCAACTAGCGCGTTTTTGGCATAATCCGGAAAATCAATGTCAAGACATTAGTTCTAACTTTTTCGTGCGTTTTTCGGCCTCCTCGTTCGTACGATTTGACGCCATTAGATTATCTTATTTGGGGATATGTAAGGTCGCAAATCGACGACAATAAACCAGAAACCATTGGGCACTTGGACGCCAACATTCGATGCGTTACTGCCGAAATTTATCCTGATTCACTGCGAAGAGTGTGTGAAAATTGGACCTCCAGATTATGCCTTGTATCCGCTAGTCGCGCAGACCATTTATCCGAAATCTTACATGTACACAAATGCCATAAACCTGTCTCTCAAATAAAGTCAATTTCATTGATTTTAAAAACATTTTCCTGTGTTTTATATCAATTTTAAATTCTATACCTCTAAAAAAACACACACTTTACATTTACACCTGAATCTTTAGAATACTGCTACAAAACATAATGTTGTAGATGGTGATAATCAAAAACTCGGACTGCTGCCTCCTAAACTAGGCAACACAATAGCAACACAATAGGCAACATATAAACAACAAACAACATCGACAACAACAACAACACAAGAACAACAACAACAACAACAACAAACAACAACACAACTAAAATTAACATAGAACACAATACAATACTTACATCATTTGAATTAACCTCTTAGGCTCTGTGGTTAAACTCGGGTTGTAGTATTGAAAAGAAAAATTAATAAATTAGAGTAGTTAATAAGTAATTAAATTACATTTTTACATAACACATTTCAGACAAGCGTGCTCCATCTTCGACCGCATCATCGCTTAACATCAGGTGAGATAGTGGTCAAACGCGAGCCTATCAAACATAAAAAAAAAAAAAAAAAAAAAAAAGACATTTGTATGTTCGCGATTTTTTCAAAAACTGCTGATCCGATTTGGTAAAGGTTTTCGTTATTTAAATGCATATATTTCAGGAAAGGTTTTAGTATATAAATATATTTACTAAAACTAATGTGATGAAGATCTTCGGAGATAGACATCCATTCGAGGGTATAGTGCTAAAACCCAATAAGTGTGAATTTGTTACTTTCCAGATATTCAATGTTAAAGGTTTAAGGACAAAAATGCTTATTAAATTCAAATAAAATCATTAAAATGACTATTTTTCGTAAAAGCGTATACATTCAATAAATATAAAATAGTATTAGTAAGTTCCTAAAATAGTCCATTTTTTTATAAAAATAATATAAGTTACACAGGGTACCGACTTATTGGGTTATACCTCAAAAGAAATGTCATTTTATGTACTTTTATCAATTTAATTATAAGAAATTAAACAAATAAATCATAACCAATTTACTCCTCGTCACTTTCAAAACCTGGTTGTTGGCTGTACGTATTTTTTCACGTACCCACGCATGAAGTTCCTCAGGAATAATAAGTTTTTCGCACATTTTCATAAGATCTTTCTTTTTGGCAAGACTTATCGGTAACTGAGTGGAATACAAATGTTCTATTTCATTTGGTAATTGCAAATTAACCGAAGGCGGGTTTGAATTTCTTTTAGCTCTGGTTTTAGGTGTATTAATGGTGATTTTACCAACATCAATGCTTCGAAAATTATCAGACATATCATAATTAAAACATATTTTTAAGTCTCCTTTAACATATTTTATCCGTTTTATTTTAAGCCAGTTTACAGTTTCTTTCATGTCATCTTTATTCTTGTTTTTTATAATAGCAGCGCTAAGGTTTTTCTAGTCTAACATCTCATTAAACTTAAATTCTCTGACTTTATAATTATTAATCTCTTTTGTATGCCTTTCCTCATCTTTCGTAATAGTTTTCGCCCTCTTCTTTTTAGCGGCTGTAAATATGTTTTTCCACTCACTAACGCTATTAATACTTTTATTTTTAGACACTGCTTCAATAGCAGCATGCATAGAATCGACTACCATGTGAGTGTGTCCACTCTCTAAAAATTTCTGTTCAATTATAATTAAGTGATAAATTTTTTGAACAGTCCAGAGTAAAAGTGCTGAAATGCATTGATTTCTGTTTTGCCCACCGCAAGTATCAGAAAATATACTGATATCTTTAATGGATTGGGGTATTTCCTTTGACAAAAAGTAATAGAGGCACCTATCTCACAACTACCTTTTTTACCATTTAATTCATTCCAACACAGGCAGTATGCATTGTTAGGTAATTTTGCTTCATAAATAGTAAAATTATACAACACTAATTTCCTCATGTAGTATAATATACTTTCCCCTCCATTTGGTATCTGCAATACCGCTTGCAAATCCATAGTAATAGACATAAATGACTCATCAGCATTAGCGCGAACTTTGTCAGCATCTTTTTCTGCTTGACATATTTTGTACGCTGTAAATGCTCCTGGTATTCTTCTTCAAAATATTCTTTCGACCCAGCCTTTTCGTATTTTGAACAAATATTGCATAGATCTTTTTTAGGGTGAAAAAAAATTAAATTATACGTATTATTAAATATGTCGCGATATTTAAATGGTGAAACTGCTACCTTACCTGAGTCTTTACATAATTCTTGGTAAATCTATACATGTTATTTAAAGAGTTTACGTCAGGAGCCAAATATTTCTTTTTGCTATCTTTACGACAGTAGTGAGACTCCATCACAGGAAAAGATTCTATATGTTGCTGGACAAATGCAATGTCTTCCGGGTTGGTTTTATTAGGCGGTTCTTTTTTTCACGTTGATCAACGCTATGATAAACCCTGAATGAATCTGCTTTGTTTACAGCGTCACTAATAACATCTACACTAACACATAAGGTTGCTTTGAAAAAATTCAAGCAGACTTGAATATTTTCATGGTTCTTTCAAAAAAGTATTTTTTGCTGGTCAAAGGATCTTTTTTATTGGAAGTTTTCTGCAATTTCCTGGTCTTTACTGGCTGAATTTTTAGGCATGAAAGAAGGAAGTTTTTCTTAGAAATAAAGTTCATATTGTAAGAATTACGGCACAAATTATTTCGTTCTTCGGAAGAAAACTTTTCAGTGCATTTAGATGAGCATTTATCACATTGAATGGGCTTTGGGACTTTGGCCGATCGTGACACACCGTTTGTAGTATGCGATAACCCCTTAGCTTTCCTCAATTTACTAATATTACGCTTCCACTCTTCAGGTTCAGCTCTCTTTCGTCGCGTTAATGGTTTGACGGATAACCACACTCTATCCAAAAGGTTCTCAAGAACTAACATAACGAATTCTTTATCAGCTTCATTATCGCAATTTTCCATATTTGGAGACTCAGGAACGATTATATTATTGCAGTCAGAAACATGATTTATTGGGTTCTTCCTCAAACAAGATTTAAAGAAAGTCGGTTGTGGAAGTGAGCAGATACCAAATAACTAAATATAAACTGTTGTTTCGCAATATAATTAAACAGTAAAACCCGATAATTATTTTTATTTGTTTTTAGTTTTCTTATTTTGTATGTTTTCTTATTTACTTAAGTAAAGGTCAAACCCAATAAATATGAATAATGGTTATTGCCGTAAGCCTTGATGTAATTGTAATTGAAAACAACAAATACTAAATGCAAATAAATCCTTTTTTGCGCTTTAAGCTTAAAATAAAAAAAGGATTTAGAAAGTTAACACGCTTTATTGTGTTTTAGTTTTTCTGTTATGGCTAAACATGGGCACTTTATTGGGTTATTACCTCAAGAATTTTGCTTTACACTGTGAAATCTGTTTATTTGATTACACTACTAAAAAGAGCGCAAAAAATGCATCGAGATGGCCCAAAAAAGGATTTTTTGATTTTTTGTCACTTATTGGGTTTTAGCACTATACCCTCGCATTGTCTATCTCCTCTTCAATAACTAACAGAAAATGACTTGCAATCGCAATAGGCTAGTTTCCTAAAAAATCTAAAATTTTTGACATTTTTTTTTTGGTCACGTAAATCAAAAATGAGGACGATACAATGCGTTGAAATTTCGCGTGAAGACATATATCTATGGTATCGTGTTCAATACACTTTGTAATGTTTAGTGACGTAACAAGCCTCCTGAACTTTGATGCGTTTTATCTTTGTCATCTTTTATTAAACCAAAAAATACGTGTCCAATTTTTTTTGATAATCTTACTTACCTACGGAATAGAATTATTATTTTTATACCCAGAAAACATTCCTATTGCTGGGATCGTATGTCTATAGTTTGTTGTTTACACCATTTTATAACATAATATCACGCTGGTAAGCTCTGAATTCAGATGTGTACAGTTCGTCGTGGTACACCCTTATTTCACAAACAGCACCTATGTGTAGATATTTTTTTTATTCGTTATGGGCATTTTGTTATCTCTATAGATACCTTACCGTACCGAACTAGCTCACTGTTTAGTTCAAGTTGTGGGGACCCACAACAAACAAGCGGAAAATAAAGAGTACTTTTTACAAAAAATATGGTTAACTACATCGAAAGAAAATAAAATAATTTTAATATTGTAGCGATATCTATGACGCTCCATACGAACTAGAACAGCAAAATTCCTACATCGCGCAAGCAGAGTTCTCCGCGCGATTTGAACATATAAAACAGCCCGAAATCAACTATCGGGCAGTTGCCCGGACCAGACACAACACCCGTCTGGTCGGAGGATCCTCCCTTTTCAACGGAGGTTTGCGGGACTTTACACTCTGTTCCGCATACCTCCACAATGGTGACCCTCGACTATGAACGTGAGCGCAGCCTTCGTCATGACGTCATCACCTCGTCAGCGCAGCCTTCGTGCAGCTACTTCAGCGTGACGTCATCATCATCACTTCCTCTAAGCTCTTCAGCAACGAGTCATACAGCCAGCCAGTACAACGATAACGCCGACAACGATACGCCGACAACGATACGCCGACAACGATAACGCCGACAACGAAACGACGCACCGCTCCGACTCACTGGAGCCCGCAGCAGTACTCCGACTCACTGGAGCCCGCAACATCATCCCGACTCACTGGGATATCATCACCGCAGACAGTTCCGACTCACCGTGAACTATGCGGCTCTTCCGATTCCGACTCACTGGAACCAACCTTCCACTGGCCCGGCAAGCATCACGTATGAACGACTCATCGAGAAGAGAACAATCGATCTCCGATCTCTGGAGGGGAGTGATGTAGCGATATCTATGACGCTCCATACGAACTAGAACAGCAAAATTCCTACATCGCGCAAGCAGAGTTCTCCGCGCGATTTGAACATATACAACAGCCCGAAATCAACTATCGGGCAGTTGCCCGGACCAGACACAACACCCGTCTGGTCGGAGGATCCTCCCTTTTCAACGGAGGTTTGCGGGACTTTACACCCTGTTCCGTCTACCTCCATAATATCGTCCGTCGGTGTCAAAAAATTAAGGAAAACATTGGTTCACTCAAATTAGTCAAAAATGTGTTAACCCATTTTCGATCCACCTTGTAGAGTCGTACGCGTAGTCAGCGCGCATGCGCGGCCCTCGGCCCCCTTGTTGTATAAAGCTCAGTCTTCAGATGCAGTAGACGAATGGCCGGCGCGGTCGTGCCATTTATTTACTGTCTCTCTACAATAATAATAATAATAATCCTTCTTACATCCAGATTCATATATATCTTTAAGTGCCGTGTTGTAAAATACAATAGTCAGATTTAACTTTTATTGAGGAATAAAAAACGTTTTACAAAAATTTTTACCGAATTCCAAAAAAAAAAATTTAAAAAAAAACGGCCAAGTGCGTGTCGGACTTCCCACATTTAGGGTACGGAACCCTAAATGTGTGAAGTCTGATACGATAAAAATTTATTTATTTATTGGAATGAAGTTCCTTATCGCGCGTTGCGAAAGGGGGCTAGACGGAAAAAATTAGGAACAAAAGTTGTAACGACACTTTTTGCTATAGTTGTTGTTATTGAGTTGAGCAGAGTTGAGTTGAGTTGAGCTGGGCTGGGCTGGGCTGGGCTGAATTGAGCTGAGCTAGCTGAGCTGAGCTGAGTTGAGAAGAGATGAGATGAGATGATGAAGTATAACTTCTTACGTGCGTACATAAGTACACACACACCTTTTTCTTTTGAGTCTGTGCGTAATAGCATTTTTACGTAAGACTATGAGTCGGCAGTGCGGTTAATATTACAATATATTTGTTAATAATAAAAAAAAAATATTATAATAAAAAAAATAAAATTATATTACAATTCCTTCACTAATTAATCGGAAGGAACTTCGTTCCATCCGGGTGTCCCTTGACACCTCTCAAGTTTTTTTTTTTAAATTTTGATTTTATTAAATTATTTCATTTGTTTTTTAGTCAATGTAATGTTTTATTTAATTTGATTTCTTTATTTAAACACCAAAAACAGAAGCAGGTACGTTTCTTTCTTAATTTTTTTTTTAATTTCTACTTGAAAACCATTTATGACATCCTGGAAGAAAGTTTTTCATTTCCATGGGCAGATGCAGTGTCAAAAATGTGACTACCCATGTTCGATCCACTTTAGAGTGGTACGCGTAGTCTGCGCGCAGGCGTGGTCCTCGGCCACCCTGTTGTATGAAACTCAGTCTTCAGATGCGGTAGATTAGTAATTAAAACATCGGCAATACCGTCAAACGGGGTGAATGGAAGAAAAACCTTGAAGGGGTTTTTTACGTTATTTAGAAATTGTTTGTATCATTTAAGTTCTCCGATTTATTTATGAAATGTTATCACATCACATCACATCACATCACATCACCTCACATCACATCACATCACATCACCTCACATCACATCATACCACACCACATCATACCACACACGCCACATCATACCACACCACACCACTTCTACACACACACCCCACACCTTTCCTACCTCACATGCCAACACATAATTATAGCATAACATAAATAAATCAAAATGTAAGTAATTAAGAGAGAGCGGCGTCTTCTAACACAAGCATTATCTGCTTAAAAGGAGGCGCCATTACAAACAAAATGTATCGATTTATGGTTATGAAAATAAATTATTATTAAATTATTATTATGTTATAAAAACTAAATCGATGCTTTACTAGAAACCAATATTAGGGTATCATAGTGAAAATCCTAATCAAAGTTTTGTTTCTATTCACCTCTCCGCTCCTATACACCCTGTTCGTAGGTACTCATCATTTTCGATCCACCTTCTAGAGTCGAACGCGTAGTCTACGCGCATGCGCGGCCCTCGGCCCCCTTGTTGTATAAAGCTCAGTCTTCAGATGCAGTAGACGAATGGCCGGCGCGGTCGTGCCATTTATTTACTGTCTCTCTACAATCCTTCTTACTTCCAGATTCATAACTTTAAGTGCCGTGTTGTAAAATACAATAGTCAGATTTAACTTTTATTGAGGAATAAAAAACGTTTTACAAAAAATTTTACCGAATTCCAAAAATAAAATTAAAAAAAAAAACGGCCAAGTGCGTGTCGGACTTCCCACATTTAGGGTACGGTAGTCACTGTAATGTTTTATTTAATTTAATTTCTTTATTTAAACACCAAAAACTGAAGCAGGTACGTTTCTTTCTTATTTTTATTTTTATTTCTACTTGAAAACCATTTAAGACATCTTGGAAGAAAGTTTTTCATTTCCATGGGCAGATGCAGTGTCAAAAAAACTTTTTTACAAAAAAAACAACCGACTACAAAAAAAAAAACCAAAAATAACTTTAATTTCGGAAGTCGGTGTTTGTATTACTTCTTCGTTATTTGACACCGACTTCCGAAATTAAAGATCTTTAGTTTTTTTTTTTTGTAGTCGGTTGTTTTTTATGTAAAAAAGATTTTTATTTTTCACTTTTTAGTTGTTATACCCCAGAACTAAAAACCCCAATAACATGGAACGTGGAATTTAAACATTTGGAGAACACCAAAACGTCATCGAGGTAAACGTATTTTTCGTTTTTGTTCATTTTCTCAAAAAGCGCTAAAGCAATTTCGATAAAATTAAAATGGGACCACCTCGGGAGTATATTCTTTCGGATAAGAAAAGAATTTTGAAAATCTGTCCATAACTGACGGAGAAATCGGCGGAAATACATATAAAAAAAAAAAAAAAACATACATACAGTCGAACATAGAACCTTTTTAGAAAGTCGGTTAAAAATGTGACTACCCATTTTCGATTCACCTTGTAGAGTGGTACGCGTAGTCTGCGCGCATGTGTGGTCCTCGCCCACCCTGTTGTATGAAACTCAGTCTTCAGATGCGGTAGATTAGTAATTAAAACATCGGCAATACCGTCAAACGGGGTGAATGCAAGAAAAACCTTGAAGGGGGTTTTTACGTTATTTAGAAATTGTTTGTATCATTTAAGTTCTCCGATTTATTTATGAAATGTTATCACATCACATCACATCACCTCACATCACATCACATCACATCACATCACATCACATCACCTCACATCACATCATACCACACCACATCATACCACACACGCCACATCATACCACACCACATCATACCACACACGCCACATCATACCACACCACACCACTTCTACACACACACCCCACACCTTTCCTACCTCACATGCCAACACATAATTATAGCATAACATAAATAAACCAAAATGTAAGTAATTAAGAGAGAGCGGCGTCTTCTAACACAAGCATTATCTGCTTAAAAGGAGGCGCCATTACAAACAAAATGTATCGATTTATGGTTATGAAAATAAATTATTATTAAATTATTATTATGTTATAAAAACTAAATCGATGATTTACTAGAAACCAATATTAGGGTATCATAGTGAAAATCCTAATCAAAGTTTTGTTTCTATTCACCTCTCCGCTCCTATACACCCTGTTCGTAGGTACTCATCATTTTCGATCCACCTTCTAGAGTCGAACGCGTAGTCTACGCGCATGCGCGGCCCTCGGCCCCCTTGTTGTGTGAAGCTCAGTCTTCAGATGCAGTAGACGAATGGCCGGCGCGGTCGTGCCATTTATTTACTGTCTCTCTACAATCCTTCTTACTTCCAGATTCATAACTTTAAGTGCCGTGTTGTAAAATACAATAGTCAGGTTTAACTTTTATTGAGGAATAGAAAACGTTTTACAATTTTTTTTAATGAATTCCAAAAAAAAATTAAAAAAAAAAATGGTTAAGTGCGTTCGGACTTCGCACATTTAGGGTTCCGTACCGTATGAGAGAAATCAATATTTCGGTATTTGTTAGTAAAATATACGTAGTATTTGAAGCGGACTACCTACTCTCTCTCTACTATACAAGTTTTTACATACGAACATTGCAAGTTAAATAAAAGCTTGCAACACCGTATCATACCATAAGCGTGCTATGAACGTATCAAACACGGAAAGAAACACTACACCGTCTGCTACACCCACTAGAAGAGCGTATCAACCCGTTTGTAACGGTTTTAGTGATCGTAGCATCCGCGTATCATCAGGGCGCCTGTCATAATTTTACGGTCCCGTTATTTTAATGACAGAAAGCTAATATTGTTGCCGAGTCGTTTCAACCGGACAGGAAATGCAGTTTTTTGGAAGTCGGTTGTATTTTTTCTTAAAAAAAGGTTTTTATTTTTCACTTTTTAGTGGTTGTACCCCAAAAAACTAAATAGTAGTGTTATGCCCGAATTGATAACCCCAATAACATGGAATTTGAACACAATTGGATATTTTTTGTTTGTTGATTTTTTCAAAAACCGCTGATGCACATTTCATTTCGATAAAATTTATTTGGGACTACCTCTTAAGTATGACCTACCAAAAAAAATATACGTGGCGGAGTAATCGCGCAACAAATAAATCGGCCAAGTACGTGTCGGACTTCGCACATTTAGGGTTCCGTACAAAATGAAAAATTTCAAAAAAAAAAATCTGACTTTCTTAGTAAAATATACGTAATAATAAACATTATCACCTTTCAAGTTCATAGGTCAATGGAAAGTTAAAAAATTCTTCGTAACAAAATTTTGTGACAGACGACGGACAGACGGATAAACGGATACGCGAGTGACAGCAATAGGGCTCCGTTTGGACCCTTCGAGTACAGAACCCTAAAAAGAACATGTCGAATTAAGAACCTCCTCCTTTTTGAAGTCAGTTAAAAAGGATCTGGGTTCCGTCTCTTTGTTAATTGGTTCCGAAACCCTATTTTTTTAATTTTTATTAAATTAAGTACATTGCCCCACACTAGGAATTACTCCTGTATCGTGGGTGGGTTCACAAACATTTAAACTCACATACACAAGACACCCAGACCCGGAACAACTATCTGTGGGCTATACAAATATTTGTTCCGTGCGGGAATCGAACCTGCGACACGCAGCGCAGCAGCCGGACGCTCAACCACTACGCCAACTGTGTCGCCGAAAAGTGGCAGTGCCTGTGTTCTTTTTACCAGAGCCAAGTATTATAAGACGTTCTGCGTTTTGTTACAGGCTTGTGGCCCCCCGATCCAACTGGAACCAGTAGACCTGAGCCTGAAACGACCACCGACACCCAGAAGACGACCTCGAGCAGTTGGTAAGTAATAACGTCAAAGTTTTACATAAAGACAGTCCCCTAAAACGTCACCACTTCCTAGTGTTTTAGCTGGGCCTGCAGTCTCGACATTGATAGCGAATCTTACGTTAGCTACCGATCGCTAAATTACTAGCCGTTAATAAACTCCCTCATTTGTGAGGAAAATTAGGATCTCGGAGGAGGTTTTGGATTAGGATTATGATCTAAAAATTTTCCACACAAATGAGGGAGTTTTTTTACCTGAAAAAATAATTATTTTTTAACAGGTACAGGTACAGGTTCAGGTAAAAATAACTGATAAAAAAACAATTACTTTTTACCTGAAAAGATAATTGTTTTTATGAAATATGTAGGTACAGTGACGGCGTAAATTTGCACTTGCAAGCAAACTTATAATTTATTAAAATTTGAATGACTTACTTTTACCAATTGTAACAATTAAATTAACTTGTCAAAATATTATAGGACGTAAAAGTTTGCCTTCTCCACTTGTAACAAGTAAATTAACTTGTCAAACTATTATAGGACGTAAACGTTTGCCTTCTCCACTTGTAACAATTAAATTAACTTGTCAAAATATTATAGGACGTAAAAAATTTGCCTTCTCCACTTGTAACAATTGAATTAACTTGTCAAAATATTATAGGACGTAAAAGTTTGCCTTCTTGCAACATTAATTTCTTAGCGAACGAATTCGGTCGTTACGCGATCGTTAACTATGTCGAGACTGCAAGCCCTGGCCCTGCAGTATCGACATTGATAGCGATCGCTACGTCCTAACGATCTGTCACTACGTCGGAAAAATAATTGATTTTCTTGAAATATGTACAGAGACGGCGTAATTTTTAACTTACAAGCACTATTTTTCATGAAAACTGATCAACTGATCTGCTGGTCTCTGCACATATTTCAAGAAAATCAGTTATTTTTCCGACGTAGCGACAAATTGTTAGGACGTAGCGATCGCTATCAATGTCGAGACTGCAGGGCCTGGGAAGAAACTGCAAATGTTATACACGACTATAGTTGTCTTGCTAGACACTTCAGTCGTGTAACCATCCCATTAGCTATTTGGTAACGTCACCACTTAGGAACTTGCGTGTGCGAAGAGGTACTCACCCGGTTTCGCTCATTTGCCTGTACTTTCCACTTTTTGATGTCGATCGTTAAGTAACCTAGTAACTGTTGGTGGTTACACCATGGATAGATTTATGGTAATGTTGTTTGAGATTCAGCTATGCAAATATATTAAGTAGGTAGCAAACTTTCAAATAAAAAAATAGTTTAGTTAAAAAATAATACACTTAGAGTGACATCATATGCCTAGGGGTAGCGGATAAATTCATAACAGAGTTACTGCTCACTGTCACTCTATTTTTTTTACTGGGTTGGGAAATCATCCAATGATATCTCTCGCTCTGGGTGGAGCGGGAGGGTGTGTCATACTTTTACTGACTCAAACCCACCCCTTTTCCTTCAGCTGCTTGTTTAAGGGACGTGGTGACTCTTTCCAATTTATCCACGACCCCTCGCAAGCATCGGCCCTGGCGGGCCACGTCAGTTATTGCTAGCATCTCTTTGAGGTGCATGTGGTACACTACGCGCCGTCGACTCTCGGTTCTGGTCCTCATCGGACGGCGAGCTACCCATTACTCGCCGTCCTCAAGCTCGCGCCTACGGTGGCCGGAGATCGGCTTGCGACCCCCGACGCCCAGGGCGTCTCCTGCGGCGGCTGTTAAGGGCGTGAGGGCGCCTCCGTAGAGTCATTCTGTCTCCTCCTTCGGGAGCATTACTGCTTCGCAGCATGAGGTGACTGCTTCCCATTCCCTCTCGTTCCATACCATGGCCTGAAACGGCCGGGCGCGAGAGGACGCGATTTTCTCGAAAACTCCTGACCCGATTTGGATGGGAATTTCTTTATTTAAATGCATATTTTTCAAGGAAGGTTTTAGTATACTTATAATACATTAGGATCTGCATGATGAAGATCTTCGGAGATAGTCAGTGGAACTCTTCAATATCTGACTCGCGATTGGTGCGATCGTTTTTATGTATTGCTAACACCATTTAATGGGGAACCACAGCTAAAAAGTGAAAAATAGAAAACATGTTACAAAAACAAAAAATAGAACCGACTTCCAAAAAAAGACAAAAAATGCAAAATAACTTTCATTTCGGAAGTCTGTGTCAATAAACGAAGACACAAAACCAGAAACACCTTTTTTTGGAAGTCTGTTCTATTTTTTGTTAAAAAGTTTTTTTATGGACTCAATCTACCTGCCTTTTCCCAATTATGTTGGGGTCGGCTTCCAGTCTAACCGGTTACAGCTGAATACCAGTATTTTTACAAGGAACATCAACATACATATATGACCTCCACAACCCAGTAACTTGGTTACACGAAAGGTATCTCTTAGCAAGATTAGTGTCAGAATCTCTTGCTTCTGACTAACCGTAACGACTACAAATGACAGGCTGGACCTACGGCTTAGCATGTATTTCGAAGTACGTCCTTCGCGGGGTTCGCCATGTAATAAATGGTCAGTTGCTTGAGACAAATTACTTTTCTGTTAGCGTTCCCGCTGATGCTTAGTACAAAATGTATGGCAATGACATTACTGGACGTGAGTCACGTGACAGTTCCCTCCGCAGGTAATGTCATTGCCATACATTTTTTACTAAGCGTTAACGTAACTGAAAAGTAATTTGTCTCACCCCCTGCGTCACCATCCACGGACCGACCTCACCGAACGTTAGGGTGTGAAATCACCAAATAACTTCTCCAAAGCAGGAGAAGTTATTTGGTGGAGCGGGAGGGCGTGTCAGACTCTTACTGATAAAACCCACCTGTGTACCTTCAGTTGCCTGTAAGTTCCAGGACCGCGGTGACTCATTAAATTCTCCTGCGACCCTGGAAACATAGCTTAACCTTAAAGATTGACCTGTGCGGCAGTTATTTTATCATTTAGCCACGAGCTCCTTTATAGAGTAGGTACGGAACCTTTAGTAAGCAATGTAAAACGAATGAATTGCGCGAGGCCGACAAGATGACACGGATGTGCGATGCCTCATCATCATCTGCCTAGCTTAGCTTGCGTGTTCTGTGCTGAGCTCACGTAACGCGTCGTACGTCCACCCAGTAATAGGACTCGCCCATCAAGGAGCGCTGTCCGAAATTAAACGCATTATTGATTTAATAAAAAAAAAATATATGTAATACTGTTCTTTATTAAATAAATTATTATTATTATTATTAATACTATACATAAAACAACAGGTATTATACTAAAACACGTATACTAAAATATAAATAATTAAATTATCTTTAAAATGGTGAAGGTTCCATAAAAGGACGCTTTATAGTTTTTGCGTGCTTCTGAATTTTTATCCGCGTTCGACATAACTTTACAAATTAATTACACTATGTTATAAAAATACAATTTTAGATATTTACATATCAAATTACGACGGAAATTGTCTAGAGTAACATTATATTTTTTTCTACGAAATAAGATTAGTCGTTTATACGTGATGTTCAATTAAAAACCATTAGAAGTCATATCTGCGCCTTAAATATAAGCTTCTAAAAACTGGCGTGATGATATCTTAGTAGGTACAGTTGCAAGTTTTGTTGTTTTTAAATTGGTTCCATAACTGTAACACTGTTATTATAAGATCATAAAACTACAAGAACAAGGTCCGGGAATACTACATCCGTTTGGTCCCGTCGACCTCGAAAACGCAATATACACGAACGTATCAATTTGAGCTTCATTATCTAACTGAAGGTGACGTTTCCGCCTGTTGCAATGAATTATTCAAAGGCACGACTGTGAGTGTTGGGTTCAAGAACGCTTTGAAACTGGTAGCCCATTATGTAAGAATTACTTTTTTAGGGTTCCGTACCCAAAGGGTAAAACGGGACCCTATTACTAAGACTCCGCTGTCCGTCCGTCTGTGTTACGTTTTACGTGCTTTCCGGGGCACGGGGTTATCATACCACCAATTTCCAAACTAGGGGCTGCTACAGAGTAATTCCTAATAGAATAAGTTATATTATTATTACTTATTTACTTGTGATAGGCACGCGTTTGACCACAATCTCACCTAGCCGTATTACTTTTGCAATAAGTCACGTGACACTTCTCTACGCAGGTAATGTCATTGCCATACATTTTTAACCGACTTCGAAAAAGGAGAAGGTTCTATGTTCGACTGTATGTATTTTTTTTTATGTATGTCCACCGATTTCTCCATCAGTTGTGGACCGATTTTCAAAATTCTTTTTTTATCCGAAATAATATGGTCCCAGATAAACGTTCCATTTTATTGGGGTTTTTAGTTATGGGGTATAACAACTAAAAAGTGAAAAATAAAAAACTTTTTACAAAAAAAACAACCGACTTCCAAAAAAGAAATTCACTAAAAATTAAAAAATATCTTTAATTTCGGAAGTCGGTGTCAAAAAACGAAGACACCAGGAACACCGACTTCAGAAATTAAAGTTATCTTGCACTTTTTTTGGAAGTCGGTTCAGTTTTTTTTGTAAAAAAGATTTCAATTTTATTGTTTTTTTGTGTACTTCTTTTTTCCTTTTGTTTGTTGCTGTTGTGTTGTGTCTGTGTCGAATAAATGATTTCTATTCTATTCACTTTTTTTGATAGTTGGTTCTATTTTTTTGTAAAAAAGTTTTTACCCTATGGCTACGGAGCCCTAAAAAACCGTCAATCAAACCATTACCACAGAGGGAACAGTGAACACTCTTGCATCCACAAACCCTGTCTTACAAAATATAGATCGGCCAACATTTTGAAAGTAAACGTTCGTATTTACATAAACTGTGCTGTTATCTGGTTGTATAATCCTTTCCCCGGCTGAACATGGTATCCGAGGTAATTAACCAGTGATAGTGAAAGGGAGCAGGGCTGTGTTAGAACCTGTTCAGTAAGGTTCGCTGGTGAGAATACAGACATTACATGTTACGCATTGGTTTTAGCGAAATGCTAAAGACGTTAGGGGATTTTATTTATTTATTATTCAATAACGATTTTAACATCATGTCTGAATTTCTATAACTAAATACATAAGAAAAACATATTTAAATCACTACAATTATCAAAATTAAATTAAAATCATAATCATTTAAGAAAATAATTTAAAAAAAATATAATAAATAGAAAGATATCAAAATTAATGTCGTAAGTCAATTCATAAGATACAATAAAATTTCCATTTCAAGTCAATAAAATTATGTTACTTTCAACTTTTGTATTTACCTATAATTCAACAATAGCATAAAGACACTTGTTTAACAAGAACTGTTTAAGCTTATTCTGAAACCCACTTAAGTATAATAGACTTTTTATTTCTGTCGGCAGTTTATTGAAGATTTTCAATGACTTATGGTAGGCGCTATGCTTTACAACGTTCAGGTGAGGCACTTGCTTCATCCGTAGATCTTTTCTTAATCGGCTGCCCCACAAGGAGAGTAATGTTTTTCGAGAATTTGTATGTTTGTATGTAAATATGTTTGTATGACTACTTAAGGCGGCGACTCCCAAAAACGATCAACAAGGTGTTTTTTTTAAAGCAGTGTATCTCTTAAAACCGTTAATAATTTTGACAAAAGAAAATGATATTTTCGAGTCCTATTTGCATACAGTGATGGAACTCAAAACATAATTTAACATACTTTTAATCCATCAAAAAAATCTTCAAACATACCTCTTAATTATGTTTAAAAGCAGTTTATCATTAACAATTATAATCATAATAAAAAATGTACTATAAAAAGGGAATGTCTGAAACGGACAGAAACTACTAAGTCCTTAATTCTATTTAGAATAAAATAGGTATAATGAAATCATTCTTATGTTTATTTAACTAGGGTAAAAATATAACGATCACTAAAAATGTTTCACTTGATATCCGCTTATATTTATATGGAGGTCGTGTATATTTGACATGAGCAGTAATGTCAAACTGTCACTAAAGCAAAGGACTTGTGGTTCATACAGCCTAGATACGTTTTATATTTTAAAAATAATAAATTTGAATTAATATTGACAAACATAATATTATTTTAATTAGACTTACGGTACATATAGATCGTAAAATACTAAATTAATGATAACAGTGCACTAAATGTATAAAATAGTTGATTATATATATTATTTGATGATTCCTCTTTGGGTGAATGTCACTTATTCATGTCGAATAAACACGACTTCCGTAAAAATATAAGCGGATATCAAGTTAAATATATTTAGTGATCGTTATATCTTTACCCTAGTTAAACAAGCTCAAGAATAATTTCACTATTCCAGGCATTTTTTTGTATGGCAGATTGGCATTCCCCTTTCAAATGCTAAACTGCATCCAGTGATGGATTATTTTTTATAAATTTATTAGTAAATCCTAAGTAAATCGATAAAATACTTCATATTTTGCAATAAATTGCGAGCATTTGTCGTAGCGCATATCCTTCTTTTCTATGCAGTCCGAGAGTGACCGCGCTTTAGGTGATGTCTCTGCCTTAAGGTGGAAGCGCCATGGTACCCCTCGAGCCGGGGCGAAACACTCGCGGCTCGGCGGACGGAGCTCCGGTAGGATCTCATGGTGACATGGAGACAGCGACTGTCGCAACCCAGCGCTGGGCACGCCACCATTTTTTTTTTTTGTGGGGTGGGAAATCATCCAATGAATGTGCCCAGGGGCGAGGTAACTCTGTTTCGAATTTATCCTCAACCCCCGGGCAGGGGCACGTCACCATGACGGCGGTACGATGACTTATGAGCAGTGGGTAGCTCGCCGTCCGATCAGCACCAGGCCCGTGAGTCAACGGCGCGTAGTGTTCCACGCGCGCCTCAAAGAGATTAGTGTCGCCACCACTGACGGGGTCCATCGTGGCCGGTGCCTGCATGCCTAGGGGTAGCGGATAAATTCTGAAAATGAGTTACCGCACCCCTGGTCACTCAGGTAGGGAAGGAATAGGGGTGGGTTTTAGTTGGTAAGAGTCTGACACGCCCTCCCGCTCCACCCAGAGCGGGAGAAGTCATTGGATGATTTCCCAAACCTCAAAAAAAAAAGGTAGCCCGCGAAATTAAAATTTTCTTGTGTTTGTTTTCCATTTGTAGGTCAGTGTCAGGTTGTATCTTGGTCAAAACATGATTCGCGGCCGTAGCAAGTGTGTATTTATAGAATTATAATCATTAAACTCTTCAATACAACTCTTTCAGTTAGAATTGATGTCACATGTAGTAGTGTTTCATGAAATCATGACATTTGTCCTGTTGCCTCTGCGTTGCCACCGATGACGCCGCCGTGGAAGTAGTAAAATTTTGGGCCAAAAAACTATGAAACAATATCATGCCAGCGACTCGAAGAAGAAGATCGCCGTGTAGCGTGTAGTTATTATTTAGATTTTAGACACTAGCTTAAACATGGTAGGTGAACTTCAGTCTGAAGTCTATAACGGTAAGTAATCAAAATCTCAGACCAGAGAGTTCGCACGAGTTTTATAAAAGCCGGACAAGTGCGTGTCGGGGTACGCGCAGTGTAGGGTTCCGCAGTCACCCGTTATAACATGCGGACTTAGAAGAAAATAGTCTTCCCAACCTCCCTATGAAATGAAAGACCTATCCAACAATACCCCACGCAATGGGATAGACGAGAAAAACAAAATTATCCCAACTTTACGTGTAGGGTAGAAATCCTAAAAAAAATTAAACTCGCGTGACCGTCACGCTGTGTCCAAACGGAGCCCTATTGCTGTCACTCATGTGTCCGTCTGTCCGTCGTCTGTCACAAAATTTTGTTCCGGAGATTTTTTTAACTTCCCATTGACCTATGAACTTGAAGGTCTATTTTACTAAAAAATACCAATATATTGATTAATTTTTTTTTTCTCTTTGTAGTTCTCGGTTGTTTTTTTTTATGATTTTATTTTACCACTTTGTCGGTGTGATTAATTTAAAAACCCGGATAGGCGGATAGATCTAAACCTGGACTACGGAGCCCTAAAAACTGCGACCTGTTATCGCGAAGTCATCTTTAAATATTTGTTTCATCTTTGTGGGGATGGCCGTATTTTTTGTTCGTATACGAAATGTTTATAAATAGTTATATACCTAAGTTTTTTGCTCGGTACATTAAGCAAAGTAATTAAGTTTGCACACCTACGAGGTGTGATTGATAAGTACCCGTGTTTGAAGACAAATGACGGAACTGACGTAAAATGATAGTCATTGTTTAGTGTTATCTGTCATACAACGACTGTAGAAATTTCAAATAAATTCATTAATTAATTTTGTTGTAGTAGCTGTTGGAAGCGAGCCTTGCCCTTTCCTAACTATGGAGTTGACTTTTAGTCTAACCGGATGCAGCTAAATATATATATTTTACATGGAACTACTGTATTATCATGGAAGAACAGTGGTGGCCCAGTGGTAACTGCCACGACTTACAAGTTGTAGGTCGTGAGTTCAAACCAAGGCAGGCGCTTTACTTTGTGTAAATTATTTCATCACCACTGCTCTCAAAACGGTGAAGGAAAACATCGTGAAGAAACCGGCATGTCCTAGAACCAAAAACTCGAAGAAATGTGATTTGAATCAACCCGCATTGGGCCCGCGTGGTGGATTACGGCCCACACCCTCCCACAGAGAGGAGGCTTGTGCCCCAGCAGTAGCATTAAAAGGCTGATGATTACTGCATTATCTGACCTCCACAACCCAGAAACTGGGTAACACGGTACCCCTTGGCATGATAGTGTCAGATTTACAGGCTCTTCACTACCCGTTTCGATTGTCAAAGATATACTAATGACAGCTGGGACCGATGGCGTAACGTGCTTTCCAAGGCACGGTGGGTTATTGGTATGTAATGGATGGATGGATGTGTAATGATAATATCCTCAAGAGAACCAAGGCCATCGCCATAGCCCAAAGAGTCGCCAAACTAGTGGCAGTGGGCAGGGCACATACTTCGCAGAACAGATGGTGGTTGGGGCCGAAAAGTTCTGGAGTGGCGACCGCGTACTGGAAGACGCGAGGTTGGAAGGCATCCCACAAGGTGGTCCGAAGACCTAGTGCGGGTCGCGGGTAGTCAATTCTTAATTCAGAAAACAGGGTGTATAAAGACGTATCTACTAAACAATTTCACTGTGTATACAATGTTATAATGCGTTATCATTACTTCACACGTCATTCAGTTTTTGTTAAACTTGGTGGACCATGGTTCATATTTAAAACTAGCAAGGTACGTCATAGACGGAGCTAAATAGTCGATGACGAAGGCAGTTTTGTTGTCATCCCTACCACGGGGTCTCATCTCGAACAAAGAAAATTTAGTTCAAATAAATCTCAATAGATGGCGTAACATGCATCGATTTCTTATTGAAGTTTAAGTAATATTAATATTTTGAAAATAAATATGGTAAAAACTGTACTTTCTTATTTAATTAACTGTTCTAAGTATAAAATTGTGAAATTGTCATGCAATTTGCTTTCAGGTGGAAACGCGACCTAAAGCTTCTAGTTTCCATTCCAGGACTTGCAAACAGCATGCGCGCATTTTTTATAGGTGATGGAGCCCGCTAGCAATGGCGGGCTGATCCCAGTCGGGAGTGTGCGTGAATTTAATTGTATCCCGGGCCCCCGACTCATGATAGCGGTAGGAACTGTGAGGTTTTAGTCGGTTGGGGTCCGAAATGACTCTCCGTTCTTCCCAGACAGAGAGTACCCACGGATTTCCTCACAAAAAAAAGGTCTTACAGACAGGGTTTTTCCATTGCGCTCAGAAGCAGCTCGGGGTCTGGCTTTATATCCGGTGGTGGCGATTACTCGGCACCTTTTACCTGTTTCACACTGACATTAAATACCAGAGAAACGATGGATGGACTGTGAGAAAGATTATGTTTTGCGATTAAAAAATGGGGGGTCGAGGTAGGAGGGTGAAACATACTTTACGACCTATTCTCATACCTACCAAATAAACACAAAAAAAAATCATTAAAATCGGTCGAGCTGTTTCGGATTAGTGCAACCACAAACACCTTGACACGAGATTTTATATATTAGATTATGTATACAGGATTGTAAACAGGCCCAGTAGTATTGGCCGCGACTACCCAGTGGTATTGTCCGTGACTTACAAGTCGTCTTACAAGTCGTCGTCGCCGCGTCGTGAGTTCAAACCCAGGCAAAAAATAAATAAATAAATTTAAAAAATATCGCTTTACTTTGTGTAAATTATTTCATCACCACAGCTCTCAAAACGGTGAAGGAAAAGATCGTGAGGAAACCGGCATGTCCTAGAACCAAAAATTCGAAGACATGTGACATCCACCAATCCGCATTGGGCCCGCGTGGTGGATCGGCCCACACCCTCCCACAGAGAGGCTTGTGCTGCAGTGGGGACCATTAAAAGGCTGCTGATGATGTATTCGCTAACTCCGTTGACATCAATTTGATAGGCACTATGCAGTATATTGCTGTTTCGCTCGGTGGACATCGATTGTAATAGGCACTACGTAGTACATTTTTGTTTTCCTATACGTCATTATTTGCTAAAATACACCTGCTGGTGAGAGTCGCGGGTAGCCGATGGATGCGAGACGCACAGCACTTGGGGAGGCCTATGTCCAGCAGTGGACGTCTTTCGGCTGAAATGATAATGATGGCATAAGACTTTTCAGCTATTATTTCAGCTCTAGAATGGCAACGCATCTGCAATTTACCTGAAAAGTTCCACCGAGGACAAATTTTATTAACCTACTGTAAAAAAAATATAATTAAGTAAGGTATTTTTAAAACATACTTTAATCGAGAATGTATTAAGATGCACTTGTTGTTATTACTACGGGTACAATTAAAATAATACAGCATACTCCATAAAAATGCAGTTTTCCATACAAATTGTTGTAAACACTTTGGCATTAAAATTAAATACTTACTTGGGCTCTGGCTTTAATTATTTTTATTTATAATTAAATTAGTTTGTCAAAGGTCGGTAAGGTAATAAAAGGAATCGGGATGTTTTTTAGGGTTCCATACCCGAAGGGTAAAGAATGGGACCCTACTCGTATTACTTAGCCTCCGCTGTCCGTCCGTCCGTCTGTCTGTCATTGGGCTGTTTCTCATGATCGATCGATAATAGGCAGACAGTTGAAATTTTCACAGTAGTATGTGTATTTCTGTTGCCGCTATAACAACAAATATAAAAATAAAAATAATTTAAAAAATTAAAAGGCTACTCGAAACGTGTTTTTTTTTTTTTTGCTCTATCGTAATAATGGCAACAAGTAGACACTTGAAAACAGAGTTTGTATCGCAAAAAAAAAAAATTATAATAAAATAAAATTGGATGGTACAGAACCCTTCATGAGCAAGTCCGACTCGCACTTGACCGGTTTTCATTCTTTTATTATATATATCTAGTAGCTTCTGCCTTCCTGCCCGATTCTCTGCCTGTCAATGACTAAAATGGACTAAAGGACTAAAATGCCCTAAATCACCAGCATCTTCGATGCAAAAACTACATTCTTACCTATCCCTTCAAGTTGCGCCTCCTTTAATGTTTAAGTCAAAAGTTTAACCTACAAACTGCTCACTTATGCACGCATTTATGTATGTATGTAGTAAACATGTATCGATGCGCAAGCGCAGTTCATCTGCCGCGCCCGTGATGTTACCGTTCTTTGAATTGCGAGTAGTGATGGGACGTACAAATATCGATTAAAAGTTTACTAAAGTAATTGATTGACTGACTTTCGGGCCTATCTGTAATGCTGTCAAATTCTACAAATGCAGGCAAGCGAGCGGTCCAACGCGTGGCTATAAACAATAAAAAAAATAACAGGTGGTACCAAGGAGGCTAAACAAGATTTCCAGGCACGGAGGGGAGTCGGTATGTAATGGATGGTTTTTTTTTTGGGGTGGGAAATCATCCAATAACCTCTCCCGCTCTGGGTGGACCGGGAGGGCGTGTCAGACTCTTACTGACTAAAACCTACCCCTGTTCCTTCCCTGCCTGAGTGCCCAGAGGTGCGGTAACTCATTTTCAGAATTTATCCGCTACCCCTAGGCATGCAGGCACCGGCCACCAAGTGCCCCGTCAGTGGTAGCTGACACTCATCTCTTTGTGGCGCGCGTGGAACACTATGCGCCGTCGACACATGGGTCTGGTGCTGATCGGACGGCGAGCTACCCACTGCTCGCCGTCCGCAGGCCCGGATCTACGGTGGCCGGCGATCGTCTCGCGACGTCCTACGCCCAGTACCTCTCCTGCGGTGGTAGCGGCCGGGGCCTTGAGGGCCACTCCGTTGAGCTTATCTCACGCGTCCCGCCTCCGCCTTCGCGAGCATTACTGCTTCGCGGAAGACGGAGACTGCCTCCCATTCCCTCTCGAAAACGGTCCGTGGCTCAGGAGATAACACGAGCATTCGTCTCGACACGGCAGCCGCAACTGCGCGCTGCGCGCGGTCACGGTGCGCGCAGCTGCGGCTGCCGTGTCGAGACGAGTGCTCGTGTTATCTCCTGAGCCACGGACCGTTTTAAAATGCCCCGAGCGTTTTGCGCAGTGTACTGTTGTATGAACTCGGCTTCTTCAAATCCGGGGCTTTCGTTTTTTAATTTCTCTGCTGATCTTGAAAGGTACCTAATAATGATTTAATTATGAAAAGTAAAGACGTTTTTTAAAATGTTAATGGTTTTTCATTTACATCACACGCATTTTCAGGTTGAAACGCGGTAAGGTGCGCTGCCGCAGGGTTAACTAGCTATCGGCTGAGCACCGCGCATTTTGACTTCACTTTAATACCCTCGAAAACCATAAAAATTTTTGCGTGACGTGAAAAAAAAAAAGAGTGCGGGCCTTTGTGGGATATCTTAATGTTTTTCAAATTGCGCGGCAACTTTGAAGCATCTTCCATAGAATTTTTTCCAAACATTAACAGTGACAAACCTAGCTCTCTAAGGGAGCGTAGGTAATTATCTCAACAAATAGACTTAGATTCCATACTGTCCATATTTATACTGTGGTAATAGGGTCCTTTGGTTTTCCTTCGGGTACGGAACCCTAAAAACGACCTTAACCAACAAAAAATCTGTCTTGTTTTAAATTTTCCAGGACAAAATCTTAATATAAGTATGGATGCTTTGCGTGACTTCATGAAAAAGAAAAAGTGTCGTGATATAATCTTTTAGATTGTTTCGAACGACCTAAATTGTATTCAAGGCAATCGGTTATAAATAAAACAATAGAACGTTCGACTGGTACTGAATGATTAGAATTTTAACCATTCTTTTCTTACTCATCTGAACTTAAGAACACGCTGTACGCTTCACCTGTAAGTAACTAGTTAATTATGTAAAAATATCTTACAAGTTAAATACCCACTTCCCGGTTTCCGATTGAGCTGAAATTTTGCATACATGTTTAGTTTGGATGACAACGCATGGTCTCAGCTAATTGACGTCGTTCTAAATCCAATATGGCGGACAAGCTATTTTGTATGCATTCCCATAATATGGGTATCTTATGAAAGAGTTTGCTGAGAAGTACCTACACGAAATATAAAATGACGTCACTATATGCATCCTTTTTTTATTAGCAGTAAGTACACCGCAGACTACCCCCTTTTAGATTCTAAGTTCTTTCAGTCCATCCCAAGGTTGTCTGGTAGATATCGCTGTTCAGCGATAAGAATCGTATCTTATCGCTTACCATCAGGTGAGATGGTAGTCAAACGCGTGCCTATGAACAATAAAAAAAGACCGCCATTGTACCCATAGATTTAACATTTCAGTGTTTAGCGGCACACATGTGCGCCACCGAGAAAATTAACGGAATTTTCACTTATAATACCACAAGAGCTTCAAAATTATCGGGTATTTCCGTTCGTTGCAAACAAATGAAAAAATCACTCGCGCTTCGCGCTCGTGATTTTTTAACCTGAAAAACTTGACGATTTTATTTGTTTGCAGGGAACCTATCGGGAAATACCAGATAATTTTGAAGCTCGTGTGGTATTCGGGGGATTATTTTATATATAGCAACGACCAGAGAAAATTTTCAAAAAATTTTCAGTATAATACCATGTAGGTTGTACCACGTGACGTCGAATGGTGCAATTCTATTGGTCGATATTTGGGTCGGAAAAATAATCAACGAAAATTAACGGTTTTTGGTAATTTTTTGGGCAAGGCCAAAAAAATTACCAAAAACCCGATTCACGTGTTTTAAACCGCTATTATTACTATTACCCAAGGTCTTTAGACCTGTGGCAAGGTTTATACACCCGGAACCTGACAAAGTCTGTAGTTACACGATGGCCGACTGTCAACGGGGCTTGACAGATGTTGACATTTGACGCGTGCAGGGCCTGAGGGGCCTGTACAATAATTGTGTGACTGTTTCGGTGTACAATAAAGTTTTATTCTATTCTATTCTATAAATTAGGGAGTGCGCCGGACCCGAAATAAAAAAAGCGGAAAAAAGAGTTTGCATAAAAATATCTTATATGCAGTTAAAATGTTCCAAAAATTCACAAATAAATAAAAATTACTGTTTTATGCATAAACGTCATCAAAAACAACTGCCAAAACATTCAAAAAGTAAAACGTGTGCAAGTTGGATTTGAACTTGCAATCAATAGCACACGGATCACTAAATCCGACCACTCAACTAAGCTCACTTGTAACGAATTTGTTGAAATAGGGGAGGTACTGTGATGTGCTAACGATGACGGTCGTAAGTAAGGAAAGTTGACGGAGCCCCGCTGCGGTGCTCCTATTCCTCTTCTTCTGCAGGATTAGGGCGCAGTTATACGACTTCTAACGGTTTTTAATCGAACATCACGTCTAAACGACTAGTTTTATTTCTTTGGAAAAAATATATGTTACTCTAGACAATTTCCGTCGTAATTTGATATGTGAATGTTTGAAATTATATTTTTAAAACATAGTGTAATTAATTTGTAAAGTTGTGTCTAACGCGGATAAAAAATTGTGAATCTCGCAAGAACTATAAAGCGTATTTTTATGAAACCTTCACTATTTTCAAGATCATTACATTATTTATATTTTAGTATACGTGTTTTAGAATAATACCTGTTTTATGTATAATAAATTTATAATGCGTCTAATTTCGGACAGCGCTCCTTGATGGGCGAGTTCTGTTACTGGGTGGACGTACGACGCGTTACGTGAGCTCAGCACAGAACACGCAAGCTAACCACTCAAGGTCATTAACAGTTAATATCGCCTTAAAAGAAACCCTACACGAAGCTGCCTACACTGGCAGCAAAGCGCTCTTACTCGTATTACTAAAATGACGCTATTGATTCGTCGATATTACCAAATAATAATGTCCTGACATGCGACGTCTGTCATCATTATTAATAATTGAATGTTTTTGTTGATTCTTTGATAGACGGGATTTATGGGCGATTTCATAAATATTTTAACTGAGACTTTTTTATTGTTGATAGGCACGCGTTTGACCACAACGTATTTGCCGGGTGTTGAGTATGACGTCAATGTTAAAAAAAGTCTTCGTTTTTAACCGACTTTCGAAAAAGGAGGAGGTTCTATGTTCGATTTTTTTTTTATGTATGTCCGCGCATTTTTCCGTCAGTTGTGGACCGATTTTCAAAATTCTTTTTTTATCTGAAAGAATATACTCCCGAGGTCCCAATTTCGATAAAATTTATATGAGACCATCATATAAATTTTATCGAAATTGCTTTAGCGCTTTTTAAGAAACTGAACAAAAACGAAAAATACGCATATCTCGATGACGTTTTGGTGTTCTCCAAATGTTTAAATTCCACGTTCCATGTTATTGGGGTTTTTAGTTCTGGGTTATAACAACTAAAAAGCGCAAATTAAAAAACTTTTTTACAAAAAAACCGACTTCCAAAAAAAAAATACACTAAAAATTTAAAAATAAGTTTATTTTCGGAAGTCGGTGTTTGTATTTTATTTCTTCTATATTTGACACCAACTTCCGCAATTAAAGTTATTTTTAAATTTTTAGTGTATTTTTTTTTTTTGGAAGTCGGTGGTTTTTTTTGTAAAAAAGTTTTTTAATTTGCGCTTTTAATGACTGATTTTGAAATGATTTGTAAATTATTTTCTACGAGTAATTTATTAGTCAGGTTGCTTGGAGCAGGGTAAACTAACCTGCAAAGCAGAGGACAGAGTGGCAATTCCTTGACCTGAATCAAACCCAGGACCCCAATCTCGACAGCCTGCCTGCGCCTGCGACCACGAAACCAACAGGGCAGTTTTTTTTATTAAATAACATTGGCTCACACTAAGAATTACTCCTGTATCGTGTGTGCGTTCACAGACATGTAATCTCATATGCACAAGACACCCAGACCCGGAACAACTATCTGTATGTCATACTGTATGTCATATTTGTTCCGTGCGAGGATCGAACGACCGAACGCTTAACCCCTGCGCCAACAATTATTTGCCAACAAATATTGTGACTGTTACTGGCGGCCTTATGTTATACAAGGTGTAACAGAAACACGTGGTTTCTGAACAACTTTATTCTAGAAGTAAAACTCAACTTTCTTCTAGAAGTAAAACTCGGTTCTGAAAAAAAAAAATTGGATCTCCTGTACGAATTTTGATCAGCTAATTATTTGTTGGGAAAGTCCATTTTTAGGGTTCCAGTTGTTTTATGTACAAAAAAATATTATTAATTTAGAGTCTAATTTCGGACAGCGCTCCTTGATGGGCGAGTCCTATTACTGGGTGGAAGTACGACGCGTTACGTGAGCTCAGCACAGAACACGCAAGCTAACCACTCAAGGTCATTAGCAGTTAATAGCGCCTTAAGGTTCCGTATCCGAAGGGGTAAACAACAAAACCCTTTTCCTGAGCCTCGGCTGTCCGTCCATTCATCCGTCTGTCAGCGGGCTGTATCTTATGAATCGTAATAGGTAGGCAATTTAAAATTTCAGTGTATATTTCTATTGCCGCTATAACAAAAAATCGTACGAAATTCTTTGTGTGCGAGTGAAACTCGATCAGTATTTAAAATCACATCTCTAGATCTAGATAGTTGCAGCATCTTGTCCTAAATGTAAACGATGTAACCTAAACAAGATTAAAGTGCGTCCTAATTTATCGATACATTTACACAACTCCATCGATAAATCTATCACATCACTAGCGGTAAAGATGGGTGCAGCATCTCGTCCTAGATGCAAGCCATGTTACCTAAACACCTACTTATTTACATGCAGCTTATTTATTCATGATACGCCCGTAAAAAATATAGGTGCAGTATTTTTATTGGTAACCGCAGAGCTTCCATAGTATATACTAGCGACCCGCCCCAGCTTCGCTCGGGTACAAATTATACATAAAAACCTTCCTCTTCAATCACTCTTATCTATTGAAAAATACCGCATCAAAATCCGTTGCGTAGTTTTAAAGATTTAAGCATACATAGGGATATAGGGACAGAGAAAGCGACTTTGTTTTATACTATGTAGTGATTTACAACTTTCTTCAAGGAAGTTCTAGACAATGCCCAAAAAACCAACCAAGTGCGAGTCAGACAAGGGTTCCATAACATTGTACAAGATTATACGCGTCTACTTATTTCCAACTTACCATCTCATCTCCGACCCGCGTAGTGGATTACGGTCAACACCCTCACAGAGAGGAGGCATGTGACTCAACAGTGGGGACATTAAAAGGCTGATAACGACATGAAACAAAAATATACTTAACTAACTGTATTTATATGTACAAATAAACAAAAAATAACATATGTATAAGTTATTAAAGTTAATTATTATTTAGAAAACTCCTCCTACTTATTTCTCACAGCAAACCCTTTCATTTAATAGCCATATGATGATGTTGCATAAAAAATAAATAGGTCCGCCATACTGGATTTAGAATGTTGTCACTTAGGGATCCATGCATTGTCATCCAAACTACACACATGTAGGTATGCAATACTTCACCCCAATCGGTTTGGCATCAATGTTTAAAATTGATAATGCTAGATTTATTTGAAGATGTGACCCAGAGGAGTGTGAGTGAGGAGGAGCTCGTGGCTTAAGTAATAACAGTCGCACGGCCTGCTACGCTTGCCGGTGTTGGTACATGGTTGGGTGACCATATTTATATACCGAGACTCCTCTGTGCCTAGAAAGCACGTTAAGCCGTTGGTCCCGGCTGTCAATCGTGGATCTTTGACAGTCGTTACGGGTTGTAAGAAGCCCAAAAGTATGACAACCAGTCTTACCAAGGGGTATCGTATTACCCAGTAACTGGGTTGTGGAGGTCAGATAGGCAGTCGCTTCATGTAAAATACTGGTATTCAGCTGCATCAGGTTAGACTGGAAGCCGACCCCAAGATAGTTGGGAAAAGGCTAAGCGGAAGAAAGTCATTTAGCTAACCATGCATTGTCATCCAAACTACACATGTAAGTAAGCAAAATTTCAGCTCAATCGGTTGGGGATAAATGTTTAAAATTGAAATGCTAGTTTTATTTGAAGATGTGACCCAAACATACTAGTTAACAAGGCAAGTTAAATAAAAGCTTGTAACAACATTATAGTTAAAAAAAATCGGCCAAGTGCGTCGGACTTTGCACATTTAACTCCGTACCAAATGAGGGAATTTCAAGGAAAATATCTGATTTATCAAATTTACGTAATAATAAACATTATCTGAGAGCTGAGTAGCTGAGATGAGAATGCTAAGAGCGATGTGTGGTGTTACGCGCATGGATAGAATTAGGAATTAGTATATAAGAGGAAGTCTGAAAGTGGCACCGCTGACTGAAAAGTTGTGTGGAAATCGGTTGTCGTGGTATGGGCATGTGATGCGGAGGAATGAAGAAAATGTCGTGAGGAAAGTCTTGTGTATGGATGTGGATGGCTATAAGAGTAGGGGAAGGCCAAAGAAACGATGGTTGGACTGTGTGAAAGAGGATATGGGTAAAAAAGGGGTGACTACAGAGATGACGACTAATAGAGGAGTATGGAAGAAAAAGACATGTTGCGCCGACCCCAAATAAATTGGGATAAGGGCAGGAGAATGATGAATAAACATTATCACCAAATTTCAAGTTCATAAGTCAATTAAAAAATTCTTCGGCACAAAATTTTGTGACAGACGACGGACAGACAGACAGACGGACACGTGAGTAACAACAATAGGGCTCCGTTTGGACCCTTCGGTGACGGAACACTAAAAACACGCATAGAGTGACGTTATTTTATTTTTCATATTCAGCAAACCCTTTCATTTGATACTTTTATCATGGGAATGCATAAAAAATATGTAACTAGTCCGCCATCTTTTGGGAGTCCGACATACTGGATTTAGAATGACGTCACTTAATTCTTAATTCTTTATTGTACACATAAAATACAGTCATTACACAGTTCATGTACAAAGGCGAGCTTAACTCAAAGTTGAGTTTTCTCCCAGCAAACCTTTGAGTGATAGAGTGAGGTCACATTCAAGGGTAAGATTGTGTACAATATAAACTTATATAAATAAGCCCTATATATAAAATACATACAAAATACTATATACTAATATATACAAATATACACCAATATATACCCTAATAATATGTCATTGAGAAAGGAAGTGCTCTTTTATTTTCCTCTTAAAGACATTCAGAGAAGAGCTGTTGCGTAGGGAGTGTGGAAGAGAGTTCCAGAAACGCACTGCAGTCACTGAAAAGGAGCCATTATAGCGGCTGGAAGTTTGACGCGGAGTACGAAGGAGAAGAGAGGAGGTGATGCGACAGAGTTTACCTCTCGGAACGAGGTACTCAAAGCGTTCACGAAGGTATTGAGGAGAAATAGGATTGTGCAGAATAGTATAAAGAAGGGATAGGATATGGGTATCTCGCCGACGCCGAATTGGCAGCCACCCTAATCTGGTCCGAAACTCCGACACATGGTCGTATTTGCGGAACTTACTTAACTTAACATGCATTGTTTTCCAAACTAAACAAGTATGCAAAGTTTCATCTCAATGAAACCGGAATGTGGGTCAAATTTAACTTCTAAGATTATTTAAATAGTTAGTTACTTAGTTACAGGTGAAGTGAATAAAAATGTGCTAAAATACGTCTCATACACCTTTCTAATTCAGCTCACCCAAAAACCTAACTTAACGCTAACTTACCCATTACCCAACATTTCCCGTACGCGGTTCTAAGTGACATCACCCGTGCTCATTTAACTTAAATATAACTTATGACGCTATTACAGTCACCATGATACTTATTTATAACTTAATCTTGGACTTAGAGGTAGCGTGCTGAGAGAAGCGGAGCGATTTTGAAGATAGTAACACAGGAGATGGCACTAAGGTGTGTCAAATAAATGTATGCAGAAAATGTTACCTTCTGGTAACATTTTCTGCATACATTTATTTGACCAAGGAATTTCAGTGAGTGCTCAACGAACATGAGTCTGAATAAAATTGCAAGTGTCTAATTTAGCACAAATTTTATCTATGTACAAAAATGCATCTTGTATGCTCTGCCGTACGTCAATGTACTCCCAAAATTTAGGTCGCGCTCAAAGTGTCTCCTAAAAAACTTTTTCAGACCCGGTGGCCTATCTCACAGAGTCCATGCATTTTTTTAGGATAAAAATTACCAGAAAAGTGTTAACTTTTCTCAACTATTTTAGCGTATGGACTTTCAGCCGCACCGAATGCAGATGACTACCTGTATTTTACATGGAGCTACTGCCTATCTGACCTACAAACCCAGTTACTGGGTAACACGATACACCTTGGCAAGACTGTAAAGGTTACTTTAACCCTGCAGTAGTCGTGCCTCAAAAATTACGATAATCCACAGATTTTTCTGACCTCCTGGAGACCACTACTCGCGATAGCGCAAGCTATTTAACTTAAAGTACTACGATTGTCAAAAGACTCCCATCTGTAGTTTTTCGGGAATACAAAATTTTGCAATAGTGTGCTACCTACTATTGTATTTCGCGCGACCACTGTAGGGTAATGCACCAGCATTTCCACTTTCCCATGCTTCATTATTCTAAAAACGTTGTTTTAAGAAAACTACCTAGGAGTCTTTGAGTAGTAGGCAAGCGTGCTCCATCTTTGACCTCATCATCGCTTACCATCAGGTGAGACAGCGATCAAACGCGTGCCTATAAACGATAAAAAAAAGACAGACAACTAAAAAGTTCCAAACAACTCACTTTTCTAGCAGTCTGATGCAGTTGGTGGCAGTTATTTTAGTTCAATTATTGATTTTATGCCACCAACTGGATCAGACTGCTTGAAAAGTGACTTGTTTTGAACTTTTTAGTTGTTTTTTACAGTCGGGTTTTCTGAAAATATTTTTTTATTTTTTATTTTCTACATTTTAGTGAGGTAGATTTTTGGAATCGCCTCCTCGAACTCTTTATTTTGATACCCCACTTAATATGAATAGTTCGTCGACTTTCATTTTTGTCTTTTTCACAAAATGGCGTCTGCTAGTCGCCATATTGTATTTTGATTAATCTCATGTCTTTAATAGCACTCGCAAAGTTAAGACGAATAAATTGACGTAAAAATTATCAAAATCGGCCCACGCGTTTGGTCTCTAAAGCGCGACAAAGAAACAAACATACATACATACATACATAGGCTGACAAACACATTACCCGCCCTTGCGTCGCGCAGTCGGGTAAACACAGCGATTTATCAGAGCGGAATTGCAAAAGGCAAATGCTAAATAAATTACACCCGCTTACGCTTATGACCGTGCCCGCTTCAATACCTCCTTTTAGCGCACAACCTTATTAGGGGCACATAAATTATAATTTATAATAATTAACCGATTCGACGACAGAATTATGTTTTAGCCGATATAACGTTGAAAATAATTCAACCCAACGCTTTAGGGAACGAACCAGGATTCAAAGTAATTAAATAATGGCAAGATAAATAGTACCAACACGACCGTAGATGTAAGAGATCGAGTTTAAGGCGCTATTAGCTGCCAACGACCTTGAGTGGTTAGCTTGCGTGTTCTGCGCTGAGCTCACGTAAGGCGTCGTATGTCCACCCAGTAATAAGACTCGCCCATCAAGGAGCGCTGTCCGAAATTAGACGCATTATTAATTTATTACACATAAAACAACAAGTATTAAAACAAAACACTGAGACTAAATTATAAATAATTAAATGATCTTTAAAATTGTGAAGGTGTCATACAAATACGCTTTATAGTTTTTGCGTGATTCTCAATTTTTTATCCGCGTTAGACATAACTTTACAAATTAATTACACAATGTTATAAAAATATAATTTAAAATATTCTGAGATCAAATTACGACGGAAATAGTCTAGAGTAACATATATTTTTTTCAAAGTAATAAAACTAGTCGTTTAGACGTGATGTTCAATTAAAAACCATTAAAAGTCATATCTGCGCGTTAAGAAAAATTTACCTCGAGATTCTAAGTTTTTTCCACTCGACTCAACCTCGACTTAGGCAAATTGACAGTTGCTATAATTATAGCTTGTTATCTAGTTAAAAAATTATTCATAACAAAATTTTGTGACAGACGACAGACCGACATGTGAGTGACAACAATAGGGCTCCGTTTAGACCTTTCAGTTACGGAACCCTAAAAAGGGTAGGTACTAGGTTCTGCCAGCGACACGCACTTGGCTGGTTTTTTAACCGACTTCGAAAAAGGAGGAGGTTATCAATTCGGATGTTTGTATTTTTTTTTTTTATGTATGTTCGGGCATAACTCCGTCATGTATTGACGGATTTGCAAAATTCTTTTTTTGTTCGAAAGGGGTTTATTCCGAAATGGTCCCATTTAAATTTCAAAAAGATCTGATGATGGGTTTCGGAGACAGACAACGGGACTCTTCAAAAATTGACAGCAAATCAACCGCGATTGCTGCTATCGTATGTCTATGAATTGTTAACACAGTTTAATGGGGAGCCACAACTAAAAAGTGAAAAATAAAAACTTTTTTACAAAAAAATAGAACCGACTTCCAAAAAAAGTGCAAAATAACTTTAATTTCGGAAGTCGGTGTCAAAAAACAAAGACACAAAACAGGAACACCGACTTCCGAAATTAAAGTTATTTTGCACTTTTTTTGGAAGTCGGTTCTATTTTTTTGTAAAAAAGTTTTTATTTTCTATTAAGTACTTCACAGTTTCCTGTTCCACCACATTTGAAAGGTTCCTAACATATTTTATTTTAAAAGAATTACATTTTTTTTCTGTTTTCAATTTTGAGTAAAGTTACCTTTTGGGTCGCCAATGCGAAAGTGCCATTTGCCTTACCAAAAAACCCGATTTACGCGTTTTAAACCTCTATTATTACTATTACGCAAGGTTTTTTATCCTGTGGCAAGGTACATGATATAGTCTGTAGTTGCACGATGGCCGACTGTCAACGGGGCTTGACAGCTGTTGACGTTTGACGCGCGCGGGACCTGAGTGGTAGAAAATTCAGTCAACACCCCGATTCGAAAGGGAAAAGTAGAAGTACTTCAACCGTCTAATCGTTGGTTATGCAATAACTTAAATTAACTAAGTACGAGTAAATCTTTAGAAACAAATTACTGAGTCAGCAATTACTTGACAAGGTATTAATTGGATTACATGCATTTAGAATTAGTTACCGATTCCGTGTTTTATTATTGTGTGCAACTTACTGATTTGCAATTCAAATAAGCATAAAAGGTGTCTTTTAACTTTGGCATTCATTCACGAGGTGAAAGTAAGCACGAATATGATTTTTTAGAGTTCTGAAGTCTGAATGGATCACTAGTGTATTTGTCTGTCCGTCTGTCACAGCCATCATCTCAGCCTTTTAACGTCCCCACTGCTGGGGCACAGGCCTCCTCTTCGTGAGAGGGTGTGGGCCGTAATCCACCACGCGGGCCCAAACATTGTCACAGCCAATTTGCTGCAAATCTACTGGATTAATTGTGTTCAAATTTGTTTTTTTTTCTGTGGTTTGGGAATCATCCAATGACATCTCCCGCTCTGGGTGGAGCGGGAGGGCGTGTCAGACGGAACCACTGTACTTTAGCGTCGGTCGCGTTTTTATAGTAGGTATTTTTTTTTGGGTAGAGGATACCCTTTTTAGTGTAAATTTGAAAACCCCAAAGTGCGGAAAACCATAGGGGCCGAGAAAAAAATTGCCAATTTTTTTTCGAAATCGGTGAAAAATGAAGGGTAAACAAGATCACGTGACGGGTCTAAAGTCTATTTCTAAGCAATAATACGGTCAATGACATGTTCAACGTCAAGATTAAAACCCCACATGTTGAAGGTCAAGGTTAGGTCAGGTCAGGTTAATCGCATTTTTTATTTTATTTTAGTGAACCTTCTAACCTAACCTGTCTGAGTCGGGGTGCCCTAAGTCCCGATGTATGTATGCATGTCGATGGAGCCCCGTGTCGACGGAGCCCCGCTTCGCGGGGCTCCTACTTCTGAGTGGTTTATAAAAAAATAACCACGAAGGTGATGGCGGGGTCTGTTCGCTCGCTTCGCTCGCTCTCTTGACCCCGCCATCCCCTTCTAACCTAACCTGTCCGAGTCGGGGTGCCCTAAGTCCCGAGCTCGCTTCGCTCGCTCTTGCACCCTAAATTGTCATTGCCACTAGCTCAATAGAGTCCAACACTTGCACGACACTTAGCACTTCAGGATCGGGCGGTGAGCAGCAGAACACGAAGAAAGCGATTTCGGGGACCCAGTGATCTCAATCAATCTTAGTTACAAACAGGAGTACGATAGACGCTCTCGACTGTGAAAACATACGACAAGTAACACCTGTCAAACGTTTTTTTCGCGGTAATTATAATTACGTTCGATTACGTTTCGTTACTCACGATCTCTATAGTAAATAAAAAATAGTACAACTTTTTTAAATTTAATTTTAATATATTTGCTTCATAATTGAGTTCATGACGGTAGCAGATATTTAAAAATGAAATAAAGGTAAAAACTCACAATACTTACACTAAAAACCATTAAAATCCATTGTCGATTTGTCTAAACGTAAAACGAAACGACCTAGGAATGAAATTTGTACATTATCTGTGGCAAAATGTCAATTTTATTAAGAAAATATGTGAATTTTCTGAAACTTTCGGAATTTTTTTCTCAAAAACTAGACGTCTCCGCAGTGTAATATTTTACGAAAGTGTTTTACTTAAATAGATGTGCAAGCAGTAAAATTGTGAAGCCCCGCACGAACCGACGCTAAAGTACAGTGGAGCCTGTCAGACTCTTGCTGACTAAAACCCACCCTTGTTCCATCCCTGCCTGAGTGCCCAGGGGTGCGGTAACTCATATTGAGAATTTATCCGCTACCCCTAGGCATACACACATATCCGTGTAACAATATCTGTGTATATGTAACGCCCTCACGCTCCACCCAGAGCGGTATAAGTTATTTAATGATTTACTACCACAAAGAAAAAAAAAAACGAGCTAGCCTTACAGTAGTCGCATATGATGTGTAACATTTGACATCTCACCTTGGTAATAAGCAACATTAACATTCTATGCTGAAAAATAAAATTAAAACGTTTAGTTCCGATTTCGATCGCGTGCACATCGTACGCGCGCTCGCTACCATCTGACTGCCAACTCGACCACCGCGCGCGCTCATTGGTCAAAGCAAATAGCGCGTTTTTTTTTTTTTTTTTGAATGACTACTCGCAGTTCAACCCTATTGGTTGTCGACTGCTCAACCGAACTTGACAAATAGCGCGTGCTTTCCCGGCTTCCTATTACACACTTGCGTCCCATTTCACGAAATCAGACTCCTACAGATTGCAGGAAAGCGAGAGGAAAAATGTTACACATTAAATATAGTATAGTTGTTCTATCTCAAGAACGGAGAGGTTGGTCTTGGATGGGTGTGTAGGTTCATGTACACTTTTTTTTTTCTGTATGCGTAAGCTCATTGTGCTCTGTGTCGTAGAAAATACCTTACGTTTACAGAAATAATGTGCACGTGAATCAAAAAACACTTAGTTTCATGTAGGTAATAGTGGGCGATTTTACTCACAAAATTATAACCACTTCTTTTCAATTTCATAATCGAGTGAAAAGTAATTTTATATCACAAGCGAACAGTGCAAGAAAACGCCAAATCACAGTTGGTGGGTTGCAGCTGAAAATCAGCGTCAAATGGCACCCTTCTTTTTTTTTTTTGTGGGTTGGGAAATCATCCAATGACATCGCCCGCTCTGGGTGGAGCGGGAGGGCGTGTCAGACTCTTACTGACTAAAACCCACCCCTGTTCCTTCCCTGCCTGAGTGCCCAGGGGTGCGGTAAATCATGTTAAGAATTTATCCGCTACCCCTAGGCATATTTATCCGCTACCCCTGTAATGTCATTGCTGACATTATGCTGAGCTGAGGCCCTTTTGGCATACCAGTCATTGTTTTCTGTTTTTTTTTAGGGTTCCGTACCCAAAGGTAACCAACAGGACCCTATTACTTAGACTCCGCTGTCCGTCTGTCTGTCAGCGGGCTAATTCTCACGATCCGTAATAGCTACACCGTTAAAATTTTCACAGAATGTGTATTTCTATAGCCGATATAACAACAAAAAATAAAAATTAATTAAAAATAAAAGGGCGCTCCATTTCATTTCTTGTCTACCTGTTACGAATCATGAGATACGACCCAAAAAAAAAAGTTTCTTTTTTGGTTTTTTTTTTCAGTTTATGGTACGGAAACCTTCGTGTTCGAGTCCGACTCGCACTTAGCCAGTTTTTATTCTTCTTGTTTAAGGCGTATATAGCCGCCAAGTGGCGCCCTCATTGAATACAATTATATGATAATTCTTATGTTAGCATAGAAAATAAAGAGTAAAGAATCCTATGTTGCGTTTGTTACAAATAGGATTTATGGTATTTTTACGTTGTTTACCATAAACGGCCGTTATTTACACGTATCCAAAATTGAGCTAATCTTTTTGTTAACTGGGCGTTGTTTGATTAACGTTTACGCCAGCACATACAAATTAGATGATAATATATACCACAGATACATAATACTAGCGTACAATTACCTCATCTCGTACAAAGTACGGCGACCGCTGTAACTACGGTTTTACGGCAGGCTACTTGCCGCGTTCGGGCCGTTCGGCACACTTCGCCAGATGATGTTAGCTGCTGCTGCTGTTAATATTTTTGATTTTTTTTTCTTACTTACAAGAAAAGTTTTATAGTATTTTTTGCACTTCATGACAGTTTTGTTTTTTTTTTAAGTAATTTGTTACTAACCCTATGGACTTAGTCTGAAATTAAATTTTTTATTATTATTATTTTTTTATCAATATGTAACCATACAAAAATTGCATCGTGTCCTCCATAGTGCAAGTGTATAGGCACTAGGGACATTCCAATATATTAGTCATGTTCTGCAGGTGTATTCGCTAACTTAGTTGACATCAATTTGATAGGCACTACGCAGTAAGTCGAGAAAGAGGTCAACCGTCGAATCCAACTGGGCTGGGCGGGCGGTGGTCGGGCAGTTACGTGGTATCTTCTCGTCTCACATACCACAGTGTCTCAAGACGAAAGTCTATGACCAGTGCGTGCTGCCAGTGATGACTTATGGAACCGAAACGTGGTCGCTCACAATGGGCCTCATCAGAAGGCTTACAGTCACCCAAAGGGCAATGGAGAGGGCAATGCTCGGAGTTTCCTTGCGTGATAGAATCAGAAATGATGGTTACCGACATAGCCCGAAGAATCGCCAAACTGAAGTGGCAGTGGGCAGGGCACATTGCTCGCAGAACAGATGGTCCATGGGGCCGAAAAGTTCTGGAATGGCGACCGCGTACTGGAAGACGCAGCGTTGGAAGGCCTCCCACAAGGTGGAACGATGACCTGGTGAGGGTCGCGGGTAGCCGATGGATGCGAGACGCACGGGACCGATCATTGTGGCGACACTAGGGGGAGACCTATGTCCAGCAGTGGACGTCTTTCGGCTGAAATGATGATGATGATGCAGTAATTCAGATTAAGCTACGCTTGCTGGGGTTGGTCTATGGATGGGTGACTATCTCTACATACCGAGACTCCTCCGTGCCTCGGAAAGCACGTTAAGCCGTTGGTCTCAGCTGTCAATCGTGGATCTTTGACAGTCGTTACGGGTTGTCAGAAGCCCGAAAGTCTGAAAACCAATCTTACCGAGTAAGGGGAGTATTACCCAGTAATTGGGTTCTGGAGGTTAAATAAGCAGTCGCTCCATGTAAAATACTGGTATTCAGCTGCATCCGGTTAGACTGGAAGCCGACCCCAAGATAGTAGGGAAAAGGCAGATTGATTGTAGTGCCTATTATAATACATGTCCACCGAGCAATGTACTGCAAAGTGCCTATCAAATTGATGTCTACTGAGTTAGTGAATACACCTGCTGGAGCGGACACCGCACTCGCATTGGGTATCTGAGGGAACTATAAAACCCAATTTTGCCAAGTTCTATTTGCAACGGCCTACCTTGGTGCGCAACCGAAATGAACTTGGTCAGTCCCTTACACTTGGGCATTTCGACAATCATTACCGGTGACAGAACTTCACTTTTTCTGAAGTCATTGAATACTAAGCAATATAAAGCAGCCTTTTAGTCCGGTCAATTTAGACGTAAAAATAGTGGTCTAATAACAAAAAATCCTGGAAAGCCCAATATTGGTGAAGAGCTGGGGTTTACCATTACCACAGATAATATAATACTAGCGTACAGATGCCTCATCCCATACAAAGAAACGGTACCGCCGTAACTACGGGTTTTCGATTTGCAAAAGCAACTTTTGTTCTTCGTTCTCTACATCTCGCTAGATGGTGTTAGCAGCGACGGCTTGCAAGTTGAATGAATTTACATAATGTCTTACCAATATTTTCTCACACATTGAGGAATTACTATATAGTATTTTTGGCACTTCATAACTGGTTTACTGTTTCAAAATGTTTCACTATACAAATTTTAAAGAGGTGAATGGATAAACTCTAAAACTTCAAACAGTGCCATCTGTTGGTACAAGAAATATTAATGCCTGTGGATTTGTTATCCACAGGCATTAATGCCATCTAGTCCCAAGCTAAGCAGAGCTTGTGTTATGGGTACTAGACAACTGATAAACATACTTATATATTTCTAAATACATACATATTATAGATAAATTACACCCAGACACAGAAAAAATGATCGTGCTCATAACACAAACATTTGTCCTGGGTGGGAATCGAACCCACGACCTCCGGCATAGCAGTCAGGGTCACTAACCACTAGACCAACAGGCCAGTCCCACTAGACCAACAGGCCAGTTCCAATAAACATCTAAATTTGAATTAGGAGCCAATTATTTCACAATTTTATGCATAGGGTAATTTATTAAATAAGAAAATACCGTTTTTACCATATTTTTTTTCAATTTTTTTTTTTTTTTTTATGTTTGATAGGCTCGCGTTTGACCACTATCTCACCTGATGGTAAGCGATGATGTGGTCGAAGATGGAGCACGCTTGCCTAGAAGTAACCTATTCACTCTTGACTTAAAGACTCCCAGGTTGTATCTTACAGGAAACACAGACTCCGGTAGAGAATTCCACTCTCTAGCTGTACGTGCAATGAATATTTTCTCAAAACGCTTTGTGCGTATGGATGGGATGTCAACCATGAACCGGTGGCACTTCGCCGTACGTCTTGTGGTCCTTAGATGAAACGGGCTTGGCGGAATCAAATCATGCAATTCCGTCGCACACTCCCCAAAATGTAATCGATAGAAAACCGACAGGCCAGCAACTCGGCGTCTATGTTCAAGACTTTGGAGTTTTGACTCAACGAGTCTATCATTGCCGATGATCCTCTTGGCTCGTTTCTCAATTGACTCAAGGGCATCAAGCTGGTATCTTGCAGATCCGTCCCAAAGATGAGAGCAGTACTCCATACACGATCGGACTTGCGCTTGATATAGTTGGAGCAGCTGTTCCGGCGTGAAGTATCGTCTCACCTTTGCGAGGACCCCCAACTTTTTGGCAGCCACTTGAGCCTTAGCCTCTATGAAGGGACTCTAGGGAGGGGAAATTGAGGGTAGATGTTAAAGTAACACCAAGAAGATCAAGTCGGTCGGTTATCGGCACGGTTACACCTCGGTGCCAATTTCACCCGGCTCCACCAAGATGGAGCCGGGTGAAATTGGCGCCTTTTAGCAGAAAAAAGACACCCCAGGCGTGTCTTTTTTCTGCTAAAAGGAGCCAATTTCTTAGCAGCATTGAACTTAACCAGATTGGCATCGCCCCATTCTGAGACAGCCTGCAAGGACAAGTCCAAGCGCCCAACCATAGCCTCTCGGAGAGACCGGACCTGAGACCCACTAACTCGTGCGTCTGGCACGTATCTCTCGGCAACAGTGCTGTCGTCTGCATACCCAAAGGTACCGGGTTTTAGCAGATCGTTAATATGCAGCAAAAACAATGTTGCCGAGAGCACCGACCCCTGAGGAACACCGGCATTAATAGCCAGCAGTCCGGACGAGCAGCCATCTATGACTACTCGGATAGACCGATCCCTCAGGAAATCTGCTATCCAATCACACAATCCAGCGGGCAGACCGAAGGAAGGAAGCTTGCCAATTAAGCTGTCGTGCCAGACCCGGTCGAAGGCCTTCGAGATATCAAGGGAGACCGCAAGGGCTTCCCCTTGTTTGTCGATGGCCTCACTCCAGATGTGAATGGCATACGCTAGAAGATCTCCTGTTGACCGATTTCGGCGGAAGCCGTATTGTCGGTCACTTAGGATGTCGTTAGCTTCTTATGCTAGGAGCTTACCATTCAGTATACGTTCCATACTCTTACAGAGAACGGAAGTTACCGAGATGGGCCTATAATTTGCTGGGTCAGCTCGACTACCCTTCTTGGGTACGGGTTGCACGTTAGCTTGCTTCCAAGCCATCGGCACTTTTCCAGTCTCAAACGAAAGGCGATATAGGCGTGTCAAGATCGGAGACAACTCAGGCGCACAAGTCCTCAGTACAATTGCCGGTATCCCGTCGGGACCACTAGCCTTGTTCACGTCCAGGTTACGCAGTACCCTCCGGACATCCTTCTGATGAATGCGAATGTCTGACATAATTGACTCGCATCCACCAAGAGTACCAGGGGGCCTCGCGCCACCAGGATCTAGACGCGAAGATTCCGCAAACAGAGAGGCAAACAGGCTTGCTTTCTCCTCAGCGGAGTGGGCCAGCGACCCGTCGGGTTTCAGCAGTGGAGGTAGTGAGGAGCGGCAGAAGTTCGATTCAACCGACTTAGCCAGGGACCAAAACGCCTTACTACCAGCTGGGTAAGAAGCAAGTTTGTTCCCAATTCGGCCAATGTGGTCAAACCGAGCCTTCCGCAACACCTTCTTGCAGAACTTGGCAGCCCTGTTAAAGGCTCTCTTCTTCTGACTCACGTCACTCGCTTTACGCGTCCGAGCGTCGACCCATGCCAGGTAGGCCGCGTGTTTAAGCGCATCAGCGCGATTGCACTCGGCACCAAACCATGGTCGAGCCCCACCAGACATTGTTACGTCAGAGAATGGAATGTAGTACTCCATTCCCCGCCGCAACACATCCTTCACGGCGTCCGCGCACGACGAAACATCAGTCGAAGAAAAGCAAGTGGGCCGCCAAGGATAACATGCGAAGAAAGATCGCATGCCATCCCAATCTGCTGACCTGTATCGCCAAACCCGCCTGGTGCCTCTAGGGCTAGGATCGGGCGGGGAGTAGACGGATACAGATTTCACCAGACAGTGGTCGGAAGTACCTAATGGTGAAGAAATCGACACTGAGTAACGGTCTGTATCTGTTGTCAGCAGAAGGTCCAAACAATTGGCTGTGTGCGAATCAACATCCGGCACCCTCGTTGCCCCCTGGACCAGCTGGGTAAGATTTAACGCCAGCGCTAGCTTATACGTCTCTTGTCCAGCATGGTCTGTGTACTGGTATGGGAAGAGCCACTCCTGATGGTGGGCGTTGAAGTCCCCCAGTAACACCAATTGGGCAGAAGGGTACCGTTGCTGAGCCACATCCGCCGCTTTACTCAGGTGTTGTGTGAGCCCAGTTGTCTCCAGATCACCGCTGTGCGAACGGTAGACACAGGCGTAGACAATTTTATCTAGGCCTGTGTCCACTAGGACCCAAAGAGTTGAGAACCTGGAGTCCTCAAGGTTACGGAGACGCCGATAGCAGATGTCGTCCCGGGCGTACATGCATATACCAGCGCGTGGCTTAAAATTGTGCTCCAGGGTAAACCCTGGGTAAGATAGGTACGCCACGTCAGACGGACATCCGATCTGCGTCTCCGAAAGGAATAAGAGAGCTGGTTTCTCAGTCTCTAAGTGGTGGTGGACTGCGGCGAGATTTGAGTGCAGACCTCGAATGTTAGATAGGTGCACTTTGTGTGAGAGGGAGTGCTGCCGCTGTACAGCTTTTTTCTTTTTATTTCCTTTGTTCATGATTGTGAAGAGTGAAGGAAGGAGAGGAGAAGGAAGTGAAATGAGGTTCCATGCTGGCTACCTTCAGGCACGCACTGACAGGACGGTATCATTGGGGGACTAGTCTGGAGACTGCGGGGACGCCCGAGCCCCCCCGGGAATATCCATCGGGCCCTCTCGTCTGGTCGCCAACCAGCACGATGGTGCATTCCGGGATTTTTCGTCAGTTGGCGGGGCAGCCTTTCGTGTGTGGCTAGTACACTACTTGGGCCCCCAACTAACTGCGGTCGGCCAGCGGCGCACCGTGCCTCGGATCCCGCTACCCTCCGCGACTAGTCTCCCGATACATTCATATCAGCGCGAGCCCGGTTGGTCTGCCTGCAATGGAACAACTATTTCGACCCAACTCCTCTGGATTGGCTACACTGAGCATCGTACCGGAACACGGCCAGGCCGCTTGGCGGTACGTCTTTGCCCAGAGCCATCGGTCGAAACCTTTCACCAGTTTGTGTCACCTGATTAGCACCACCCGGGGACCACGTGTAGGGACTCAATGGGTATACTCCTACGGACGCGGTTGACTCGGCCCCCAAAAATTCTGTAAATATTAATGTTACAGAGACTTCATTATGAAATCGATGCATATTACGCCATCTATTGTTTGTTGGTTTGAACTAAATTTTCTTTGTTCGAGATGAGACCCCGTGCCATTACAAATAAAGTTTTAAAAATCCCCATCGATCCTATGTGTGCTACAAAAGTTATTCGGGGTCAAAGGTCAAAATTTGTGGTGTTTTGGATTTTTCTCAAAAACGGTAAGTTTTATCAAAAAAAACCTTAAACTAAAGTTGTAGTTCTTAAAATTCTCTACAAAAATGGTCTTTATAATTTTCTTCCTAAGAGTTACCATTCGTGAGATATCGCGAGAGTAGTAGAGTCAATTTTTCCAGGCATTTTTGTTATATTAAATGTCTATATTGACCAGACTATTCGTAAAGTTTCTTTTACGAACTCGTAACAATATCAATTACCAAAAAAAGTACAAGATACATAGCTCATGAATTTTAATTTGTCGATTTCTTTGCGTCGGTAATTTTGTTAGTTACATGTCTATTAGCGTTGTTACGCTTAGTTACATTCATTAAACACACAAATGTAGTCCTTCAGAGAATACGTTTGTTCGGTCATTCAATCACCTTTAAGACGAGAGTGTTAGAGTTTATTAAGTGTCGTTAAGTTCTTAAGGTAGATGCGCCAAGGTAGCCTGCGAAATTCAAATTTTCTTACGTTTTTTGCAATTTGTAGGTCAGTGTCAGGTTGATTCTTGGTCAAAATTTGATTCGCGGCCGTAGCAAGTACGTATTTACAGAACTATAATCATTTAAATCATCAATACAACTCTTTCAGTTAGAATTGATGCCAAATGTAAGTATTTCATGAAATCATGTAAAAATAAACAACCCAAGCCAACCCAAACCACCAAAAGCAAAAATTCATCATCGAAGAACTTAGACGTTGTTCATCTTACAAGCATTTTCGTACACCCTTCACAGATGGCGCGAGCGATACTAAAAGCTATAAGCTATAAACATCGCGATACACATCTACTGTGTGAGAGATGTTATCTTAACGCTCTCGAAGAGCGTATGTGTTAACTAATGGTGATCTTTGTCGGGATAAGAACAAAGCTTCCGTCGTCTTAGTGATCACAAGTCCCAGTTCTATGCTTTTTTTTCTTTGAGTTTGGGTTTCCGTTGACTTCTCCCGCTTTGGGTGAAGCGGAAGGGCGTGTCAGACTCTTACTGACTAAAACCCACCCGTGTTTTTTTAGTTGCCCTTTGCGTTTTAAGTTCAAGGTGTCTCTTTCGAACAATCTTGCGACCCTGGCCAGTTCTAGCTTAGGGCTTCAATCGCAGCGACCTCTCGTGCCCGGGCCTGGTCCAGGCCATGGTACGGAGCGAGAGGGAATGGGACGCAGTTGCCTCCTTCTGCGAAGCAGTAATGCTCGCAAAGGAGGAGGCGGAACGGGTGAGGGAGACTCAACAGAGTTGACCTCACGCCCCCAGCAGCAGCCGCCGCAGGAGACGCCCTGGGCGTCGGGGATCGCGAGACGATCTCCGGCCACCGTAGGCGCGGGCCTGCGGATCTGCGTCCGATCAGCACCAGGCCCCAAAATCGACGGCGCGTAGAGTTCCACGCGTTGTCAAAGGGATGTCAGCCACCACTGACGGGGCCCATCATGGCCGGTGCCTGTATGCCAAGGGTTCGCGGATAAATTCGTAGCAGAGTTACCGCGCCCCTCGGCACTCAGGGAAGGAAGGGACAGAGGTGGCTTTTAGTCAGTAAAAGTCTGACACGAAGAGCGGGAGAAGTCATTGGATGATTGCCCACAACCACTAAAAAAACAGTATTTGTGGCCAGTTGATGGCAATGAAGTCACCCTCTGTTACATAAGACTTTCTTCTTTTTAGCGTGTCGATGGCAAATTTAATTCTAAAATATAATGTTTAGCCCAGTACTCAGCGACGGTAACAGCATTGAAGTCATGAGATCTTCACATGGCGACAGGGCATGGAGGTGGAGGTTGTCTTTACTGTGGCCGATCTGAGTGCTTTAACGTATGCCGACGATCTTACTGTGCTATTTATAATCTTCGGGATCTACTAGCGTGTCATGGTTTGCCTGTAAGCTACTGCTGAGTTCTTGGTTGTGGGTTGATTCTCTCTTAGGAAAACATTTAGCATGACGGACATGCCGCTTCATCAAAAATGTTCTTACAAATTTGAAAGAAAATATGAGGAAACTGGCATGACCTAGAACCGAATTCATGACTACATGAACCAACCGCACTGGGCCCGCGCGATGGATTATGGCCCACTTCTCACAGAGAGGAGGCCTTAGTCCCAGCAGTGGAAACAATATAAAGCCTAAAATTGCAGTTTTTGTCCAGTTCACACAACAGTATCGGCAATGCCAACCGAATCCAATATACTTGTTGGCACTGTAAGCCGACTGCAAGTAGACGCAGGCGCAGTCGACTGGCAGATTCGATGCAGTTTTTATTACTGTCACTCACGTGTTCGTCTGTCCATCTGTCTGACCGTCGTCTGTCACAAAATTTTGTTCCGTCGAATTTTTTAACTTTCCATTGACATATGGTGATAATGTTTGTTAAATAAGATTTTTTCGTTGGTAATTTCCTCATTTGGTACAGAACCCTAAATATGCAAAGTCACTAAAAATAACCCCACGCAGTAGGAATTACTCCTGTATCGTGGTTGCGTTCACAAACATATATACTCACTTGCACAAGACACCCCGGAACAACTATCTATGGGCCTTACAAATATTTGTTTCGTGCGGGAATCAAACCCGCGACACCCGCAGTTTGTCTATCTGTATAAAGCTTAAAGTGATTCTGTGTACCTTATCGATCGAAGTCATTACCTACATATTCTCGCTGATCTTTATCGGCGTATCTATAGCGCCGCCTCGCTACACATACAGCAGAGCTTAATTTCACAACTGCCAGTAACAATGTCTCGCGGGCGAATAAATTCACGCGTAACTACAAACTGTGAGTTTGTTTACGGGTGTGGTGTAAGCGATAAGCGGTAGCGCGAAACAAACTTAAGGCCATACATTGTCAATTCAACTTCAACATTCAGATCGGAAAACCGTAACTCGAATAATTTTGGCTAATAAATAAGTTGACCGACAGCAACTACATAGCAAATTTTAACCAAGTATCTTCTTAGCAGTTGCTAAGCAGCTCAGACATTTCATACATAAGACTATTATATCTTCTAATATATAAAAATCTCGTGTCACGTTTAATGAAATAGTTTTGTATATTTGGTAGGTATATTGTTTGGTCGTAAAGTATAAGTTCACCCTCCTGCTCCACCCTTTTCAATCGCGATTTTTATATGGCAGAACAACGTTTTCCGGGTCAACTAGTATCTTACAGTAGTTACCTACAACCACACAACATGTAAAAAGTTAAAAATATTCTGTCACACTACCTATCAGAGACGAAGACGACGGCGACGCTCTACAAAAGCCAAACTTTTTCTAGCGCTCGATATAAGTCAATGCCGTCATGAATCCGTTTTGGAGAAGGAATAGTGCTATTTGGCTGTATAGTTCTTTCTCTCTCACACACACTGAAACAATAATAGCTTCAAGGAGTCACAGTATTGCTCCAGATACTGTAAATTAACTTACCCTTATATTCTAAGTCGCAACTCGGCTTAATTATTTATTGAAATTAATCGAGGGTTTTGCCGTTTTCGTGTCGATTGAATTGTTTGGAATGAAGAAGGACTTGGAATATAGGACTAAGCCACCGCTTTCCGCTTCTACCTTGTGCCTCTTTGAAATTCCAGCCATCTTAGAGTATGGAACTTAGTCACCGCTTTTCGCTTGTAACTTGCGCTTCTTTACCAGCCGTACGTAATGTATTATATTATAAGTCTATGGTCCGGCTGAACTAATCAAGGCGGCAGTGTGCGTCTATCGGCCAAACACCGTTTACTGGAGTGCGAATTGCGATACTCTATGGTTTTGGAGTCACGAAATAAGCGGGATATAACTTTTAAATGCACTTTTTGGCTTAATTTCTGAAAACAGAAAAGTAATGAACCGTGAATACATTTTTCACCTTACGTCCGTATGAGTTCTAATCCTTCTAAAGAGATCCTGCTGAAAGAGTCTACAATGGTGCCGATTCTGTAATGCACAAACTAAACTTAATTTAGGCTATTGCTATCTTTTTCTCTATATTAAAACAAGAAAGAGACGGACGTAAATTAGAGCTAATTTGACAGCTCTCTAGTTGAACCAATATTTCCATACAAATGAAGGGTGCCCGTAAAAACATGTCAGCTAAAAATACGGTAAAGCGCAAGGCGTAAATTAGTTTGACATTACTATATCATACATATACACATAGCTATAGCCGTCCTTTTCTCGCACTGCCTTTTAGTAAAAGATGGCGATTCTCTAATTTTAGTTTAGTTATTGAACAAGAGAATCGGTACCAATATCTAAGTTCGCCAACTTTAAAGGCCCAACTGGGAACTATGAATGTTAACTGAAAACAGCTTAGATCTGCATCTTAGTAGACCAGTGAAAGTCTTCGGCCACAGTAAATTAGAATAGATGACGTTCCTACTTCGATCCCGGACATGTTACTGTAGTTTATATATTTTAAATAGAATAGGCTGGTATGGGTAATGTTACGAAAACAGACAGTAATTTAAATTGCACAGTTTAATTCCGCCTAGCCCGTTCCATCGTCGGACCACAAGACGTACGGCGATACGCCACCGGTGCATGGTGGACATCCCACCCACACGCACACAACGTTTAGAATGAAAAGGTTGCTACAGGGCCAGCGTGCTCCATCATTGACCACATCATCGCTTAACATCAGCGGTAACTCAGTTTACATCAATTTGATAGGCACTATGCAGTACATTGCTGCTTTGACGTATAGTAAAACGTAGTGCCTGTTATAATCGATGTGCACCGAGCAAAGCAGCAATGTAGGTACTGCAAAGTGCCTATCAAATTGATGTCAACTGAGTTAGCGAATACACCATTTTTTGGAACGAAGTTCCTTATCGCGCGTTGCGAAAGGGGGCTAGACGGAAAAAATTAGGACCAAAAGTTGTAACGACACTTTTTGATCCAAAAGTTGTAACGACACTTTTTGATCCAAAAGTTGTAACGACACTTTTTGCTATAGTTGTTGTTATTATTTGTTTTGGAACGAAGTTCCTTATCGCGCGTTCGCGAGATGATGGGGTTGAGATGAGATGAGATGAGATGATGAAGTATAACATTTAACGTGCGTACATAAGTACACACACACTTTTTTTTTTTTGAGTCTGTGCGTAATAGCATTGTTACATAAGACTATGAGTCGGCAGTGCGGTTAATATTAGGGGCGCGGTAACTCTGTTTCGAATTTATCCACAACCCCTGGGCAGGCATTGACCATGACGTGCCCCGTCATATTTTGCTGACATTTCTTTGAGGCGCGCGTGGAACTCTACGCGCCGTCGACTCTCGGGCCTGGTGCTGATCGGACGGCGAGTTACCCACTACTCGCCGTCCGCAGGCCCAGGTAGCGAATACACCTGCAGGTGAGATTGTGGTCAAACGCAAGCCTATCAGCAATAAAAATAAAAACAACTTATGTATGCGGGTGAAGCCGCTGGTAAAAGTGAGTGAGTGAGTGAGTGAGTGAGTGTAAGAAATCTGCCAGGGTCGCGGGTAAATTTGAATGAGTCACCACAACCAAAGCTACGCCTACCGGGGTTGGTCCATGGATGGGTTACCATCTTTACTTAGCGAGACTCCTCAGTGCCTCGGCAAGCACGTTAAGCCGTTGGTCCCGGCTGTCAATCGTGGATCTCTGACAGTCGTTACGAGTCGTCAGAAGCCCGAAAGTCTGACAACCAGTCTTACCAAGGGGTATCGTATTACCCAGTAACAGAGTTGTGTAGGTAAGATAGGCAGTCGCTCTATGTAAAATACTGGCATTTAGCTGCATCTGGTTAGACTGGAAGCCGACCCCAAGATAGTTGCGAAAAGGCGCGGGCAGATTGATTTATCCCAGCCAAAAAATGAAAAACTAACCAAGTGCCTATCGGAATTTGCACATTGAGGGTTCCGTACCAAACATTGGTATTTGTTAGTAAAGTATACGTTATAATAATCAATATCACATTTCAAGTTCATAGGTCAATGGGAAGTTAAAAAATTCTTCGAAACAAAAATTTTGTGACAGAAGACGGACGGACAGACAGACGGACACGTAAGTGACAACAAAAGGGATCCCCTAAAAAAGGTGTATGAAATGATCATATTTTATATACTTACTACTTCTGCCTATAGAAATGAAAAAGTTTCCTCAAGAAAGTGACAGTTAAGAGGGAACAGGGCCTGCGAGGAATTTACAAAATAGGTATTTGAAGAAACTATTGCCATCGTGCTCCCTCAAGCCGGCCCCTGTAGAGTGCGATAGGGACAGCTGCAACTCAGACCGATTTTATCACAAAATTTTTGACGAGATCAACGTTTCGTATTTCCCTTTTTTCTCCTCGAAAACTGAGCCGATTCAATTATTTTTGTCACAAAATTTTTAATAAAGAGTATGTCTAGGTCCCTATTAAATGTTTTATGTTAAAACTTTTCTAATTTGTCTGGTAGTCTTATAAGAATGGCGGTAAAAATAGGATAATTTTTTGTCCTTTTTGTCATAGGGTCATATTTTCTTTACTTGTTAGTTACTTAAAAAAATTAAATGGCATTATCTAGACAGAAAACAGGGGAATACATTTGTATGGAGAATCGCAGCCTCTGTTCCCTCTTAACCCGAAAAAAATTGAGAAATTTTGATTACTTGATGATAACTTTGTACGGTAACTCCTATATTTTTAACACGCTTTTGTTAGTTTTGTATGTTCTATATAGCGGAATATTTAAACGGGATTTTCACCCTTTTCTAAATTTTTGATTAAATTGAAACTTGCACACTTATCAAGGACCGATGACAATGCATGGTTAGCTAAGTGACGTCATTCTAAATCAAATATGGCGGACTTCCCAAGATGGCGGACTAGTTATTTTTTGTACATTTTCATGTCATGGGACCAAATGTAAGGGTTTGCTAGAATACGAAAAATAAAGCGTGTTTTTAAGTTTTTTTTTTTAACTCTAGAAAATTATTTTGGATATTTTCCTTGAAGAAAGTTGTTCATTTTCATGACATGGGCAGAACCAGTATTTAAAATATGCCCACGCAATTCCGTTACACCCTGTATAAAGTCCATGTTCTTAACAACTGCGTGCGCGCAGACAGCCTGGACGTTCACAAAACGGTATGCACCACAAACCCATATTATGCTGAGTATGTCAACACGCGTAGCACACAGATATAATAGAGAACTGGAAGTGACAGCATTGTATAGCATATTTGTCACCTTATCCCCTGAAAAGGAAAGACAGTGTGTAAGAAGTCCCAAATTTCTTCAGTTATGTTATAAATATATGAGGAAAATTCTAGCAGCCCATTCGCGTCGTCATGCCGTTTCGCGGTGGCAGCGCGGCGGCGGCGTCGCGCCGTGTTGATGTGTCACGGCGCCGCACCGTGCTGATGTGTCCAGAGCCTTTAGACAAAATACTTTTCTGTTAACGTTAACGCTGACGCTTCGTGCAAAATGTATGGCAACGACATTACTGGGCGTGAGTCACGTGACAGTTGTCTCCGCAGATAATGTCCTTGCTATACATTTTGCACGAAGCGTTAACGTTAGCGCTATTATAAAAGTTATTTGGCTAAAGGGGCAGGTGGGTTGGTCTTGGATGTGTAGGTATATAGGTTCACTTGCACTTTTTTTTCTGTGTACGTAAGGTCGGAGCGCTCGGTGTCATAGAGAATAGCTTACGCTCACAGAAACTATGTGTACATGAATCTACACACATTCAAGACTAACCTGCCTTCGTGATACTAACTACTTCCAACTAAACAATCCAATCCTTCTACCAAAAAGGTAAATACACAGTACACATAATCCCGCGCCATATCCAGCGCTGATGTTATCTATGGTCTCATTATGGCCATTAGAAAGGCGGATTGGTGAGTGGACAGTGGCGAGCGCCCTTCACTACGGATGAGCCTTGCTTGTGTAGGGTAGGTAGAGACTAGCGGCACGCAGACAACTGCACGAATTCAATGGCTAATAAAAAAATGCACAGACTGCCGAAATTAAAGTTATTTTTTTAATTTTTAGTGTATTTTCTTTTTTGGAAGTCGGTTGTATTTTTTGTAAAAAAGTTTTTTATTAAATACTTTTTAGTTGATAGACCCCAGAACTAAAACTAAAGTTACGCCCGAACCGATAACATACTCGTAATTATTGGAGTCTGAGTCCATAACTTTATCTATGTATACATATTTTTGTTTTTTTTTTTTATTATTTTCAAAAAGCGCTGAAGAAATTTCGATAAAATTATGTAGGACCACCTCTGGAGTATACTCTTTCGGATGAAAAAAGAATTTTGAAAATCGGTCCACAATTGACAGAAAATCGGTGGACATACATAAAAAAAACAAACATACATACAGTCGAACATAGAAGCTCCTACTTTTTTCGAAGTCGGTTCAAAATCTAATATTATAAAGAGGGAGTGTGAATTTTGTGTTTATGTGTGTGTGAAGAAAAATCTTCGAGAACACTAACCATTTGAAAGGCACATTATCACAGATGAAAGGTCTATGTCCTTATTTGTGCCCATTTTTTTTGGTGGTGGGAATTCATCCTATGACTTCTCCCGCTCTGAGTGGAGCGAGAGGGCGTGTCAGACTATTACTGACTGAAACCCACCCCTGTTCCTTCCCTGCCCTGAGTGCCCAGGAGCGCAGTAACTCTGTTTCGAATTTATCCACGACCCCTGGGCAGGCATCGGCCATGACGGGCCCGTCATGTATTGCTGACAACTCTTTGAGACGCGCGTGGAACACTAGGTTGTAACAAGGCAGTGTTAAAGCCTTGTTTATTTTTTGACCTCTATTACAAAATTACGTTCTTTTCTACCTTTTTTTAATTTGAAATTCAAAATTACTTAGTTTTCTCTGTCAAGTCTCTGTTTTGGTATTAAAAATTAGTTATAATTCTGCAGCCGAGCTAGTAGAAGCTCTTGATTATCATTTTTCGACTCTTCAACTGTCAATTACCAGTTTCCAAGAGTTGTGCAATTATACAATATAATTACGTATCAAGTCACAGTGTATGTGTTTGTACTTTAATGAGTGCTTCTTATATTTATGCCTACTTTTGTAAGTAATAAAATATACGTGTTAACTTGTCGTGTGTGATTCCTTCATCCAATTCCTCATCTACCTACGGTCCTCCTACTCCTACGTCCTCCTCTACGAGTCACCAATACTCCGGTCCTGCAACGTGACACCACCACCGTACTGTTACAAGGTACGTGCCGTCGACTCTCAGGCCTGATCCTGATCGGACGGCGAGCTACCCACTACTCGCCGTCCGCAGGCCCGCGTCTACGGTGGCCGGAGATAGTCTCGCGACGTCCTACGCCCAGGGCGTCTGCTGCGGCGGCTGCTGCTGGGGGCGTGAGGGCGACTCTGTTGAGCCTCCCTCACCCGTTCCGCCTCCTCCTTCGCGAGCATTACTGCTTCGCAGAAGGATTCCCATGCTTGCATGCTGCTTCCCATTCCCTCTCGCTCGACCAGGGCCGGGCGCGAGAGGTCGCTTTTTTGTACCCCTGACACCGTCAATGCAAAATTTCATGATGATCTGGTTCAGTGGTAAACCACCAAAACCCACCCACCTAAAGGCATGAAAATGTAACAAACAAACATACTTACGCATTTTAACACTTACTTCTGCCAGCGGCGGCTTCGCCCGCGTGGTATTAGTACTTGCCCCACTAATTATAACCTATACTGTGTTATTCTGATGTATAAAATTTCTGTATAAATAAAATTCAAAGACTTCCTGATGAATGATTGACTGACTGATATGTCAACGCAGTCTAAACCGCTTGTCCTAGAGACATGAAATTTGGAGGTGTGTTCTTTGTAGAGTAGGTATCCATTAAAAGAGTTTTTCGAAATTAAATCCCTTTTTTTTAAGTGGGTGAAAAAGGGGTTGAAAATTTATAACAGGGGAAGTACTAACTCTACCCGGGTGAAGCCACTGGCAGAAGCTTGTAAGTTAAGTTTCATCAAAATTTGTTTAACAGTTTTTGCGTGAGTGTAACAAGCATCCATACATCTTCACAAACTTTCACATTTTTTTTTTTATTAAGTGAGGAATAGTTAGGAAGTTATTATACAGCATGTAACAAAAACCCTGTCAGATTCAATAAAGGCGTATTTCTAGTTAAACATACGTACTAGAAAAAATAGTAAAAAAAATGTAACTCATAAAAACCAAAAGTTATAGATTTTTTATTTTTATAAAATTAATATGCGAAATTTAACACTAAATGTTGCAAATTTTCATAACTTGACAACACTCCACCGGCCGGCGAAATCTTTTCATTTTTACCTATTTTTATTTCAAACGATACCGCCCTGCACGTCTCGCTCAGGCAGCATCTTTGAAACGGAACAGTAAGTGAACTTTGTCGAGTGTTGCCTTTGATAAGTTTTTCTTTTTGTTTTAAATTAATTATATTCATTGCGGAAAAATAATAATCTCGTATCCATTAAATGATTACGTATATGTGTACAAAGTACGATACCCTTCAGGATCGGATAGGGTTTTTGTTACATTGTCACGGTACGGAGGTGGTGTAGTGTCACGTTGCGGAGGTGGGGTCACGTGGTGGTGTGACGTTGCAGGTGCTGGAGGTAAAGGTGACACGTAGAAGAGGTCATAGGAGTGACACGCAGAGGAGGACCGTAGATGAGGAGTTGGATGAAGGAATAACACACGACAAGTTAACACGTATATCTTGTTATTTACAAAAGTAGGCTTGAATATAAGAAGCACTCATTAATAGTACGAACACATACACTGTGACTAGGTACGTAATTAAATTGTATTATTGCTAGGAACTGCCTGATTATAAAAGCTGAACTTTAACTCTTACAAACTAGTAACTATCATTTAATGAATAGAAAGAAAATTACAATGATGAATAGGAGCTTAGTCTAGCTCCGTTGCTCAACCTCAACTGATTTTTAATATAAAAACAGAGACTTGACAAAACAAGTAATTTTAAATTAAAAAAGGTACGAAAGAACGTAGTTTTGGAATAGAGGTCAAAAAATAAACAAGGCTTTAATACTGCCTTGTTACAACATGCTGTATAAAGGGCGATATCTACCTACTTCCAAATCTCGCAACTCAGGACCGTCGCCACTTACCCAACTTCCACTGTTCGTATTTGGTGAATGTATTCGGTTCACAAGTCCTAAATCGCGCCTATCAGCTCTTAAAGCAGCTACATTCGCCAGATCTTCGGTGTCCAGTTGTGTGTTTGTATGTAAAGCGTGGGAATCAGGCTATGCTTTGCGCTTTAGAGTTATGACCATCAGTATTGCGACATGAGCTTGTGAGTTGTTACTTATTAAACTAACTGTGGATACTGTGTGAGAAAAGTTACGTGATTTTGTGTTGACAATAGTGATTTTGTGTGTTTAAAATTTGAGGAGCTGTGTTGAAAGTAATTTTGATACAAAGCATGAGATTCATTAAAAATAAGGACGTTCTATCTAATCGTTGAAAAGTGTTGATCCACGTGTTGTGGTCGTCAAAGATCACTTTCAGGTGGGATTAGTCATTCGCGGATAAATTCGTAACAGAGTTACCGCGCCCCTGGGCACTCGGGCAAGGAAGGAACTGGGGTGGGTTTTAGTCAGTAAAAGTCTGACACGCCCTCCCGCTCCACCCAGAGCGGGAGAAGTCATAGGATGTGATTTCGCCAGAAAAGAAAGGTGTGTGGGGCTTTTTTTTTTTGTAGTGTGGGAAATTATCCAATGACATCTCTCGTTCTAGGGTGGAGCGGAAGGGCGTGTCAGACTCTTACTGACTAAAACCCACCCCTGTTCCTACCCTGCTCTGAGTGCCCAGGGGCGAGGTAACTCTGTTTCAAATTTATCCTCAACCCCTGGACAGGCATCGGCCATGACGGGCCCTGTCATGAATGCTGACAACTCTTTGAGGCGCGCGTGGAGCACTACGCGCCGTCGACTCTGGCCTGGTGCTGATCGGACGGCGGGTTACCCATTACTCGCCGTCCGCAGGCTGGGGTAGGTGTGTAGCAAAATCAAAATCAAAAGTCATTTATTCAAACTAGGCTGAGAACCAGCACTTTTTGAACGTCAAAGTTCTACATAAAGACAGTCCCCCAAAAAACGCCCGCCCGTCACCACTTCCTAGTGTTTTAGCTGTGAAGAAGAAGTGGCCAACAAACTCCCCAGCAACACATCTGTCTGTTAAGTTTTAAGAACTTGAATCTATATAATTTTATGCAACAATCTTAACATTATGTAAAACAGAAAAATAAATATATGTCGTCTAAAATATAATCATAAAATTAAATAATCCGCCACTTGCCAGCTAGCACACTCAATCATGCCATTAAAAACAAACTCAAGCATAAACACTAAACCAAATTAAAGAAGCCTCCATACATAACTGGTGTGCCTGCTTACAAGAACAAAGATAGAAACTATCAACGGGCTGTGATTCGAAGCCACAAGTGATGAACTAGGGCCATCACACTAAAATTGGTAGACAATTATTATATGAACTCATATAATCTGTCATAACCATAAGCTAAATATGGAGAAAGAACATCAAGTGTAACATTGTCTTGCGTTCAACACAGCGACCAACTATTATTATCTTCTAAGTAGTCGTTGATGGAATAGTATGCCTTCGAACAGAGACTAGATTTAACTTTAGTTTTAAATGCATTAAAAGGCAAGTCAAGAAAAGAACGGGGTAGCTTATTGTAAAATTCGATACCGAGACCCTCAAACGAACCATGAACCCTACGAACACGGTGGGCAGGAACATGAAGTTTATACTTATTTCTGGTGTTAAAATTGTGGATATCACTGGTCTTTTTGTATAAATGTATATTTTGTCTAATGTATAATATGTTTGCAAAAATGAATTGAGATGCCACCGTGAGAATTCCAATCTCTTTGAAAATTTCTCGTAAAGAAACTCTTGACCCTAACCTGTATATTGCTCGTACAGCACGTTTTTGTAAAACAAATATATTTTGTATGTCCGCAGCTTTACCCCACAAAAGAATACCATAAGACATAACACTATGGAAATAACTAAAATAGACTAACCGTGCTGTGTCAACGTCAGTATATTGTCTAACTTTTCTGACGGCGTAGGCGGCAGAGCTGAGCCTTCCTGATAGGCCTGATATATGTGAGCCCCATTGAAGTTTGGAATCAACAGTTATACCCAAAAAAACTGCCGAGTCCACAGTTTCAAGCACTTCATTATTTAAGATGACATTAGGTCCTAGATTTATAACATTAGGTAAGGCAAACTTTATACATTTAGTTTTCTTAGCATTAAGAACTAAGTTATTTGACGTAAACCAATCCGTAACCATTGAGAGAGCGCTATCTACGTTATCAAAATCATTTCTATTCCTATCTACTTTAAAGATAAGAGAGGTATCATCTGCAAACAGTACTACGTCACAGATACCCTTTAAAAAATATGGTAAATCATTAATATACACCAAAAACAAGAATGGTCCCAATATCGAGCCTTGAGGCACACCTAAATGAATTGGTAGCCCGGAAGACTTAACACCATTGATATCTACACATTGGAACCTATTACATAAATATGAATCAATTACATTTAGAGCTTCGTTTTGGAGACCATAATGACGCAGTTTACGCAAAAGCGTGTCATGGTGTACGCAATCAAAAGCTTTGGAGAGGTCACAGAAAACTCCGATTGCATTTTGCGAGTTCTCCCATGCGTTGAATATGTGTTTTAGGAGAGCAACACCCGCATCTGTAGTCGATCGACCTTTTGTAAAGCCATATTGATCATTATGAAGGAGGCTATTTACATTAAAATATGTTAGCAACTGCTTCAGTATTAACTTTTCAAAAATTTTGCTAAATGCAGGCAGGATGGAAATAGGCCTGAAGTTGCCTATATCATTTTTATTGCCTGATTTAAATAGAGGTATGACTTTACTACACTTCATGAGATCAGGAAAAGTTCCTGAGTCCACGCATTTATTAAAAGTTACAGCAAGATAAGGCGCTACGATGCCTATTATATCACTCAAAAGTTTGATTGAGATGCCCCAGTAATCACCTGTGTTTTTTGATTTTAAAGAGTTAAAAACGTTAACTACGTCAAGTGGTGTTACATGCTCAAAACTAAATGATTGATTGCACTTAGGTACACTACCGTTCAAAAGACTTTCAGCTTTAGACGGGGATGAATTTAAGAAGCGAGTTGTAGTTATAGGTATGTGGGCAAAAAACTCATTAAATGCCTGAGCTACGTCAGCTGGTTTACTAACTAATTTGTTTTCGAATAGAATCTCTAGCTGATTTACTTTTTTAACCGACTTTCCCGTTTCATTATTTATTATTTTCCAAGTGGCTTTTACTTTATTATCAGAATTTTTAATTGTCTCGCTTAAGAATTTTGATTTAGCAGCAACACAAATCTTCTTAAACAATTTAGAATATTTTTTAACATACTCTAGAAAAGGAGTATCGAACCTATATCTTTTTAAACCGTATAACTCATATAGTCTCGCTCTACTTTTATATATACCAGCAGTGGCCCATTGGTTGAAGCCAATGGAGGTACCCGTAACGTCTATAGTTTTAGACTTAAAAATGGCTTGGTACTCTTTTTGCACAACATCAAAAAGGGCTCTATAGATTTCATTAGGATTATCGTTGTCTACTAAAGATGGTGTAAGTTTATTAGCTATATTATTTTTAAACTTATTACAACGGCTTACCGTATAAGGCCTGCATTCTATTTTAAGCGGCTTTTTATTTTGTGGCATAGGAAAGCTAACTAATAGTCCACAGTGGTCAGACGTTAAGTCACTTAACACTAAATTTTTTTCTGAATTACAATTACTAAAAAAGTTATCAAGGCAAGTCGATGAGGATGCCGTAATCCTAGTAGGTTCATAAAACAAGTTGTTTAAATTATAAGACCTAAACAGATTGATTAACCTGACACTTAATGAAGTATCATCTAAAATATTAACATTAAAATCTCCACATATCACTATACTTTTATTACTTGATTTTATCTTATTAATTAAATCCTAGCGCTTTAGGGACCGAGCGCGAGGGCCGATTTTGATAATTCTTACTTCTATTGATTCGTCTTAATCTTGCGAGTGCTACTGAAGACATGATGCCGGCTGTACACGCTCATCGAGACACCACGAGACAAGCCGAGTACGAGTGTGTAGGTGGTGCCCTTGTCGCGTCACGTCGTGTCTCTTGGTGGCTCTCGTGTCGAGCCTCTACGCGACGAGGGCCACGCGACGCGAACGAGACGAGCGTTTACAGCCGGCATGACAGGAATCAAAATACAATATGGCGACAACGAGACGCCATATGGTAAAAAGAAAAAAATGAAAGTCGACGAACTATATTAAGTGAGGTATCAAAATATAACTCACTAAAACTAAAAAAAAATTAAAAATACCTGACTAAAAACAACTAAAAAGTTCCAAACAAATCACTTTTCAAGCGGTGTAAACATTTTGAGTCCCGTTTTAACAACGTAAAAATACTTTATCCTCTTTGTAACAAACTCAACGTAGGATTCTTTAATATTTATTTTCTATGCTATGCTACGATTTTTTATTCAATGAGGGCGCCACTTGGCGGGTAGTAGAGCCTTAACAGACAGATTTGCTGCTGGGGAGTTTGTTGCGCCACTTCTTTTTCCCAGCTAAACACTAGGAAGTGGTGACCCTTCTGCGAAGCAGTAATGCTCGCGAAGACGGAGCCGGGACGCGTAAAGGAAGCTCAACGGAGTGGCCCTCACGGCTCCGGCTACCACCGCAAGAGAGGCACTGGGCGTAGGAGACGATCAACGGCTGCCGTAGACCCGGGCCTGCGGAAGGAAAACAGTGGGTAGCTCACCGTCCGATCAGCACCAGGCCCGTGAGTCGACGGCGCGTAGTGTTCCACGCGCGCCTCAAAGAGATGATTGTCTAAATTCTCAACATGAGTTATCGCACCCCTGGGCACTCAGGCAGGGAAGGAACAGGGGTAGGTTTTAGTCAGTAAGAGTCTGACACGCCCTCCTGCTCCACCCAGAACGGGAGATATCATTGGCTGATTTCCCACCTCCAAAAAACAAAAACAAAAAAGGAAGTGGTGACGGGCGCGCGTTTTTGGGAGACTGTCTTTATGTAGAACTTTGAAATTTAAAACGTGCTGACTTTCAGCCCAGTTTGAATAAATTACTTTTGATTTGGAACCCCAGTTAATCGCATGATTAGCCGCCCCGGTCCCCGATTTCTCGATTCTGCAATAGGTAGGTGTTTAAACCACTTATTTTGTGATTGACGTGTTCGAACCGTTTAACGATACCTACCTATTTCATGCCAACATCAATATTTATAGGCACTGAACAGTCGACACCAATATGTTTTTCGTCGATAATAGGCCCAATTTGCACATAATAAGGATATTTAATACGTGAACGTGTAAATTACGTTACGTGTCGTCGGCCATTTAAGGCGCAGTATACGACTTCTAATGATTTTTAATTGAACGTCACATCTAAACGACTAGTCTTATTTCTTTGAAAAAAAAATATGTTAATCTAGACAATTTCCTTCGTAATTTGATATGTGAATATTTGAAATTATATTTTTATAACATAGTTTAATTATTTGTAAAGTTATGTCTAACGCGGATAAAAAATTGAGAATCACGCAAAAACTATAAGGGCGCAGGCACGAACTCAGCGGCGGGCGGGGCGGCGGTGGCGGCGGCGCAGGAGTGCGCGTTCCAATGCATAGATTTAGAACAGGCGCTCCCGCGCCGCCGCCGCCGTCCCGCCTGCGCTGAGTTCGTGCCCGTGGCCAAAAGCGTATTTATATAAAACCTTTACAAAGACCATTTAACTATTTATATTTTAGTATACGTGTTTTAGAATAATACATGTTGTTTTATACCTGACCCAGCGAACTTCGTACCGCCTCAGAATCAATAAAAAAGGCATTCGATACAAAATATTTGTGAAAATTAATTTTCTTCATAGTTTTTATTCCTTCTTGAATTTTTCCTGTTTTATTAGTTATTCTGCTATTTGGGGCAAAGACAAATCCAACAAATCTAAGATCATTAAAATCGGTCCAGCCCTTTTTGAGTTATAAATGGTGTAACTAACCCGACTTTGTTTTTTATGGAAAGATAAATTAATAATGTGTCTTAATTTCGGACAGCGCTCCTTGATAGGCGAGATCTATTACTGGGTGGACGTACGACGCGTTACGAGAGCTCAGCACAGAACACACAAGCTAACCACTCAAGGTCGTTGGCTGTTAATAGCGCCTTAAGTAATGTGCATATTGATAACGAAATTTTGGACATCCGTTTGACATTTTTAGTAGTAATTTGACCATTGCATGTTTAAACGCTTGGATCCTCAATTTTGGCAAACAATGTAACAGAAGGCATTTTGATTGACTGTAGAAATAAAAAAGAAAAAATTAATGTCTATTTAAACTTCGCGTGTCAGTACAACGTCTGTCGGATCAGCTAGTGAGTCATAATTTATTGACATTTCCGTGCCTACATATTTTAGAAATGGCTCTTTTTGTTAAATATAATCGACATCTATTTTTAACTTTATTGGAAAGCAGATACCGAGATGTTACTTTACGATCTTAATACCAAAACTTGTTACGCACAGGTAGAGGACTGCTTTGTTGAGGAAAAGTGTTTTTGGTATGGCACCGGCTATTTTTAACCACATTCCTAATTCCATAAAAGAGGAACCAATAGCAACTTTCAAAAACAAACTAACTACTTCTATTAAGGCGCAGTTATACGTGTTTTAATGATTTTTAATTGAACATCACGTCTAAACGACTAGTATTATTTCTTTGAAAAAAAAAAATGTTACTCTAGACAATTTCCTTCATAATTTCATATGTGAATATTTGAAATTATATTTTTTATAATTTAGTGTAGGTAATTTATTTGTAAAGTTATGTGAACGCGTGTAAAAAAATTAGAATCACGCAAAAACTATGAAGCGTATTTTATGAAACCTTAACCATTTTAAAGATAATTTAATTATTTATCTTTTAGTATATGTATTTTGTATAATACCTGTTGTTTTATGTATAATAGATTAATAACGTGTCTAATTTGGGACAGCGCTCCTTGATGGGCGAGTCCTATTACTGGGTGGACGTACGACGCGTTGAGTGAGCTCAGCACAAAACACGCAAGCTGACCACTCGAGGCCGTTGGCAATTATCTGCGCCTTAAGATGCGGTACAACTCAGGCAGTTCGATTTAACGGCAACAGAGAACACATGACATACAAGGTGTAACGGATATTCGTCGTCATATTTTAAATAAGTATTGCTTTGCCCATAAAAATGAACCTCTCAGGTACCTCGGCGTTACCGGTCGGTGACGCGACAATAGCTTTTTAATAATAATAATTAATATTAATAATAATTATTATAATTTTTAATAATATCTACTTAATTATTATAATTTTTAATAAGAATATTTTTTTTCGCACGTGCTCACTGGTGATGGTGAGGCGTTGATCGGTGACGTGTGAACATCTTTATTCAAGAAAATCTTTCCGGCCAAGTGCGAGTCGGACTCGCGCATGTAGGGTTCCGTACCATCTTACAAGATAATACGCGTCTACTTGTTGCCATTATTAAGATCTAGCAAAAAAAGAAAAAAAAAACACGTTTCTATTTGTACGGGCAGTAAATTAGTATATAGGTGGACGAATCACACGGGATGTGTACAGGAAGTTGAATCACTGTTTTGTGTCCGTTAATTATTGACAGTTTATAAAAACAATAAATTATATAATACAAATAGTAGGTTATTTGTGGTGGGTCCGACAGCTTAGTCAGCGAATGTACACAAATGATCTACGAGTAAGCAAATGCTTGTTCAGGTAAAAACTAAAACAATATACTCGTATACCTATCACGTGGCGATGCTCGTACACTAGTAGTTCCCTTAGTCTTTAATTTGTTTTTATTATTTGTTGTTACAGCGGAAACAGAAATACACATTCTGAGAAAATTTCAACTGTCTACCTATTACGGCTCGTGAGATACAGCCCGCTGACAGACAGACGGAGTGACGACCAGCGGAGGCTTAGTAATAGGGTCCCGTTGGTCACCCTGCGGCTACGGAACCCTAAAAATTAGATCTCCAATATTCAATTTTTAAATACTTTTTCTTAAAACTGGGAAGTGGGACAAATACTACTTTTAAGAATTTTTTAACACGCTTTAAGAGTCCGCCATATTTAATTAAGAGTAACGTCATTTTATTTGCCGTATTCTTCTCAGAAAACCCTTTTATTTGAGACTCACACGAGTATCATGGGCATGCATAAAAAAAATATATACATATACCTATACGGTCGAATTGAAGAAAGAAAGAAAGAAAAAAAAAATTATTTTGCACAGATTACAAAACGCACATTAATTTTCAAAAGCCTAGTATCCATGCAAAAATAAAACTAAACTAATTCCTAGTGATATCGTTTATAGTGCGGTGCACCATTACGCGCCATAAACAAAACGTAGGTCTATGACGCTTCGATAAATAACAATGACATTAGGAAGGAGATCACTACAGCAAACAAAACGGAACGTATATTACATAATACAAACGGAATACAAACAAGGAATATTGCATAAATGAAACTGTGCGTCGTATCCGTACAAAAATGGTTATTGCTCAGCGAAAATACTCTGGCTTCGGACGGACCGAAAGTTAAAGCGCTGGTATTCTGCAAAGACCAAGAGTGACATGTTGACGCTATACGGTGTTTCGCTGCGAGATTTATGAAACAACATTATGGTGACTTCTATTAAATTTGTAAAAAATATGGGAAATTAATATAAATACTTGTGTGTGAAACACGTATATATATATATATGAATGTGTACTTGTATTCAATATGTTTGTGTAAATAAAATAAAAATCTATATGACAACATACAAAAACTAACCCAAAACTTAATTGAAAAATCAAGCAATGATGCTCAAAACCAAATTAATCCCATTAAATTTTCTAGGTACTGATCACAAAGTGGCACGACATTTTAACAATGGTCAATACTTTTTATTCCATGAAGAATGAAATGCGAAGCTAAAGCAGACAGACAGAGACCACGTTTTGAAATTAATGGAAAAAAATTAGAACCTCCTTTTTTTTCGTCGGTTATAAAAATACTAGTGCGCCATGTTTGGGGACAGTCTGCCATATTGGATTTAGAATGATGTTACTTAGCTTACCATGAACTGTAATCTAAACTAAACATGTATAAATAATTTCAGCTCAATCGGAAACCGGGAACTGTGTCAAATTTAACTTCTAAGACTTTTTACCAAAGTTAGTTACAGTTGTGTGAGTCCACTAAAATAACCTGTGGCATGAATTAGTGTAATAATTCCCCGGCGTTGCTACCTAAAAGAAATCTAACTATGGCCCCCGAGCTTACCACGCAAGGTAAGGTAAAACAGATAAAAAAATCAAACACTCATCAATCACATCACAGACTAAATAGCCTTTGATTAAACCATAGATTGACCGATTGACAGTGCATTTTCCCGCCTTTTTGCACCATCTCGTCTATGCTTGGTTAGGGTTGCCAGATGGAAAAGAAATCGTCACTTTTTTTTATCACTAATAATTATTTTAGAGATGAAATTGTTTACATGGTTTGCGATGGAAGGGGTTAAAATTAAGGGATCTAGGATTAGGTTACTAGCTGGTCTACCACGGGCCCTGGGCGTCGGGGGTCGAAAGCCAATCTCCGGCCACCGTAGGCGCGGACCTGCGGACGGCGAGTAGTGGATAGCTCGCCGTCCGATCCACGCGTTCCACGCGTGCCTCAAAGAGATTTCGGCAATACCTGACGGCGCCCGTCTGGTCGATACCTGCCTGGGGTCGTGGATAAATTCGAAACTGAGTTACCGCGGCCCGTGGTACTTAGGGAACTGAAGGAACAGGGGTGGGTTTTATTCAGTATAAGTCTGACGCGCCGTCCCGTTCCACCCAGAGTGGGAGAAGTCACTGGAGGATTTCCCACCCCAACCAAAAAAAAAAAAGATCTACCACGGGGCGAATAATAAGGTAAATGGAGTAGGTGTCATACTTGATAAGCAACTTAAGATGTAGGACGACCTCCAGTTACCTGGTGGACCAGCATGATGGATTTATCAGAGAAAGAATTGCCCAACCCGACAACCCAGTAAAGATTGTCCTGGTATCAGAATAAGAACTGCCTTATCTGTCAACCAGATTGTCCTAAAACCACAAAATTAAGAGAGCACCCACTATAAAGGGGGAAAGAGCGAGGAGGAAGAAGAGGTAAATTGGTAACATCTTTGTAAAGAAAGAAAGAGGGTTCCCTTTACAAAAATCTACCAATTTAAAGGTTGAATAGTGCGATCGACTCCCGTACTAATATGTACTATTTAACCTTCTTGATCATAAATATCTAAGAGGCAAACATGCGATAAAACATAGTTTTTACGATCAGCCACAGATATAGCTGTTTCCTCCTCCTCCTCAATAAGGTGTCATAATGGTTAATCAATTGAACATAATGGTCGCTTTTCAAGGAAATATACATACAAATATGGCAAGACTTTTTTACAAGTTTGCACCTTGTAATATTATGTGTTCAATCATCATCATTTCAGCCGCAAGACGTCCGTCGTTGCTCGGCGGTTAGAAATCACACCGAGAGACCAAACCGAGCGAGTGGTGTGAGTAATCGCCATTCGACAAAACTATCGGAACTACCACTCGCTACTTGTTACTCGCCGACTCGTTTTGGTTTTGTAGCTCTACTCGCTAATCGCTCATCGCCGGCGGTGGTACAAGTGCCTTTGTGTCCCTTAGCTAAGGCAGAGGACGACAGTAGCTCTCCATCGCGAGCGTTCTTGAGCTACACGCTTCACCTCGCTCCACGTCATTCCGTTGCTCGTCGCTTCTGCCAACACGGTGCGTCGCAGGTTTGACGGGGACCGCCCCACTTCATTTTCCCTTGTCCATGGCCTGTTTGGAAATTTTATCGGAATCCTTCCGGAGTGTGTGACCATACCATCTCCACTTGCGACGCTTGATCTGGCGGTTGTTCCGGCTCTTGTGGCATTTCTCCAACAACTCTACATTAGTGATGGTCTCGGGCCAATAATTTCTAGTAAGTATAAGCAAATCTATTGACTGATACGTTACTGGGTTCGGCCGTTACTGTGTGTAGATGGAAGTCAAATAAACTGTTCTTGGAAAAAAAACTGTAGCTGCATCCGGTAAGACTGAACATTAAAAAAGGAACAAGGGAATATTTGCTCTATCACCCTGTCTGCTGTGAAGTTCCGTATCAAGGACTATGAAAAGTTATAGACGGAGTGTCAACATTCAGCAATTTGAAGTACCAGAATGAGAAGCCGGCTTGTATCTGTACACGCGAAATAAGCTCACACAGACAAAATAAGAAGCCCGTCATCCGTCATCGTTATGTTCGTCAAGGTCACTCACACATTTTAACGATCCTGCTGCATTCAATGTCCAATGACGTTCCGTCTATAACCTTTCATAGTCTAAGGTCCGTATTACAAGCGACCTCATTCTATGACAGATGGTCATTAAAGGTTACCCAAAAAATAGCAATAACATATTATCTGGATGTCACAATATCTACCTATCCCTACTTTCAACTAAAATTATTAGGTGAATTTTCGAGTCTATTCATAAAAGTCGAAACCCTATTCTAACCAGCAAGCTACTTTTAACGGCATGTACCAATAAAAACGCAGTTCCTTTTGTCGCGTTGCGCCGGCAACGCTAAATTGCGGCCTAACAAAAAAATAAGGCAAAGATAAGCCTAGTGCAGAAGTTCCACTCCGAACAGACGAGCTTGAGTTGTTCCGAGGTGAAGTTAAGCTTGCCGAGATGGGTCTATAATATAGCATAATCAGCCTTAATATAGTGCCCACTGCTGGGACTCAGGCCTCCTCTCTAGTAGTGGGAATGGGCCGTAATTCACCTCACGGCCTCAGTGCAGGTTTGTGGATGTCACGTCTTCGAAATTTTGGTTCTAGGACATGCCGATTTCCTCACGATGCTTCACCTTTTTGAGAGCTGCGGTGGCCCAGTATTAACGGCCCGACTTACGAATTGTAGGCAAGCTCTTTACCGTGGAATTCATCCACCACATATTGAGACCTCTCGTTGTCTCAGAAAGCACGGAAAGCCGTTGGATCCAGCTGTAAGTTCTAGTTGCACCCATCTGCACCAAGGATGTGCTTTTTTACGCATTCATGCGTAAAAGCAATCAACACGCATTTCCGCAAACATATTTTTTTGTGGGGTAGGAAATCATCCAATGACTTCTCCCGCTCTGGGTGGAGCGGGAGGGAGTGTCAGACTCTTACTGAATAAAACCCACCCCTGTTCCTTCCCTGCCTGAGTGCCCAGGGGTGCGGTAACTCATTTTCAGAATTTATCCGCTACCCCTAGGCATGCAGGCACCGGCCACGATGGGGCCCGTCAGTGGTGGCTGACAATCATCTCTTTGAGACGCGCGTGGAACACTACGGCCCGTCGACTCTCTGACCTAGTGCTGATTGGACGGCGAGCTACCCATTGCTCGCCGTCCGCAGGCCCTGGTCTACGGTGGCCGGAGATCGTCTCGCGACGTCCTACGCCCAGTACGCCCAGTACCTCTCCTGCGGTGGTAGCGGCCGGGGCCGTGAGGGCCACTCCGTTGAGCCCGCAAACATCCCTAAGGCGCTACAGAAGCGAGGCAGCCCCATCAACACCCTGAAAGCATTATTATACTGAACAAGCGACCCGCCCCAGCTTCGCACGGGTACAAAATATACATCCTGAACCTACGTCATGAATCACTCTGTCTATTGGTGAAAACCGCATGAAAATGAGTTCAATAGTTTTTGAGTTTACCGCGAGCAGACAGACGTGGCGGGGGACTTTGTTTTATTATAATATTGAATATTGTTGTTCGGCCCTTGACGTCACTACTTATTATGTAGTGACTTCAAGGGCCGTTCACACCATGTAAAATCTTCTAGAGACTGAACCTTCTTTACTTTTCTATCTCACGACTACGTTGGCGCATCGATCACCGGCGATATAAAAACTAAGGCATTTCGCTCATTGGCGTTATGGTTGAAAAAATGCAGGCACGGTAAATTGTGTTAAAGGTTGTGTGGCTTTTTTTGTTAAGGAATAGTTATTTTAAAGAGGTAATGCCATGGATTTCTATGCCTCGGATATTTTTTTTAAGCTATTGCATAGCTTCTATCGCGGCCCTTGAGCGTGGACACCGAATCCAGAAATTCCGTAACGAAAATAACCTAACACCCCTCACTGCGACCGGCACAGCGGTGATACTTTTTAGTTTTGCCATCTATCGATGAATAGTGATGATGATGATGATGATGATGATGACGATGACGATGACGATGTTTTTTTGTAAATTAAAATGGAATTTAAAAAAAAACCTTATTGATATGAAACTTTTTTGAAATACTTGTTTAAAAATGGTTTTAGGGATAACATCAGCGCATTTGAAAGGACATGGCCGGAATTTGTAAGGAGCTGTGCCCTAACAAAAAATGTTCATGTACATTGACATACAGTATGTCGTATTATAGCTTACAGCTATGTATTTACTAAAGTTTAAGTTTTATGATCATAGAAGAAGCGAGAGACATTATAAATTGGAAAAATAATACGCCTAAACATTTTGAATAGCAATGTTGAAATATTACGAGTTTTAATGTTTTAAATATAGATAAAATAATACGAGAAATCAATTGATGTAAGAGCCGTTTCTTCACTAGCCGACACGACATTGAATTAATGTCTAACTCCCGAATTCTCAAACGACAGAGCTCGTGACTCGTGGCTAAGTAATAACAGCCGCATGGGTCGATCCATCAGCTTAAGCTACGCTTGCCAGGGTTGGTCCATGAATGGGTGACCAACTTTACATACTGAGTTTCCTCCGTGCCTTGGAAAGCACGTTAAGCCGGTGGTCCCGACTGTCAATCGTGGATCTTTGACAGTCGTTACGGGTCGTCAGAAGCCTGAAAGTCTGATAACCAGTCTTACCAAGGGGTATCGTATTACCCAGTAACTGAGTTGTGGAGGTCAGATAGGCAGTCGATAAATGTAAAATACTGGTATTCAGTTGCACCCGGTTAGACTGGCAGCCGACCCCAACGTAGTTGGGAAATGGGTAGGCAGATTGACTTAACTTTAAGACGCTCCCAACAATAACACGTTAAAGTGACAGTAAGACATTTACAATTGAGTATCGTTTTAGAAAAATGTATAGAATATATCTGTCGATGTTCCGTACATTTGCATAAAATTACACGTCGTATCGGCTGGTAAAGAAAGAGCCAAAAATCAAAATACCAAGTAAAACTTATTGGTAATCACTATGTTACCAATAATATATTATTATCAATGAGAAACTTCTGGATAGCCCTTTCATACGTCGTCATAGTAAGGCCGCGGTCGCGAAGAAGAAGTCGTCATCTACAGATATATCTGGAAGTTATGACTTCCTTATAGCGACTTTGCAAAAAAATTATACAATTGGATAGACAATAAACACTAAAATAGCACTTGAATTTTTATTTAAGTATTTACGTAAGTAGGATTTACATTTGCTTATAAAATATATCTAAACCCAAATAAGTACCATAACAACGTCATGACATGGCAACAATACCCAACTGTCCCATTGCCAACTAGGCAGCTGTAACATCTGCAACAGTAGCCTAAAATGGCATGGCAATGGCATGGCAATGGCATGGCAATGGCATGGCAATGGCATGGCAATGGCATGGCAATGGCATGGCAATGGCATGGCAATGGCATGGCAATGGCATGGCAATGGCATGGCAACGGCATGGCAAAGGCATGGCAATGGCATGGCAATGGCATGGCAACGGCATGGCAACGGCATGGCAATGGCATGGCAATGGCATGGCAACGGGATAGCAATGGCATGGCAAAGGCATGGCAACGGCATGACAATGCCATGGCAATGGCATGGCAACGGCATGGCAACGGCACGGCAACAGCATGGCAACGGCATGACAACGGCATGACAACGGCATGGCAATGGCATGGCAACGGCATGGCAATGGCATGGTAATGGCATGGCAACGGCATGGCAACGGCATGGCAACGGCATGGCAATGGCATGGCATGGCATGGCGTACGTACACACACACGCACAGTTGGCGTATTGGTTGAGCGTTCGGCTGCTCCGCTGCGTGTCGCGGGTTCGATCCCCGCACGCAACAAATATTTGTATGGCCTACAGATAGTTGTTCCGGGTCTGGGTGTCTTGTGTATGTGAGCTTAAATGTTTGTGAACGCAACCACGATACAGGAGTAATTCGACGACACAGTTGGCGCAGTGGTTGAGCGTTCGGCTGCTGCGCTGCGTGTCGCGGGTTCGATCCTCGCACGTAAAAAATATTTGTATGTCCTATAGATAGTTGTTCCGGGTCTGGGTGTCTTGTGTATGTGAATTTACATGTTTGTGAACGCACCCACGGCACAGGAATATTCCTAGTGTGGAGCAAGGTTTTTAAAAAAATAATAATAATAATAATCCTAGTGTTTTCCAACGTTATTTTTTTTTTTAAAGTGTTGTAATAATTCGTCGTTGAATAATAATGTCTCCAGAGTTTCTTGTCTGTTAGTTCTTCTCTGAGAGAACAATGCCTTGGAACTGGCAGGCCACATATTATGTGGTTTTAGTTTGTTAGCTTTAGATGACTGACCAACTCTTATACAGTTCCACAAGAAGTGTCTGTACATGGTTTAAATGAAATAAAACACATGAGTTTCAGTGAAGTGTTGTGTTTAATTGAAGTTGAACCGCCTTTCCTACCAATAATGAGAAATTGTACCGGAGGCACCTTTCTACGAGTGATCTGAGTAGTCCTGCTGTGATATACGAATCATGCCGCAATGACAATGACCGATCCTGTACTTTTAGGGTTCCGAACTTCCGATAAAAATAGAACCCTTATAGGATCACTCGTGCGTCTGTCTGTCACAGCCAATTTGCTCCGTACCTACAGGACCGATTCGGTTGAAAAGTACACACTTGATTTTCTATAACCCAAACCCGTGTTCGAGTCATAGAAAATCAACAACTAACGCACGATCCATATCGCACATTCGTATCGCTATTAACTTAACACATCCGTATGTAGAACGTGTTAAAAATATGATTTAACCCTTTGCGTTCGGTGGCGCTCCGTACCATGGCCTGGACCAGGGCCGGGAGCGAGAGGGAATGGGAAGCAGTCTCCTCCTTCTGCGAAGCAGTAATGCTCGCGAAGGAGGAGGCGGAACGGGTGAGGGAGAGGCTGCAACAACAGACTCGCCCTCACGCCCTCAGCAGCAGCCGCCGTAGGAGACGCCCTGGGCGGAGGACGTCGCGAGACGATCTCCGGCCACCGTAGACCCGGGCCTGCGGACGGCGAGTAGTGGGTAACTCGCCGTCCGATCAGCACCAGGCCCGAGAGTCGACGGCGCGTAGTGTTCCACGCGCGCCTCAAGGAGTTTTCAGCTAACAAGACGGGGCCCGTCATGGCCGATGCCTGCCCGGGGGTTGAGGATAAATTCGAAAGAGTTACCTCGCCCTGGCATTCAGGGCAGGGAGGAACAGGGGTGGGTTTTAGTCAGTAAGAGTCTAACACGCCCTTCTGCTCCACCCTAGAGCGGGAGAAGTCATTGGATGATTTCCCACCCCCCAAAAAAAAATAACCCTTTGCGTGCGAGTCCGACTTGCACTTGACCGGTTTTTACAAGTGTGAACCTTGTAATATTACACGCTTGTACACCCACCTTAGCATCACAATTCTGGCAAAATACGCCAACAGCTAAATACAGGCCTCTCACAAGAGCTTCTCAAACCCAGCAAACTTCCACGATCTGCACCAGGTCATCGGTCTACCTTGTGGAAGGTCTGATGTACTCCCCAGTAAATAGTGATCTACCCATTTTATATTACACTAGCGACCCGCCCCAGTTTCGCACGGATACAAATTATACACATTTCCTCATGAATCACTCTGTCTATTGGTAACAACCGCATGAAAATCTGTTCAGTTGTTTTTGAGATTATCGCGAATAATAATAATCATCTTTATTTACATAAGAAAAACATACAAACTAGTGAAGTCCCTGACAAGCCAGTGCCCTCTCCCGGGAGGAGATACAAATACTAAATAAGCATTAGACATGTAATTAAAATAAAATGAGTTGATTTAAAACTGAAGTACTTAATAAAAACAAAAATCAAAAGTTGTGAGTGAGTATGCATGATGAGTGAGTGTGTGTGGTGAGTGAGTGTGTGTTATTTTGTGTGGGGAGTGTATGTGCGCGGTGAGTATAGAATAGACAGACTGACGCGGCGGGGGACTTTGATTTATAATAGGTATGTAGTGATAACTACCCCATAGGTAACAGTTTATGGAGGTCAGACAGGAAATCGGTCCATATATTCAGCTGCATCAGGTTAGACTGGAAGCCGACCTTGAGAAATGGCTAGGCAGGTGATGAAGTTTTTACATCTTCCTCTTATTAAAGTCTCATTTTCTTTGTTTTCAGGTGGTGTCATACCCACTTCATCTAAGATTGTCAGGGAAGGTGAAACCACATCTACGAATCTGATATTTGAGTAAGTATAATTTGTTTAAATTAATATTTATTATTTCTCTAGGCGGCGCTATTTTGAATATAGTGTGAAGCCACATAACGATCAAGACGCTGCCAATGATAACACATTTGTCAAATTTTGATACGCAGTTTAGAAGTTATGAGGGAACAGACAAACATACATACATTCATAATACTGGTCAAAATTGTAAACCTCCATTTGGCTTCGCCGTAGTCGGGTAAAAATGAGGTTGAGAGCAAAAAAACTTTTGATTGGCCTGTTGGTCTAGTGGTTAGTGACTCTGACTGCTATGCCGGAGGTCGTGGGTTCGATTCCCACCCAGGACAAATGTTTGTGTAATGAGCACGATCATTTGTTCTGTGTCTGGGTGTAATTTATCTATAATATGTATGTATTTAGAAATATATAAGTATGTTTATCAGTTGTCTAGTACCCATAACACAAGCTCTGCTTAGCTTGGGACTAGATGGCGTTGTGTGATAGTTGTGGAATATTATTATTATTAAAAAAAGACAACGGGTTGCACTCCGAGAGTGCCCGCAGAAGTGAAAACTTGAACATTAATGTTGTGCATTCTTCCTCTCCTATGCCACGACAGCGGTCTACTCTCCCTCCGTCTTACAAATTTTCGATCAGGTCACGTGTCCTGACACGAGTTTAACATTTTATACCCATCCCAAGAAAAGTGCTCAACGCCGCTAAAGAAGTATTCTCTTCGAAATAAAAAATAAGGTTGAAAGCAGGGCTCTTCAATAATAAAAAAGATACTTACAGAGCAAATTAGAGGACACCAAATGCTTCTTTGCGCCAGGACACTATGAAGTTATATTCCTCCAGACGCGGTGCCTATGCACCCTTAAAACTATACGTTCTAGTTTTAAGGGTGCATAGGCAACGCTACTTGATAGCAAACATAAGTATGGTCACAGATAATGTAATACTAGCGTACAGATGCCTCATCCCATACAAAGAAACGGTACCGCCGTAACTACGGGTTTTCGACTGGCACAAGCAACTTTTGTTCTTCATTCGGCCCCGTCCTCTACACCTCGCTAGATGGTGTTAGCAGCGACGGCTTGCAAGTTGAATGAATTTACTTGGTCTTACCAATATTTTCTCACACATTAAGCAATTATTTTATAGTATTTTTGGTACATCATACCAGTTTTACTGTATCAAAATGTGACTCTATACAAATTTTAAAGAGGCGAATGGATAAACTCTAAAACTTCAAACAGCGCCATCTATTGGTACAAGAAATATAGATGTCTAAGAATTCGTTCCAGTAATCATCTGAATTTGAATTAGGAGCCAATTATTCTACAATTTTATGCTTAGGGTAGTTTGTTTTATAAGAAAATACAGTTTTTACCATAATTTTATTCAAAATATTAATATTACTTAAATCAATAAGAAATCGATGCATATTACGCCGTTTATTGAAATATATTTGAATTAAATTTTCTTTGTTCGAGATGAGACCCCGTGGTATGGTGGACAACGGTGTTAGTATTTACTGAGACGTGCTGTTTAACAAAGATCTATTGCTATTTTGCTTGTAATAAAAATACCGGACTAACTGTCTCATTGCATAGCATAGGCCTCGTCTCATCTTCCAGGGTGGCGGGAGTGTTTTTAAGAGTAACCTTGCCCTGACACAGGCAACTGAAGGAACAGGGGTGGGTTTTAGTAAGAGTCTGACACGCCCTCTTGTTCCACCCAGAGCGGGAGAAGTTATTTGATGATTTGCGGCCTTGAAAAAAGCCTCTTCAAATACAGTAATTACTCAAGGCAGGTTAGCGATATCAGGCATATTAAACAGTAATTTACAAGTCCAAAATGCAGGGAAATTAGTGTTTTTAACAAATGACGACTGAGTAGTATACAAAACTTTCTTAAAATACGCGAATAGGGTCGATTGCTGGGTGAAAATAAGTATATTTAGTCCATTGTTTATTGCGTATTTTTTGCTGTAAGTTAAAACGCATCAAAGATCAGAAGTGGGGGCTTGTTACGTCACATCATTTTTTACGAAGTTGTGACGACACGCAACATTTCAACGCACCGGATCGTTATAATTTTTTCGTTTACGAGACAAAAGATAAAATAGGGGACGTGCACGAACTATAGGTGGCAGCACAAATCGACACGAGCGCCACACTGTGGTATTAGGTGAAGACGATCAACAGGACCTTTACATCGTCTAGTCATGTAGGTACTCCTGGACTTTCTTCGGCTAATATCACTTTCTCGCATAGATACAGCCGTGTCATTAATAGAACCTTCATCTGGACGCTGCGCACGCACGATCTTTATCATTTGAAAATCTAACTGACGGAAGACTAAATAGATTTTTTAGTGATCTCCTCCTCTTGTGTCCTCACGATGTTTTCCTTCACAGACCAGAAAAAACAGTAGAAATCGCATAACGCTTCATTAGTATCGGAACCAGCGTACCCAAACTCACATATACATTATACAGGTTTTAATAGTATTTCGTAACACTTAGAAATCCTTGGTGTGATTGGTAATTTATTATTGAAAGAAAGTAGGAAATATGTCAGTCGTCGCTTATTTGAAAATAAACCACAGTCATATGAGCATAGAGTCGTTTATTGTCTACTCTTTTTAAGTATTTATTACCTTTTCCGTTTAATGAGCAACTTACGCTACCCGCCGCTAGATATCACTATACATATTAAATACATTCAATTGAAAGCTGTATTGTGCTAATGATAAGATTTATATTTCCGTAACAAGGTCATTATTACTGCAGTAGAGTAGCTGACTTTGACATGTGCATAGTAGGAATCTTCGCGAATAATTTGTTTGAGTTCAAAAGAAAGTAGACCTTAATTTCTAAAATGTAAAGTCAACTTTTACTTGTCTTGTTTAATAAAATATTGTTTTTCAAATTTTAATCGAAATAAAATAAATTAGGACTAATCGACGGTATGATATTCTACCATTTGGTAAATTTTTGGTTCTGCTATCGTGTTTACATTCTAAAACAGCACAATAGGACATTTTTGCATTTTTTTTCAAGTTTTTTTCACCGCGACGGTTGTAACAAGACTGACGCGGTGTCCTGCGTGAGCGACGAACGCGACGCGACGCGACGCAACACGGCGCGACGTAATGCGACGCGATGCTATACGCGACAAATGTCCTACGTGATTTTGGTCATTACTTCTCGAATCATGGAGAAGTACAGTACAATTTTGCTTGAAAGTTCATATTTAAAGTACAGACTTTTAAAAAAATATCGTAAAAAGCACAGAAAGAAAACAAATATAATATTTTTACAAAGAAACACATTTGGCTACATATATTAATTTTCTTCTTAGGGCGAAAAATGTTATAGTTCGTGTTGTCGCATCTGGTCGCCCTCAAAACAAGTGCGCGTTACGTCGCGTCTCGCCGCAGACTGTCATATAGGCCGCATGTAGGGTATGCCGTTGAGTTGATCGCGTTCGTCGCGTTCGCAGCGTCGCGTCGCGTCGAGTTCGTCGCTCACGCAGGACACCGCGTGATGCGCGTGGTGTGTGCGCGGAGCAGAATATGCAGCACTCCGCAAAACTCGGGGTACGCGGGCCCCGCCTACTTGCGACTTGTACTGTTTTTTCTGTTCTGTGTTTTCCTTCATCGATGTCATTATTTTGATGATTTTAGTTTAAAAAAACGTTCATAAGAGTTCAATTTTCTATTTCAGCTCAAGTCACCAATTGTCTAAAATCAAAATGGGTCCTGATCTCCGAAGTGCCAGGAGGCCTAAACAATTAATGAACAAGTAAGTTCCTTATGTACTAATGTATAGTTAGATAAGTAAACTCTTTAAATTAAATTATTTGAATTTGATTCTGTTGCTTTCTTAATGACTTTAATTTCAACTCGGTGTTATAATAGGTATTTCATGAAACTTCATTCTCGTCTATTTTGGAATTTATATTATTAAAAGCCTGTCTCACTGCAGGAAAAACACCTCTCAAGTCTTCATATAACGTTGTAGGTACTAAATAATTTCTGTAGTTTAAAAAAAATTAAAAGACACAACCTTTTAATTTAATACCCATATCACAGATAATGTAATACTAGCGTACAGATGCTTCATCCCATACAAAGAAACGGTACTGCCGTAACTACGGGTTTTCGACTAGCACAAGCAACTTTTGTTCTTCGTTCGGGCCCGTCCTCTACACCTCGCTAGATGGTGTTAGCAGCGACGGCTTGCAAGCTGAATGAATTTACATAGTCTTACCAATATGTTCTCACACATTGAGGAATTATTTTATAGTATTTTTGGTACATCATAACAGTTTTACTGTATCAAAATGTGACACTATAAAGAGGCGAATGGATAAACTCTAGAACTTAAAACAGCGGCATCTATTGGTACAAGAAATATAGATGTCTAAGAATTCGTTCCAGTAATCATCTAAATTTGAATTAGGAGCCAATTATTTCACAATTTTATGCTTAGGGTAGTTTATTTAATAAGAAAATACAGATTTTACCATATTTTATTTCAAAATATTAATGATACTTAAACTTCAATAGGAAATCGATGCATATTACGCCATCTATTGAAATTTATTTGAACTAAACATTCTTTGTTCGAGATGAGACTCCGTGCCCATATCATGAGAATGCGTACAAAATAACTACTCTTCCATCTTTAGTAGTCCGCAATATTGGATTTAGAATGACGTCACTTAGCTAACCATGCATTGTCATTCAAACTAAAGATGTTCGCAAAATTTCAACTTAATAACAAACTGGAAAGAGGATTAAATTAAACTTCAAAGATTTGTTTAAATATTTATTTAATTACAGGTGCTAATAAAAGTGTGCTAATAATAAAAAACAACCTTCCTTTCCAGACTGAAACCCTCAACACATACACAAACCACCATACCGACTTTAGAACTTACAAAACCATATCTACCACTAATACCATACCTACCATCCCACAAGCCGACCACAGACGCTCAAATCAAGTCCTTCCTTCTCAACACGGCTTTACAAAATGCCTTAACAGACTCCCTAAACCAACTGACGCAGCAAAGGGCATCTGTCAATGTCAAAGTGACAGATGTCAAAAAAGAAGGCGCCGAGGACTTTGCGAGCAGTAATGAGGATGGGCCAAGAAGGAGGTTGCATAAATGTGATGTGGCTGGATGTCATAAGGTTTATACGAAGAGCTCGCATTTGAAGGCGCATAAGAGGACGCATACCGGTGAGCTTTGGTTTAGATTTTAATGTTATTGGCAATTGTATTGGCGACCGGCCTACCTGAAGACAGCGTTAGGCCTCCCACAAGGTGGACTTGGCGAGGGTCGAGGATAGCCGATGGATGCGAAACGCACAGGACCCGTCTTTGTAGCGACACTTGGGTGAGGCCTGTGTCCTGCAGTGGACGTCTTTCGGCTGAAATAATGATGATGATGTCGCATCTGATTGTAAATGGTCACCGCTGCCACCTATGGGCACCTGTTTTGCCATCACTAGTAAAACAGCCGGTCGATTCTATTCACAGCTCACCTTGAAAACTTAGGTGGAGTGAGCGTGAAGTAAACTGTCATTTCACCATGTTTGTATGGATTGACAGCCCACTTCACGTTCACTTTACCTAAGTTTTCACGGTGAGATTTTACAGAATAGCACCACTGAAGTGTGTCATGTTATCATGTACCTGTAATTACACTGGAAAATATTCTCTTTAGGCTGGAACACAGGGACGAACGGCGTAAAGAGGTTGATGTAATAGGAATTAATCCTGCGTAAAAAAAAAAATCTTATTTAGATTATCAAAAAATATATATCACGAATTTTTTGCTGTAACAAGTCAACAAAAATTGACAAAGATAAAACGCATCAAATTTCAGAAGTGAGGGCTTATTATCACGCGCTCTATCGTGTTCATCTTTTGTTTACGTAACAAAAGAAAAATACTGGTCCAATATTTTTTCGTAATCTAACGGACCAAATAGTTTATACTAGGAATGAGGGTAAATTTTACTAGGAATGAGGGTAAATTTTACTAGGCATGAGGGTAAATTTTACTAGGAATGAGGGTAAATTTTACTAGGAATAGGGGTAAATTTTACTAGGAATGAGGGTAAATGTTACTAGGAATGAGGGTAAATTCTACTAGGAATGAGGGTAAATGTTACTAGCAATGAGGGTAAATTCTACTAGGAATGAGGGTAATTGTTACTAGGAATGAGGGTAAATTCTACTAGGAATGAGGGTAAATGTTACTAGGAATGAGGGTAAATTCTACTAGGAATGAGGGTAAATGTTACTAGGAATGAGGGTAAATGTTACTAGGAATGAGGGTAAATTCTACTAGGAATGAGGGTAAATGTTACTAGCAATGAGGGTAAATTCTACTAGGACTGAGGGTAAATTCTACTAGGAATCAGGGCAAATTTTACTAGGAATGAGGGTAAATTACTAAGAATTAGGGTAAATTTAAAAAATAAGACCAGTGGTGGCCTGGTGGTATTGGCCGCGACTTACAAGTTGCAGGTCGTGAGTTCAAACCCAGGCAGGCGCTTTACTTTGTGTAAATTATTTCATCGCCACTGCTCTCAAAACGGTGAAGAAAAACATCGAGAAGAAACCGGCATGTCCTAGAACCAAAAATTCGAAGACATGTGACATCCACCAATCCGCATTGGGCCCGCGTGGTGGATTAAGGCCCACACCCTCTCACAGAGAGGAGGCCTGTGCCCCTGCAGTGGTGACATTAAAAGGCCGATGATGATGATGAGGGTAAATTTTACTAGGAATGAGAGTAAATTCATGGGCTTGGGGACGGCGAGTAATGGATAATAGCTCGCCGACCGATAAGGACCAGGCCTGGTTCGACGGCGCGTCCTGTTTTAGGGTTGGACCTCATCTGGCAGCACGGAATCGCATTTGTTCCGCCTGTGCTACCACGTGCTGCAGTATGCTGCCGCATGCGAACGCGCGCTGTCGCATTCCGCAGACAAAAAAGCGTCAGCATGCTGCAGCATGGTTGGCATACTGCCGCGTTCTTTCATGATCAGTTTAGTTTCAAGCGCGAGATGGATAGGACCACGGAAGAGAGAGCAGTGATTCTAGCGTGTATTTTGCAAGAAATGCAAAATCAAAATAATAAAAAGATTCGTCAGTCATTGTTATTTCCATCCGTACGGCATGAATGAACAGGCTGCACTGAGCTGACGAGCGGCCGCGTGCGCCATTGTACGATAGAGTGAGACAACATGCGATAGCAAGTGATCGGCGGTGAAAGGATGCGTTAGCATGCTATCGCGCGCTTCAGCGTTCCGGAGTCTCCCTGCCGACCATTGCATTTTGTCCGTGATGCCGATCGCCTCGAGGATTCCGCCGCGTGCTATCGCATTATGCTTTCTGTCTCGGTCTAGCAAATGGCAGTTCTAAGCGACAGAAAGAGAAAGGGCGACGGAAAAAGGCGATTCCGTGCTGCCAGATGAGGTTCAACCCTTAGGGTTAACAACCGATAGCATGCTAACGCATCCTTTCACCGCCGATCACTTGCTATCGCATGCTGTCTCACTCTATCGTACAATGGCGCACGCGGCCGCTCGTCAGCTCAGTGCAGCCTGTTCATTCATGCCGTACGGATGGAAATAACAATGACTGACGAATCTTTTTATTATTTTGATTTTGCATTTCTTACAAAATACACGCTAGAATCACTGCTCTCTCTTCCGTGGTCCTATCCATCTCGCGCTTGAAACTAAACTGATCATGAAAGAACGCGGCAGTATGCCACCCATGCTGCAGCATGCTGACGCGTGCGATCGCCTTTTTTGTCTGCGGAATGCGACAGCGCGCGTTCGCATGTGGCAGCATACTGCAGCACGTGGTAGCACAGGCGGAACAAATGCGATTCCGTGCCGCCAGATGAGGTCCAACCCCTAATTGACGCGGTCCGCTAGGACCAGGGTCGCGGGTGTGTTTGAAAGAGACACCGATGCCCCTGGTACAGGCAACTGAAGGAACATGGGTGGGTTGTAGTCAGTAAGAGCAGGAGAAGTTAGTTTGATGATTTCCCAATCCAAAAGAAGGGTAAATTCCTATAAAAATTGTAACTCATTCAATCTGCCTAGCCTTTTCCCAACTATCTTGGGGTCGGCTTCCAGTCTAACTGGATGCATTTGAATACCAGTATTTTACATCGAACGACTGCCTATCTGACCTTCACAACCCAGTTACTGGGTAATACGATACCCCTTGGTAAGACTGGTTGTCAGACTTTCGGGCTTCTGACGACCCGTAACAACTGTCAAAGATCCTCGATTGACAGCCGGGACCAACGGCTTAACGTGCTTTCCGAGCCAAGGAAGATTCTCGGTATGTAAAGATGGTCACCCATCCATGGACAAACCCCGGCAAGCGTAGCTTAACGGTTATCACTTTAGCCACGAGCTCCACGAAAATTGTAACTCATTGTAACATAATATTTTTATATTCCAGGAGAAAAACCCTACTCATGTGGCTGGGCAGGCTGCGAATGGCGCTTCGCAAGATCTGACGAGCTGACCCGACACACTCGCAAGCATACAGGCCATCGGCCATTCACCTGTCCTCTGTGCAGACGGTCCTTCGCCAGGTCCGACCACCTTGGACTGCATATGAGGAGGCACTAGAGATCAAGACATGGTAGTAAAGCGCAGATACTGTGTAAGATTGTAATACCATTAACTTATACATTGTGGAAACTGCGATACTATAATTAATTAAAACACTAGCAATACTCATCAATAAGAACAACCTTGATATCACGAAAAATAAGTTAACAGTAAAAAAAGTTAACAGTAAAAAAAGTTAACAGTAAAAAAAGTTAACAGTAAAAATAAGTTAACAGTAAAAAAAAAACAAGCTTTTGAATTCATACATTTCGTGTCTGTGCTGTTGAAGAGTTCTTCTATCTGGAGCTAATCCTGGATGTCTATTCTGGTCATGCTTCCCATAAAAATGCACTGTCTTCGGAACTGAACCATCATGTAAAAACTTTTTTACAAAAAAATAAAACCGACTTCCAAAATTAAAGTTATTTTGCACTTTTTTTTTGGAAGTCGGTTCTATTTTTTTGTAAAAAAGTTTTTCTTTATTGCACTTTCATTAAAGTAAATGCTCCAGGGTAGCCCGCGAAATTCTAATTTCCTTACGTTTTTTGCAATTTTCAGATCAGTGTCAGGTTGTATCTTAGTCATAATTTGATTCGCGGCCGTAGCAAGATCATTAAAATCATCAATACATCTCCCTCAGTTAGAATTGATGCCAAATGTTATGATTTCATGAAATACTTATATTTGGAATCAATTCTAACTGAGATAGTTGTATTGAAGATTTTAATTATTATAATTCTATAAATAAATACTTACTACGGCCGCGAATCAAATTTTGACCAAGATACAACCTGACACTGACCTGCAAATTGCAAAAAACGTAAGAAAATTTGAATTTCGCGGGCTACCCTGAAGCTTCCACCTTAATGGTTCCATAGTGAAAGTTATTGCTAGTGTTTACATTTGTTGCTGTAATGTAAAATTGGTACTGTACTTGGGACACAGAGTGATAAATCAATGGAGTGTCAAGCTATGAGGGCTATCTCTTTTAAATTAGCCGCTAGGGGCGCTAGTGTTGAGTGAGGTCTTCGAAATGTCAGATTTCACTGTTTGTGAGTTTTTAACGTATTTTTGTTTTTTCATGTTAGTTGTGAATATTTTGCGTTGACTGTATATCTCCACTGCTTTGAGAGAGTCTTATCTTTGGGCTACTTATGTCCTGCCTTTTATTCGGACAAAACCGGAATACGGCATACTAGCGGTATGCTTCCAGTATATTTTAATCGCATTTTTACGGTATTAGAAGTTTCTCACGTGTCTCACGGACTGAAAGTTTGGAACGTAATTTCATAATATATTACAAAAAAAATAGTACTAAGTTGATGTTTTCTGAAACTAAAGAATATCATAAACAAAATAAACCCAATTTGTCAACAATTTAAAATTCATTTACTGAGTAGTTAAAGAGATTACAAAATGCAAGCCAAATTATATTATTTGTTCAAAGAAACAAACAATAACAAACTTTTGAATCTGAAATAACATGCAACACAGTAAATACACAAAAAAATAGTGTTGATTTTTTTTCATATATATTCTAATTTATTATTAACTAAAACCTTCCTTGAAAAATATGCATTTGAATTACGGAAACCTCATCTAAATCGGGTCGGTAGTTTTCGAGAAAATCGCGGGCACACAAATATACGTACGAATCAAACAAAACCTCCTGTCTTGAGTCGGTTAAAATACACGAAATAATGTATTGTTGGTCTCACAGACCAAACCTATCTAGTCCTAGTCTATTTATAGAAATTTTAAGGACCTTACTCGCCAATAGTAGCAACTAGTGTGCACAAAAACGATAGCCATTGACTGAGAATCACTTTTTAAAATTAGAACTTATTACCGATTTCTAATGTCAATTTAAATAAATGTCAAATTATGGCGTATTTTTAGCCATCTAATGTATAGTGTATTTGAATTCATAATAAGAGATAATTTCAATACATTGCCACCAACTTAAATATCGACTTTTGCTTTGTGAATTTAAGTAACCATTATTATTAAAAAAAAAAAAACACCCTAAAAAGAATGGGCTGCATTGGAATTGAAACTTTGTCGTATATGACATAGAGTTTATTTTTACAATATTAGATAATTAATTTGAATTCTGGAATCAAATATATATTTGATTTGCTCTCTGAATCGAAACGATTTCTGAAGAAATACTCTTGCACGGAATAATATTAATAGGCGTTGTCATAAAATGACGACAAAGTACTTCAGGGCATTATTTTGGATCCTTTGCTCAAATGATATGACATTAATTATGTTTTGTATTTTATTGTAATTGCACGTTTTTATGCAATTTTAGCACCTACAGTTTGATACTATGGGATTTTTCTTGAGTTGAGTCGGTTATCTTTTGGAATTTTAATACACAATCATTTAAATGATAATTTTATGCAAATGCTTGGTGACTGCCTTATTGGATATGGCAATAGTCAGAAGCACTACTGCTTAGCATGATCTGTGTTCGATTCACAGGTCGGGCATATATTTTTCTGTCTGAAATTTCTAAGCAGCCCAGTCTTTTTTTTGGGGTGGTAAATCATCCAATAACATCTCCGGCTCTGGGTGGAGTGGGAGGGCGTGTCGGACTCTTACTGACTAAAACCCACCCCTGTTCCTTCCCAGCCTGAGAGCCCAGGGGAGCGGTAGCTCTGTTACGAATTTATTCGCTAGTCTTAAATTTGTGTCTGGCTGACGGAAATAGGCAAAATAACGGGTAAACATAGTGACAAAATCTGGGTGTACTTTAGGTAAATCTCTGCCTAAGTCTCCGTGGATAACAGTCTTTATGATTTGTGGCATAAAATACATGATTTTTGTTTTTAACACGGCAGTTGTATTTCCCTCCACCGACGTCCTTGTTTCCATTTAAGTACATTTTTTCTTTCTTACAAAATTTTACTCTTACAAAGATTACCGACCAACTCATGATTCCTATTTATTATCAGTACGTAATGTGGCATTATCCTTAAACAATTAAGGCCAGTAATATTAACATTTATTATTTTAAGTTTTTTATAAGTATTCATAGTTTTATTTTATTATATTTTGTACTTAATATGTGTTATAGTTTGAAAATATTTTTTCGCTGGAAGAACCTACTACTAATGGGCTTTTAAGCTAGAAAGAATGCATACTAGACCAACTGTGGGTTATATGACCCCACTCATATTATAAGGGCCATATTTATTAGCAAGTTCTTTTTTCAACATTTTCTACCCGGTAAAGTCATTATCTTCTTGCCCCTATCCCATGTTACTTGGGGTCGGTGCAACACGTTTTTTTCTTCCATTCTGTCCTGTCAGCCGTCACGCTATCACTAACTCCTTTTTCTTACATATCACTCCTCCCACAATCCATCCATCCTTTCTTTGGCCTGGGATCTCCCTCTCCATCCATCCACATTTATGTTCATAACTCTTCTAGTTACAAGTGTTTCATCCCTCTTCTTCACATGACCATACCAAGATAAGCGGTTCCCTTTCAACTTTTCTGTGACTGGCGCCACTTTTAAAGTACCTCTAATGTACTCATTTCTCACTTTATCCATTCTCGTTACTCCACACATCCATCTCAACACTATATCATTAGATAAAAAATAATAATTCTACTTGTTCCGTCAATTAGTTTATCATATTAGACTCGTATTTTTTCTTAATCAAATCAGTAAAAAAATGATAAAGACAAAGCGCATCAAAGTTCAGGAGTGGGGGCTTGTTACGTCATTTTGTTGCTAAAAATTATTAGCATGGCGTGACGTCGCGCAAAATTTCAACGCACTGTATCGTCTTTAGTTTTTGTTGACGTGGCAAAAGAAGAAATACGTGTTCAGTACTTTTTGGTAAGCTATAACTCTGTTTGTTTATAATTGTATTTTTTAGGAAACTACCCTAACATCTGTGCAAACGCTCATATGCAAGAGATGAAAACTTCGGACAGTTGTAAACATGAACAATTATGTGTTACAAATTATGTGTAAAAAATAATTATTACATTGTTGAAGTATGCTTCTTTACTGGATCTCTGATCAAGATATTATTTAAGATAAGTTGTCAATAAGTAACCGTGAACCATGAAAACTATAAGTAAAACTAGATGAATAATAAATACTTAAGTAAAAATATGCTTTGAAAAAATACATGGTTTGCGGATTTTTTTTTATAATTATATAATAATGCTCAAAAATAGTTCCGCTAAATGTAAAAAAAATATTAAATTATACAGGGCAGTAGTGGCAATATTAGAATTAATAAAAATTCCTATTTTTTATTAAATAATATTTTTTTCATAATTTTTATAGTAACTTGTTTTGTTTCAAAAGTTTATGTACTTAATTAGATATTAAAAATAATACACTTAAGTTTTATAGTTTATAATAAATAGATATAGAATAGATTTAAATAAGCAATAATATTTTGGGGCCAGTATTTCAGAAATTATTTAGGTTTAATAAGATAAATATTAATAATAAATAAGTTAAGACAAATATTTTTCGAAAAAAAGTTATGATTTGAAAACGTCCTGTGATTTTTGAAAACAAATTCCTTAAAAATAATCTAAACCTGTTTAGATTATATGTACCTTTCTGTATTAAATTATGATCTCAATTGGTATTCCTCTCTCTGAACGTTTTACGTGAATTGATCTCAAAAACATAACACTAACAATTATTTCATCTGTAACTTATTATTTATATTTAATAAGAAATAAACGTAAACGTAGACATGTGAGTTTTTGTTATTTTTATTTTCTGTTTGTATTATGAATAAAAAAAATACATCGAAAACGGTAAATAATTAAAAGAAAAACAAAATAGTCGATTTATTTCTTTTTAAACCCAAATAAACGCGTACTTAATTTAAACGATAGTTAGAACACGCATTTTGACGGCCAGTAAGCGTAAATGCAAACTTTATTATTAGAAATAAGATTTTACTTTTTTGTAATTTTATTGTTATTTTTATTTTATAATTTTAGGATATTTTATAATGTGTATTTTTCATTGATAAACGCATTGTATCGTGTTATATTTTTGTGAGTTCAAGATTTTCGTGCACTACCAGTTAATAATAATTATGCAAAATGCAGTCACAAATAAGAAAACAATGTAAAATTATTGTTTTTTTTTTATCTTAAGAAAAGACTCCATTTTGTGTCTACTCCGTGTTCATTTTTTTTTAGGCGTTCATTACACGCTCATTCAAGCGTCACTCAATTCCAAAAGTCATGCTTGATGCAAATATCAAAGTACCTATCATTTTTTCTCATGCAACCGTCAGTCACAGCCTCGACTGTGGTAAAACTGACAGCAAAGCCTACCGTGTAATGTACGCCTTAAGATTGATAGGTTCGACCACTATCTCATCTGCTAATATGTTGTTTTGAAATGTCACCATGAAAACGTCAGTGAAGTGAACTGTCGTTCCACAAGAATAGAATAGAAAACATTTATCCATACAATTCTATCCCAACAAAATGGCGACGATGCGAAGGGTTTGTTCAAATTCATGGCCCACGTCTTGTGAAAGTGAAATTGTTTAGGTTACCATGGGACTGACGCTGATATCGCTGTCAGCGATAAGACCGCCATTGTACCCATAGATTTAAGTTCATTTATAGAAAGAAAGAAAGAAAGTAAAATATTTATTTGTACCTCTCACACAAATACTTAATGCTAACAATACAAAATTAAAATTAAAAAATAGGAATAGACTATGAGAGGCCAAAACGGCGCCTAACTCAGCATATGCTCCGAGGAAGTATTCTGTTAGGGCCCTGTGATGCCACGGATACATTTACGGGACGAGGTGAAAACTAATATATAGGGTGACCTGCCCGGGGGTGGAGGATAAATTCGAAAGAGTTACCTCGCCCCTGGGCATTCAAGGCAGGGAGGAACAGGGGTGGGTTTTAGTCAGTAAGAGTCTGACACGCCCTTCCGCTTCACCCTAGAACGGGAGAAGTCATAGGATGATTTCCCACCCCCCCCAAAAAAAAAAAAGAAAATATAGGGTGACTGGTAATTAGTGACCGATACTTAAACACGTGATTGTACTAATGATAACAAACAACTTTCCCAAAGAAACCCTTTTTTTACCCTCATACACTTTTATCACAATAACACAAAAACCGTACGAAAAACGCGCGCGGTCTGTGTTCTATCAGCTGTCCTGTCTCACTATATGTTTCTTTGGGAATGTTTTATATATCATGGGTACAATCACGTGTTTAAGTATCGGTCACTAATTACCAGTCACCCTATATAACAGAGATTAAATAAAATAAGACTAAACACAAATAAATAAATTAATACATAAAAATTATACAAGTTTATTAACTGTTTTGGTGTACAATTAAAAAATTAAAAAAAAAAAAAAAAAATATTTACTTCAGGTAACCCATATCAGAAAAAATAATAATTACACAATATGTCGTCACGAGATTACATACATACAATACATTATCAAAAATTAATTAGCATAAATACATCACATTCAATTCATTAAAATTAATTACAGTAGTCTCTTATATGCGACACTATATGTAACTTGTCTGTCACAGCAGTGTCGCATAACAATAAAGTATTATTCTATTCTTATTCGGCACAGACACAACATAACAGCAACAAACACAAAGTAAAAGAAAGTTAGCACACAAATATATAATCAAAATGCGCTGAGCGTGCCCACACTGAAAGAGATTTTTTTTTTGGTTGGTAAATTATCAAAAAACTTTTGCTCTGGGTAGCGGGCCGTGTCAGACTCTTACTGACTAAAACCCACTCGTGTTGCCAGGTCAAAGTGTCTCTTTCAAACACCCGCGACATACTGAAAGAGTTACCATCTCAATCCTCACCATTAGCTGGGTGTCAGACACCCAGCGCTGGTTTTCACTTGGCACTATGTAGTAACACACAGACGAGGGTAAATAAAATATATACTTAACTAGTGACACGCCCCAGATTCTAATCTATATATGTAAAAGGAGAAACTGACTAGCTGACTGACTGACTGTAAAGGCGCTCCCTCACCGGGAGCATTCGCGTGTAATGTAACGTTACAGAGTCGAGCATTACATCAGTGAGGGAGGAGGACTGAGCATTACAGTGCACAAACTGTAATGATACAAAACGAGTTTACATCAGTGAAGGAGGAGAACCGAGCATTACAATGCACTCCTTGTAATGATACAATGTGTAATATTGTGGATACAACTTGTAACATCAATGCCAATGCTTGTCATCAATGTATGTTTTTTTTTTTTTTTTACATTGTAATTGTGACTAATGTGTATATTATTTATTGTATTTGATATGAGTCTTAGATACTTGAAATAAATTGATTATTATTATTAATGCGTATTTCCAATGAGATTTATTAAGTGTTCAAAATCCGAAGGAGACATTCTTAAAAACATTTTGAGTTTACTTATGGGTCGGTTGATTCTTTCTAAAATATCCAAACCGCCTGTATTTCGCCGGTTTTGTAAATAATTCATGGCACCAATATCGTTTCTATTCTTTTCTTTTACGTAAATAACAATGTCGAATTAATATTGCTGCACTCAGCACAATGACCGCTTCGTCTGACATTACGGTAACAAATAAATCAGAATGCTCGCAAATTCAAATCTATACTAAATGTTACATTATACACGAATGCTCGTCAGTCAGGGAGGTAGTATTGTAATGTAATGCTCAAAGTCGAATCTATAATGTTACATTACACGCGAACGCTCGTCGGTCAGGGAGGTAGTATTGTAATGTAATGCTCAAAGTTGAATCTATATGTTACATTGCACGCGAATGCTCCCGGTGAGGAAGCGCCTATAATATCAACGCACAGCAGAAACTACTGGGACTGGGAACGTGAAATTTTGGACACTGCTTCCTTTTATTTATGCCTTGTATAAGGGATCACTAAGAAGAGGTTTTTGGAAATTCATCCCCTTTTTTGTTTTTTTTTTTTAAAGTTAGTGTTGAAAGTTTGTATGAAACTTGATGACTAAATTTGAAGTTATAACGGAGGAGGTTGGTACTTAATCCATGCGGGCGAAGCCGCTGGTAGAAGCTAGTTTAAAATTATACACCTTAACCATCCACATGAATTACTGTCTATTGGTGAAAATGACCTGAAAATTCGTTCAGTAGTTTTTGAGTTCATCGCGAATAAACTGACAGACGCGGCGGGGGACTTTGATTTACAATAAGTAGTGATTAAATATTGATGTTTATGTATTGTGTAGGTAATAATATATTTAGCTATTAGATTGATAAAGCTCACTTCAACTTTTTTTCCGGGATTGTGGGAAGTCATTCTCCTGCTCTGGGTGGAGCGGGAGGGCGTGTCAGACTTTTACAGACTAAAACCCAACCTTGTTCCTTCAGTTGCCTGTGCCAAGTGCCGCGGTAACCCTCTTTAGAATTTATCCATGACCCCAGGCAGGGCTCACTTCACCTTAGTTTTCATGGTGAGATGTTTGTAGAGTAGTGATGGTAAGCAATGATGTGGTCGTTCGTACAGAGCAATGAGCGCGAGGGTCGCGTATTTGTGAATCACACTGAATGATTTTAATGTTTTATTTTTTTTCTTAATTTGTCACGAAGTCACTTTACAGGATGTAAAGGAAAAACGTGGTCATATCTTAAATACTTACTGCTTTTATAGCTCTTATAGAAATGGAAAAAAATATTAAAGAAAGTCATAAGTAGTCAATAGGTTAGTTCTATTTAGTCCGTAAGTTAGACTATCAAAAAATTTGGACACGTATTTTTATAACAAACCAATAAAAATGACAAAGATAAAACGCATCAAAGTTCAGGAGTGGGGGGCTCGTTACGTCACTTATCATTACAAAGTGTATTGAACACGATACGAGATATGACGTAACGCGAAATTTCAACGCACTGTATCGTCCTCATTTTTGCATTACATGACAAAAAAAAAACGTGGCCAATATTTTTTGATAATCAAATAGACGAACTAAATTTTTTTAGGACAAGAGCTTATTCCGAAAATAAAAATGGTCCGCCTGTATCTACTTATTTTTATCAGCTGATGATAACTTTGTACTGAAAGTCAAATTTGTTTTTTTGTTTGGAATTTTCTGTCTTCCTTTAGAGTTGTTACATGATTAACATGGGCAGAAGCAATATTTAAAATATGAACACGCATTTCCGTTACACCCTGTATAAAAAGTTGTGCAAATTTTTTGTCACTACCACTGAGTAAAAATGTTACACCTTAGTATTTTTGTTTTATAATGTTTATATATTAGTATTTGTATTTTATTACCTACTTTATAAATGATAAAAATCAAGCGGTGTTACTATACTAAAAACACATTGATTATTTTCTCGAGAATTTTTAAACAAAAAAAATATTATCACCTGGTGTAGTGCCACCGCTATTTCTTCGAATTTAAACCTTATGGTGCTGGAACAAGGTTCTATATTATATAAAGTGTATAATTATTTACTTATCTCGTTTTATTAACATAATAAAATTGTGAAAAATAATGTGTTTTTTTTATCTGGTCATCTCATTCATTAAGTACTACTTCAGGGCAGAAAAAAGCAAAATTGTTTACTCCTCACAATATTTCATATAAATTAGCTTGTTCTTATTCATGGATATGAATGAGCCGATTTTAGAGGGAAAGAGAGAGTGATTTGAACCGACTTTAGAGGGAAAGAGAGAGTGATTTGAACCGATTTTAGAGGGAAAGAGTGATTTGAACCGATTTTAGAGGGAAAGAGAAAGTGATTTACACCGATTCTAAAGGGAAAGAGAGTGATTTGAAACGATATTAAAGGGAAAGAGCAAGTGACTTGAACTGATTATAGAGGGAAAGAGAGATTGATTTGAACTGGTTTTAGAGGGAGAGTAATTTTGCAGATATAATTGCTCTGTTTCTTTTTCGAAAAAGTTCTGAACTAACTTTTAAGACCAAGATACCCTTTTATTGTGGTGGTGGGCAATCATCCAATGACTTCTCCCGCTCTGGGTGAAGCGGGAGAGCGTGTCAGACTTTTACTGACTAAAACCCACCACTTTTCCTTCAGTTGCCTGAATGCCCAGGGGCGCGGTAACTCTGTTACGTATGCGTAATTGCGTATCAAGTTTAATTAAAATCGGTTCATTCATTTCCATGAATGAAGAGGATAAATTATTCTTACGTTACGAGTATTAGAACAGGACTCAAAATGATTCGTATTCAAAGTAGTAGGTAAACAAGTGTCAAAAACGGCAATTTTTGGTACTTTTGCTTACTACTTTAGTACTTAATTTTACTGGCGTAAGGTTAGTTCGAGTTACCGCGCTCCTGGCTGACGCACAGGCAACTGAAGGAACATGGGTGGGTTTCATTTATTTATTTTAGTACATGGAGGACTTAAAGCTAATAAAAAATACAAAAAAGGAAACCATAGTCACCAGAAAGCCAATTACAAATCCTCACTTATAGATAGATAGAGATTTAGTCAGTAAGTCTGACACGCCCTCGCTTCACCCAGAACGGGAGAAGTAAAACCGGCTAAGTGCGTGTTGGGCTTCGCACATTTAAGGTTCCGTACCCAAAGCTATACTCTGAAAATTTGAAGACTGTAGCTCTAACCGTTTGGCTGTAAAGCCTGTGTGACAGACAGACAGACGGACACGTGTGTGACAACAACAGGGCTCCGTTTGGACCCTTCGGGTACGGAACCCTAAAAAGGCCTCTACGCCTTATTCTTTTCACAGAGCACCGAGACCTCCGCGACTACTGCTTAGCAAAACTTGTCATCTTCTTTCGAGTCTTTGGTAAACTTTTAAAATACCTACTTTGGGCCCAGTAGCTGACCACATTAATTGCAGCGTCAGAGGTGTTCGTCAGGTCGACCATGATGCAGGTGTATTGTACTTGGGACACTCCAGCATGTAAGTCATGTTCTAGACAGGGGGCACCGCACTTACACTGGGTATCTGACGGGTCCAGTTCCGTCCAGATGGCTAGTGTTGCCATAAAAACCAAACGTGTCATTGAGTGTCACCGCTTACTCATAGAAATTCATGGCAATTCTGGCGACGAATATGATGACTGAAAGAGCGCACTTTGCGCGGGCATGCATATTGTCAGTAAGGGCGTGCACTTTGGCTTTATCCCTGAATAAAACATTACTTTCAACGAAAAATGAAGACGAACTCTTTTGAAGAAATTCAGGAGCAAATTTTCTTTTTTCATAACCGTTCAGAGACCTCTGACTTACTTCATTCTGTCAGTGAAAACAAATGTCAAAACAATAGATGCAAAATTAAAAATTCAGTGTGAAAATTTATTTTTATAAAATGGTATAACACGAAAAAAAATTGTAAAAACATGGTGTAAGTATCCTCTGGGTTTTTTTTGTGTACTTATGTAAAATCAGGTAGGTACTGACATTGCGGTGGAAAAGCAAGGAAGCCTCAATTTAGTCGACATCGGCTCTACTTGCCATCAACAAAAAATAGAATAGAATAGCCTCGATGTCTGAAGTCGTGAGGATGCTCGAGAAGTCGCATACATTAGATATTAAACAATGCATTGAACGTTCTTGGCTTTCAACTCACTATCTACTAGGTAACACCATACCTCATAATAAAACTGGAAAATCTAAACTACTGCTGAACCGACGACCTAGGGAAGAGCGCGGGCAGCCACACGCTCAGGACCGGTTAATGTGGCAGCACTTGGAGGAGCCCTACGTCCAGCTGCAGACGCCTTTCGGCTGAAATGATGATGATGATGATGATTTATAAGATTGGGAAAACTTTGTCACTAATAGAAAGCTTCACTATCACAGACTTTCATAGACTTTGGCAAACTGAAAGCAATATTATGTTGGATAGTATTCTTTGGCAAACTGATCGCAATATTATGTTGGATAGTATTCTTTGGCAAACTGATCGCAATATTATGTTGGATAGTATTCTTCGGCAAACTGAAAGCAATATTATGTTGGATAGTATTCTTTGGCAAACTGAACGCAATATTATGTTGGATGCTATTCTTTGGCAAACTAAACGCAATATTATGTTGGATAGTATTCTTTGGCATACTGAACGCAATATTATGTTGGATGCTATTCTTTGGCAAACTGAACGCAACATTATGTTGGATAGTATTCTTTGGCAAACTGAAAGCAATATTATGTTGGATAGTATTCTTTGGCAAACTGAAAGCAATATTATGTTGGATAGTATTCTTTGGCAAACTGAAAGCAATATTATGTTATGTTGGATGCTATTCTTTGGCAAACTAAACGTAATATTATGTTGGATACTATTCTTTGGCAAACTGAACGCAACATTATGTCGGATAGTATTCTTTGGCAAACTGAACGCAACATTATGTTGGTTAGTATTCAGTCTACTACACTAGAGCTGTCTATTACACGGACCTTGTGGAAACTAGGACGAATTTCCGTGCGTTTTTGCCTATACATATCATTGGAATCAAATGTAACAGCTCACAATTTAGGACCCACTAATATTAGTGTTTTAATCCGTGGTGCTTGGCAATTAGCCTTTCCCCAGTTGTAAATATCCCTATGTGCCTAACTCCTGCTTGATTTCATAGAGGAAAAGCTAGTAACGGTTAATAATGACTATCGTGTATTGTAACGGTGGTCAGGCAGGAACCCATAATTCAAGGTAACCAGTTCATAACAGCCAAGCTGAAAATCTTTTCTAACATATTCTGCAATAGTCTTACACCAACCAGCGAATGTCCTTGGGTGCACTTACATCATTCTTTCTACAGAAATTATAAATGTGAAAGTTTGGATGAGTGTTTGTTACACACCAGCGCCGTATTGGCTAACTCAGTTGACATCAATTTGATAGGTTCTTTGCCATACATTGCTGCTTTGACGTATAGGAAAACCGTATTGCCTTTTATAATCGATGTCCGAGCAATGTGATGTGTGTGATGCGGGGGTGTGGTGTGTGTGTGTATGTAGTGTGGGTGTGTGTGGGGTGTGTGTGTAGTGGTGGTTTTGTGATGGTGTGTGTGGGGTGTGTGTGTTGTGGTGGTTTTGTGATGGTGTGTGTGGTGTGTGTGTGTGTGTTATTTTTTTATTTTATCTATGGGCCTTAATTGCCTAGCGAATGCACCTACTGAACGGATCTGAATGAAATTTAGCACAGAGATTAATTTAATTTATTATAGTCTGGTCTGGAATAGCACATGCCATAATTTATAATGGAAGAAGTACTAATACTTCTACTAACGCGAAGCCGCAAGCAGAAGCTAGTAGTGCATAGGGAAGCGTCGGTTGGTGCTTTATTTCAATAAAAATATCTAACGGGTTTCTTTTGGCTTCGGCCACCGTACGCCTCTCAAAGGTCCCGAGATTGTCAAAGACATGTAAAATATAACTATGCTATAACTTGTAGTTGCGAGTTATGTGAGCACTGTCAGAACCCTATCTCCAAGGAAGACAAGATCACGATACGCGAGGGCTTCAGTTACCACAAGAGATGCCACAAATGCTGTGAGTATACTTTTTTTTTAAATTAGGTATTAATATGGTCGCGTTTGACCACTATCTCACCTGGTGGTAAGCATGATGTGGTCAACGATGGAGCACACTTGCCTAGAAGTAATCTATTCACTCTTGACTTAAGAGGGAACAGGGGCTGCGATTCTCCGTACAAATGTATTCCCCTTTTTTCTTCCTGAATAATACCTCTAGAGCAATAGTTTTTTTTTTTTATAAAGTCAAGGTCTGCTGTAGACACGTTCCTGTCATTTCCTTTTTTTCAGAAACGAATAAGTAAAGAAAATATGACCCTTCAAAAATTACAAAAAATGGCCCAATTTTACCGCCGTGATAAGAGGACTACCAGAAAAATTCGAAGACTTTTAACATAAAACATTTAATAGGAACCAAGACATACTCTTTCTTAAAATTTTTGTGCCAAAAATAATTGAATCGGCTCAGTTTTCGAGAAGAAAAAAGGGGAATATGAAACGTCGATCTCGTCAAAAAATTTTGTGATAAAATTGGTCTGAGCTGCAGCTGTCTCTATCGCACTCTACGGGAGCAGGTTTGAGGCAGCACGACGTCAATAGTTTATCCAAATACCTATTTTTCAAATTCCTTGCAGGCCCTGTTCCCTCTTAAGGACCCCCGTTGCAGGTTGTAGCTATCAGGGAACACAGAGTCCGGCAGGGAATTTCACTCTTTAGCTGTTCGCACAATAAATCTGTTCCTAAAACATTCGTTCCCAAACTTCTCTATCTTTACAGGTCCCTGCTTATGCCAAGGTTCTTGGTTTCCACTAAAGTGGTAAAATACACTGCAAGATACAAATTATTATATGGCGCAAATACTAACAGTTGGTCGTTTTCCCGAATTCGATTGCCTAAGGCGTCCTCTACACGCTCAGGCAAGCGTCACTCAATTCCAAAAGTCATGGTTGATGGTCGCATGTTGCAAATATCAAAATATCCAGATTTGTTCATCAGTCACTGTATTAGATGATAGGTTATCCGTCAGTCACAACCTTTAGGCTAGCCGCTGGACTTGTGATTTTTGTCACCGTGACTTTTTGTTACCAAGTCGAGTGCTATGATGATACACGGGAGTGTGCTGATCATGATGACGTGACAATACGGTGACAAATAGTTCCTAGGTGACTGAATTTTGAAGGAATACTGACGTAGTTTAGAATATAGACTATAGAGTGTAAAATTTTCCTTGAAACAATCTTCCAGTGTATATGGGATGCACCCAGTAGCGTTTTTTTTTCGTTTCATTTTTCTTCTTCTTATTTCAAGAGCACTTATTACAGCAATCTGTACGAAATCCATTTCTAGATTGAGCGCGTTTTGTTGCCCAGTGACTTTTCAAGTGGGCGCATCGTGGGTGACAGTAGGTGACAAAAAGTCACGCGAAAAAAATCGCAAGTCAGCGGCTAGCTTTAATGTGGTTCAACTGACAGCAACACCTACCGTGTAAAGGACGGCTATGGATCGACCAAGCGTAAATGAACGGGCTCGAGAACGCCCCGTCTTCGGACAATTTAGTCCAGCTTCAACTTATCGGTTACCTAACCCTAGCGCCAGTTTTCCTTTCACTTCTATCAGTGCTTTTTTTTCAACCTATTAGTCGTTAGCCCGCATTTCAGTGTGAATTTTTGTCGAAAGTAAATCTTGTCTATGAAAATAAATATGCCCTTTCTCTCAATTTTCAGACGTCTGCAGCGAAACCAACCTTCTGAACGCAGAGGTGTTCAAGGGGGTTATATTTTGCAACAGTTGTGCGCAGAGGATATTCCAGGGTTGCTCTACGGCTCGCAAGACCAAGACCATGCTTACTGGCAGAGGAAAGAGGCACAGATCTAAGTCTCACAGGTACTTTGGCGAATTTACTCTTAACAGAAAAGGCATTAGGTTGAAAACTGGTTGACCGGGAATCTTCCGGCCATCTTCTTCATTTAACTCTTCTTCTTCGGCATTCCCTCACTACTAAGGATTGCGGCCACATACGACGCCTGTCCAAGTTTTGCGGTCTTCTGCAATGTGGACCTCCGGTACATGCTGCCTCCAACAGCGTTCTTTATTTCATCTTTTAAAACGGATGGTTATCTTTAATATTATTTGGACCCAGTAGGTTGTCACGGGGTTGTGGCGACACTTAGGCCGCGGATACGAAGTCAGCGGGCGGCGAGGCGGCGGCGGCGGCGGCGCGGCGCGGGAGCTGCGCGTTTCAATGCATAGATTTGTAAGGAACTGGTCTCGAACGCAGCGGCGCGGCGCGGGGAGCGGCGTACGAGCGATGCGCCAGTCTAGCAGTGCCCGCGCGTCTCCATTGACGTAGTGTTGTGTACTTTATTATTTGGCCGATGTTTCAAAATGCCCGCCGACGCGACGTGGTGGATCAAATTATTTCAATGATTCTTGTTCGCGAACAAAGACACTAATTTCTCATATCACAACACTACGCCGCTCTAGTACCGCGCGATCTGCCTGCTGGGTTCGAGACCAGGTCTGCGTTGCCCCACTGGTCGATGACCCGCGGTCTTAGGGGAGGCCTATGTCCTGCAGTGGACGTGTTTCGCTATGATGATGAGGTGGCCACGTTTATAGCAGCACCAGTGGCGTTCATTAGGTTCTCAAAGGTGCAGGTGTATGGCCACTTTGTTGGTGGCCATCTACATTATTAGATTGAACGACAAAGGTATTCCATATTGACCGCGCGGCCCTACGCATATGTATAGATTTTTGCGACCTTCATCAGGTCGCCCTTGGACCTCCTGTGAATCTAATATTTTCTGATTTGATGTTCTGTAACACTCTGAGCATAGACCCAGCCCTCCATTCCTCTCATTGAAGTTCAGTTCATTCGAAAGTTCGTTTCGGAAGATGAGTTTAAGATCTGGTCTCTTGATCAGGACGCACCACACTGCGGTATGCGTTGCCGGACACACAATCCTCCTCACCGTTGACACATACAGTGACGGAACCAGACGATTCTAGACGTTTTGTTACCGACATCAAAAAGAAGGACGTTCTTAGTTCAATGGTATATATTTTTTTTGTATGTTTACTACACGATTATTCCCCCAATTATGAATTGATTTTGATGATTCTTTTTTTGTTTGGTAAGTCATACTTCGGACCATCTGAACCCATATGAACTTTAGGTATCATTGCTATTTAAAAACAATAACAAAAACAAAAATAAAATACATCCAAACCGTTTCGTGTTTTTTTTTTTGCAATTATGTTCATGTTATTGGGATTATCAATTATGGGCATACTTTACTAAGTATTTAGTTTTAGTTAAGGCGGTACCAATAAAAAGTGAAACAAAAAAAAACCTTTTTACAATAAAGTACAAGCGATTTCTTATATTGAATTATTATTTTTATTTTTTTTTGGAAGTCGGTTCTATTTGTTTGTAAAAAAGTTTTGCGAGTATGTGCCTGGTACCGCATGCCGTATACCGCAGCGTTGTGGTTTCATATCAAGAAACCACAGCTTTACATTCATAAAGTCATATTACGTAAACTTGTAAAGGAAAGGAAAGGAAAGAACACAACGAGAGCTGGAAAGATATGGGTGAGGCTTTTATCCAGCAGTGGACAGCAAGGGCTGTGAAAAAAAAGTTGTCTAATTCTTAATTTGATCAAAACATTTACCAGACACGAAAGAGAAAGAGTTAGAGGCCATGACAGGAAGCCTGACCCAAGCCGAGACGGGGTCATAGAACTAGCCAGACTGGTGGGTTCCAACACGGAATCCGATGATCCTAAAGAAGAAAAGCTGAAGAAACCCAGGTGAGAAACGTGTATGTTACTAAAATGTTAACGGAGAAAAAAAAAGAACGAAAATTCATTTATTGGCATAAACACATTAAACCTCTATTATTACCATTACGCAAGGTCTTTTATCCTGTGGCAAGGTTCACACACTCGAAACATGATATAGTCTGTAGTTGCACGATGGCCGACTGTCAAAGTTAACAGGTTAACAAGGTACAAGTAGATTGGGCACGCCACAATTGCTGTGGTCCTCTTTGAGGAGTGGCTTGAGATTCACCACGGCGTCCTCACCTTCAGCCTGACGCAGGTCCTCACCGGATACGGGTGCTTCGGGAGAGTTTCCTGTTCAGAATAAGGCGGGAGGAAACGCCCGGGTGTCACCACTGTGTGGATCGCCCGGAGGACATGGTGGAGCATACGGTGGAGGTCTGCCCCGCTTGGGTGGAGCACCGCCGTGTCCTCGTGGAAGCGATCACCGGTAGCGACCTCTCGCGTACAGCCCTGGTCCAAGCATGGTAAGGAGCGAGAGGGAATGGGAAGCTGTCACTTTCTTCTGCGAAACAGTAATGCTTGCGAAGGAGGAGCCTAGCAGCCGCGGCAGGAGACGCCCTGGGCGTCGGGAGTTGCAAGCCGATTCCCGGCCACCGTAGGCGTGGGCCTGTAATGGGTAGCTCACCGATCGATAAGGACCAGGCCCGAGTTGACGGCACGTAGTGTCCACGCGCGCCTCAAAGAGATGTCAGCAGTAACTGACGGGGCCCGCCAGGGCCGCGATGCCCGTCTGGGGTCGCGAATAAATTCGAAAGAGAGTTACCGCCAACCTTGGCACAGGTAACTGAAGAAACAAGGGTGGGTTTAAGTCAGTTAGGGTCTGACACACGCTCCAAAAAATAAAGGTTACGAGTAGATAAGTCGGATAAATTCGGTCTGAAGTGACTTGGTAATTTTCATCACTTGACATTACACTCTCTGTCTTAGGCGATCTTTGACCAGGTTTGTTCCGCAAAACATGAGTAGATTGTCACACCCCGGTGATCACCATCAGCACATGGAAGGGGCCTCGTCACCTTTTAAAAGACCACTCCGGAACCCTCTTTGTGCAAGACCTGTTAGGGCACATCCCTTTTTGGGTGGTAAATCATTCTATGACTTCTGCCGCTCTGGGTGGAGTCAGACTTTTACTGACTAAAACCCACCCTGTTCCTTAATTGCCCTGAGTGCCCAGGGGCGCGGTAACTCTGTTTCGAATTTATCCACGATCCCTGGGCAGGCATCGGCCATGACGGGCCACGACATTCATTGCTGACATCTCGTTGAGGCGCGCATGGATCACTACGCGCCGTAGACTCTCGGGCCTGATCCTGATCGGACGGTGAGCTACCCTGTACTCGCCGTCCGCAGGCCCGCGTCTTCGGTGGCCGGAGATAGTCTCGCGAACCCCGACGCCCAGGGCGTCTCCTGCGGTGGCTGCTGCTGGGGGCGTGAGTGCGACTCTATTGAGTCTCCCTCACCCGTTCCGCCTCCTCCTTCGCGAATATTACTGTTTCGCAGAAAGAGGCGGCTGCTTGCCAATCCCTCTCGCTCCGTACCATGGCCTGGACCAGGGCCGGTCGCTGCCGCCGATCGCCTCCACGAGGACACGGCGGGGCTCCGTCCAAGCGGGGTACAACTCCACTGTATGCTCCACCGTCTCCTCTGGGCGATCCGCACAGTGGTGACACCCGGGCGCTTCCCTCCGCCTTATCTTACACAGGAACCTCCCGAAACTTCCGTGTCCGGTAAGGACCTGCGTCAGGCGGAAGGTGAGGACGCCGTGGCTACCGCCGCAATTGCAGCGTGCCCAAGGGCAAATCCCTGAGGAGACTGTAAAGGTGTCTCCCCTGTGCCTCGCTGTGCACGGCAGCACGTGATCACAGTGCCGTCGTATTCTCTGGGATCACTTGGGATCAGAGTTCCCACTCTGAGCGCCTGAGATTCCAAAGTCCTGTCTGACTGACTGTGTTGCCTCCCCGACACCTTCTCCGAGCGGGATCGGCCCTCTCCCAGTTGCTCATATTCATAGGTCTTGTACTGATTGATGAAATTTAGGAATTTTGTGATTGTAGTTTTTAATTTTTTTACAGAAAATCGGCATTATCTGATCACGCATTCAAAACCGAAACAAATCAACACGAAGAAGTGAGTATTAAGTCTTCTGTTATCTGTATAGGTGGGGTTAGATTTATTCAATCAGCGAAAACCACAGAAGTGATGGGTACTGATCTCAAATGCCGATAAGACAAAAACAAAATTTCCGTGGTCAGGTATCTAATATAATAAGCATCGATAGTTAGGGCCGTCTGAACGTGTTCAATAAACATGGCATTTTTAATGTCTCGCGCACAAACTAGCTCCCTAAGAAAGCCGACCGCATCGGAGTTTGCTTCGAGCTAGTCGTGCCTATTGTCAGGCCAAGTTGTGGCGTCAGAAAAACGCGTGCTGCACCCTGTCCTGGCTCGAACACGAATACACAGAGCTGCGACATCTTTTGGTGCTTCATCACCAAATGCCAATTGAAGTCTCTGGCAACTGGCTCTTGTTGACTTAGCCATATATATAATAATAATAAGCCCTTTATTTCCAAATATTTACATAGATTTCATTATTATTGATTTGAATATTGAATTTATATTATTTATCATTTAATTAACATCAATTGATTATCTTAATAAGAATGTCATCGTAGTCAAATATAAAAATCAAATAATCAAGGTCAAAGTTCATCTTAGTCAAATAATCATTAGAATAAAATTAAAAAATAATATAATCCTAGTACATCATAGTCAAATGTCATCATAATTATGTCAACTATCTCATGAAAATTTCTTAATTAGTATTTTTGTTAAGGACCTCTCGACGAGTATAGGTCTCCTCCAATTTTTTCCACTTTTCCCTATCTTGGGCTGTAGCAAGCCAGTCATCTCCTGCAAACTTTTTAATTTCCTCAGTCCATCTCTCTAGCGGTCTCCCTCTTCTGCGTTTTCCAAGAGGGCTACTCCAGATAATCACTTTCTTAGTCCATTTTTTGACATGCGTGCAACATGGCCCGCCCATTTCCATTTTAATTTCTGACAATGTGATAGAGCATCTATGACCTGTGTCCTTTTCCTTATATCAGTGTTTCTTATTTTATCTTTAAGTTTCAGATTTAGAATATTCCTTTCCATGCTTCTCTGGCAAGTTTCAATTTTTCTCTTTGTGTACGTATTATAAATCCATGTTTGGCTTGCGTATGTGAGACATGGAAGTAGACATGAATCCAGGACTTTCTTTTTCAGTCTTATAGAAAGGTTTGATTTTAAGATCTCTTTGTAACTCCAAAATTTCCTCCACGTCATGTTCACACGTCTGTTGAGCTCGTCTCGATGTCTAGACCTTTTAAAAGATATCTCCTTACCCAGGTAAATATAATCTTGCACATACTCCAAGGGTTTGTTGTTTACTTTTATAAGTTTTTCTAGGTTGTTGGTCATAATCTTTGTTTTCTCTGTGTTTAGTTCCAAGCCATTAGTGAGACTGACAGAGTTAAGTTCAGTTATTTCCTCGAGTTGTGAAGCTGTTTCAGAGAATAAGACAATATCATCAGCAAATCTTAAATTATTTGGATAGTTTCCCTTTATATTTATGCCTTTTCTAGACCAGTTCAGCTTCTTCATTACATTTTGGAGTACGGATATAAATATTGTTGGAGATAATGGATCGCCTTGCCTTACTCCCCTACGTATGTTGAACTCTGGACCTGTCTTGTCTAGCTTAACTCGACTTGCACTTTTCTTATAGATATTTTGTAGGAGTTCAATCGTTTCTGTTGGTAATTTGCAATCTTCCAAAGCTTTCCACATACTGCTGTGAGAAATTGAGTCGAAAGCCTTTGCATAATCGATGAAAGGCATGTAGAGTGGACGTCTTTGCTCTTCGAATTTCTCTATCACTTTTCCAGAGTGTGTATGTGGTCTGTAGTTGAGAAACACTTTCTGAAGCCTGCTTGTTCGACGGGTTGATATTTTTCTGTAAACGTAGAGATGCGGTTTTCTAAGCATGAGGCAAATAATTTGTAGAGGCACGATTGTAAGCTGATGATAGGACGGTAGTTGGATATATTTGATGGATCACCTTTTTTGTAGAGTATAATTATATCAGATTTTGCCCATTCGCTTGGTATTTTACGAGAGTCTAATATTTTATTGAAAAGTGTCGTCAAAATGGGTGCTAGTAAGTATCTTCCTATTATAAATATTTCGTTAGAGATGTTATCAGGTACACAGCTTTTTCCTTTCTTTAGAGTCTCTATTTTCTTGATAATTTCGGTAATGGCAAATCTCAGAAGCTGTTGGTCATTTAGGGATGATTGATCCTCAGCCCTTTCTTTTGAGTTTTTTCTTGGTGAGTTGTTCTGTTTTGCGTAAAGGTGTCTGTAGAAATTTGTTGCTGTCTCTATTATTTTAGATCTTGAGAGTATTTCTTTTCCAGATGTTGTTTGTCTTAGGTTAGGTATCCAAGTTTTGGTGGAATTTAGGTCTTTGAATCCCTTTTTTAGACTTCCTGTTGACGTAAGATGCTTCTCTATGGTCCTTAGTCGGTGCTCTTCGTAATCTTTTTTAATTTTCTTGTAAACAGTTTTGAATAAGGAACAGAGTTCTTGTTTTTCTTCTTTTGAGAGTGTTTTTTATGTAGAAGTTCATTTTTTCTATATAAGAGTGATTTTGTTTCTTCAGAGATAACGTATCTATTTTGGTTCTTTGATTTTTTTGTGCAATTTAGCCCATCAGTTATAATTTTTATTACTTTTATGTGGTAAGACTCCACATCTTCACATGTGTCTACAAAAATGCTTTCTATGTTTTGTTTCATTTGGTTTTCATCTTCTTTTGTTTTTAGGGTGGTATTTTTGTGGTTATATTTGGCTCTACTTTTATTACTTTTTGTAAGTTTCAACGTGCTTCCCACCAGTTGATGATCGCTGGGATAGTTTAGTTTATTTATTATTTCAATATTTGTGATTTATTCCTAACTGCTGTTACATAAAATGTAGTCTAGTTGACTTCTTGTATTTTTTGGGGAGAGCCATGTCCACATATTGCATAGTTTCTTTTTGAATATGCTGTTAATGAATGTGAGGTTATTTTGAAATGCAAATTGTATAAGTTTTTTACCCCTGCTGCTTCTTTTACCATAGCAATATGATCCCAACACATTCTCTTCTTTAGGTTTTTGTTGCCCAACGCAAGCGTTGAAGTCCCCCATCAGGATGAGGGTCTTGTTGCTTTGTTCTAGAGCTTCTTGCAGCTGATCATAGAAAACAAGTAAATCATTGTCTTGTGCTTTGCTAGTAGGTGTATATGCTTGGATAATTGTTATAGATGTAGCCATAGGGAAAATAATAAAAATCGTTGAACAAAAATGTTCACGAGATAAATTCATTTTGATAGCGTCACACAATTTTCGAAAGGACGCCACAATAAAAATCAAATGACAGTCTCGCAAATTAAAAAGTAACATGTTCCCAAAGAGTTCCATTTTCGAAATCCGTAATTGTTTTTTTTTTCATTATTTTATTGTAAGTGGCCAGATCCAGAAACTTACAATAGGCCCTAAGTATAAGTTTAATGATAACTAGGCCATATTGTTCCACTCTAGGGCACAGGGCAAAGGCTTCATTCTACCTTTTCCTGGTCTTGCCCTACCTATCACGACTCTGGGGTTTCGCTTGTAGTATCGAGTAAATTAAACCCTATTCATGTTGTCAAATCGCGAAGCTTGTTTGACAGACTTTTCTTCAAGTTTATCTTGTGTGGTTTTGTAGTTTCTGCCTACCCCACATGGGAAGAAGGCGTAAGGTTACGTATGTATGTATGTTTGTTATTTCTTTTTTGTTTTAATACATAGTATGTTTACTTGTGAGAGCAGTGGTGGCCCAGTGGTAACGGTCGCGACTTAGAAGTTGTAGTTCGTGAGTTCAAACCCTTTTTACTCTGTGTAAAATATTTCATCACCACTGCTCTCAAAAACGGTAAAGGAAAACATCGTGAGGAAACCGGCATGTCCTAGATTCTAAAATACGAAGGCATGTGACATCCACCAACCCGCATTGGGCCCGCGTGGTGGATTTCGGCCCACACCCTCTCACAGAGAGGAGGCCTGTGCCCAGCAGTGGGGACACTAAAAGGCTGAGGATGTTGACTTGTTATGCAACAAGAACACACAACTTCGCTCAAAATGCTTCGTCGAGTTTCAGAAAGAGTTCGGTTTTGTAAAACGTCATATAGCCCTGTCTCTTTCTATAACTCGATGTGTCATGTTAACGTCCGGGTATAGTTGTTCTATTTCACCAACGCCAGTTGGTCTTGGATGTGTGTGTAGATTAACATGCACATTATTTCTGTGTGCGTAAGCTTTGTTAACCGACTTTCGAAAAAGGTGGAGGTTCTATGTTCGACTGTACGTTTTTTTTTTTTTTTTTATGTATATCCGCCGATTCCTCCGTCAGTTGTGGACCGATTTTCAAAATTCTTTTTTTATCCGAAAGAATATACTCCCGAAGTGGTCCCATACAATTTTTTATCGAAATTGCTTCAGCGCTTTTTGAGAAACTGAACCAAAACGAAAAATACGTATACCTAGATGACGTTTTTGTTTTCTCCAATTACGAGTATGTTTAAATTCCACGTTCCATGTTATTAGATTTTTTAGGTCTGGGGTATAACAACTAAAAAGTAAATAAAAACTTTTTTTACAAAACAAAAACAAACGAGTTCCAAAAAAAAATACACTAAAATTTTAAAAATAACTTTAATTTCGGAAGTCGGTGTCAAATAACGAATAAATAAAATACAAACACCGACTGCCGAAATTAAAGTTATTTTTATTTTTTTATTTTACGCGTTTTATTTGTTTCACTTGTAAATTGTAACTGACTAGGTATTTAGAGAAATCTTAAAAGTTAAATTTGACCCTCATCCCGGTTTCCGATTGAGCTGAAATTTTGCATATATGTTTAGTTTGGATGATGATGCATGGTTAGTTAAGGCGCTATTAGCTGCCAACGACTTTGAGTGGTTAGCTTGCGTGTTCTGCGCTGAGCTCACGTAACGCGTCGTATGTCCACCCAGTAATAGGACTCGCCCATCAAGGAGCGCTGTCCGAAATTAGACGCATTATTAATTTTTTACCAATAAATGCTATTACTCGCTTAGAGACTATTTTGATGACAGATACCTGTTTTGACATTATTGTATTTTTTATTTTTTTGATATTTACATAATTGACTTCACATTTTAAGTTGTTACTGTTGACATTCTAGAAATAATTTGTTGACTTTGTAAGTACTTGTTTTGTTATTTTTGTATTAATTTGAAATTTTATTGTTGACATTTTGAAATTATTTTATTAATTACTTGCTTTGACATTCTTGTATTAATTTGAAATTTAATTAATTGACATTATCATAATTTAATTTTGACATCATCTTATGTTATATCACGAATTGAATTGTTTACATTTGGGTTGATCTAGTACCTATTTTTATTTGAAATTGAACTAATCGACATGGAAATATTTTGTTTATTATATTCTAGTTCTTCCTATAATTTTAACTGATAATGTGTAATGAATAATTAAATCAATGATAATATTTGTACGCCTAATGGCAAAACATAGAGAGCCTGTAAAAATTTAACATCTCACACAACGTGTAAATGTACCTACGAGTATGTTCACAAATAAAAAATTCTGATTCTGATTCTGATTCTGATTTATTACACATAAAACAACAAGTATTAAACTAAAACACTGAGACTAAATTAAATGATCTTTAAAACGGTTTCATAAAAATACGCTTAATAGTTTTTGCGTGATTCTCAATTTTTTATCCGCGTTTGACATAACTTTACAAATTAATTACACTACGTTATAAAAATATTATTTCAAATATTCTCAGATCAAATTACGACGGAAATAGTTTAGAGTAACATACATTTTTTTCAAATAAATAAGACTAGTCGTTTAGACGTGATGTTCAATTAAAAACCTTTAAAAGTGGTATAACTGCGCCTTAAGTGACGTCATTCTAAATTCAATATGGCGTACTCCCAAAGATGGCGGACTAGTTATTTTTTATTACTTTTCTTATTTATAACTTTAAGCACTCTGAGCGCACACAAAAACCAGTGTAATTTTATTTGATGTCTTGTATGTGTGTATTTTTATTGAAACTATGTGCATAATATCAACATATTATAAAAAATACGAAAAAATCCTAAAGCAATCTGTAATAACAGCAAAAAAACTACAATATGTGAATAAAATTAAAAAATCAACAAATAAAGTAAAAAGAATGTGGAATATACCTAATGAACGAAAGAACAAATAAACCATTAGAAAGGGAAAAAATTAACATAAAATTACATAATAATAATAACTTGATAACTGAAACTAAGCATATAGCTAATATTTTCAATGACTTCTTTGCTTCTATTGGAGAGAAAACCTCACCAGCAAAAGGAGCCCCTGTGATGTGCCCCACTGAGAACACCATGTTTCTCAGCCCTGTAGATCCCTATGAAGTAAATAAAATAATAAAAAACCTAAGAAACAAAAGGAGCTATGGTGTAGACCAACTTCCCCCATTTCTTCTTAAGCAATGTGCAGACGAATTAACCCTACCTTTCTATAAATTAATTAATCAATCTTTCGAAGAAGGTACCTTTCCAAATCAACTTAAAATAAGTTTAATAAAACCCATTCACAAGAAAAAATCTAAAACCGACCCAAATAATTATCGTCCTATCGCACTATTACCAACTGCGTCTAAAATCTTTGAGAAGGGTATGTGTGACCGCGTTTACTCAATTTGTGAAAAGTTTGCGATACTTGACGACTGCCAAAACGGTTTCCGAAAAAACAGGTCTACAACGTTAGCAGTCTACAAATACGTACAAGAGGCTTTAACTATTATTAATAACAAAAATTACGCCATCGGTATGCTACTCGATATGACTAAAGCCTACGATAAGGTGCAATTTAAAATACTGTTGTACAAGTTACATGGGATAGGAATACGAGGTAAGGCTCACGAATGGTTTGCATCGTACCTAAAGGATAGGGTACAATTAGTAGCGATAGAATATTGCGATAACAGCACTAATGAAATTATTAAAATTAGATCCGACAGTAAACCAGTTAATGCGTCAATTCCCCAAGGTAGTGTAATAGGGTGCCTTTTGTTCCTTATTTATATAAATGACCTTCCTAAAATTATAAACGGACCATGTGTTCTATTTGCAGACGATATCTCTCTACTCACCACATGCCAAAACGATGACAATATAAACGCCAAATTAAACTCCCTTCTTTCTACAGCTGTAAACTGGAGGAATAACCACAATCTAGAAATTAACTTCACCAAAACCAAACTAATTACTTTCCATCCTCATCAAAAATCCCCATTAAAACTTAACTTCATGTTCAATGACACAAAACTAGAACAAGTGAACGAATTTACCCTTCTCGGTTTGTCTATAGATACCCATATTAATTGGAAATCCCATATACAGAAAATAAGAGCTAAACTATCAAAATTTTCATATGACCTACGTGAAATTAAAAAAAACTACTAACCTGCAAACTGCAACTGTCACCTACTATGCATATGCCCAAGCATGGCTTAGCTATGGGGTCATGCTATGGGGAAACAGCGCTGATTCTCAAACTATATTTATTTTACAAAAGAAGTTAATTCGAATAATAACCAATATTGAACAAACGGAGAGCTGCAAACCATACTTTAAAAAAACACAAAATACTCACACTTCCCTGTTTATTGAGTTATGTAAATTTGTCAGAAAACACCCAGATTTGTATACCACCTGCGAAGAAACACAAACTAGATACACTTTACGATCACACAACAAAAATAAATTAAATATACCTCAATTCCGACTGGAAATGCACTCAACCAGCCCTTTAGTTATGTCCATCAAAATTTATAATAAGTTGCCAGAAAATATTAGAGAAATAAGCAAAATAAATATATTTATTAATAAATTGAAGCGATTTCTCGAATCAAAATCTTACTACACAGTAAAGGAGTTGTTAGATGATAAATCGATTCCAAAATAATTTCTTTTTCTCCATCTTTAACCCAAACATTTTGTAGAAAAATAGAAAACCCAATATAAACATAAATACATAAAAAAAAAAATATATAAGAATAATTTAATAATAATATAAGAATTTCATAATCATTACTTCTAATTAATAGAAAGAAGGATGGCGTGTTTGGCCCCACATTATTTATAAATTAACAAAGAGCCATTCACTTGTAAGTGTATATTTATTATAAATGAGTGTTTATAAGAGGATTATATAAAAAGTATTGAGTCACTAGAAGATGGGAATCAAAAGTTAGAAAAGATTTTTATTTACTTAAAAATGAGTCACTAAACGCACGGTAACGCACCATGTTATTGTGTGGCAGTTACTAAACGCACCATGTTTCGAATTACATTCCAACCTACTCATAATATGATTTATGTTGTTACTATTGTCAACGTTTACGCTTGTCTTTTTTTTTAAATATAAGACATGTAAAATATAATAAATAAAACCAGTCTATAGAAGGGATCTTGGTCGCAACTAGACACGTTGAGTCAATTAAACTTAAATCTACATAAATTCTAACTAAGCTGAGACATCGTCTCATCTAGAGACTATGTCTCAGCTTAGTTTTTAGCCAATAATTATTATAGTTTCATTCGTTCTTCAAATTAGTCAACCTATGCTATATTCTAACTTTAGTTCCTAGCTCCCAGACGTATTTTTTATTTTAAGTAGGCAAGTCTAGATAGGTACCTCCTACCTATATATTCTCCAGTCAGATGCAGTAACCACTATAGTGTATTTCTATTCCGATTGAACACCTTTTTGATACTAATAAGCGTTATTTGATTAGTTTTAGGTTATAACGCTTTAGCTTGCGTATCTTTTTTCTCCCATCTTCTACAACTTACTGCCCATTGGCTTTTTTGCTAGTTTTATAAAGTTCTATCACTAGTTATAAGTTTCCATACTGCACGTTACTCCTAACAGTGGGTCCAATTCTACATACATTCTCGCCAGCCTCCTTTAATATACCTATATACGCAAAACTTATATATATATATATATATACATAATATTATACACCCAATAAACCACAACTAATAATTTATATTGCTTAATTGAATAACTACTTATCCCTCTTCCTCTCTTCTACTTTGCTGTGCCCGACAACCCTCCATATTGATATTTTATTATGTTATACCACCTATTTAACACATCATCATCATTCTCCTGCCCTTATCCCAATTTATTTGGGGTCGGCGCAACATGTCTTTTTCTTCCATACTCCTCTATTAGTCGTCATCTCTGTAGTCACCCCCTTTTTACCCATATCCTCTTTCACACAGTCCAACCATCGTTTCAACCTATTTAACACACATATGGACTGCAATAAAGTATTGAGTATCAATAATTAGAATACTTGGTAATTATGTTACATAATTTTATTTGATTTTAATATTTATTTAATTTTGATGACACATTTTAATTGATTGATGTGAATGAATTTGAATGTATTTGATTTATGATTTGAAAGAAAAGGAAGTTAGTGATAGCGTGACGGTTGACAGGACAGAATGGAAGAAAAAAACGTGTTGCGCTGACCCCAATTAATATAATAAGGGCAGGAAGATAATAAATTTGATTTGTGATTTGCAATGTTATGGGTGAAAATAAAAGAATTATTAATATTATAAAAATAGAAGTGTACGTGAACCTACACACACACATCCGAAACCAACCGGCCTAAGTACTTTTTGAAGCAGGTTATTACTTAATTTTTGTTTGTTTCTAGAACTGCTTTTATTTCCAGACAGTGGACAGTATGAAAAAGAATAGTGCAGGTAATTTATAGGTGCCATTCATGGTTTGTTAAACGTTTCTGTAAAATACATTCGACACTTTTTTTAGGGTTACGTACCCGAAGGGTACAAACGGAGCCCTATAATAGGGCTCCGTTTGGACAATAATTGTTGTCACTCACGTGTCCGTCTGTCTGTCTGTCTGTCCGTCCGCCGTCTGTCACAAAATTTTGTTACGAAGAATTTTTTAACTTCCCATTGACCTATGAACTTGAAATTTGGTGAAACCCTTAAGGTGCGAAAGCCGATACGAACAGTTTTAACCTTTTGGCTTTTAATACCGAATTCCTTGACAGTTGGGAAGAGTTTGGGTGTGCTTTGAACAGTCGATTATTTCATTTACTTTATTAAAAAAAAAATACTGCTTCACTCAAGGAATTACTCCTGTATCGTGGATCGGAACCATATCTGTAAGCCATACAAATATTTGTTCCGTACGGGAATCGAATTCGCTATATGCAGCGCAGCAGCCAGGCGCTTCACTTGACCTTTAGCTGGCCTAATAGTACGGAATTTCAATAAATTAAGAGGCCTACTGGTCTTATTACGATTGACATGGAGTCTATTATACCTACTATAGTTACTTTTTTTTTGTGCCGCAGGGCAACCTTCCAAATATGCCAAATTAGGCTTTTGAGCATATGGTTGGTGGGATTCTAATCTCAAAATCAAATACTCAAAATACCAGATGCGAAATATACCCGAATGACAGAGAAATGGAGACAATGCTAAGTTATCAATTTCGTTTTATTCTAAAAACTTATGCTTTAAGTTTCTGTGCTTATTACAGAAATGGGAACTACCACGGATGTGACGCAAGAGTTACTGAAAAGCTTTGTACCAGAATATGAGAAGTAAGTATGTTTACATGTTTTTTTTTTCCTTTAAAGAGGTGAAGCTCATTTCAGACTACGCTATACTATTCTGCTATATAGTACAACATTAATAGCTAAATAGCTATACTATATGGCATGGCGTTCACATTATGCGACATAATCGCAAGCAAATATGCTATATGGCAAGTGTTCCATTTTGCAGTCTAGATCCACCATAAAAAAAAATACGATAAAGACAACAACAGTAAATCTCTGTCACTCGTATCCACAGGCTCGTGTCTCCAGACTTGTCGGTTCGTTCGTCTGGTTTACGGAGCGAGCGGGGAGGCGAGCGCCACGCGATCATAGCTTAGTATATCGCTCAATTTCATAGCGTATAGCAAGCCAATAATATATAGTATAGCAAAATGTGAACGCGTTCTATATAAATGTATGGTGAGCGATATTCTTGTGCTGTGAACTATATGCTATTATATTATATCGTAGGCTGAAATGAGCTTGACGCTCACACAACAAAGTTGGCGTCACTTCCCCTCCCCGTTCGGTAACAGTGCGGACGTGTGCTCCTCAATTTATATTCCGAAATTTTATTTAAGACCGGATTATTCGGACGTAGGTTTGTTCAGGTTGTTCATTATTGAGTCAAGTGCTGGTATCGTAAGTTTTTATTAGAGTTAACATCTGTTTTTACTGTTATTAGTTAATTTCTCCAGCTTTCGATAAGTACATTTACTTTTCTTTAGTGTGTGGGTATCGTGAAATAATTTTTTATTGTTCGTTAATTTTCTTACGTGTTATGGTTTTTTTTTTTGTTTTACTTATAATTTAGTTAGTTTATCTCCATACGTACATTTAATTTATTTGCCATAAATATGTTGTCAAACAGCGATGACCCGCCTGATCGAGGCTGAGATATATCTCGCAGGAACACCAAAACTTTCCGGTCGCCGCCGACGACGGCTTACCCCGCTAGCTCTAAACGTCTGTTCAGTGAATTGTCGCCGTCATACGTTTCGCCAAACGATAGGTCAAAAGGGTCAAAACGACCCCAAATGTCAGAATCCGCGGATAACTCCTCTCCAACTTTAAATGTCAGTAATGCGAGCAATTCTGATTAATGCGATTTGGTTATGGAGGCATCCGCATTTTTAACTAAGATCAACGATTTAGTCAACGACCAAGGATCTCGCATTAACATTACAAATAAATCAGCAATTATGGACATGACTCAGCGAATAACGGCCATCGTCTCTTTACTAGCAATCAAATCGTCAGTTAACGAAACGAAGTTAGCCAATACGGAACGCGAATTGGATAATATTAAATTGAAAAATAGTATCAAACATAGCAATGTCAATAGCAAAGTTTCGTATGCGGAATCTGTGGATGCCATCAAGGCCGCCGGTTTACGGCTAGAAAAACCCAAGGGTAGGCGCCCTCGAATATTAGTTAAGGACATTCCATCCTCAATGGAAGACAATGCTTTTCTTTATGCCTTATACCGCCAAAACATTAAAAATTAGCTTCCAATTAAAGAGGAAGATTCTGGAAGATTTTAAATCAACCAAAATTATCCGTAGGCGTTCTTTAGAAAATGGTCGGAAATGGATAGGCATTGAAGTTGAATCTGAGGTTCGTAAGCACCTGACATCTACAAAAGATAAATTATTTATTGATTGGGCCACTTGCCGTTTTATTGATGATGTTGAAGTGGTTCGCTGCTTACATTGCCAACGGTTCGGTCACGTTAAGGAACACTGCGTTAATAAAACTCCTACCTGTGCTAATTGTGCTGAGGCACATGAAACAAAAGATTGTCTTCACAAGGACAACTTGAATTTTACACCGACGTGCGGGAGGGACGTGTAAACGTTTTAAAAAACCGTTTGATCATCGCTGTGGATCTCATGACTGTACCGCATATAAACTTAAACTCGAACAACTTATTCTGAACACCAACTACTAAATTAATAATGGATAGTTTAATCATAGGACAATTAAATCTCCATAATGATAGGATAGCCACATCTGAGCTGGATAGATTAATTATCGATTATAATTTAGACATAGTACTTGTTCAAGAACAATACCAATACTCGCACTTGCGTCATAGAATTGTTCAGCTTGATCGCAACTCGCGTGCCGGGATTTATGTAACACGTTCTTCGAACTTTACTGTTACGTCTTCATATGTAACCTCATGAGTTCATGACGCCCCACTGTGCCGTTGCGGAGGTCTCATCGGCTACCTTTAAGATCTATGTTGTGAGCTGCTACTTTCAATATTCAGAGCCGGTAGGACCTCATATACATAACCTCCTTCATGTCTTGCAGTCGCTCGCGGGCTGCAAAGTTATAGTCGGTGCGGACGTTAACGCATCTTCTTCCCTGTGGTATGGCAAGGTTTGGTTTACGGACTCCGAACGACGTTGCGCTGTTGAAGACTTCATTGCTGAAATGAACGTATCAATTCATAATACCCCTGATGCACCACCTACTTTTTGCAGCCAAATGGGCGAATCTTTTATTGACGTCAAACTTTCTAGTGCAGACGTACGAGTACGCTTAGATAAGTGGCATGTCCTGCCTGACGCGTTTGTAGTGATCATCGCCTGATTGTGTACGAATTTGTTCCTATGTTTACTCACGGTCCGACACACATAGATGGTAATTTTAGATATAAATGTAAAGGCGCGAATTGGGAATTCTTTAGCTCACTTTTTGCGTGTCATGCCAAAGACTTCACTCGCGACGGGCTGTCAACTGAAGAAAGTGCTGAGATTATGTCAGAAACCTTCACTTACTGTGCTGACATTGCCATTGGTCGCACATCTATGACCAATATTCGTAGGTGTGATTGGTGGAGTGGCTACCTAGTTGAACAACGCAAAAGTTATCGCAAAGCGCGCAGACATCTTAATAAGCTGTAAAAACGTTATGTCACCGGGGACCAGTTTACTCATGCTTCAAATACGTTTAGAGTTGCCAAGTCACGCTACAGAGCATCGGTGGAAAAATCTAAGGGTAACCTATTGCGGAAAATTGTCGAAAAACTAGATAAGGAGGGTCCGTGGTCTCCTTTATATCATGAGTTCAAGGCCAATAGATCAGTCGACCTTGCGTATGTCCAAAACATCAAAGTAAACAATGAACATACTACCGGTATCGAAGAAACAACGGAAGTTCTGCTTAATTCTCTTATACCTGATGATTCAATAGTAACTGACACTGAATACCACCAACAGATTAGAGCGTGGGCAGCTGTGCCACCTGAGTCACCAGCGTCAGACCTTCCATCCACTGACGAATTCATGAATGTTGTCAGGAGACTACCTCTTAACAAATCGGCAGGTGAAAAAAAAAAATCTAACAGAATGATTATAGAAGCGTGTAAAACAGAGGGTGACGCGATTTTAACTGTCTATAACCGATGCATAGCGGATGGTATTTTTCCTAGGAAATGGCGACAAGGCTATATACGCATAATTCCGAAGAATGGTGACAAGCCTCCTGACGACCCTAAGTCGTATCGGCCCATTACACTACTTCCATCTTTGGGTAAGCTCTTAGAGCGACTAATCGTTCCGAGCTTCCTACCGAACGGACCTAAATTTCATAATAACCAATTCGGTTTTACTGTTGGAAAATCTACCGTCGATGCAACACTCTCTGCCGGTAAAACTGTTAATCTTTCCGAACATAAATACGTTATCGGGATATTTCTAGATATTTCTGGGGCTTTTGATAATGCATGGTGGCCAATGCTACTACTAAAATTAAAAACCCGTGGTTGCTACAAAAATATTTATTCTCTGGTTCACTCGTACTTTTTTAATGGTTCTGCGAAACTCAAACTTGGACATCATTCTGTGACGAAATCTCTAACCATGGGATGTCCTCAGAGCTCAGTGATAGACCCGTACGTATGGAATTTGGGGTACGATGATTTTCTCGCGATTCCGCTTCCTTGCGATTGCTCATTAACCGGGTATGCGGACGATGGGCTGCTGATCATTCAGTCAAGTACTCGGGCTGGCCTTGAGAGTTTGGCTGAGACTTCCCTTCGTTTAATATCTCAGTGGGGTGATCGGAACCGTCTTACCTTCGCACCGCATAAAACCTATCAACTTATGTTGAAAGGTAACCTAGTAAAGTCTTGGCCTAGTATAAGGTTTAACGTTCCCGTTAAAAAAAAAAAACAGTCTGTATGCTACCTCGGTATGGTATTAGAAAATAACTTTCCGTTTATTGAGCATGTAAAAACAGTAGGTGAAAAAGCTAAAAAGAACTTCTATGCGTTGACGAGGCTTTCTACTTGGGGCCTATCATTCCTAACGTTAAAAACAATCTATGGGGCTACTTACCTGGGTTGTATGTGCTACGGGGCACCTGTTTGGGCTGATAGGGCCGCCATTGGGGCGGTACGACGTAAATTGCTACAAAGTCAACGTTTAGCTTTGATTTTCCTATGTAAAGCGTATAGGACGGTTAGCACTGAAGCCTTACCGGTACTTGCAGGTGTACTTCCAGTCGATCTTGAGGTGCAGCGACGTGCTGCAATGTACTATTCTGCACGAAAGACTACGGACCCAGACTTTTTACCTCAACGTGATCGTGCCAAGATTTCTAGATTACTTAAACCTCAAACTGAAGTTTGGGAGGACCTTTTATCCGAATGGCAATGTAGGTGGGAAAGTTCCATCAAAGGCAGACACCTCCACCAGTTCTTCCCATCGGTTCGCGAACGGTTGGATAGGACATGGCAGGAGGTGGATCACTGTGTTGCCCAATTTCTCACAGGTCATGGCAACTTTAAGAGTAAATTATTTTCCTTCAAGCTTCTTGCCTCACCTTTGTGTCAATGTTCTACTCCTGATTGCGAATACGAACAATCCGCACATCATATCCTGTGGGAGTGTACTCTTTGGCAGGCTGAGCGCAATATTATGTTGGATAGTATTCAGCCTAGCCTAGCCTTCTATTCTGTAAAATCTAACCGTAAAAACTTAGGTGGAGTGAGCGTGAAGTGAACTGTCATTCCACCGTGATTTTATGGATTGACAGCCCACTTCACGTTCACTTGAGCTGTCAACAGAACCGACCGGCTGGTGCTGATCGGACGGCGAGCTACTCGCCGTCCGCAGGCCCGGGTCATTACTCGCCTTCCGCAGGCCCGGGTACCTATACCTTTAGGTAGTTTGAAAATCACTAAAAGGATTTAGTGAGTTTTTAAAATGAGTAGTTTGCTAAAACACACAAAAGCGAAAATTAACTAACTCGGTATAGTGACTACTCACTCTATAATTTTAAATGATTTGTAAAATCACTAACTCATCTTAATGTTTTTTTTTTTTTAAAAGATGGACTTAATTATTATTTATGCAATTTCGACGTACATTGTTACAATAATTAAGGTACATGTCGCCCTCGAGTTAGTGAGTTTGCCATGGTTATTAGTGACGAGCGCTGCACGTGGTGATTAATTCATGTTCTTGATGTGGCATTGCTAAAGAATGTAAACGTCCGTTTGCATTCGATAGAAGCACTGCATGAACTCAACTCAGATCACCGCCCTGTGATCATGCACCTAGGCTACCGCTCGGGTTATCCCGATCCCAGCCAGGTTCTCTTTTCCCAAGTGATCACAGACTGGAAGGAAGGAATTAAGTAAGTAAGGAAGGAAATACTGAAATACCTACAACGTCACCTCACTTGGATACCATCCCCGACCATAGTTTTAGTTTCCGACACATCGGTAGTGATCGACTTGCTTACGGATCACGTCCATCTTGAACGACTGTTTAAGGGTAATTCCAGTGGAGGAAGACACCACTGGAAACTCCCTTATGATGTAAGGAATCTGATAACCGAGAAGAACGCGGCCATCCGTGCGTACAGCGCCTTCCCTGCGACGCAAACAAACCTCACGCTGCAGGTTCAGCGTGCTGTTAAGAAACGCATTCCTGAGCACCGTTCCACGCGCTGGGACAAGGTGCTGGGTTGGCTCAGCACCTGAACACCAACTAGAGCGCACCTATCTCATCTTCTGCCAATTACAGAGGAAGCTACGATCCGCTGGAGAACTTCGAAAAAACGGAATGCGTGACCGACAGACTAAAGTCCCAATATTTTCCCAGCTCTCAACCAGTAGCAAAGCCCACCTCGATATAATGGATGCTGATCTGAAACGGAGAACTACCCACCTACCTTCACTTCGCTCTACGGGGACGATATACAGGGTGTAACGGAAAGGTGTGGTCATATTTTAAGAACCGGTCTGCCCATGGAAATGAACAACTATCTCTAAGAATCATTTCTTTTTTGTAAAAAAGTTTTTTTTATTTTTCACTTTTTAGTTGTATTTCCCCATTAAACTGTGATAACAATGCATAGAAATACGATCGCAGCAATCGCTGTTGATTTGCTGTAATTTTTTGAAGAGTTCTGTTGTCTGTCTGCGAAACTCATCATCAGATCTATATGAAATTTATATAGAACCATTTCGGAATAAACCCCTTTCGAACAAAAAAGAATGTTGTATGTAATGTAAATGTATATGACGGAGTTATGCCCGAACATATATAAAAAATATTTATGTCGCCGCGAGAGCGTCTGGCTGCTAAGATAACAATCATTACTAATTACTTTAGCTAATATTTGGGATTTAAAGTTAGTTAGTTTGGTTAATTCTGCCCTCTATGGGATACATCTTCAACTATGACACTGGGTGTTGGTTCCCATTTTGATTCAGCGCCATCTATTGGCGTCTTGATGGAATCAAACATTTAATAAGTTGCGAGGATCGATTATTAAACTAATTGTGATGTTTTAATTGAAACTAAGGGTTAAATAAAAAAACAAGGAAGCATTTATTTAATAGCTTCTGGATTGTTGGTCATTTTAACAATTGCAATGAGTAAAGTTTTGTCTATGTCTTACATTGCCAAAGATGGCGTGGTTTGAGGGAGATTTAAAAGGTTCAGTACCAGGATGTTATAATTTAAAATGGAAGCTAAATTGGATTCAGTATTATATTCCGAACTATAAATTCATATGACTATTTAACACAACAAGTTCTAATGAAAACGTTTGTTTGTTTAAATTACTTAAATTGCCGGGAAATGTTGGAAGAAGTAATGAAGCTACATACTTATTTAACTTAAGTTATGAGAAATGTTTCAGCATTAGTAATTAATAGCTATTGATTAATGATTACATAATTAATTAATAAGTGTTTTGGTATTGTTTGTAAGTTTTCTTAAATAAGTAATGAAATTCTGTATTGGAATATGGGGTGTTTCCGCCCACTTTAATTGGACGCGTGTGTGCTGTGCGCGGGACTAGAGAGTATGCACTTGCAGTAGTTTTGTGTAGACTAAAAAGAAAAAGGAATCGTGATAGATTGTGCTTCTCGACAAGTGTTGTAATATTTAAAAGAATGCCTCCAGAGTTTCTTTTCTGTCAGTTCTTCTCTGAGAGAACAATGCCTTGGAACTGGCAGGCCACATATTATGTGGTTTTAGTTTGTTAGCTTCAGATGACAGGTCAACTCTTATGCAGTTCCACAAGTGTCTGTACATGGTTTAAATGAAATAAAACCCATGAGTTTCAGTCAAGTGTTGTGTTTAATTGAAGTTGAACCACCATTCATATCAACAATGAGAAATTTTATCGAAGGCACCTATCTACGAGTGATCTGAGTAGTGATGCCTCGATATATATAATTATATATAAACTTCCGAATTGATAACCTCCTCTATTTTGAAGTCGATTAAAAAATAGAAAAGGCTCAAAAAGAAATTGGACTTTCCTTATAAAGTTATCATCAGCTGCTTAATAATTGTATGAGAGGTAATAAAAAAATTCAGAGATTTTCTTGACGAAAATTGTTCATATCGATGTGCAGATGTATTTCTTAAAACATGACCACACCTTTCCGTTACACCCTATATAAGAATATATACGAACTTAAACCTATAGGTGCAATGGTGTTTCTATCGCGGTTTGACGAATGACGGAGCAAACGGTTTTGAGTCAGATTCAGAATTAGCTCCAGCTTAGACGGGCTCTACTAAGCACATACTAACTGTTTTGAATTATTGAATAGACAAGGCATAATATAGAATGTAAACAATACTCGTATTACGAGACTTGTATTATAAACAAATGTGTTATCAAACATTTAGCCAAAATAGTGTGTTTGTTCCCATAATTAGTCAATTTCTGATAAAACTACTGAATAAATTGACACGAAATTTTGCATGTTACACTATGCATAGACAAGTAATCTAATTACAGTGTTTTTTTTTAAGTCCTACATAACATTTTCATAATATTCATACTCAAACTGCATAGTATAGAGACGACACGGTTGGCGCAGTGGTTGAGCGTTCGGCTGCTGTGCTGCGTGTCGCGGGTTCGATTCCCGCACGGAACAAATATTTGTATTTGATTTTATTTTATTTGGTAGGGACAAAAAAACAGTTACATGCAAAGCTTAACTAAAGATTCTTAAATTAGCACAGTACTTAGAAATACGTATCAACATACCTAATCTATGCCATATTTATGTTACTACACATGTAACCCACACCATTGTCCACGAATTCACAAAAACAAAAGTTAAATGAAAACAACAAAAGTTAAATGAAAACTGTTTGTATGACCTACAGATAGTTGTTCCGGGTCTGGGTGTCTTGTGTATGTGAGTTTACATGTTCGTAAACGCACCTACGATACAGGAGTAATTCCTAGTGTGGGGCAACGCCTTTTTAAAACAAAAAAACAAAATACTTACCTATTTTTGTCGTCACCATTCTTGCCAAATAAGTATAAATTATGATGGTTTTTCCTTATAATATTGTCTAATACTATGTAGGTAGTATCTACATAATAATGGTAAACAACCAAAACTATTCACAGAAACAGCTTTTCAAAACAATTGAACACAAACTTTTACATTCACAAGACTATCAAGGTCAAGTGTAAATAAACAATGTTTACGATGTTTTTTTCTTGCAAATCTTTACCTAGAACGATGTCTGCCCGGGGGTGGAGGATAAATTCGAAAGAGTTACCTCGCCCCCGGGCACTCGAGGCAGGGAGGAACAGGGGTGGGTTTTAGTCAGTAAGAGTCTGACACACCCTTCCGCTCCACCCTAGAGCGGAAGAAGTCATAGGATGATTTCCCACCCCCCAAAAAAAAAAAAAAAAAAAACCTAGAACGATGTAACAACTATTTATAGATGAATATCATAACACTTGCTACTATTATCAAACAAAGAGCTCTTCTATTATATTTTTTGTTGATGGCAAGTAGAGCCGAATATGTCGACTATTCTGCCAATGTCGAAAGTAAATTGGATAAGCAAGTATGTGTATAAGTTCAAAAAAGAAATTTTAAAAATAAATAAAATGGACAGCAACTGTAGACGTAAGTAATAAAAACCTTCGGTTGATACAGTTGAACTTGACGGAAAGAGCTCTTATATTATCATAATATCAACAAAGTTTCGACTCATTGACAAGTCGACCAGCGAGAAAAATACGTCTATTAAAACTTTTTTTAAACTTTTTTTACTATTTCTATAACTATTTATTTTATTTTCTATAGTCTATACTATCATGCCCCGAGTGATTGAACCTTGCCACAGGATAAAAGACTTTGCGTCATAGTGATAATAGAGGTTTAAGGCACATTTACCATATGAATCACTCCATACAAAATGTTCGCTACCTATTGCTTTAATAGCCTATACCTACGACTCGCTAGACGCTGCGAACCAAAATGTACCTAACCTTACAAGCGAGAAGTGAGTTTTGCTTTGTAGCTGCGCGCCGGCGCGTGGTATTTGTGAATTTCCAGGGCTGCCTCTTTCGATAAAGATGTCAGTAGGTATTTGTTGTTACACTTTATGAAACTATGAACTACACTTCGCGCGCTTTCTGTTGCACAGCAAGACGTCGAGCGTTGTGCGAGAGAGAACGCACGAAGTGTAGTTCGCGTTATCGCGAAGTGTAGCCGTAGCATAACTATTTAATAATGATTAAATAGTAAGGGACTACACGTTATAATCCACTGATTACAAAACATACACACACATCATTCATCATTCATTTTCATCATTTACATCACTATGTAACCACTCCGCATGGACACAAATAGTACGAATGAAATAAGAAATAGAGGAAACTGAAAACACGATTCATTGATTTGTTCCTTCATTTACACAATTAGCGTAATAGGTGACTACTATGCTTCTACCTTAGTTTATAAAATGTCCAGATTCCTAGTACACCACCGTAAATTGAAGCCTAGTAATTTTCAAATGACGGTTGACAAATTGAGGTCATTGACCTTTCTATTCTTATCTCAGACGCATAATAGAAGTTATTACGTACCTACCAATACTTAATAAAATACAAAACGAAACATGCAAGTTTTCAATTTATCTGTTTAAAAAACGATAGTAAAACAAATTAGATACCTACTCACATTTCTGTATCAGCAGGTGAACTAAAAAAAGATAAGTTTTTATCTCTTCTCTTGCTGGATCTACATCCATCAACTGCACATAATACACCAGTACTAGCCATGTCATAAGAATTCGAAACTATAAAAGTACGTCAGGTCGACCGAATTTTATGCGAACGTACGCGCCTCGCGGCTGTCGGCAACCCACTGAGAAATGGGTCGCGGGCGGCCCGGCGGCCGGTAGGCAGTTAGCGCGCGTAAGTACATGGAGTGATTCATATGGTAATATGTGATTTAAGGGTCTCCTACCGGCCAAGTGGCGCCCTCATTGAATAAAAAATCGTAGCATAGCACAGAAAATAAATATTAAAAAATCGAACGTCACGTTTGTTACAAAGAAGATACAGCATTTTTACTTTGTTAAAACAGGTCTCAGAATGTTTCGTATCCAAAGCAGTAGGCAAAAGTGTCAGAAACGGCCGTTTTTGGTACTTTTGCCTACTACTTTGGATGATGCTATGATTTTTTTTTCAATGAGGACGCCACTTGTCCGTTAGTAGGGCCTTAGAACGCGTGAATCGGGTGACGCTCATGTGCGCCGACGGTATTCAACGACATTTTCGCATCGGCGCTCTTGTGCGCCGTCATGGCCGGAGAGGTACCTACCTACATAATGTTTTTTCATTTCAGACCCAAACACTGTACACCTCCACCGGTACCACAACGCAAAAGGCAGCACACTTATAAAAAGAAGGATAAATACAAACCCGTCGTTAGTATTGTAGTGACTGTTTCTCAGCCTCTGGTGTGTATTTCTAGGCTCTGGTGTGTGTGAAGAAATAGACTAGATTACTACACTATTTGATTCATAAGTTTTTGACATAATATTTCACTTCATCTGTTAGTAAATTAAACATAAGCATACATAATAAAATTAAATGGATTATCTGTTTTTCAGAAAACCAAGCCAACCTGGAGTGATCTCAGAATAGCGGGTGAGTCTTTTATTATTGATTGAACACTTGAGGAATTTATTCAATAATCGTCGCGTCACCATTAGTACATTGATAACTCGAACCCTGCTTCGTGCGATTCCTTTTCAAATGACATAATTATGTAAGAAATGTATTTATTTTTAACGCGCTTTTGTTAGTTTGATATATATCTATGTAATGGAATCTTTGAACGTATTGATGTCAACTGATTTATCGAATAGACTTGCTGGTGAGGGTCGCGCGCGGGTAGCCGATGGATGCGAGACGCAGAGAACCGGTCGTTGTGGCGACACTTAAGTGGGAACAGGGGCTGCGATTCTCCATACAAATGTATTCCCCTTTTTTCTTCCTGAATAATGCCTCTAGAGCAATATTTTTTTTTCATAAAGTCAAGGTCTGCTGTTGACACGTCCCTGTCATTTTCTTTTATTAGCAACTAATAAGTAAAGAAAATATGACCCTCCAAAAATGACAAAAAATGGCCCTATTTTTACCGCCGTTCTTAGAGGGCTACCAGACAAATTCGAAAAGTTTTAACATAAAATCTTTAATAGGGACCTAGACATACTTTTTTTTTAAATATTGGTGCCAAAAATAATTGAATCGGCACAGTTTCCGAGGAGAAAAAAGGAGAATACGAAACGTCGATTTCGTCAAAAATTTTGTGATAAAATCGGTATGAGTTGCAGCTGTCCCTATCGCACTGTACTGCGGCAGGCTTGAGGGAGCACAATGGCAATAGTTTCTTCAAATACCTATTTTGAAAATTCCTCGCAGGCCCTGTTCCCTCTTCAGGGAGGCCTTTGTCCAGCAGTGTTCGTCGACGAAATGATGACGATGAAAATGGCAGTGACATGAATTATTCGTCTCCGTTGACTGCTTCTAAATATTGTCTCAAACCTGCTCATAACAGACATCTTTAATTTTCTTTTCTGGTCTCCAGAGCTTGGAACTTCAACAGAGATAGCCAGTATGGCACTACGGAAGGCCTCCGAAGTTCCAGTAACTATTCCTTCTGAGTAAGTTTTTTTTTTATACTTCAAATGTAGCGCGGGTACCTACTATAAGGGTCGCGGATAAATTGGTAACAGAGTTACCACGCCCCTGGGCACTCAGGCAAGGAAGGAACACGGGTTTGTTTTAGTCAGTAAGAGTCTGCCAACGCCATCCCGCTCCACACAGAGCGAGAGAAGTCATAGGATGATTTCCCACCCCACAAAAAAAGGTTGGTACTATTAGCTACTTCAATCAATGTGCCTAGTCTTTTTCCAGATATGCTAGGATTGGCGCCCGATCTAACCGGATACAGCTAACTTCTTGTACTTTACATGGAGGTACAGGTACCTCCATGTAAAGTTCCATGTAAAGAGAGCTGCCTATCAGACCTCCATAATCCAGAACTTAACATGATACCCCATGGCGAGACTGATTGTCAGGTTCTCAGACACCTGACTACCAGGAACAACTGTTGAAGGTCTGAAACGGACCAACCGGGGCCAACGGTAGGGTGAAGGCAGTAGTTGAGCATCTTTTTTTAGGGTTCCGTACCCGAAGGGTAACTAACGCGACCCTATTACTAAGCCTGCGCCGTCCGTCCGTCCGTCTGTCTGTCAGCGGGCTGTATCTCATGATCCATTATAGGAAGACGGTTGAAATTTTCACAGAATGTGTATTACTATTGCCGCTATAACAAAAAATAATAAAAATAAATTAAAAACTGAAGGGGGCCTGGAAACGTGTTTTTATTTTGGCATTTTTTTGTATATCTTAATAATGGCAACAAGTAGACGCGTATAATCTTGTACGATGGTACGGAACCCTACATGCGTGAGTCTGACTCGCACTGGGCCGGTTTTTTTGTTTCGGGGGGAAACTTCCAAAAGGCGCCTGCAATGTTGGGGATAAAACCAGGGAGTGTGGGAGATTTACTTCACTAAAGTCACCCCGGTTATGACCACACATGGAAGAAATTCCGGGAACTCTTAAAAGACCACCACGGGCCACCGGACCACCCAATCTCTGTACAACGCCTGTTAAGGCACATCTCTGGGGAGACCATAAAGGAGTCTCCCCTGAAGTAACTAGGGACCTACTGAAGATTCGGTTTTGGAAACCATACTGCCTTCCCACAAAATCCTTTTCAGATTCAGAAAACGCACGATAAACTATCACGCCCAATGTTAAGTTTCCTCATTATAAATATTAGTATGCAGAGTGGAATCAGCCGCGACTTTTTTTTTTAGTGTGTGTCATCAAATAACTTGTCACAGGTCGTGTGTTCGGTCCGAGTGCGTTTCCGAACGCAGCCTCTGGCTGTCACCTGTCACTTCTGACGTTTTGACGTTCATAATGAAAAAAGTAAGAAACATGTTCCAGAATATGGTTCCATTTGTTTTGGATTTGGAATCAATTGGTTAGGGAATCTATTGGTTTTGGACCTAATTGTTTGCGATTGAACTAATTTTGGTTAAAACCCCATTTGATGTAGAGGTGAACCGGGTTATTTTATAAAACTTATTGTGAAATCACCACGTGTTCCTTGAGAACCCTTGTCATCGTGTGTGTGAGAATCTGTGTCACATTGGTAGTGAAATACTTGAAAGTTTGGTTGGTTCGCGAGAGACCACGCGCTGCGTGGAATCATCAGCGCCTTTTGGGGTCAAGTTTAGAACCTGGTATACCCACTGAACAAACACTACACTCGTCATCTAACTCTGACATACACACATATAGCCAGGTGGTCCCCGGACGAAAGACTTCAGTAACCTTGGGTAAGTCTTGTAAAACATTTGTAGGTTATTCGATTAGCTCTGCCAATCGCAGACAGTTTGCGACCCGGTTGGAGCCGGGGGTCCGGCTGGCACGCTTCCACAACTTTTGTCTCCTCAAGTCGGATTCTTAGCCCATGCTTGGTTGCATACCACGTGTCTGACTTTTACTGACTAAAACCCACCCGCGTTCCTTCAGTTGCCTGTTCCAGAGTCGCGATAAATCTTTCAAACATACTCCTACGACTCTGCTGCGACTAATTCGTAGATAATTTGTCATCATCTTATGCATAATAATACTATGTAATTCAAAAACAGTAAAGAATAACATAGTGAGAAAACAAGCATGCCCTTTTTTTCCTTTTAAAAGAAAAAAGAAAGGCTAACCCGCACTGGGCCCGCGTGGATTACGGCCCACTCTTTCTCACAGAGAATAAGGCTTGTGTCCCAGCAGTGGGAACATTGTAGACTGATGATATTATGCTCATTATACCTACCTCTACAACCTAGAGGAAACATCAAGAAGGGACAGTCAAAATTAAAAGGCTGCCTGACTGGAATTATGTTTTTTCTTACTCCTCCGCAGTTCTTCTCTGATTAATTTCGTTGCGGGACCTAAGACAGTTTAATTCTGTTCAGTTCTGTTTAGTTTGTTCTGTTGTTTGTGTGTCCTGTGTTGTGTTTGATTCTGTTTTCTCTGGGACTCGTCGAGCTTTATTGCCTCAACGTTTTTTCTGGTGGACGCCACTGTTGATTCTGGCTTACAGAAGTTACAGTGGTTTGGGAATAGTGTGGCGAGCTTGTTCCAAAAAAAAGGGCTGCCTGACCATTTCATCCGGATTTGCAATTTGCGTTTTTCCTGTAGTTTACTATCTGGTTTCCGTTTCTGTCGTTCAGAAATAGCCCTAATAAGAGCGAGATAGCAGTTTTTCTTACTCGTGAATCGTCACCTTATGAATCTTTTCTTTTTCAGAGCACAAGTCAAAAGGAATACATGCTACACTTTTTCTGTGGTTAAAACGAACTCAGGTGAGAAACCTAAACAGGGTAGATCCGGTAGGGCTGGCCGCTTGTAAGAGATTGTTAGTCAAACTATTTCGCATTTTTAGGGTTCCGAAAAAAATGGATTGTGTGAGGAGTGATATGAAAGAAAAGTGAGTGAGTGATAGCGTGACGGCTTACAGGACAGAATGGAAGAAAAAACATGTTGCGCCGACCCCAAGTAACATGGGATAAGGGCAGGAAGATGATGATGAAGGTTCTGAAAGCCCGAATAACCCTAATAAGATCACTCGTGTGTCTGTCAGTCTGTCCGTCCGTCACAGTGAATTTTCTCTGAATCTACTGCCATATCACCGAAACTATTGTCTAAAATTTTGAAAAAAAAATGTACAGAAATTAGTTATATGTATGTACTTATAGATTACGAGAAAACCCATAAGAAGTCTATATTCTATTTAAAAACACATGATCCCTTCGGAACCCTTAGCCTGAATCGCACTTGGCCGTATTTTTTTGTTTACAGGGAAATGCTTTTTAGGGTTTCGGACTCGTAGGATGAAAACCAGAACCCTAATACTAAGTCTTAACTCTCCATCCGTCCGTTTGCCTGTCTTTCTATCACAAAATCTGTAGACAGGATTGTATCTTTGGAACTGTTATCGGTAGACACTTGAGAGTGAAGTTCACCACTGGGAATTTGTCAGTAGCAGCTCGGAGCCTGGAAGTACGCCTAACTAAATAATAACTGGAGTTTTGGGTTTACTATTTCAACTTTGTCCAACCCGCTATTGGCCCACGTGGTGGATACGGCCCACACCCTCTCACTGAGAAAAGGCTTGTCTCCCAGCAGTGGGAACATTGTAGGATGATTATTCTAAGTAATAAGAATGATTTCACGTATTTGGTTCACTGTAGTCAAATTAACCCACGCTATTTTACAGATGAAACCGATGAAGACGAAGCCTGTGCTGATTCTCGTTACAGTACCATTGAAGAATTGGAAACATCGTTAGTATTCAATATTTAGATCTTCCACCTAGGAACTAGGCTCTCCCTGTTAGGGTGGTCGCACACGATGACTGTTTCGCTACTTTTGGCCGTCTCCAGTTACAACTTCATCGTTGGAAACGCGCGACTGCATTGATGCAAACAAAAGCTTCATCAGGCGTTCACAGAAGTCACAGCGCACGACTGTATCGATGCTGCATCGCTACTAACACGCGACTGTATCGTTGCAAAAAGCCGCGTCAATCGACGTTCACAGGCTACAGCACACCACTGTGTCGTAGCAAATAACAGCGTCAATAGATGTTCACAGGTAGTCTCTACAGCGCACGACTGTATCGTTGCAAACAACAGCGTCAATAGACGTTCACAGGTAGTATCTACAGCGCACCACTGTATCGTTGCAAACAACAGCGTCAATAGACGTTCACAGGTAGTCTCTACAGCGCACCACTGTTTCGTTGCAAACAACAGCGTCAATAGACGTTCACAGGTAGCCTGTACAGCGCACGACTCTGTCGTTGCAAACAACAGCGTCAATAGACGTTCACAGGTAGTCTCTACAGCGCACCACTGTTTAGTTGCAAACAACAGCGTCAATAGACGTTCACAGGTAGTCTCTACAGCGCACCACTGTCATCATCATTCTCCTGCCCTTATCCCAATTTATTTGGGGTCAGCGCAACATGTCTTTTTTTCCATACTCCTCTATTAGTCGTCATCTCTGTAGTCACCCCCTTTTTACCCATATCCTCTTTCACACAGTCCAACCATCGTTTCTTCCCCTACTCTTCTGGCCATCCACATCCATACACAAGACTTTCCTGAAGACATTTTCTTCATTCCTCCGCATCACATGCCCATACCACGACAACCGATTTCCACACAACTTTTCAGTCAGCGGTGCCACTTTCAGACTTCCTCTTATATACTCATTCCTAATTCTATCCATGCGCGTAACACCACACATCGCTCTTAGCATTCTCATCTCAGCCGCATGCAACTGCTTTTCATTCATCCCTTTTGTGGCCCAGCATTCTGAACCATACAAGACAGCAGGTCTGACCATTTTTTTATAAATCTTCCCCTTAAGTTTAAGGGGAATGCGGGAGTCGCAGATAGTCCCAGTGACCTGCCGCCATTTCAACCACCCAGTGTTAATTCTGTGCTTAACAGTCCGATCTATTTCGCCATCGCTTTGCACGAGTGAACCGAGATACCGAAAATTGGAGCAGACTGGGAGAAGCGCGCCATCTAGCACTATAGCTTTAGAACTGGAGAGACCGCCGAAATCGCAGAACATGTGTATTCAGTTTTGGTACTGCTAATTTTCAAGCCAACTTTCTCCAGCTTCTATTGCCATTTCTCCAATCTGCTCTGGATCTCAGGTCCATCTTCACCGGCAAGAACAATATCGTTGGCAAACAGCATGCACCATGGTGCCTCCTCCTGTATTTCTGACGTAAGAACGGCCATAATCAACAGGAAGAGGTAAGGACTTAAAGCCGACCCTTGATGTAAGCCTACAGCCACACTGAACTCATCGGTGTTACCAGCAGCCGACCGGACGTAGGTACTAGATTGTCTGTACATAGCAGGAATCAACTGAACATACTTCCCAGGCAAACCTTTCTCTTTCAAGGCCCACCACAACACATCCCGAGGTACATACGCTTTCTCAAGATCGATGAACGCCATGTACAAGTTCTTGTGCACACGTCTGTACTTCTCGCACAATTGACGGAGAGCGAAGGTGGCGTCCATTGTCCCTCGACCTGGCTGGATATAAAAAGATGAAACCCAAACTAGTTCGGGGTAATCTCACTCTCCTCTCGCAATCTTTTCTCTATCACTTTCTCCCATACTTTCATAGTATGTGACATGAGCTTTATCCCTCGATAGTTGTTGCAGTCCTATACATCCCCTTTTTTCTTGAAGATGCGCACTAGCGAACTATTGCACCATTCTTGTGGGATCACTTCTTCATACAACAACTTACTGAAGAATAAAGTCAGCCACATACATCCATCCTCTTTGAAACACTTCCATACTTCTACTAATATGTCATCAGGGCCCATGGCCTTTCCATTTTTCATACATTGAACTGCCTTTCTTACTTCATCCATGCTAATTTCTATCACAAAACCCATATTTATTTGTACCTCTTTGAGCACACCATTCCATTCATTCTCTTCGTTCATCATGTTTTCAAAGTAAAGCTTCCATCTCCTCCATCATTCTTTTATTTCGTCATCTTTCGACAAGACTTTACCGATTTCATCTTTCATACATTTTATATGCATTATATTCCTCGTTCTCCTTTCTCTTACTTATGTAATCCGGTGGAGCTCCTTCTGGCCTTTAGGGCTGTCCAGTAAATCATATAACTTTTCCTGCGCCTTAGCCCTGGAAACTGCAACCGCCTTTTTTGCCTTTCTCTTCCATTCTTCATAAATTTTCTTCTTGTCTTCTTTTAAATTATTATTTCCGGTTTCTATATTCTGCTATACTTTAAACCCAATTTTCGTTTCTTTCAACATCTTTTGCACAACTTCATTCCACCACCATGTATCCTTTTCTATCATGCCTTTTCCTTGCGATTCTTCAAACACATCTTTTGCTACTCGCTTTATGCCATCCGACATCTCTTTCCAACATTCATTCACAGATTTTCCTTCCATATCCTTCATTTCTATCATTTTATCTACCACTTGACTCTTAAACATACTTAAACACTCCTCATTTTCTATCATACGCCATCTGATTTTGGGTGGAGGCCGTTCTTTGTTCCTACTAGACGAGACACTGACTGTTACGTCCATCAATATGAGACTAAGCCTTCGCCTGGCAACACTTTACAGTTTTTGACTGTTTTGAGACTGTTTCGTCTCACCAAGAAAAAGTCAATTTGGGTCGCGTGCTGGCCGCTTTTGTAAGTGATCAGGTGTTCGTCTTTCTTTTTGAACCAGGTGTTAGTTATTGCCAGGTCAAAAGCCAAAGCAGCTTGCAGCAATGTCTCGCAATCAGTATTACGGTCCCCGTACCCCCGACCACCATGCACTCTGTCATAACTATACTTCAGACTTCCTACACGCCCATTAAAATTATCCCCCACAAACACCTCTTCACTCTCCTGTACATTCATCATCACACAATTGAAGTCCTTCCAAAACTTCTCTTTTACACTATCCTCACATCCTGATTGGGCACATACAGCGCACCACTGTATCGTTGCAAACAACAGCGTCAATAAACGTTCACAGGTAGTCTCTACAGCGCACGACTGTATCGATGCTGCATCGCTACTAACACGCGAATTTATCGTTGCAAACAACAGCGTAACAGACGTTCACAGGTAGTCTCTACAGCGCACTACTGTATCGATGCTGCATCACTACTAACACGCGACTGCGTCGGTGCAATCAATAGCGTCAATAGACGTTCACAGGTAGTCTCTACAGCGCACGACTGTATCGATGCAAACAACAGCGTCAACAAGCGTTCACAGGTAGTCTACAGCGCACGACTATATCGATGCTGCATCGCTACTAACATGCGACTGCATCGGTGCAAGCAACAGCGTCAACAGGCGTTCACAGGTAATCTCTACAGCGCACGACTGTATCGATGCTGCATCGCTACTAACACGCGACTGCGTCGGTGCAATCAATAGCGTCAATAGACGTTCACAGGTAGTCTCTGCAGCGCACGACTGTATCGATGCAAACAACAGCGTCAACAAGCGTTCACAGGTAGTCTACAGCGCACGACTATATCGATGCTGCATCGCTACTAACATGCGACTGCATCGGTGCAAGCAACAGCGTCAACAGGCGTTCACAGGTAATCTCTACAGCGCACGACTGTATCGATGCTGCATCGCTACTAACACGCGACTGTATCGTTGCAAACAACAGCGTCAATAAACGTTCACGGGTAGTCTCTACAGCGCACGACTGTATCGATGCAAACAACAGCGTCAATAGGCGTTCACAGGTAGTCTCTACAGCGCACGACTGTATCGTTGTAAACAACAGCGTCAATAGACGTTCACAGATAATCTCTACAGCGCACGACTGTATCGTTGCAAACAACAGCGTCAATCGACGTTCACAGGTAGTCTCTACAGCGCACGACTGTATCGAAGCAAACAACAGCGTCAATAGACGTTCACAGGTAGTTTGTACAGTGCACGACTGTATCAATGCTGCATCGCTACTAACACGTGACTGTATCGAAGTAAACAACAGCGTCAATAGACGTTCACAGGTACTCTGTACAGCGTACGTCTGTATCGATGCTGCATCGCTACTAACAAGCTACTGCATCGGTGCAAACAACAGCGTCAACAGGCGTTCACAAGTAGTCTCTACAGCACGCGACTGTATCGTTTCAAACAACAGCGTTAATAGACGTTCACAGGTAGTCTGTACAGCGCACGACTGTATCGATGCTGCATCGCTACTAACACGCGACTGTATCGTTGCAAACAACAGCGTCAATAGACGTTCACAGGTCGTTTCTACAGCGCATGACTGTATCGATGCAGACAACAGCGTCAATAAAGGTTCACAGGTAGTCTCTACAGCGCATGACTGTATCGTTGCAAACAACAGCGTTAATAGACGTTCACAGGTAGTCTGTACAGCGCACGACTGTATCGATGCTGCATCGCTACTAACACGCGACTGTATCGTTGCAAACAACAGCATCAACAGACGTTCACAGGTAGTCTCTAAAGCACACGACTCTATCGATGCTGCATCGCTACTAACACGCGACTGTATCGTTGCAAACAACAGCGTCAACAGACGTTCACAGGTAGTCTCTACAGCGCACCACTGTATCGATGCAAAAAACAGCGTCAATCGACGTTCACAGGTAGTCTGTACAGCGCACGACTGTATCGAAGCAAACAACAGCGTCAGTAGACGTTCACAGATAGTCTCTACAGCGCACGACTCTATCGATGCTGCATCGCTACTAACACGCGACTGTATCTTGCAAGCAACAGCGCCAATAGACGTTCACCGGTAGTCTGTATAGCGCACGACTGTATCGTTGGAAACAACAGCGTCAATAGACGTTCACAGGTAGTCTCTACAGCTCACCACTGTATCGATGCAAAGAACTGCGTCAATCGACGTTCACAGGTAGTCTCTACAGCGCACGACTGTATCGAAGCAAACAACGGCGTCAATAGATGTTCACAGGTAGTCTGTAACGCGTAGGTCTGTATCGATTTGTATCGATGCTGCATCGCTACTAATAAGCGACTGCATCGTTGCAAACAAGAGCGTCAACAGACGTTCATAGGTAGTCTCTAAAGCACACGACTCTATCGATGCTGCATCGCTACTAACACGCGCCTGTATCGTTGCAAACAACAGCGTCAACAGACGCTCACAGGTAGTCTCTACAGCGCACCACTGTATCGATGCAAAGAACAGCGTCAATCGACTTTCACAGGTAATCTCTATTGCGCACGACTGTATCGAAACAAACAACAGCGTCAATAGACGTTCACAGGTAGTCTGTACAGCACACGACTCTATCAATGCTGAATCGCTACTAACACGCGACTGTATCGTTGCAAACAACAGCGTCAATAGACGTTTACCGGTAGTCTGTATAGCGCACGACTGTATCGTTGGAAACAACAGCGTCAATAGACGTTCACAGGTAGTCTCTACAGCGCACGATTGTATCGATGCTGCATCGCTACTAACACGCGAATGTGTCGTTGCAAACAACAGCGTAACAGACGTTCACAGGTAGTCTCTACAGCGCACGACTGTATCGATGCTGCATCGCTACTAACACGCGAATGTATCGTTGCAAACAACAGCGTAACAGGCGTTCACAGGTAGTCTCTACAGCGCACGACTGTATCGATGCTGCATCGCTACTAACACGCGAATGTATCGTTGCAAACAACAGCGTAACAGACGTTCACAGGTAGTCTCCACAGTGCACGAATGTATCGATGGTGCATCGTTACTAACACGCGAATGTATCGTTGCAAACAACAGCGTCAATAGACGTTCACAGGTAGTCTCTATAGCGCACCACCGTACCGATGCAAAGAACAGCGTCAATCGACGTTCACAGGTAGTATCTACAGCGCATGACTGTATCGAAGCAAACAACAGCGTCAATAGACGTTCACAGGTAGTCTGTACAGCGTAGTCTGTATCGATTTGTATCGATGCTGCATCGCTACTAATAAGCGACTGCATCGGTGCAAACAACAGCGTCAACAGGCGTTCACAGGTAGTCTCTACAGCACGCATCTGTATCGTTTCAAACAACAGCGTCAATAGACATTCACAGGTAGTCTCTACAGCACACGACTCTATCGATGCTGCATCGCTATTAACACGCGACTGTATCGTTGCAAACAACAGCGTAAATAGACGTTCACAGGTAGTCTACAGCGCACGACTTTATCGATGCCGCATCGCTACTAACACGCGATTGTATCGGTGCAAACAACAGCGTCAATAGACGTTCACAGGTAGTCAGTATACTTTGACACGCACGTCGACAACATAGTTAAAAGGGCATCTAGGGCACTCGGATTTATCATGAGAATCTCGTCACAATTCAGAAGCATTAAGACTATTAAGATACTGTATTGTTCTTTCGTTCGCAGTCACCTAGAATATTGCTCACAAGTCTGGAACCCAAAATATAACATTTACGTCAATCGTTTGGAAGGCATTCAACGGAAATTCTTAAGGTACATTCAATTCCGCTCAAGAATATATTTGCCTAATTATGTTGCTCGCTGTAAAAAGTTTCATATTTATTCTCTCTATGAGCGCAGCGATATTGCAGACTTGGCTTTTTTGTTCGGAATCATGAACGGATCGGCTGATGTACCTGAGTTGGTAAACAAGATAGGACTGCGTGTGCCATGTGCATATCTACGCAGACCTAACCTACTGGCGACAACAGTGGTGACAACTTTTTACAGGCGAAACTCATACGTGATTAGAGCAAGTCGTGCTTTTAATTCGGCGTGCCGGGAAGTTGACATCGATCTTCATTGTACTGGGATTTGTAAATTGAAAAGAACTCTTTGTAATAGTTTCTCTACGAGCTTTTCATAACCTTGCAGTTTGGAGTTACAAATGTTATGTTTTTGTTGGCAATTTTAATTTATCATTGTAAGTTTGTATTTTTTTTTAATCTTCTTTTTGTTTTTGAAGAGAACATTAACTTTGTTTTTGGCTGTATAGTTTGTTTTCTGCTTTTGTTTACTTACACTATAAGTGAAAACTTGTAATTGGCCTTCAATTTTCTAGAATATTTAAGCATGTAGGTATATGTATTAGCTGTAAGTTTTCCAAATATAATATAATAAAATAATAAAATAAAATGATGCATCGCTACTAACACGCGACTGTATCGTTGCAAACAACAGCGTCAACAGACGTTCACAGATAGTCTCTACAGGACACGACTCTATCGATGCTGCATCGCTACTAACACGCGACTGTATCGTTGCAAACAACAGCGTCAATAGACGTTCACAGGTAGTCTACAGCGCACGACTGTGTCGATGCCGCATAGCTACTAACACGCGATTGCATCGGTGCAAACAACAGCGTCAATAGACGTTCACAGGTAGTCTCTACAGCGCACCACTGTATCGATACAAAGAACAGCGTCAATCGACGTTCACAGGTAGTCTCTACAGCGCACGACTGCATCGATGCTGCATCACTACTAACACGCGACAGTACCGTTGCAAACAATAGCGTCAATAGACGTTCACAGGTAGTCTCTACAGCGCACGACTGTATCGTTGCAAACAACAGCGTCAATAGACGTTCACAGGTAGTCTGTACAGCGCACGACTGTATCGTTGCAAACATCAGCGTCAATAGACGTTCACAGATAGTCTCTACAGCACACGACTCTATCGATGCTGCATAGCTACTAACACGCGATTGCATCGGTGCAAACAACAGCGTCAATAGACGTTCACAGGTAGTCTCTACAGCGCACCACTGTATCGATACAAAGAACAGCGTCAATCGACGTTCACAGGTAGTCTCTACAGCGCACGACTGTATCGTTGCAAACAACAGCGTCAATAGACGTTCACAGGTAGTCTGTACAGCGCACTACTGTATCGTTGCAAACATCAGCGTCAATAGACGTTCACAGGTAGTCTCTACAGCGCACGACTCTATCGATGTTGCATCGCTACTAATACGCGACTGTATCGTTGCAAGCAACAGCGTCAACAGATGTTCACAGGTCGTCTCTACAGCGCACCACTGTATCGATGCAAACAACAGCGTCAATAGAGGTTCACAGGTAGTCTCTACAGCGTACGACTGTATCTTTGCAAACAACAACGTCAATAGACGTTCACAGGTAGTCTGTACAGCGCACGACTGTATCGATGCTGCATCGCTACTAACACGCGACTGTATGGTTGCAAACAACTGCGTCATCTGACGTTCACAGGTCGTGTCTACAGCGCACCACTGTATTGATGCAAACAACAGCGTCAATAGACGTTCACAGGTAGTCTCTACAGCGCACGATTGTATCGATGCTGCATCGCTACTAACACGCGACTGTACCGTTGCAAACAATAGCGTCAATAGACGTTCACAGGTAGTCTCTACAGCACACGACTGTATCGTTGCAAACAACAGCGTCAATAGACGTTCACAGGTAGTCTCTACAGCCCACGACTCTATCGATTTTGTATCGCTACTAATACGCGACTGTATCGTTGCAAACAACAGCGTCAACAGATGTTCACAGGTCGTCTCTACAGCGTACCACTGTATCGATGCAAACAATGGCGTCAATAGAGGATCACAGGTAGTCTCTACAGCGTACGACTGTATCTTTGCAAACAACAACGTCAATAGACGTTCACAGGTAGTCTGTACAGCGCACGACTGTATCGATGCAAAGAACAGCGTCAATCGACGTTCACAGGTTGTCTCTACGGCGCACGACTGTATCGATGCTGCATCGCTACTAACACGCGACTGTACCGTTGCAAACAATAGCGTCAATAGACGTTCACAGGTAGTCTCTACAGCGCACGACTGTATCGTTGCAAACAACGGCGTCAATAGACGTTCACAGGTAGTCTCTACAGCGCACTTCTGTATCGATGCAAAGAACAGCGTCAATCGACGTTCACGGGTTGTCTCTACAGCGTACGACTGTATCGATGCTGCATCGCTACTAACACGCGACTGTACTGTTGCAAACAATAGCGTCAATAGATGTTCACAGGTAGTCTCTACAGCGCACGACTGTATCGTTGCAAACAACAGCGTCAATAGACGTTCACAGGTAGTCTCTACAGCGCACGACTGTATCGATGCTGCATCGCTACTAACACGCGACTGTACTGTTGCAAACAATAGCGTCAATAGATGTTCACAGGTAGTCTCTACAGCGCACGACTGTATCGTTGCAAACAACAGCGTCAATAGACGTTCACAGGTCGTCCCTACAGCGCACCACTGTATCGATGCAAACAACAGCGTCAATAGAGGTTCACAGGTAGTCTCGACAGCGTATGACTGTATCTTTGCAAACAACAACGTCAATAGACGTTCACAGGTAGTCTGTACAGCGCACGCCTGTATCGATGCTGCATCGCTACTAACACGCGACTGTATGGTTGCAAACAACGGCGTCAACAGACGTTTACAGGTCGTGTCTACAGCGCACCACTGTATCGGTGCAAACAACAGCGTCAACAGACGTTCGCAGGGAGTCTGTACAGCGCACGACTGTATCTTTGCAAACAACAGCGTCAACAGACGTTCACAGGTAGTCTCTACAGCGCACGACTGTATCGATGCTGCATCGCTACCAACGTGCGACTGCATCGATGCCAACAACGTGTCATGCTCCGCAGCAGAACCACTTTGACTACATTATGTAAAAATTACAGGATAGAATGTAGACAGCGTAAACAGGCGTTCACAGGTAGTCACTACAGCGCACAACTCTATCGATGCTATATCCCTACCGGAGTCTGTGTTTCCTGTTAGCTACAACCTGGGAGTCTTTAAGTCAAGAGTGAATAGGTTACTTCTAGGCAAGCGTGCTCCATCTTCGACCACATCATCGCTTACCATCAGGTGAGATAGTGGTCAAATGCGTGCCTATCAACAATAAAAAAAATGTTTCTAACGAGAAGGGAGTCCAGAGCGGCGGCGTAGTGGAGGCATCGTGGCACGACGGCGTCATGCCGTTTGCCGTCACGACATTCGAGTCGATTTTACTGCCAAGCCGCACCAATAGATGCTTCACATCAAAAAAAAAATTGGAGCAATTTTAAGCTGACATTTCAATAAAGTTTTGTTAATAATAAAACTATTTTATTTCATGTCAGTATGAACGTGATGAATCGACGTCTCGGAAGCATACTCAAAATGCCATTGAAATTATGTAAGTCATCTTTAGTTATAATAATTGTGTATTTATCGTTAAATTATTATCGGCATGGGCCGTAAACAGTTAAAAAAACTATTGTGTCTGCTAATTAGATGCGCTGCGGGTTATAGTAGTCTGCTCATTACACCGTATCATATACCACACCATAACCGTGCTTGGAATATGTCATGCAAAACTGTGATATTTTGCAAAACTATTTCTTCAGGAGAATATGCCCACTAGACTGGGCCATAGTGCCTCCGTAGAAGGACTGATTGGAGCGGGCAGTGCCGAGCTTCAAGCAGTCGCTGTTGGGCGATCTGCAGTTTCAATGCAAAATTGACATTCGCCATACACGGACCGCTCAAGCAGTTCATTTATTTATTTACACTTCATGCAACAAAAGTACAAAGGCGGACAGCAGCAGTTCATTTTCAGTCGCAGATAAAAATGCACTGACTCCTCCAAGCAGTCCGTTTATGGAGGCCCCAACCGCTACACGATTGCTCTCGTGCAGTTGGTCTCTACTGCTCTAAGCAGTCCGTCTATAGAGCCTCTAACCGCAACACGACTGCTCTCGTGCAGTTGGTGTCGACTGCTCCAAGCAGTCCATCTATAGAGGCCCTAACCGCAATACGTCTGCTCTCGTGCAGTTGGTCTCGACTGCTCTAAGCAGTCCGTCTATGCAGGGATAGATAGGATAGGGATAGTTAACCGTGATACCAATTTTAGTATAATTTTCTTTTTGCTTTCCAGTCAAAAAACACATACTCAATCGCAGCTCTCTTGTTAGTGTATTGATGAGTGATAAAAGAAGCAAGTAAGTTGTTTAAAATCCACACTAAAAACTACAAATGCGATAGTTACTGTATCTGTCTGTATGTTACCTCTTCTAAACGGCTGAACTGATTGGATGGAACTTGATATACGCGTAGACCTGGATTAGGAGATAGAATTTTTGTCCTGGGATTATGTTTCCTTGGGAAAGTTTTTGACTTTCATGCTGTCAGAAGTTAGACAAGCTCTTGATTATTTTACACGTCTTGGGCATTTCTCGGGACTTTGGGGTTCCGGAAGAATCATGCGACTGCTGAGCGCAAGGTCCTCGGTTCGATTCCCGGGTCGTTTAAACAGTGCTATTGATGGGTTTTTCATTAGGAATTACTCTGCAGCTGCCCAGATGTTGGAAATTGATGGTGTGACACCCTCGTGCCACGTAAAGCCGTTGGTGCTGCGCCTGATCTCTCCCCGATCGTGTCGGATTGCCGTCTCATCAGGACTATGAGAGTTAAGGAACAGAGAGTGGCACTGTAATAACTCCTGCGTATTTGGATAATCTCCGTTGATCAAAATTCGGTCGCGAAGATTATGCAAGTACACACCTATGGACACACCCCTAATTGTGCTGGTCTTGCAGGATATAGAAACTAGGTTATTAGCTGTTAGCTTGGCTAACTAATCCTTCTTTAACTTGTTCAGTAGGTAGTAAAAGTTACAATTGTTTTTGTACACAAAAGTGGTTCTATTTAAAAATTATTATTCCGTTTATTCATTTGTATATACATAATTTGTATATTTTTAAATATTTCAATAAACAAGATATAAAAACATTTAAAAATATATATAGGTCAGGGCTCCAGAGAGAGGAACCGCCTGACAATGCAAGCCGTGTCCAGAAGTACAGCTTTCTGGATAAAGCCCTTGATTTAGCCACCTAACGAGAGCCTCCTTAGGTGTTCGTCGAGGCTCTTGGCTATTAAGCCACTGGCCGTCACGACTATCGGCACAATGACTACTGTATCCATCTCCCACATGTCGACAACCTCGCGAGCCAGATCGAGATATTTTGTTTGCTTATCTTTCTCAGCTTTCACGAAATTATTATTTCGTATATTTATTTTTACACATATTATTTACATTTTTAAATATTTTTAAAAGAAAACATATAAAAAAACATTTAAAAATATAAAAAATAGTAGTCCACCGGTATCGGGAGCAGGGTCCAAGCTACCGGTGGTTAGGGCTCCAGAGACAGGAACCTCCTCACAATGCGAGCCGTATCAAGGAGTACTGCCTTCTGAATCAGGCCCTTGATCCAACCGCGCAACGACAGTTTCGACAGGTGGTCGTCGAGGCTTTTGGCCATCAGGCCATTGGCGGTAACGACTATCGGCACAATGACAGCCGAGTCCACATTCCACATATCGACAACCTCGTGTGCCAAGTCAAGATATTTAATTTGTTTCTCTTTCTCAGCTTTCACGAGGTTCTCGTCATGTGGGATGGTGACATCGATTATCATTGTGCGGCGCGCTAATCGGTCTATCACCACTATATCCGGCTTATTGGCAACAATAGTCCTGTCAGTGATGATAGACCAATCCCAGTACAACGTGACATGGTCATTTTCGAGAACTGGGTCGGGCACATACTTGTAATATGGCACCTCAGAATCCACAAGTTTGTATTTTAAAGCAATTATATTTATTTATTATTCCGTTTATTCATTTTTATAGACATATTAATTACATTTTTAAATATTTAAATATAAAGGATAAAAAAAAAATCATTTAAAAATATAAAAAATAGTATCCCACCGGTATCGGGAATAGGGTCCAAGCTACCGGCGGTCAGGGCTCCAAAGAGAGGAACCGCCTGACAATGCGAGCCGTGTCCAGAAGTACTGCTTTCTGAATCAAGCCTTTGATCCAGCCGCCTAACGGGAGCCTCCTGAGGTGTTGGTCGAGGCTCGTGGCTATTAAGCCATTGGCTGACACGACTATCGGTACAATGATCGCTGAGTCCACATCCCACATGTCGACAACCTCGCGAGCCAAGTCAATATACTTGATTTGTTTATCTTTCTCGGCTTTCACGAGGTTCTCGTCATGTGGGACGGTAATGTCAACAATCATTGCACGCCTCTCGATTCGGTCCACCACCACTATATCAGGCTTATTGACTACAATAGTCCTGTCAGTGATGATGGACCGATCCCAGTACAATGAGATATGACCATTATCGAGAACTGGATCGGGCGTATATCTGTAGTACGGCACTTCCGATTCCACAAGAGAGTACTTCAGAGCAAGTTGCTGATGGATAATCCTGGCTACAAGGTTGTGCCTGTGCAAGTATTCACCGTTAGCTAGACGAGAACAACCAGAGATTATGTGGTGGATTGATTCTCCCGGACGATGACATGCCCGACATATGTCAACCGTCCTTCACAATAAATCTCCGGTAGTTTTTCGTCATGATAACTTCGTCCATAATTGCACAGACAAAACCTTCGGTTTCCCCAAAGAGGTCACCGACACGCAACCAGGTTACGGACGCTAGTTGGTCTACATCGGACCCATGTAGGGCCCGGAAAAGGCGTCCGTGAAGTTCCTTACTCTGCCATACTTCCCTGCGACCGTTAGTGTCAAGCACTAGAGGTTTGCGCCAGTTCTCGTTAGCCAAGGAGAGTGGGGTAAGGCCCTTGTCCACCGCCACTACATCTCGATGCATACCCACGTCAGCAGCTAGGAAATATTCCCTCAGACTGCATACCTCGCGGTTGTGTAGGGTCTTAGCATTTAAAAAGCCTCGGCCTCCACACTTCCGCGGGATATACAGTCTCATCACTGACGAACGTGGGTGATGCATTCGGTATGCAGTTAGTAGTGTACGGACCCGCCTATCCAGGGTGTCAAGTTCTGTTTGAGTCCATTTGAGTACGCCGAAAGAGTACATCAATACTGGCATGACCCAACCGTTGAAGGCGCGCACCTTGTTTCCGCCCGATAGAAGGCTATTAAATACCTTCTTCAGGCGGCCAAAGAAGCGCTCCCTCAACGATTGCTTCATGTCAGTAACATTGATACCTAACGCTTCCGACATACCCAAATACTTATAGGTTTCGGTTGGAGAGAGGGATCTCAGTTTTATGGAATCCGAGAGTTGTGTTCCCACGGATGCCACAATCTCCCCTCGCTTTACATGCATGACTGCACATTTGTCCACACCAAACTCCATCCTGATGGCACTACTGAAGGTTTCAGTTACCTTCAGTAGCTCCATCAGTTGCAGATTGTTGGCGGCATAAAGTTTCAGGTCATCCATGTAAAGGAGGTGAGATATTACCTGACCACCTCTCTTCAACCGATAGCCTAGCCCTGAAGCCTCCAGCAGTGTGCTTAGAGGGTTCAAGGCTAGGCAAAACCAAAGCGGACTCAAACTGTCACCCTGGAATATACCCTGCTCGATCCTTACCGGTTCGCTATTCCTCTGGATATTTCGACATCCTGGATAGCGAAGGACCGTCCTCCATTGCCTCATACACGACATCAAGAAGGTGCGTAGCATTGCATCAACTTTATACAATTCTAGCACCCTCATGAGCCATGTATGAGGAACTGAGTCATAGGCCTTCTTATAGTCTATCCAACATGTCAACAGATCCTTTCGGGAACGCCGAACCTGCTGGCTAATGGTCATATCTATGAGGAGAAGCTCCTTAGTACCGCGGGACCCATTCCTACATCCATTTTGAGAGGCAGACATGATAAAGTTACTATCTATATGTGTGTTAATCTTAGCTCTCAAAATGGATGTAAGAACCTTATAGACAATAATATAATTTTTAAGTTCCGCAGTACTACCTGTTTTATTGAGCAGGTGGGTTATTCCTGTTGTAAGGAACTCGGGTAGCGAAGCAGACTCCAAGGCTGCCTGGTATTGAGATGCCAAGCGAGCGTGCGACCTTTGTAGCCACTTTATCCAAAAATTGTGCAGCCCGTCCGGCCCTGGAGATTTCCAATTAGGCAACGGACGGACTGCACGGGCTACATCTTGGAGGCTGATAGTGATTGCCCCCATTTCTGTTATTGGATAGCACGCTAGCTCCATCCCCCGAGTCCAGTCGCCTTCGGTGTGACTGACAGGCACCGACCAGATGTTGCGCCAGAATGAACTCATGGCGTCATCATCCGGCAGACGCGTGTCAGTCACACCTTGTTCCGGTCGCTCCCAAGTCCTATATACCCACCTTTCATTACTCCGGAATGTGCGATTCTGGGTGTATCGCTCCACCCGCCGCTTATACCTACGGATGCGGTTTGCCCATGCATACACCTTTTGCTTCAGGAAGTCGATGCGCTCTGTGACACGGGACATATAGTCTCGGGAGCTGACTTCAGTCCCCGAAAACGCCCGTCTCACAAAGCGCATCACTCTTGGGCGAATGTTGCCCTCCCTGAAGCAGATTAGTTTGCCGATGAGTGCTCTGGCCCCACCAATACGACACTCGATCCTGCGCTGCCAAGCCGGCACGGCTGGTTTTGGTCGTGTAGCTCTGACATTAGGGAATTTGACGTGAGCTACACGACATGCCGCTACAGCCGCGCAGTACATTATCGAGTGTGTGTCGGTGAGGTCTTCGCAGTTATCAAAATAATTTAACAACTGCGAATCCAGAGCAGCCACCAGCGCCTTATTCCTATTATGCATGGGCAAACGAGGCAAGCGTGGCCTAAGTTCGGGTGGCATGTTGCGATATTCCCGAATAGCACATTCCAAAGCACTCCTCAATTCGTCATTGCCATGGGTACTTACGTTTGTAACCATGTCACAACACTCCTCGTCAGCGTGGCTAGGAGCATGGTTAGACGGTGGTACCAACACTGGTACCACGGTCTGCGACGGAGGGGCAATGACATGGTTACCCATTTCAGTTCGGAGGCGATCAAGTACAGTATCATCCAACATATGATTACGCTGGATGACCCGCACCTGATCCGACAGTCGTTGGGCCGAAACGTTGACGGCTGGCTCAAGCACCTGAAACAAAGAGAGCATCCGAACACGGTACGCGGTCAGGTTGTTACCTCCCTCTGTAGCCCCATAGTATGAGCGCATGACATTCTCGTTGATGGCTTGTGTCCATTTATTATTATTACAATTATAATTCTTTAGTATTATCCTTACATATTCTGAATGTTTTATTTTCAGAAGTTTTGCCAGCAGATTAAAACGAATTTTGAATGAAGATATTGTAGAGCATCAAGGTAATATTGAATTTAAAATTTGTTTTTCTCGATATCGTCATTTTGGAATAAGTAACTTATTAACACCTCAAGGCCCTGCGTCGACGAAAGGCGACAGCAACCAACACCGTCATCAGGCCCCGCCGTCGCCATAAGCGGCGGCAGTTTCGCGCGCTTTAAAACTTTATTATTACTAATATGGAACGGTTTTACTCCGGCTCCGCCGCCGTCGCCATAAGGGGATGGCGGGGTGTGAATATAATTGTGAATTGCCCCGGTGTACGTAGATAGATTAATTGGTAATCGTGGGTAATCGTTACTTTACAATTTTTTGGGATAAAATGATTGTTGTTTTTTTTGGAATAGGTACTCGTATATTAATATATGTAACCAGAATTTATAATAGATATCAAATACATGGTTTAAAAGAGTGTCCATGGAGTTTCTTGCAAGTTCTTCTCCATAGAGATCTACGCTTTGGAATGTTCAATTAACTTCATATTTCTGACTGACCTACTTGAAAATTTAAACGTGGCTGTAAATGGTTTTTTTAGAAACGCTTTGAGTTTGAATTGTTTTTACATTGCATTTGAAAGCACACAAACTAAAAAAAAAACAATAAAAAAAAATCGCTTGAAAACAAGTGGTCCCTTTTTTTTGGCGGGGTGGGAAATCATCCTATGAAATCTCCCGCGCTGAGTGGAGCAGGAGGGCGTGTCAAACTCTTACTGACTAAAACCCACCCTTGTTCCTTCCCTGCCTGAGTGCCCAGGGCAGTAGGCATAAGTGGTCCCTTAAAGTGACTACTGTGAATAAAAGTTAATAGTGACTTTTCTTACCCTTTTTATGATTTGAAAGCTTACGATATTCTTTTGTTTGCAGTCCGCGGCCTCGAGAGGTTATATTCCACGATTAATCGTAACAACCCCCCTTGTAGGCTAGGATGGTAAGTACTTTTATGTCTGTCAGAATACCAGCGCTGCTTTTTTTATCGCCGTGATAGGAGCCTTTTTGGCCTCACACGGGTCTTTTCTGTTGTTATTTTTTATTATTAGTTAATTGTTATGGCTATTTAAAATTTATTTAATTATTATTTTTCCTATACGAAGACACAAACATTCTTTTTTATTTCGTTCTTTATTCTATTTTATCGTCATACAGCCGAAAGACGTCCACTGCTGGACATAGGCCTCCAAGCTGCCTCCAAGCAGCGACACAGTCCTGTGTTTCTCACATCCAGCAAATTCCGACGAACTCTATCAGATCATTGATCAACTTTTTTACCTTGAAATCATCCCTATTGCTCCCTACTCGACCACTCATGTCACATAAGTAATAAGTTTGCAAGTTTGTGCGTCAGTACCCAGAATTCTTTACAAAAAGAGAGGACATACAAACGAACATTATTTTAAGACATAAAAATAGACTAAACTTACTAACATCGCGGCTAATAATGCACTCCAATAGTACCTTTGTCATGTCCATAAAAATTTATAATAAGTTACCCGAAATAATAAAGAATTTAAATAAATACAATATTTTTATAAATAAATTAAAGCTTTTCCTTATAAGCAAATGCTACTATAGTATAAGCGAATACTTAAATGATAAATTATAAGTAACTTCTTATCTATCTATTTCTATGTACAAATACTCACTAAAAGATACGCCTACCTACTCATAATACGAAAATTTTATATATACGAGTATTTAAGTATATTTTAATAAATATGGAGCGTCCAATAAATAACTCACCTTATTGATAATAAATATTTAGTAATAAATAAAAATAACAATAAGTTAATAATAATTAATTGATATGTATATACGAACGAATAATCAAAGTGAATAAAACTATAATTATAATAATGGTTTTACACAATGTTAGGTACTAACTTATTAGTACATAATTAAAAAAATAAATTAATAAAAAACAATGTAATTGTTTAATTCAATTCTATTAATTGTATTAATAAAACAGTAGTTGTCTTCCTCCTCTCTCCTACTTGATCTATGCTGTGCCCGACAGGGTCCATAATTGTGACTAATATAATAATTTCCCTACCAACTATAAACATTATGGTACGCAATAAAGAATTGAGAATAAAAAGATACGACTATTCTAGGGTTAAAACATAATATTTAACATTTATTTTAGCCAGTAGTGTCCCACAGCTGGGCAAAGGTCTCCCCAAAAAGTGTCTGGAAGGAATATTTAACTAAAATCTTATTATTATTTTCAGGGTTTCTTTGGTCACCAAAGTTCCAAGGTAAGGTCTGCAGAAAAAATATTAAGCTAAGAGTTGTGACTTGTGACCCGGACGTAAATTATGTCACATCGAGCTTTAGGCCGCGGGCACGAAGTTAGCGGCCGGCGGGGCGGCGGCGGCGGCGGCGACGCAGACCCGAAACCAGCGGACGGATCGGCCGGCGCTGTAGCGGCGTAGTGTTGTGTTATCATAAATTAGTGTCTTTGTTTGCGAACAATAATTATTTAAATAATTTGATCCACCACGTCGGCGGGTATTTTGAAACATCGGTCGTTAAAAAGCCAAATAATAAAGTACACAACACTACGTCAATGCAGACGCGCGGGCACCGCTAGACAGGCGCGCATCGCTAGTACGCCGCTCCCAGCACCAGTTCCATATAAATCTATGCATTGGAACGCGCCGCACCCCACGCCGTCGCCGCCGCCACCCCGCCGGCCGCCGAGTTCGTGCCCGCGGCTTTACAAGAATAAGAATTAGTTTATTTGTTCATTGTTACAACATACATCTTATCTGTTGTGTTCGACCGATGGTCAATTTCCGCCCGAAGTTCGGCTTTGGACAAGTTCATAGGTCGATGGGAAGTTAAGAAATTCTGAACAAAATTTTGTGATAGACGACGGAAAGACGGACACGTGAGTGACAGCAATAGGGTGCCATTTGGACCCTTCGCGTACGGAACCCTAAAAATACGTGTTATAACACGATGCCTTACGTAATCTACCGGATAGTATGCACAACACTGCCCTAATCGCATCGGCCGCTCGATAAGAGCCCTCCCGTATTTCCAAGATCCGCCGTCCCCGGCATACCCTCCTCATTCCTGACGACGCTACCACCCTGCTCCAAGAGAGCCGTAGGGAAACCATTACTTTACAAAAACACAGACCACCGTCCTTCCGCCCTTGGCCCGTCACGAAGTTCACATCAACGTCCTCCCCGTCCCTTGCTTGAACCAGCACGCGCCGCTGAGCCTGTAATTCTAAATTCTCTAAATAATTTAAGTTCGATCCAGCCGTCCCTTGCTGTCCCCCCCCCCTCCCCCCGCGACGCCCTATGCCGAGGCCCGTACCTCGCAGGGAGTGCCCTTTTGTTTGTTTGTTTTTGGGGGGTGGGAAATCATCCAATGACTTCTCCCGCTCTAGGGTGGAGCGGAAGGGCGTGTCAGACTCTTACTGACTAAAACCCACCCCTGTTGTGCTGTAGATGCCCAGACGGACATGCAGACAAGACAGACAGACACACGAGTGACCTTTATAGTTTCATTTTTCATTCGGACTTTCGGAACCCTAAAAATGTGGTGCGTCAACCCCTAACGACCTAGGATAAGGGATGCTAACCGGATGCAAATGTATACACTGGTATACATTTGCATCAGTAGTAGTAGTTTGTATTAGTTTGTAAGAACCGAGTTACGCACAAAAGTTGATTTTGAAATTTTAAATGCTTATACATATTGTAATATTGTTGCAGGAACTCGATTTATTGCTCTTGTTCATACGAAAAAAAGTAAGTTCGCAACAATATCAACCAATTAAATTGATTAAATAAGTATATTATTTATAGTTTTATTTTAGTTGCTATAAAAATATTGTTACGAGCTGGGTATCACTGGGTATGGGATAAATTATTTTACACCAATTAACTAAATATCCTTTGTTAACTCAACAACTTATTTACACAAACACTGAATCGCTTATAATCACTATTCTCTTCATAATCGCTTGTATTCACCCCGCTCGATCCTTACCGGTTCGCTATTCCTCTGGATATTTCGACATCCTGGATAGCGAAGGACCGTCCTCCATTGCCCCATACACGACATCAAGAAGGTGCGTAGTATTGCATCAACTTTATACAATTCTAGCACCCTCATGAGCCATGTATGAGGAACTGAGTCATAGGCCTTCTTATAGTCTATCCAACATGTCGACAGATCCTTTCGGGAACGCCGAACCTGCTAGCTAATGGTCATGTCTATGAGGAGAAGCTCCTTAGTACCGCGGGACCCATTCCTACATCCATTTTGAGAGGCAGACATGATACAGTTACTATCTATAGTGTGTTAAACCTCTCAAAATGGATGTAAGAACCTTATAGACCGTCGGTAAGCACGTGATCGGTCTATATTATTAATTATTATCAATGCGTTGCCGATGCCAGTTAGACAAGCCCAGTCACTCGCTTCTTTTAAAAATCTAGTAAAAGACCATTTCCTTTCTCTCTAATGCCTGTCTGTTTATATTTATTCTCATCTCTTCCATAATTAGTCCTCCTTTTATTCTTTGTTCGCCTTTTTTTCTCACCTACTACGAAATTACGTAACATTTGATATGTATGTATATATGTGTGTATTTTTATATGTAAAATTTTGACATCCATTTTTTATTAACAGTGCACCACAGACTACCCCTTTTAGATTTTAAGTTCTTTCAGTCCATCCCAAGGTTGTCTGGCAGATATCGCTGTTCAGCGATAAGACCGCCGTTGTACCCATAGATTTAAGCTCGTGTAAAACAATTGTGTGACTGTTTTGGTGTACAATAAAGTTTTATTCTATTCTATTTAAAAAAAATATTAATTAATTTTATTGAAATAAATGTATAATAAATGTATAATTTGTATTAATGTATTAATATACTTTTTAATTGGCACTGTGACTCCCTTTTATACTATGTATTGATCTTGTTCTATTTCAGATGTAAGCACTTTAGGCATTCGCACAGTTACCGTTGCATGAGAGCTCAAGCAATGAAGTTAGCTGGACCGACGCATAGCGAGTAAGTGCCTTTCTATCAAAACTTTATTTCTTTCTGCTTTTTAAATAAAACACGAGCTGTACCTCTCTATGACTGCCACATTGGTCTTGTAGTTGCAAGCGCGAGGTCCTCAGTTCGATTTCTGGGTCGGGCGAAACGTTATTGGGTTTCTCCATGTAGTTTCTCGAATCATAAGTTGGGCTGGTATAATGCCCTAATTTATTATGCTTTTAAGTAAGAATCCCTACCATGACCTTATCAGATAAAAATACGACTACACTTACCTATGGCGACCGCCATCTTGTTTTTTAGGGTTCCGTACCCGAAGGGTCCAAACGGAGCCCTATTGCTGTCACTCACGTGATCGACTGTCCGTGGTCTATCACACAGGTTTTACAGCCCAACGGTTGGAGCTACAGTCTTCAAATTTTTACAGCAGAAGCATCTGGTTGACCCAAAGCCCTACAAATAGTCAATAGTACATTTGGTACAGAAACTTAAATATGCAAAGTCTGACACGCATATGATCGGTTTTTTTTTCAAAATTCATATAGAAATAGGCATACAAAAAAGATACATTCTATACACTCCAGCACCCCGTTGTACCGATAGTCAATCAGGTACCGTTGGACTTGGAGTGACTGCAGTACAGTACAGTCCAAGTCTCGATCGAATCGAAGGCTTCATATTCCACAAACGCTAAGTAGAGAGGCAGATTATATTCTTCAGTCTTATGTGCAACTACTACGGCATATATAAGTGGTCTACGGTGCTGAAGGCTATTCAAAATAGCTTGTAGACATGGCTCAGAAGTGAAACGGGCCTCCGGTGAGTTTTTAAGCTGGGAATTGTCACTTATTTAAGAAAAGTACCACCACACCTCTGCTCCATGCCTGTGGCATTTTCCCCTCGAGTGTGACGGTATTAAAAAGTTTCTGATGGGCCTTTAGGACCGGGTTTCCACCCGCCTTTAGGATTTCGGCCTTAATTCCGTCATCACACAACGCCTTATTGTTTTTAAGCTGTTTCAGAGCCACCCTAATCTCGCACAGGCTGACGTCCGGAATGACTTCGGTATAGTGTCTGGTCCTTAGACTATGAAAGGTTATAGACGAAGTGTCAAAATCCAGCAAGCTGAAGTACAAGAATGAGAAGCTGGCTTGTATCTGTACACGCGAAATAAGCTCACATAGACAAAATGAGAAGCCGATACGTCATCGTTACGTTCGTCAAGGTCACTCACACATTTTAACGACCCTGCTTCATTTAATGTCCAATGTAGTTCCGTCTATAACCTTTCATAGTCTAAGGTCGGGTCTATCTAATTCTTGGGTCGTTTGTTAGATTGACAGCAGATTTAGTTTTTTTTTTTTTTAAACGTTGCACCACACTAGGAGTAAACTAACATACACAAGACACCCAGACCCGAAAAAACTGTTTGTAGGCCATACAAATATTTGTTCCGTGCAGGAATCGAACCCGCAACACGCAGCGCAGGCGCCAATTGCTTAACCACTGCGCCACCTGTGCCTTCAAAAGTTATTTATTTATTTAAGAGGCCATACACGAAATTTTGCCGATTTCGCTGATTTACTTGATTTTACAGACGTAATTTTATAGTTAAAATAATGTATTTCTAAAAGTTTTAATGCACAACATGAAAGATCATTTCAATTATGATCTAATGTAGGAGCTATTTTTTTTTAATTTTTATTATAATTACGATTAATCGACTACAAACCGACGACGGTTTTGTTAATTTTTGCTGTAAGGGGTTTAGAATATCACATAATTACGAATCGTTTTGACGTCTAAATTGTATGAAAAAATTAGAATGTATTGTTGCAGAAGTCTTTTATATAATATATGAATCACTTTTTACCACTTTAATATAAAATTTTTGAGTAAAAATATATTTAACTTACTCAAATTTCAGAGAAAATGGGCAATTGATTGCTTTTAATTTTGGCCATTTAGAACTCTCGTTTAGAAAATTAAAACAGCAAAAAATAAACTTCAATTCACCATCAATCCATTTCTTGAGAAAAAAATGTAAAAATTACAAAAACATGGAAAAAGAAATCTTTTAAAACAACCCGAATCTCGACTTATAATACGCAACGCAAGCTTCGAAATAAGCTCATTCATTAAATCATAATTGAAATGATCTTTCATGTTGTGCATTAAAACTTACAGAAATGCATTATTTTAACTATAAAATCACATCTGTAAAATAACGTAAATTAATGAAATCGGCCAAAATTTCGTGTACGGCCTCTTAACACATCATACACGGAATTACAGAGGCGGACTTAATGCCTCAGGCATTTTATACCAGTCAACCAGTACACAAACACCAGTACAGTCAATGTTGACGTGCACAAATGTCCATAGAATGCCTCGATCCTCCCTCAGATGGTCCGTTTTGATGGATATGGTTCTGCCATTATTGATCTTGAATCTACTGTTACAGCTTCTAAACATACCACAATTTTTTTTATTTAGTAACAACTCTCGCTAAATAGTAACAACTTATTTTCAGGTTGGCATTCTTTAGGAACAAAGTAAAGAGCATTATAGTGCCACAATTCATACGAAACATTCTGAATAGTAAGTATTCTTTAATTAAGGGTGGTATTACATTTATCCTATATCTTTGTCCAATGTGAGTTTGATCAAAGAAGTAGGACGACTACATTTTATTTATTTATATTTTTTTGTGGGGTGGGAAATCATCCAATGACATCTCCCGCTCTAGGGTGGAGTGGGAGGACGTGTCAGACTCTTACTGACTAAAACCCACCCCTGTTCCTTCCCTGCCCTGAGTGCCCAGGGGCGAGGTAGCTCTGTTTCGAATTTATTCTCAACCCTTGGGCAGGCATCGGCCATGACGGGGCCCGTCATGAATGCTGACAACTCTGTGAGGCGCGCGTGGAACAATACGCGCCGTCGACTCTCGGGCCTGGTGCTGATCGGACAGCGAGCTACCCATTACTCGCCGTCCGCAGGCCCGGGTGGACGGACTACATCAAATGTGTCAGCAACACAAATATTTAATCAAAGAATATTGACATTTAAATCAAAATGGCTGCAACTAAGATTTTGTATTTCTTTAGTTTATGGTGATACTTTCATAACAATGTAATTGAATGTTGTGGCATTTACACGTAAAAACACTTTTTCGAATGTTTGTCCTCGACTTGTAATTATTTAATTTATCTTGAATGCTTTTTTCTCTTCAGCTTTCAATTCATGGCTTCACCCAAAGCTTCTTGTTTTATTTTTTTATTTTACGATAATAATCTTATGTTACTAGCAGCACATAAAGTTGCTCCACGTTCCTCCATTTTCTCAAACTACTTAGACTCTTGGACAAGTGTAATGGCCATCCGTCAAAGAAATTTGATCAAATATAGGACATAGATATTGGACAAAGATATAAGATAAATGTTATACAACCCAAAGTCTAAATCACCGGTGGTCGATTCAACTGCCCAACGAGAGCCTCCTCAGATGTTAGTCGAGTCTCTGTGGTTTTTTTGCTAGTTCATTTAATTTTATCCCTGTGTAAGTTCCAGGTATATAGAGTACTGAATGTCTGTGAATTGCAGAATGGCTTTTTCAGTTTATTATTCTCTTTTTGCAGCGAATAACGCACCGGCTATCAAATTGTCAGCCGCTTGTCAACAATCAATTTCAATCAAAGCGTCATAAATACTATTATACGACAGATAAGAGGAAATAGTGAATAAATAATGTCAATATTGTTAATAAAATAAAATGACACTACTTTTGTCTGAAAATATATTTTTGTTTCTTTTTTTTTTAAATAAGGAAACCCAGCTTCGGGAAGGAAATTATAGGCGCGTCATAAATTCAAAGCTTTGTGCGAATGGCTGTCGAATATTCGTGCCACCAATTAGGCCGCGGACACGAAATCAGCGGGTGGCGGCGGCGTCGGTGCGGGAGCGGTGCGTTTAAATGCATAAATTTCTGATCTCGAAGGCAGCGGTGCGGGGGTGGTGCGATGAGCGGCGTATGAACGATGCGCGCCAGTTTAGCGGTGCCCGCGCGTCTAGATTGACGTAGTGTTGTGTATTTTATAACGACTGATGTTCCAATGCCCGCCGACGTGGTGGATCAAATTATTTCAATGATACTTGTTCGCGAACAACGACGCTAATTTCTTATAACACAACTCTACGCCGCTCTAGCGCCGCGCGATCTACCCGCTGGCTTCGAGACCGGGTCTGCGTTGCCGCGCCGCCGCCGCCGCTCCACCGGCCGCTGGCTTCGTGCCCGCGGCCTTACAGCTTACCTACGCGCGTTTGACAGTGTCGCACTTTTGCGATAATTTTCGTTCCAGACACTGGGCCCTAGTTATACATTTTTCATTTTATACTATTCTAAGAAGTCATATACAGTCACCACTCTTGAAAGCGGCATCATACACAAAATTATTATTTTTTACCTTATTAAAATTTAGTAGGAGATACGGTACTAGAAATACGAGTATTTACCCTCATCTGTTATTTGAAGATGACTAAGTTTGTAGCGCCATCTAAACACGCAAATCCTGCAACGCGCAAGCAGAGTGCTCCGCGTGATTGGAGCATATTATACAACAGCCCAAAATCAACCATCGGGCAGTTTTTTTTTTATTGTTGATAGGCACGCAGTTGCCCGGACCAGGGTCCAGACACAATACCCATCTGGGGCCCATTTATGTAACTTTGAGTTAAGCAACACGCCATCGACACTCTATCGACACACAACAGACATTATTTTGCCACTGTTGCAAATTTGGTATTCTGCAAAAACTTCATTAAGCTATTGACATAATTTAGTAGAGCAGAATACCAATTATTACAATAGTCTTACTATGGCGTTTCAATGGCACTACAGTGGCAATTCAATGACCGTAAATAAATTGAATAGTCTTACTATGGCCTTTCAATGGCACTACAGTGGCTAGTCAATGAGCGTAAATAAATTGAATAGTCTTACCATGGCGTTTCAATGGCACTACAGTGGCAAGTAAATAAAAAGTAAACCGTAACTAATTGTAGAATACTAAATATCAATGATTAGTCTATTGAGACACCACTGACATACTATCGACACACTATTGACAAGTTAGTTATTTTACAGTAGTAATACAGTATAGCAGCAGTATAGCAGTGTAGCAGTGGTAGTTGGGTTTTTTTTGTTAGTTATTTGGGCCCCTGGGGCCCAATTCTGTAACTTTGAGTTAAGCAACACGCCATCGATTGCAAATCGATGCCGATTGCCGCTGTTGCAAATTTGGAATTTTGCAAAAACTTCAAAATGATATTGACAGATTATAGTAGACCAGACTACCAATTATTACAATAGTCTTAATATAGCGTTTCAATGGCACTACAGTGGCAAGTCAATGACCATAAATAATTTATAGAATACCAAATGTCAATGACTATTCTATTGAGACACCACTGACACACTACCGACACACTATTGACAAGTTAGTTATTTTACAGAATTGGGCCCCCCCTGGTTGGACGATCCTCTCTTTTAATGGAGGTTGGCTGGACTTTAGGTACACCCTGTTCCGCAATAAATAAATAAATGCCGCAATAAATTGCAAATGGGTTGCCCAGCTAAATCCGGGACCAATAATGGTGCGGATTCTCTTGTTTCTTATCTAAACTAAAATTAGAGAATTGCTATCTTTTACTAAAAGGCAGTGCGAGAAAAGGACGGCTATAGCTATGAACTAAGTTAGAGATGTCAAACTAGTTTACGCCTTGCGCGTCGCCGTGTTTTTAGACGACATGTTTTTACGTGTACCCTTAATTTGTATGGAAATATTAGTTCAAACTAAATTTGACAGCACTAATTTACGTCCGTCTCTTTCTTGTTTTATTAGAGAGAAAAAGATAGCAATAGCCTAAATTAAGTTTAGTTTGGGCACAATAGAATCAAAACCATTGTTAAATTAAATAAACTATTTTTATTTATTTTTTATTAATTTCAACCGATTCATGAAAATCAAGCATTTGTAGAGAGAATATTACACAAAGAACTGAAAAAATATAATTATGTTGCCTAACTTTTTGTATGGGTATATATATATTTCTACTATCGTATCTTAGACCAATTAAGGATGATTCACGTTACACCGTGTCGTCACCATGCCCCGGCCGTGCCCCGGCCCGGTGGCGACACGGTGTAACGTGAATCATCCTTTACAATTGTACAAACTCCCGCCTTAACCCCATAAGGAAGGCAGGACACTGTGTGCCACAATCTTTAAATAATATTTTTGTATCGTTCACACGCCTATCAAATATTCTCTAGTTTCAAAGTTTACCTAAGCTTCCTAAAAAACCATATAATTTACATCCAACTTGTACTTTGCTTTTGCTGTTCACTTTACAATAATTCTTAATTTACGATTTTTTCAAAACACTAACTCGCAAACCCGGTCCTAACCTTAGCTAAGGCTTGCAATATTTTATACTAGTGCAGAAAAGTGCGGCGGTCAACCCCGCCACAATTTGTTATATTTATTGTATCAAGCTGGTTGCCCGCCAGCCCTCACTGGTCACCGGCTAGCCCCCCACTGGTCACCGGCCAGCCCCCACTGGTCACCGGCCAGCCCCCACTGGTCACCGCCCAGCCGCCATTGGTCGCCGGGCAGACACCACCAAGCCGCAATTATTTATTATTAAATATTATGTTAAGTTTTACTTATTATTTTCTGATAACTTAAAAAAATCTTACCGTACGATAAACTAAAAATAAAATAAAAAAGACTGACTCCGCTGTCCGTCTATCTGTCAGCGGGCTTTATCTCATGATCCGTAATAGGTAGACAGTTGAAATTTTCACAGAATATGTATTTCTGTTGTCGCTAAAACAACAAACAATAAAAATAAATGAAAAGTTAAAGGGACTTACTTTAAATACACATTCACTGAAAATTTCAACTGTCTACCTATTACGGATCAAGAGATAAAGCCAGCTGACAGACAGAATTTGATAGGTAATGCGAAAAATACGTGTCCCATATTTATTGATAACTTACGGACTAAATAGATTTTTTTTCCCCTGGATAAGGGCAGGAAGATGATGATGTGTGATCCCTATTGCCGTTGCAATTTTCTAGGTTCCAAAACGACTTCGGGCATGTATTCCGTCTCGACTGCAACGACCAAGTTTGTCCACTTGCATCAAAATGTACTATTTCTGTCTCACAAGAACACAGTATAAACTATTGTATAAATTCAAGTTCTTAAAACTTAACAGGCAGATGTGTGGCTGCGGAGTTTGTTGCGTCACTTCTTCTTCACAGTTAAAACACTAGGAAGTGGTGACGGGTGGGTGGTTTTTGGGGGACTATCTTTACTCTGTACCTCCCATACTGATATATACCGATACCGATAACTTTGCATGGAAATTCCATTTATTTTTATTTTAATTTTCTTTTTATCTCTTAGTTTAAGTTTTTAATTTCCATGGGCAGAACCGGCTCCTAAAATATGACCACACCTTTCCGTTACACCCTGTATATCTATATATATAATAAAGCTGAAGAGTTTGTTTGTTTGTTTGAACGCGTTAATCTCTGGAACTACCAGTCGGATATAAAAATTTATTTTGGTATATGATAGCCACATTTATGAGGAAGGCTATGTTATGCTATCTAGCATTACGCTGCGACCCGCGGAAGCAGAGCAGTAACCGAACACGCGGGCAAAACCGCGGGGGACAGCTAGTATATAATAATACAAGTATAAAATAATACATTTGTTTTTTTATAGTCTAATAGAAAACTGAATAAGTTTCCAGCTATTTGCTACATTGTATACTATAGATCTTCACGTTCTTCATCAGAATCGTAGTTCTTGCGATTTCGTAATTTGGAGAAGAATCCCTTTCTCCACAGCAATACTAGTACTAGTACTATAGGGAATGTCACGACGATACCTGAAAACATACAAAAAGGATTTAATACTATATAAGTTCTAAGGGACTCCATAGACGGACTGCTTGGACCAGGCAGCACCGACAGCTTCAAGCGTCCGCTGTTGGGCGATCTGCAGTTGCATTACAAAATTGACATTCGCAATACAGAGACCGCTAAAGCAGTCTATTTGCAGTCACAGCTAAATTAAAGTCCTGGCCAGGGTTCGTGGATACATTCGAAACAGAGTTACCGCGCCCCTGGGCACTCAGGAAACTTTTTGAAGTTATACTTCTTTTGGCGCGTTAGGGAAAAATTATGAGGGTGAATTTTTACGATGCGCGCACACACCGTCACAAAAAACCTACAGCCTGAAGTTAGCTAGGGTCTGTGGTTCATGAAGAATGATTGTTTTCCTTTTGTAAACTTTGTGACAGTTTGGTTTTTTATCCTGTTACGCCAAAGAAGTATAACTTCACCCACTTCTTACGTGCGTACATAAGTACATACACACTTTTTTTTTTTTGGGACAAGCCCTCCACTCTTTTCCCAAATCACTATAACTTCTTTAAGCCAGAATCAACAGTGGCGACCACCAGAAAAAAACGCCCAGGCAATGAAGCTCGACGTGTCCTGGCCAGAGAAACGATTAAACTGTTTTGGGTCCCGCAACGAAATTAATCAGCAAAGATAGCGGAGTAGTAAGAAAAATATAATTTCAGTTCCCTCCTAATCAAGCGGAAGATAGAACAAAGCTAGGCTATTAGGCACAAAGGATGTATTTACAACTGGGGTAAGCCCAGTTGCCAAGCACCACTGGTTCAAAAAACACTAATATTAATGGGTCCTAAAATTGTGAGCTGTTACACTTGATTCCAATAATAGGTATGGCAAAAAGGCTTGAACGCACGGCAATTCGTTCTAGTTTCTACTAAGGTCCGTGTAATAGACAACTCCAGATGTAAGCTGAATACTATCCAACATAATATTGCGTTCAGTTTGCCAAAGAGTACACTCTCATAGGATATGATGTGCGGATTGTTCGTATTCGCAGTCAGGTATAGAACATTGATATAAAGGCGAGGCAAAAAGCTTGAAGGAAAACAAAATACCCCTGAAGTTGCCATGACCTGTGAGAAATTGGGCAACACAGTGATCCACCTCCAGCCAAATCCTATCCAGCCGTTCACTCCGTGCACTCTGGCAACTGAAGGAACAGGGGTGGGTTTTAGTCAGTTAAGTTCTGACACGCCTTCCCGCTCCACCCGGAGTGGGAGAAGTCATTGGATGATTTCCCACCCCCACAAAAAAAAAGCTAAAATGCAGTCGGGCAGCGTGCGGTCGAGTTTCACCGTGCTGCCGGCAGCAAAGAGATGAGACATCACTGTTATATTGGTGAAGGAAAGCATTATGAGAAAACGACACAAATTCACACAGTTGTCGCCATGCCTTTAATTTTGTCGCACAATGATAAAATTCATTCGTGTGCCCACAACCCGCCTCAGAGTCCGAGTCGTCGTTATACGTAGCTATAGTTGGCTTGTGTTCATGCCCAGGACTCGACTAGCGAGTCCAAATCTAAATATGCTGTATAAACTAAGATCCTCTATCAGAATAAAATTCATGAAAACTATTTGGACAGTCGTGAGAGCTCAGGGCTGTCTGATTAGTTTTCATGACACGCCAGCCGCTCGTGAACTCTGATCCGGGTGCTTGGACATAGGGTGCCCGTTACGCAATCATCGCGCCGACGGAGTCGGTTTTTTTTTTAATAATTTAGTTATCAGAAACAATTTATATTGTGTCGGATACATTCCTTGTTGGGTCACCTATTATAGAATTTGCCAAACAATTTAAATAGGTATCATACATAAGAGTAAAAATTTCTTATTTGAACTGAGCAGTGAAAGTGTTCAATATCATTTATTTCGTGTTTTCCACTGTCGAGCTCCTTCATTAATATACTAGCACTTCGCCCGCGACTTCGTCCGCGTGGATTTCAAAAATTTATATAGCCTATGGCACTCACAAATAACGTGGCTATAAATTATAATAATAATTAATAATAATAATAATTTATTTCTCTCAAAAGGTACCGACATTGAGGGATTGGCAGAGTGCTAGATACACAAGTTTAATTACCTTTGAGTCAGCAACGTAACGGAGGTTCTTAAAAACATAGATTAACCTGCGCAACCGTGAAGTAAGTGTTTCAATGTGAGAACTAAAGGTTAAACAGTCGTCGATCTGCACTCCTAGATACTTAATGTAACTCACCCGATTTAGGTGGGGGCAAACGCACCCCATATGGTGAGTTGAAATACAGGAGTGAGCGATTAAACCAAAAGAAGAGGAAGGAGGCTTTCCAGCGGCTGAAAGTGAGAAGGTGAGGTAATTTGTTTTATCAACGTTCAGAGTGAGCAGGTTCTGTGCTAACCAGCTGGTCACAGTGCCAAGTCCAGACTGTGCATATTGAAACACCAGATCCCATCTTTCCCCGGAGAAAATTAGAGCAGTATCATCGGCATATGTAAAGATGGAAGCATTTGGAAGCTTTAGCTGGCAAAGGTCATTTATATAAATGAGAAAAAGAGTGGGACCGATAATACTGCCCTGGGGAACTCCGTATGTTATTGGGAGTTCATCACTGGTCCAATCTCCTATCTTGAGACATTGTCTGCTGCCAGTGAGGTAACTACTGAGGAGGGATAGTTGAGTGCCTCTTATACCAATTTTTTCCAGCTTGGCAATGAGGGTGGGGACAGAAATAGTGTCGAAGGCTTTCGCTAAATCTAGGAAAACGCCTATGACCTTCTGTTTTTCATCAAGTTTGGTGACAATAGTATTTGTTAGGTCTAATACAGCATTGTTAGTAGAAATTCCGGAGCGAAAACCATATTGAGAAGATGAGAGTATGTGATTTTGATTTAAGTATTTGACTAATCTATTATTCATAAGCCTCTCAAGTAATTTCGATAGAGTAGGCAAAATTGAGATAGGTCTGTAATTGTTCAAACGATCTCTGTCCCCTCCTTTATGAATTGGGTGCACTACTGCCAGCTTGAAAGCGTTTGGAAAAGTGCCTGAACTAAAAGCAAGGTTACATATGTAGGTTAAGTGAGGAATGAGTATATTTTTGTTATTTTTAAGAAGAGCGGCTGATATATCATCGGAACCTATCGCACAATCGCTCCTTAGAGACATAATTAAATTATCCAATTCAGCTTCATCAGTATCTAGAAGGACAAAGGAATTATTGTAAGCTTGGAGAACATCGGATTGAGGAGGTATGGTTGCAACCGCAGGTATGTTTTCAGCTAAGGTACGACCAATATTAGCAAAGTAAGCGTTCGCCTCATTTACGGAGTTCTCTGGATCGGAGGATGACAAAAGAGCGTCGGCGTGTTTCTTGACTTTTGCAGTATGAGTAACTGATTTAATAGCCTCCCAGAGCTTTTTATTGTTATTTTGTGCGTTACTTTTTTGTGTTTTATTATAGTTAGATTTGGCAGTTTTAAGTATCATCGAAAAGTAATTTCTGTACCTTTTAAAAGTGATTTGTAAAATTTCGTTCTCGGGATTTTTTTTAGATTTCAAATGTAGATTGTCGCGGTTCCGCAAGCATCTAAGAAGCCCCGGGGTCATCCAAGGTTTGCTCAATCTTTTACGGTTGGAAACCACTTTAAGTGTAGAATTTTGAAGTACAATTTGTTTGAGAGTAGAGATAAAGAATTCGGTGGCTTCATTAACATCTGGGGAGGAATACAAGGGGCTAAAATCTGCCTCGAGAAGGTCCAATTTAATATTTTCGTAGTCCAATACGCGAGTAGTTCTGGTTTTTTGCCGAGAAAAACTGGATGTGTTATAATTCTCCAAAAACAACAGAACTGTGTCATGATCCGTAATTGAGGTATTAGCGACGAAACAAAAAGCAGGATGCCGCGATTTTAGGATTAGGTGGTCCAAGCAAGAGTTGAGATGTCGTGTAGAAAGAGTGTGTGCCGGAAGCATGCCATGATAAGCTAAAATAGTCAAATACTCCGTTGCCCGAGAATCGTCGCTGGCTTCATGTACTCGTATATTAATATTTATGTCGCCGGTTAAAATAATATTTTTATAGTTGGAGACAGATTTCAGGAGTTCATTTAGCGAATCCAGGAACGCGGTGACATTCCGAATAGCAGGCGGGCGGTAAATTGCAATTACAACGGTATCACTATTCAGTTTTAGCAATAGGCAGTTAGCATCCTTGATCAAGGGCTCAGACACAGATACCTGAAGGTGGGAACGGTAAAATATCACTACGCCCTCATTTTGCGACCTATGCAGGTTAGTGGCAGCGGAGGTATACCCATGCATTGAGGGAAGAGGGGGGGAATTGTATAGCCAACATTCGGTGAGTATAATTAAATCCCAGCATGTCCTACTTCTTTCGAGGAGTGTTGTCAGGCTGTCAAAGTTCTTATTTATACTTCGTATGTTTTGACAGAGCAAGGAGATGGATTTTTTGTGTAAGCTAGCAATCCGTCCACAATCCTCAATCATACAGGTGGCAGAGTGAGCTACTGAAATATTATCCAGGTCTATTTGAATATCTGCTACATTATCGAATGATATAATGAAGGGTAAGTAACGGTAGGCAGAGAGGGCAAAAATAAAAAATGACGTCATGGGCGTCAGTAAGTTGATACTTGTTTAAGGCGTTTCCTTGTGCATCATGCATTGGTAGGACAAAATATATCATTTTAAAAAATGTGTGATGATAGTAGACAATTAGTGCGTGTGACCGATGTCTGTGAGGAGGAATATCGATATGAAAGCGTATTTTCAACATCATCATTTTGTAATATAGCTTGATGAAGTAATTGTAAACAAAAATACTAGCTTGAGTGAAACTGTGTATGTGTGCAAGACGTGTTTGCTGTGTTTTTAGTATAAGTGTAACATACATTGACAAATAATTGAGATAGTTAACAATATAGAAGTCAAACAGGTTTATAAGATACCATCGAATACATGCATAAATGCGAACAGCTTTAAGCGAAAATGAAAATAGTCATGGTTTAACTCGTGATGGGGCTGGTACTGGCACAGGAATTGCTAACATGGTAAGGCATTTCTCAGATTTAATTTCAACGGGTTTTTCTGCAGGGTCTTTCTTCAGAAGAATTCTTCCGTTGGAATACCAGCTGGTATAGCTCTTTGCCTTAGCAAACTGACGAGTTTCATACAGCAGTTTTTTGGTTGCGGGGGGTAAATGTTCGTCGATGTAAACTGGTTTCTTTTCACCGGCCATTCCGAGTAATTGTGTGTTTAGCTTGTCATTGACGGAGCGTTCTTTATTAAACTTCTTCACTTTAGCAAGGAATTCATTTCTCGTATTGACAGAGCTAAATTCAGCAACAATTGGTCTGCATAAGCCTGCCTTTCCGGGTATACGATAAACATCCCGGAAAGCAGATTGCTGGACATCCATGTTAGCAGTCTTCCCTACGCTTGAAACTGCAGAAATGAGATCTGCAGGCGTTTCATTATCTTTAGTTGGGATGTTGCGCAGCTCGATAGTAGCTTGTCGAGACAGGAAGTTCAGATCTTGTACCTGCTTGTTCATGCGGTTAATATGGTCTTCGTTGTCAATTCCCTTATTTTCCAGTAACGAAACTTTAGAATTTAGGCTTTCAAATTGATCGTTAATAAAAGACATGCTGTTGTCGAATTCGGCGTTGGATTTTTCAAGTGAGAGACATTTTTGTTTGAGTTCGGCAACTTCCTTGACCAGCTTGGATAAAATGGCAGCTTGTTCGTCTTTCCATGACGTGAGCAGCTTTTCCTGTTCGGACTTCCAAGTTGTTAGCAAGTCCATTAATTCCAACTTAAAAGCGGAGAATGCACCGGATCGTTCGGTATGCTCTACGTTACTTGGGGAGTCGGCAAGGCGCTGTCGTTTGCTCCGCACGGTGATGTTACCCGCGTCTGCTTTTCCGGCTGTAGCAGCCGGGATGTCGGGCTCGGAAAGAGATTGACCCTGACTCAAACCGGTTTTAGGCGGAGTTCTTTGCATGTTGTTGCAGAATTTTTAATTAAAAATGGGGAGAAAGAAAAATATAATATATAAAAGTAAATTCCAAAAGGCAAAAAGAATTGCACGATGTCGGGTTCGAACCTGCGACCACAAGGCTCACGGTTGTAGATTGTTCCGACGAGTTATCTCGCTGCGCTAACTGTGCTACTACTCTTAAGTATGAATTACGTGTATGCTTTGCAGTGCGTTGCTTTAGTGGTCAGAATTGGTGTACGTGACTCCTTTGTGTAACTAATGAGTGCAAAGTCCAAAAAGCGAACACGTTTAGAAATTTTTTAGTTCGTTGTGATATTAAAACTGTTCACACACTGAGTTTGAGACGTAATTTCACTGTTGTTTTGCACTTAATATATCACTCGTTTACTGATAGATATAATTATATAGTTTTGGCTCTCATTTATGCACTTTTTACTTAGTTTTTGAATTTATAACACGGAGGTAAATACAAGTACGTGAGTGCGCGGCGGCGTCGCAGAGGGGAGGCCAATTGGTAAAATAATTATCAAAATCGGTTCACCAGATCCAGAGATTACCCCCTACCACTTCACCAACTCACAAACTTTACCTCTTTATAAGTAGGGGAAGGCCAAAGAAACGATGGACGGACTGTGAGAAAGAGGATATATAGAGATCTATGGAAGAAAAATCCATGATGCGCCGACCCCAACTAAATTGGGATAAAGGCAGGAGAATGATGAATATTAGTATAGATGAAGCTATTGCTTGCCTATCGCTTGTTTTGCCACTGGTCTAGAATTTCATTTCACATACTGCAATTAAGTTGTAACAGTCTAATTAAGAAGATATCACTCGGGAACGTTATATCGAAATTAAAAGTACCCAACGTCCTAATCCAAGCCATGATCTTCCAGTTTTCCAAGTTTGATCCAAATCTATGTCGTCATTTAGTAACAAACACACAGTATAATATTTAGTAAGATACTTATGGGAGCAGGGAGGTTAAGGCGCTGTTAAATGCCAACGACCTTGAGTGGTTAGCTTACGTGTTCTGTGCTGAGCTGACGTAACGCGTTGTATCTCCACCCAGTAATAGGACTCGCCCATCAAGGAGTGATGTCCGAAATTAGACGCATTATTAATTTATTATGTAACATAAAACAACAGGTATTACACTAAAACACGTATACTAAAATATATATGTTTAGATAATCTTTAAAATGGTGAAGGTTTCATAAAATTAAACTTTATAGTTTTTGCATGATTCTCAATTTTTTATCCGCGTTAGACATAACTTTCGCAAGGATCTCAAGTGGCTCCCTATCCGTCTTCGCAGGAACACTCGGATATTATGTCTCCTGTACAACATCCTTTGTGATCCTAAATATCCTGGCTATCTGCGTGATCGTTTTTCGTTCACTCGCCCTGCCGACGCCCCTTGTAGATCCCACCTTAAGCATCATCTCAATTTCCCATCCCATAAAACCCATTTCTATTCCCACTCCTTCTCTGTTCATGCGGTACGATTGTGGAACTCACTTCCGCCTAATATCCGTGATTCTAAAACTGTCTACCAATTCAAGAAACTAGTCAAAGAGCATTACCTCTCCACCATTCCGTGATTATATTTATTATTGATATTTATTTTATATTTAATTATGTACTTTGGTTTATTGTAAAGTTAGGTATATTTTATGTATGAATTATTTATGTATTCTAGTCTATTTTATATTTCTATATCTATTTATACACACTGTGTCTACATTTCTCAACCAACTTTCCAGTCGCAGGTCTGCTGGAAGAAATTTCTTTTGAAATAAGCAGCACCTTTGTGCTCTTCTATCTGTATTTGTTCATTTTTCTCTTGTAATTGTTTTGTGTGTGCATAAATAAATAAATAAATAAACTTTACCAATTAATTACAATATGTTATAAAAATATAATTTCAAATATTCACATATCAAATTACAAAGAAAATTGTCTAGAGTAACATATATTATTTTCAAAAGAAATAAGACCAGTCGTTTAGACGTGATGTTCAATTAAATCGTAGGTCGTAGGTTCGCCTAGCCAGGCGCGCTAGAATTTGTGTAATTCATTCCATCACCTCTCAAAATGGTGAAGAAAACATCGTGAGGAAACCGGCATGTCCTAGAACTAAAAGTCCGAAGACATGTGACATCCACCAACCCGCACTAGGGCTGCGTGGTGGATTACGGCCAATTCCTCACCTACAGAGGAGACCTGAGTCCCAGCACTGGGAGCATTATAAGGCTGATTACGTATTATTTTTTTTTTTTTTTTTATTACTTAATTATTGTGAATGTGAGGACTATGTGGGTTATTATTATTATTATTTTCTCCTCCTTTTTACAGTAATTTTTAACGTTGTCTGACAGTTTGAGTACTTTTGCGGCCTACCCAAATGTCGTTTCTTTGGTATTGTTCGTCATGTCATTGAGCTCCTTAGTGGTTTTTAAGTTGAGCTATTCGACTATTGACAAATGCTTGCACTGACTGTACAGGTCCACTCAAATATGTTTGGTTCTTTCTTCAAAAGACCACTACAGACACTAGCTGCATGGTCCTCATATAGAATAATGTGAATGCGAGAACTATGTATGTCGTTATATTCATGTAGATTTTATGATTGTCTGGCAGTTTGAGTATTTTTGCGGCCTACTCAAATGTCCTTACTTTGGTATTGTTCGTCGGTTCGTTGAGCTCCTCAAAGTTCTGAGTTGAGCTTCGCGATGACTGACAAATGCTTGCACTGTCTGGACAGGTCCACTCGAATTCGTGTGTTGCTTTCTTCAAAAAGCTCATCCCAGACATAAACGTACATGGTTCTCATATGATTTAACCAGTACACATTGTATCGATTTGAACACTTTAAAAGAGACTGACCTCTGAGTTTGTTTCAGTGTTTCTTCTCAAGGTAGTCAGCTAGGAAACACCGGCCTCATGTAGCTTAAACTGACAAAAACCATTGACGTGTAAAAGTGTTCCTTGTAACCTATTTACTGAATAAACATCATTTATCATTTATGTTAGGTTTACATGATTTTGAACATAAATTTTTAATTTTTGTTTTTAATATTCCTTTTTTATGCATTAACTATATCCTCTGGCAATTTATTGTACAATTCTACTCCTTCGTATAAAATATTTTTCTTCCCGTAATTTACTTATAGATTACAGAAATACCTATAAAGTGTAGGCAGTTTAAAAAAACCTGAAAGAAATATGATTTGTTTGGAACCCTTTGCGCGCCAGTCCAACTCGCTCTTGGCCGGTTTTATTTCAAACGATATCACCCTGCACTAGCCGCGCTGTAGGCACTCTTTAACAAAGGATCAAAAAGATTGTCTCGCTCGCTCAGGCGGCTTCTTTGACACAAAACTGCTAGTGAACTTTGTCGAGCGCTCAGTGTGTTGCCTTTGATAAGTTTTTCTTTTTTTAAATTAATTATTTTCATTGGGGAATAATAATAATCTCGTATCCATTAAATGATTACGTATACGTGTACGCAGTACGATACCAAATAATATCTTCAGGATCGGACAGGGTTTTTGTTGCTGGTTTGTTTTCCTTTAAAAATGAGGTCATGTAACCTACCTGTTCATATAAGGTATAGCTGACAGACTAAAAATATTGCACTTACATCATTATTTGTGACCTCTGTTGTCGATAATGCTTCGTGGTTACTTCATGAAATAATATGCTAACAAACAAACTGAGGTTTTCCTCTTAAATTAAATCAAAACAAAACACATGCAACAATTATTTTTAGACAATATTGCTAAGTTTTATTTCAAGAATAAATAAGAAATAAAAGGAAGGAAAGACTATGCAATTTTTAACCGAACTTCAAAAGGAGCAGGTTAACAATTCATCGGAATGTTTCATTTTCTAAATATGTTCCCCGATTACTCGAGACGCCTGGACAGATTTGAAAAATATTTTTTTTGGTTTGAAAGTTTATACTTCCCAATTTAAATTTAGTGAAGCTCTAGAGAGAAAGAAAATACAATTTATTCATCAACAGAACACGAAACACAGAAATAACAATGAAGAAAAAAAAAATTTAAAACAAATAGTGTGCCTCATGACTGCGCTAAAAAGGTCCATTTCAGCGATAATGTCAGACGGGCTGGAGCCGCCTGACGCTGGTTTCCAAATAAACCTATCATCTGATGATCAACTTCGGAGATAGTCAATGGAACTCTTCAATGAATGATAGTAAACCTTCCGGAATAGCTGCAAATCTGCAATACTATTTATAGGATGCGTGAGTGATGGCAACCCCGCCTCAGAAAAATGCGACCTTTGGCGAGAGAAGTTCGGTCCGCCTAAATATTTCACAGAGCCATTGTAGAGCCTTGCGCCTGGGCACGCGTTGTCGTGGCCAAAGACTCCGTACTCAGGTTGGCCGCAGTAAAGACCACCTCCAGAGGTCGGTTCTCGAATGGCTGCGATTTTCGGTGTTTGTGCGGCGTTTCTCCGCAGACCATGGCCCACCTCTCAACTTGCTCCGCATGCCCTGTCACCTGTACATGTGAGGACCTTATTGCTGCATCAGGGAATGCAATTGCTGAATGCTGGGCCAAATATAATATCTAGTTACTATTACTTAAATTTGCCGTTGACACGCTAAGAAAAAGAATATCTGCAATTGCATGTCTGTTTATTGCTTACACCATTTTATAACATAGGTAACATCACGCTAATACGCTCTGAAGGGGTACACAGATTGATATTGTTCACCCTGATACACTCTTATTTTACCATTATGTTCAACACATTATTAAACACATCCACATCCAACATATCCATTATTTAACACCGACTGCCGAAATTAAGGTTATTTTGATTTTTTTACTCCTACATATTAAGTATAATTAGGTGATAGCAATCTAAAAGATAAAGATACTAACTGTCACAGTATATTAATTAGTAAGATACCTACTTATGAGAGCCCGGGCCTGCGGACGGCGAGTAGTGGGTAGCTCGCCGTCCCGTCAGCACCAGGCCCGTAAGTCGATGGCGCGTAGTGTTCCACGCGCGCCTCAAAGAGATGATTTTCAGCCACCACTGACGTGGTCCATCATGGCCGGTGCCTGCATGCCTAGGGGTAGCGGATAAATTCTTAACAGAGTTACCGCTCCCCTGGGCACTCAGGCAGGGAAGGAACAGGGGTGGGTTTCAGTCAGTAAGAGTCTGACACGCCCTCCCGCTAAACCCAGAGCGGGAGATGTCATTGGATGATTTCCCAAACCACAAAAAAAAAGAGGGAGGTTAAATACCGATCGTAGGTCGTAGGTTCAAACCCAGGCAGGCGCGCTATATTTTGTGTACCTAATTTATTCCATCACCACTCAAAATGGTGAAGAAAACATTAGGTCGATTATTTTATGTTAAGATAATACATATAAAGGGATTATCAACAAGATAAACATATCCTTCTTGATGTCTGCAGTTAGGGGAGCTCTGATGCTTTCAAGCTTAGAATTAAAAAGTTGGTCTAATTGCTCGTAAGAAATAGCAATTTCAAGCGAAGACTTCTGCGGATCCACTTTTGAAACGCTATCGGGAATGTCCAATAAATCATTGCAGGACATGTTAGCATCTTCACGAAGATTATCAAATTGGTTTCGCAACCCGACGCAAACACGACAATACGCCGGGTATTGTCGTGTTTGAGACGGGCTCTTTACAGCGGGATGTTAGTATGTACGTATTACTAAAAAATATAATTATTAAAAATTATAATTATTCAAATTATAATTATTAAAAATTGTAATTATTATAAATTATAATTATTATAAATTATAGTTATTAAAAAATATAATTATTATTATTATCTAATAATAATAAAAACGCGAAAATAAAATTAAATATTAAACGCCGCGGTACCTGAGAGGTTAAGTTCGTTATGGTGTTTCGTATAGTAATCTTTAGTCATGGCATTTGTAATCATAAATACTACGACATGACGAGCAAACCTATAACTCACCACGATCTATGATTTTGCTACATTCCATACACTGCATATTTCCTATTGGCTATTGCTTTGGTACACAGAATATATATCTGATAATTGGTAGGTAAACACAGCTGAATGTTATGTAAGTCACTTTGTCACAGTGAGCACTAAGCGAGCGATTTGCGGGTTGCCTAGGTCAGGGACACGGCCGTTGGATTCTCGCCATGGGTTTCTTGGTTAACACGTGTGTTGAGTGATTGTTGTGACTTTTGTGACGTATTTTATATAATTTTGTTGTCCTTGTGTTTGTAAACAGTCCAGTGCTAACCAAACAAGTTCAACTGTATCATATCAATCGAAGATTTTTTTGTTACGTCTACAGTTGCTGTCGAGTATTTTTTTTTGCACTTGCTTTGCCAAGTTACTTTTGACATTGGCAGAACAGTCGACATCGGCTCTACTTGTCATCAACAAAAAATAGAATAGAATAGATACGGCCATTATTGGAAATAAGAAGTTGAGTTTTTGCTTTTAAATCAGGTGTTTGTGGATTGATTTAAACAAACAAGCATCACTCAATCTGTCCGCGCCTTTTTCCAACTATCTTGGGGTCGGCTTCCAGTGTAACCGGATGCAGCTGAATACCAATATTTTACATGGAGCGACTGCCTATCTATCCTCCACAACCCAGTTACTGGGTAATACGATGCCCCTTAGTAAGACTGGTTGTCAGACTTTCGGGCTTCTGACGACCCGTAACGACTGTCAAAGATCCACGATTGACAGCCGAGACCAACGGCTTAACGTGCTTTCCAAGGCACGGAGGAGTCTCGGTATGTAAAGATGGTCATCCATCCATGGACCAACCCCGGCAAGCGTAGCTTAACCTGATGGATCGACCCGTGCGGCTGTTATTACTTTAGCCACGAGCTCCTCTCCAAGCATCACTGCACATACTTTTTATCCGTTTACATAATTATATCAGTTTTACTGGGTTATCGACACTTTTAACAACTACAATTGCGGAAATAACAACGAGAAATAAAAATAAGATGTTGTTCTGTACGTGATTGAACGAGGAAGCTGTTTTTAACCGACTTCGAAAAAAGGAGGAGGTGCTATGTTCAAAGTCACGGCCGAAATGATAAAAGTGACCCTTACCACAACCAGATACAGACAGACACCCCCCACAGCACACACCACACCCATCCCTATCACACAACAGGAAAAAACAATACATAATGAAATACAACGCACTTTAAATGCAGCTTTAAATTAAATGCAGATTTAAATCAAAGAGTACAATAATAAATTAGTTATATAAGGAAAATCATTAACGGTTTGGGATCATATATATTTCAAAATCATTTTTAATTGCTGTTATTCAAAACTAGCACTTGGCATTAGCAAGCTACCTGCCGCTGCACTTTGCACGGTGCACTTAGAACATAGTTATATTTTGATTGTTCCCGTTCCTGAACTCATTACTTTATCTGCCATCTATTGAGCTGTACGGACGTCATAGTTTAGTCCAGATAAATTATAAATTGGTACGTATGCATATTGTTTCTTTTAAAATTCCGTTTATTCAATATTACCTACACATAAATTACATTTTTAAATATTTGAATAATAAAAATATTATAAATTGTTTCCCACCGTGCCAAGTCAAGATCCTTGATTTGCTTATCTTTCTTGACTTTCACGAGGGTCTCGGCATGCGGGACAGCTATGCCAACACCACCACTACTATATCAGGCTTATTGAGCACAATAGTTCTGTCAGTGATGATGAACCGATCCCAGTACAATGTGATATGGCCATTATCGAGAACTGGGTCGGGCATACCTGTAGAAGGACATTTCCGATTCTACAAGAGTATTTCAGAGCAAGTTGCTGATGGATAATCTTATGTACAAGGTTGTGCCTTTTTTAACTGACTTCGAAAAAGGAGGAGGTTATCAATTCGGATGTTTGTATTTTTTTTTTTTTTGGAACGAAGTTACTTATCGCGCGTTGTGCCTTTCACAACGCTCGACGGAAAAAATTCTTACGAAAAAAGTTGTCACGACACTTTTTGCTATAGTAAAAAAAATAAAATTTTATTACAATTACTTTTGTTATAGTTGTTGTTATTGCTAAAGAGTTGAGTTCAGTTGAGCTGAGCTGAGCTGAGCTGAGCTGCGATGAGATGAGATGATGAAGTATAACTTCTTACGTGCGTGCGTGTGTGCGTAGTTAATAATAAAAAAAATATTATAAATTAAAAAAAATAAAATTATATTACAATTCCTTCACTAATTAATCGAAAGGAACTTCGTTCCATCCGGGTGTCCCTTGACACCTCTCAAGTTTTTTTTTTTTTATGTATGTTCGGGCATAACTCCGTCATATATTGACGGATTTGCAAAATTCTTTTTTTGTTCGAAAGGGGTTTATTCCGAAATGGTTCCATTTAAATTTCAAAAAAATCTGATGATGGGTTTCGGAGACAGACAACGGAACTCTTCAAAAATTGACAGCAAATCAACCGCAATTGCTGCTATTGTATATCTATGAATTGTTAACACAGTTTAATTGGGAACCACAACTAAAAAGTGAAAAATAAAAAACTTTTTTACAAAAAAATAGAACCGACTTCCAAAAAAAGTGCAAAATAACTTTAATTTCGGAAGTCGGTGTCAAAAAACGAAGACACAAAACAGGAACACCGACTTCCGAAATTAAAGTTATTTTGCACTTTTTTTGGAAGTCGGTTCTATTTTTTTTCTTTTTTTTTTTGTTGGAGTAGGAAATCATCCAATGACATCTCCCGCTCTAGGGTGGAGCGGAAGGGCGTGTCAGACTCTTACTGACTAAAACCCACACATGTGAAATAAATTGTTTAATGTGAATCATCTATTGGCGCGGCTTGGCAATTAAATCGACTCGAATACCGTGACGGAAACGGCAAGCGTCGTGCCACGTCGATGCCACTACGCCGCTGCTCTCCACTCCTTCTCCCTAGAAACATCTATGCGATAAAAAGTAACACAACACACAACTACAACAAGTTGTTGTTGTAGTTGTGTGTTGTAACAACAACAACAACAACTCCCATCGTCCCGTGACGGTCTACTTTATTTTTTGTTTTTCATCTTTTGGTTCGACACCCCAGAACTAAAACTAAATACTAAAATTATGCCCGAATTGATAACCCCAATAAAATGTAACATGGAATTTGAACATAATTGGAGGAAACCAAAACGTCATCTGTGTGTATACATAATTTTTGTTATTAGTGATTTTTCAAAAAGCGCTGAACTAATTTCGATAAAATTTATATGGGACCACCTCTGAAGAATGACCTACCAAACTAAAAAATAGAATAGATTTTTATGACTCTCATAAAAATCTATTCTCTTTTTTGTCTGAAAGCTGACGTGATCGAGAGGGTTCTTAGCTATATTTTTTTTAGATTTTCTTTTTGTGTCGAGGGTTACGTACGGTACGGTACTTAATTTTATTTTTTATTTTGTTATTTTATTAATGGTTTTCGGTTTACAGATTGAGTACCTATTCACCACACCGCTGCTTGGAGGTCTAAGATTAATAAGAAAGCTATTATTATAAATAATAATATGATAAGTCTTCGAACATTCGTTTTCCTGATGCTGACAGTGAGGGGGCTCGACTATGGTAAGTTTTGTTTTGATCATATTTTATAAACTGTTTCTGCTCATGGAAATAAATTTTTAAATGTACATTTTTCTCCAAGGAAGCCGTAGTGAATTCCCAAAAAAAAAAATTGGATTTAGCATACAAAGTTCGCAATAAAAAGACTACTTTTTATAAATTTTTGCATATCTTTAACCGTTTACGCAGCGCACGCAAAAGGTATTTTTCCCCGTTTTTGCCACATTTTTCATTAATGCTTCGCTTCTGTCGGTCGCAGCGTGATATTATATAGCCTTATAACCTTCCTCGATAAATGGACTATTCGACAAAAAATAATTTTTCAATTCGATCTAGTAGTTCCTGAGATTAGCACGTTCAACCAAACAAACAAACAAACTCTTCAACTTTATGACAGCGGCTAAACGCGTTAAAGCGAGCTTAAGGCGCTATTAGCTGCCGACGACCTTGAGTGGTTAGCTTGCGTGTTCTGCGCTGAGCTCACGTAACGCGTCGTATGTCCACCCAGTAATAGAACTCGCCCATCAAGGAGCGCTGTCCGAAATTAGACGCTTAAACTAAAAGACTGAGACTAAATTATAAATAATTAAATGATCTTTAAAATGGTGGAAGTTTCATAAAAATACGCTTTATGGTTTTTTTGTGATTCTCAGTTTTTTATCAGCGTTAGACATAACTTTACAAATTAATTACACTATGTTAAAAAAATATAATTTCAAATATTCTCAGAACAAATTACGACACCAATTGTCTAGAGTAACATGTATTTTTTTTAAGAAATAAGACAAGTCGTTTAGACGTGATGTTCAACCTGTGAAGCACTGCGACTCACTGGTGAGTTTGACAAAAAAAAAATTAAAGAGAAAAAAAAAAAATCGGCTGTCATCCCGGGTTGTCGTCGGGGTTCAATTTGACAACCCGGATTTGGCCGCGGGGGTTGAAGGGAAACCATTAAAAGTCGTATAACTGCGTCATAAACTTCGAAAACTGGGCGTTTAGAATTGGTGAAATCGGCCCTTAGAGACAGCTCGTTTAGTATACTTTAGTTATTTTCATAGTGTGATGTCGTACCTAAGTCGCAAAAAAAAAAACTTTTTAAGAGACAAATTTAAAGAGAATCAAAAATCAAAATCAAAAGTCATTTATTCAAACTAGGCTGAGAACCAGCACTTTTTGAACGTCAAAGTTCTACATAAAGACAGTCCCCCATAAAACGCCCGCCCGTCACCACTTCCTAGTGTTTTAGCTGTGAAGAAGAAGTGGCCAACAAACTCCCCAGCAACACATCTGTCTGTTAAGTTTTAAGAACTTGAATCTATATAATTATATACAACAATTTTAACATTATGTAAAACAGAAAAATAAATATACCTATGTCGTCTAAAATATAATCATAAAATTAAATAATCCACCACTTGCCAGCTAGCACACATTAATAATATGACTGTTCCCTCTCAGTATTTTTATGAGAATCTCATGTATGCACATAAAATATTAATCTGTTAAGATACAGTAATATCCATAGCATAAATACTAGGAACAAACAAAAATTTATTATACCTAAAACCAGGCTCAAGAAGAAAATAGGTGGTTCGTTTAGACGCCAATATATACGTTTCTATAATAGACTTCCTAGCCAAATTCAAGAACTAAGCATAATAAATAAATTTAAATCATTTATTAAACTTAAGCTGTGCCAGAAAGCTTTTTACACAATGAATGACTACCTTGAGGACAAAGAGGCAAGGGATTGAGCTTGGTTGTATAAGTACAAGCGGCTTTTGAAGGAGCATAATGCTGGGATGTAAATTTTGAGAGAATATTGGTGACACACAGTAAATGAGCTGACCAGGTTAGGAAATGAAGGACTTCCTTGGGAATCTTCCAGATAGATCACGCTAATAAAAGGACGGCCCGAGAGAAGCTGCCGCACGTGTTTGATGATTTGTCTTCTTCCACAGAGTTGCACTTCACTTGGGTCTTTGTATGTCACACTTGTGTCGGCCAACACGGACAATATAAAGTTTTTAGAGAGTTAGATATATATTTTAGCGGCTCGGCGAGGAGCGTTTTTTCAGAGCGGTTGTTTCGCAAGCGGTGCGGGTGAATATTAAATTAATATCTTATCAAATTCATATTACTAAAACTTGCGTGAGCAGAGCAGCTTCAAATTCATGAGCCATTGTTTTCATATGTACTTTATAGTACAGACGCCAGCAAAAGTCGATAAGAATTTTCACAACGTATTAGTTTGACGTTTAGTTTGACTTACGATCTTCTATTTTCAAGTTTTTGCCAACAAATGATTGACATTCACAATTTCATCAACTTAGCATAAGTCAAGATGGCCCAGTGGTATAGAGCACACAGATTGAATCGCAAATCAGTGTGCTGCAAGTTCGAATCCCACGCAATTGTTGACTTTTTGTATAACTAAATGTTTAGTAGGCCATTTTATTTTAACATATCCGTGATTATTCGTTAACAAGGTATTATATTGTGTTTACTTTCGTTTAAAACAGCTATATCTTTTAACTTGTGCCATCGCCTTATCTTAAGAATGCAGTGAACTCGCTATCAATTTTGTTGACAATAATCATGATTCTATTTTGTTTTTTATTCTTTTACCCGCACTGTTCTAACATTATAGTTCAATTTATTTTTCTCATCTAATTGACGATTATCTTGTGAGAACTAAAGTTCTTTTAACAGAAATTGAGGTTTATTTTCAATCTTCTTTTCGTCAAGAAAATGAACAATTAAGCTATGACCTCAATACATTCATTGTGACGTCATAAAAATAAAATGTTTACAAAGTCTAAATCAGACCACCTAGTCCAAGGGGGGGAGGGGGGGGGGTCCTAGTCTAGTTTTTTTTGTTGATTTGTTATTTGAGTGAAGTGTTGAGTGAGTGTATTGAAATTGTTTAATTATATTTTATTTTTATTAATATTTCAATATCCTTTCAATGTTACGTTATTCATATTATGAATGGTCTAAGTGGGTATACTTCCAACAAACAATCTTCCACGTAACATAGATAACGGTTACAAGATAACTTTTTTGTCTAGGTAACAATTCGACGTCACAATTCTCATAAATGTTTAATTTGTAAATATAAAGAATAAACATTTTTATTAAACACGTCTTTTTATTTCCACCTTACAACATCGAAAAGATGTAACAACTAAATAATTGCAAATTACGAATGTGATTCTTCTTGTGGTTAATAGATCATATTCGTAATTTGCAACTATTTAGTGCAAAAAATGCAATAGTATTTTTCATAGAAATAACAAAAAAACAACTATATTAATATAGATTGGGAATTTTGAAAGTAAGAAATAACTGCAACGGACCGACCATGATTTAAACTCGGGCTACGTTATTTGCGAATCCAACACTTAGTTGATACGGCTACCAGCACATGACATATTTGCGCGAATTTTATCAATGCAATGGTAAGAACAAGTCGCCTCTGTGACTGTGTGATGCGTATTCAATGGCACAGAAAAATAATAAAGATGTTTTTAAGCTCAGTGCGACGACAGTTCCTTAGTGTGTGTTATCTGTGGAATGTGGATACTCATAGTACACGCGCACACATACGCACGGAAGTATCGTGCTCGCTCGGTTCGTAGCAATGTAATCTTTAGCGTTCTTATGGACTTTTGCGGCCTGACTGTACATAAACACAGATGATTACTTAATTATTGTAAATGTGAGGACTATGTGGGTTATTGTTATTATTTTTCTCCTCTTTTTTACAGTAATTTTTAACGTTGTCTGATAGTTTGAGTACTTTTGCAGCCTACCCAAATGTCCTTTCTTTGGTATTGTTCGTCAAGTCATTGAGCTCCTTAGTGGTTTTAAGTTGAGCTATTTGACTATTGACAAATGCTTGCACTGACTGGACAGGTCCACTCAAATATGTGTGGTTCTTTCTTCAAAAGACCATTACAGACACAAAGCTGCATGGTCCTCATATAGCATAATGTGAATGCTAGAACTATGTATGTCATTATAATCATGTAGATTTTATGATTGTCTGGCAGTTTGAGTATATTTGCGGCCTATCCAAATGTCCTTAATTTGGTATTGTTCGTCGGTTCGTTGAGCTCCGCAAAGTTCTGAGTTGAGCTTCACGATAACTGACAAATGCTAGCACTGTCTGGACAGGTCCACTCGAATTTGCGTGTTGCTTTCCTCAAAAGCTCATCCCAGACATAAACGTACATGGTTCTCATGATTTGACCAGTACATATTGTATGGATTTGAATAATTTAAAAGAGACTTTGACCTCTGAGTTGTTTCGGTGTTTCTTCTCAGGGTAGTCAGCTAGGAAACACCAGCCTCATCTAACTAAAACTGACAAACTTACAAAAATAAAATCATTTGTCTTTTACATATCGACAAGTTTAAGACATTTATTGAGACTAAGATGACATTGCGACTTTAATTTTAAATTGTTTTAACACACTTAAATATAAGTGTGTCAAAAACGTGAATACATACACACACATGAACATTAAATTATAAGTTGTAATTCAGTTAAAATATTGAAGCCCTTGTTGGCAATAAACTATATTATTTCAGCGTTAAAATCCCTTTTAAAGTTTCGTCCCGATTCACCCTATTTTGATGATGAATAACCTAAAATATGGCATCGAAAAATTCCTCCTCATCGCTGTCGGCATCGACACGTTGTATGGCAATTATTATCCTCTATCCAAGGAAAAAGCCAGTCCTTGGATCACGCGAAGTGTCAACAAGGCGTTTAGATATTTCTTTAAACAATTTGTCAGCACTCGAACCCCACGATCCGAGAGTTTCAACCCCGAACGGCTCGAAAATATAATTCTATACCAACAAGGTTATTTTAATTCCGCCGCTCCCACTCACCCACAGCTGGCAGTCGCGCACGCTCTGCGGTAGTAGCAGAAGAGGCAATAAGATTGTCCCGAACTACTCTGCAGAGCGGCTTATGCCACTGTCTCTGGGATGGGCGGGTATGAGTTGGGGCAAGCGCGTCTCCAGGCATCCATAGCCTCGGTGAAGCACGGCACATCAAAATCAATCAGTAATGAATCTTGGATGTTCTTGATTAATTTCTCAGTGCCGTGAACCGAGGATGTGAAAGCCGGTAAACTAATACCTAGTAGTAATTTTGCGAACGCCGAGGCTTCCCAAACGGATGGGAGAGAGTAGCCTGAGCCCAGGTGCGGTCGTCCATGACCACATTTAAAATTGACGTAAGTTTAGGACGAATAATTTGATTATTTTTTTCCAAATGATGAGGGTGTTTCCATAAATGGGAAGAGCGAAGCAAATATGTCAAGGCCCAGTTATATGACTTCTAATTATTTTTAATTGAACATCACGTCTACACGACAAGTCTTATTTGTATGGAAAAAAATATAAGTTATTCTAGACAATTTCTCTCGTAATTTCATATGTGAATATTTGAAATTATATTTATAAAACATAGTGTAATTAATTTCTAATGTTATGTCTAATGCGGATAAAAAATTGAGAATAACGCAAAAACTATAAAGTGTATTTTTATGAAACCTTCACTATTTTAAAGATTATTTAATTATTTTTATTTTAGTATACGTGTTATAGTATAATACCTGTTGTTTTATGTTTAATAAATTAATAATGCTTCTAATTTCGGACATCGCTCCTTGATGGGCGCGTGACCTATTACTAGGTGGACGTACGACGCGTTTACATGAGTTCAGCACAGGACACGCAAGCCAACCACTCAAGGTCGTTGGCAGTTAATAGCGCCTTAATTTTCGAAACAGCAGTACGTAACGAATTAAAGTGATGGCCGAATGCATGTTAATTTGGAGTGCGTAATCTTTCCGAAATGTGAATGAAGTTTTTTTTTATATTTTTCGCGATAATATCGGGACAGGAATTCTCGTAAATTGGTGACCGAAAGAGACGAACAGAGCTTTTTTGAATAATTTCGATTTCTGGGGTTATTGCGTATAATTTTTAAAGTGTGAGTTGTCTGTCAGTTCCGTCAGATATGAAAAGTTCACAATTCGAAAGGTTGAGATCAAGCCATATGGAATGAAGTTGATTTTTTTATAATACCGTGTCTACATCGCCTCCTAGGGTTCCGTCAACGAGATACCAAACGTTGAATTTGGAATTTAGCTGTCGAATGATCGGGTGAATGGCTAAACTAAAGATCACTAGCCCGAGGGGATCACCTTGTTGACGGTGAACAGCGAATTGCAGAAGATTGTCCCGATATAATATTTTAGAAGGGTGTCTACAACACTGCCAAAGAAAACAAAACATTTAAAAAAATATATATTCTCAGCTGAAAGGGAAATGCCTAAAAAATGCCTGAAATGGACAGAAACTACTTATAGTCCTTAATTCTATTTAGAATAAAATAGGTATAATGAAATAATTCTAAAGTTTGTTTAACTGGGGTAAAAATATAACGATCATCATGGCGGTCGTGTTTATTTGACGAGAGTAAGTGACATTCAGCCCAGACAATCATCAAATAATCCTTATCGAACTATTTTATAAAACTAGTGCACAGTTATTATTAATTAAGTATAATTCGACCTATAGGTACCATAAATCTAATTAGAATAATATATATATGTTAGTAACTCAAGTCGCAAACGCAAAACCAAGAAATTCAGTAATGTCAAACCGTCACTAAAACAAAGGACATGTGATTCATACAGCCTAGATACGTTTTCTATTTAAAAAGTAATTGATTTGAATTAATAGAATTGACAAGCATATATTATTTTATTATTATTTATTTATATATATATTTTTTATTTTTTTTATTTTTTTAGACTTACGCTACATATAGGTCGTTTATTACTAAATTAATGATAACTGTGCACTAAATGTACAAAATAGTTCCCCATGGATTGTTTGATGATTCCTCTTTGAATGAATGTCACTTACCCATGTCAATTAAACACGACTTCCGTAAAAATGTAAGCGGATATCAAGTTAAATATATTTAGTGGTCGTTATAATTTTACCCTAGCTAAACAATCTCAAGAATAATTTCACTATACATATTTTATTCTAAATAGAAATAAGGACTATTAGTAGTTTCTGTCCATTCCAGGCATTTTTTTGTATGGCAGGTTTGCATTCCCCTTTTGCGTACATGTGTATTTTGGTTGACAATGGATGGTTAGCTAAGTGACGTCACCCGGGCCTTTTCTGAAAATGAGTTACCGCACCCCTGGGCACTCAGGCAGGGAAGGAACAGGAGTAGGTTTTAGTCAGTAAGAGTCTGACACACCCTCCCGCTCCACCCAGAGCGGGAGAAGTCATTGGTAGATTTACCACCCCACAAAAAAAAACTAAGTGACGTCATTCTAAATCCAATATGGCGGACTCCCAAAGGGGGCGGATTAATAATAATAATAATATCTGTCAACATACTTACCTAGCATTAAGTAATTTTGTGGAGATATAAATAAACATTTTTATTATTATTATTTCGTTTATTCATTTTTTAAACATATTAAATACATTTTTAAATATTTCTTAAAAAAGAATATATAAAAAACATTTAAAAATATAAAAAATAGTAGCCCACCGGTATCGGGAACAGGGTTATTATTATTATTATTAATAATAATTTATTATTATTATTTTTTTTTTTTTTTGGATTAGATAGTATGTGTACTAAACGATGTGCATGAGAGGATTGACATATTTTCGTGCTATCTGAGTGAATTCGCAAGAGTTTAGTTAAATTTGTAGATTCAGATTAAGATTATATAGTAGTTTTATATTTTTAAAGTTTAGTTTTTTAAGTATTAGCCGTAAGTTAATTTTTCAATTTGTTGGTTGGCTGTTTGGGAACCACTATTGTGTTGGGTGATCTCCTGTAAAGATAGTGTTTGTAAGTTTAATAGATATATAAATATTTTGTATGCATTCCCACGATATGGGTATTAAATCAAAAGGGTTTGCTTAGAAGAACACGAAAAATAAAAAATTAAGTGTGCGTTTTTATTTTAAGTTTAATAATTTATTTTTATATTTTTTTTTTATTTTAAACTACTGGGAATTATGTTTTTTTCAGTTATTTAAGAACGAGAATTGGTTTCTGCCTTACACCTTCAGGTCTCCTCGTCTTTGAAGTCAACTTTTTGGCTCTCACGATTATATGACTATGTCATATTTTATTTTTAGTTGGAGCTGGTTTAACGACGTTCAGTCCAGTAAAAATTGAATTTATGAATCGAGATCAACTAAACATTAATGTAATTCTAGAAAATATTCCGTGGTCGACCGACTACTACATTTTAAATTATGAGAATGGTAAGCTTTTTTTTTAATCCAACACTAGACAGTAAATTGGTGAGGCCGTACACGAAATTTTGGCCGATTTCACTGATTTACATGATTTTATAGATGATGTGAAGTATAAATATACAAGTTTTAATGCACAACATGAAAGATAATTTCAATAACGATCTAATGAATGAGCTAGATTCGAAGCTTGCGTTGCGTATTAGCCGTGATTTGGGTTGTTTTAAAAGATTTTTTATTGCCAAATTTTTGTAATTTTAATTTTTTTTCTCAAGAAATGGATTGACGGTGAACTGAAATTTAGTTTTTGCTGTCTTCATTTTATCAACGAGAATTCTAAATAGCCAAAATCAAAAGCAATTCTTTGCCCGTTTTCTCTAAAATTTGACTAAGTTAAATATTTTTGTACTCAAAATTTTTATATGAAAGTGGTAAAAAGTGATTCATACATTATGTAGACGACTTTTGTAACAGTATATTCTAATTTTTCATACCGTTTAGACGTCAAAACGATTCGTAATTATGTGATATTCTAAACCCTTTACAGTAAAAATTCACAAAACCGTCATCGGTTTGTGGTCGATTAATCGTATTTATAATAAAAATTTAAAAAAAACCTAGCTCAGACATTAGATTATAATTGAAATGATCTTTCATGTTGTGCATTAAAACTTTTAGAAATACATTATTTTAACTGTAAAGTCACGTAAATCAGCGAAATCGGCAATATTTCATGTACGGCCTCAACGTGATTCCACTAATGGTAGTTTTCATTACTGCAAGGAAAATAAAATGATTGCACTTCATTGCATCATTGCATTGCATTCAGATCGGGTGTTTATTCCTTGCAATGACTAAGTTTGCCCACTTGCGTCAAAATGCACTACATTGAGATAATTTCGATTTCAGGCTTTTGTGATTTAGTTTATCTACAAAAAGAAGAATGCAATGGTGAGATTTTTTTAATATTTATAATAAATCAAACTTGATCGGATGCTTCTTGAGAACTTAATTATAATCTGGTGATTTAATATTTGTATTTTTATTTTGCAAATCAGTAACCCTAGTGCAAATAGTATGCTACTAAATCATACACCAAAGACTTTTATTAAACAAAGAAATAATGAGGAGAAACGTCGTTCTGGCGCAAACCAATCGAATGACGTTGATCGAATAACAAAAGCTCGAAAACGTTTGTAGTCCGGTCAATTTAGACATTCGAAGGTACATAAAGTCCCAACAAGCTGAAAATCAGTAAAATTGTTCAAAACATAATTATAAACAATGTTTAAAAGTTCTCCATCATTCCCGTGTATGAAAAAAAAATTACTCAAGATCAAAGGTAAAAAAAATTAGTTTTTCGCGATTTTCAGCAAAACGGTAAGTTTTAACATAAAAGTACCTCAGAAAAAATTGTAGATCATAAAATTATCAATAAAAAATATATCTTTACTTTTTTCTTACGAGCCACCGTTTCTGAGATATAACGATTCAAAAAGTTATAAAAGTTGTTATCGTCATAATATGCACACGTTTCCACGCCACCTATGAGGTAGTGTACTTAGCGCGTTTTTTTAAACGTGGTTTCCCCAGTAGGCCTACTCCACGGGTCAGTTGTGATACTGTTTAATGTAAAACAATTGCAAAATAACGGAAATTTTCAAAGATTGGAAAAGATAAAAGCGATGTAAATTAAAAAAACAATCCGACTTGATTTTTTTAAATTGTTCTTTGGCATGCACAAGGCCGGTCGTGCTCTAATATTGAATCACAAACAATGGAGGATTCGTTTGATTCCGACGAAGTGTCATGCGATACATCGCTATTGACGCAATTCACTTGCATCCAAAATGAAGATGAAGAAGAAGCAGGAGAAAAAGAACAAGAAGAAGAACAAGAAGAATTTGAAACTTACGAATAAGGCGAATGAACTTCACCACTTTTTTTTAATTTACATCGCTTTTATCTTTTCCAATCTTTGAAAATTTCCGTTATTTTGCAATTGTTTTACATTAAACAGGATCACAACTGACCCGTAGAGTAGGCCTACTGGGTAAACCACATTTAAAAAAACGCGCTAAGTACACTACCCCATAGGTGGCGTGGAAACGTGTGCATATTATGACGGTAACAACTTTTATAACTTTTTGAATCGTTATACTTATCTCAGAAACGGTGGCTCGTAAGAAAAAAGAATTGATATATTTTTTATAGACAATTTTATGATCTACAATTTTTTCTGAGGTACTTTTATGATAAAACCTACCGTTTTGCTGAAAATCGCGAAAAACTCATTTTTTTACTTTTGACCTCGAATAAAAATTTTTCCTTACACGGGAATGATGGGGAACTTTTAAACGTTGTTTATAATTATGTTTTGAACAATTTTACTGATTTTCAGCTTGTTGGGACTTTATGTACCTTCACTCTCATTTTTTGGTCTAGATTGCCCGGACTATTGCTAGATTGTACTCGAAATCGACAAATGATGAGCGTGACAGTTCTGTTCATGCTTCGATGCATCAAAATCTCGAGATCGGCTGAGCTGATTTAGGGATGTTTTCTGGGTACAAAAATAATAATTCAATATAATCCGGAAGTTATATTATCAAAAAATTTTGAACACGTATTTTTTATTTACCAAACCAATAAAAAATTACAATGAATGTCGTCACGCAAAATTTTAACAGACTGTATCGTTTTTATTTTTTGTCGACATTACAAAAGATAAGTTACTTTTTAACAAAAAAATGAAACCGACGAAAAATAACTAAAAAGCAAAAATTAAATCTTGATTCTTGAGCTTATTAACATAAACCAAATTTTATATAAATTAATTTTGAGTCGACGCCAAACAACAAACTGATTTTAATTATCTAAATATATGTGCGTAGAAATAGAAAAGGCTCTACTAGTTCATCATTTTAACCTACTGCAAAAAAGGAGGAGGTTCTCAATTCGTCGGAATCTTTTTTATTTTTTATGTATGTTAGATACCCCGATTTCAATTTTTTTTTTATTAGTCGGAGGTCCCTGAACCGAATTGGAAAAGGGTATACTACTTCCCATTTTTATTTTTTTGGTTGAGAAATCATCCAATGACATCTCCCGCTCTACGGTGGAGCGGGAGGGCATGTCAGACTCTTACTGACTTAAACCAACCCCTGTTCCATCACTGCCCTGAGTGCCCAGGGGTGAGGTAACTCCATTTCGATTTATCCTTAACCTCTGGCCAGAGGGTATACTTCCCATGTGGTCCTGTTTAAATTTGGTAAAGATCTTATTGAGTATATAATTTTATTTGTGTTTTATATAAGTAATAAAATAAGGATATTTTGATTTGTTAGTTTAATCGATAGGGGAGCAGCACTTATGTTATCTGTGTAATTCTGTATCTGTGGCAATCTGGCAATACTGTACTTACTACTCAATAAACGGAAGTTTCTTTGTGCAAATAGAAAATCTCAGTTTCATTAAAAGAATCCTAAACCTTAACAGATCTGATGAGAAGACGATCGGACAAACACAATGAAACTCTTCAATAAATGATAGCAAACTTTCGTAATTGCTGCAATCGCATGTCTGTTTATTGTTTACACCACTTCATAACATAACATCACGCTGCAGTACGTTCTGAAGGGGTAAACAGATTTGTACAGTTCACCCTGATGCAACATTTTTTTTTTTATTTCACTAATTATGTGTTTTTGGAACTATCAATTCGGGCATAACTTTACTATTTAGTTTTAGTTAAGGGGTACAACAACTAAAACGTGAAAAATGAAAAGCTTTTTTACAAAAAAATACAACCGATTTCCAAAAAAAACACTAAAAAATGCAAAATAACTTTAATTTTAGGTTGGTGTCAAATAATGAAGGCACAAGACAAGAAACCCAAGCTTCCAAAATTAAAGTAATTTTGCGAAAAAAGAATCTTTAAAATCAGTTTATAAATAACGGAGTGAGGACTAAACATAAATAAATAAAATAAAAAAATACGGTCGAATTGAGAACCTCCCCTTTTTTTCGTCGGTTAAAAAATACATGGCCAATATTGTTTGGTTTACCTAACTGACGGACTAAATAGACTTTTTAGAAAACTTTCATAATTTCTGAATAAAAGAAGTTACTTTTAGTATTATGATCCTTGTCTTAGCAGACTGCGTAAAGAGTGCAAATAATAGTTATTTATGATACTAGTGCGGTAAGTTTGCGGTTGTTTTACAAACGAGTAAATGAATGTAAGTAAACTACCAAAAAAACAACTAACAGCAACAACAACCACAACTAACAACAACAACCAACAACAACAACCACAACTAACAACAACAACCACCAACAATAACAACAACTACCACCGACAACAACACTACCAACAACAACGACCTCCACAACCAACAACAACAACCACCACAACCAATAACAACAAACAACAATAACAAACAACAACAACCAAAACAACCAACAATACCACCAACAACAACCATAACTAACAACAACAACCAACAATAACAACGACCACAACCAACAACAACATCAACAACAACAACAACCAACAATAACAACTACAGCAACCACCACAATCATAAACAACACATAAAAACACACAACACATAAAAACACACAACACATAAAATAGATGTTTCACATCTGCCGGGCGTCCCGTGACGGTCAGTATTTTTTTTTTCTCGTAATGTGAAACTCCTTGATGCAATTCTTACATATTTTTTATTAAAATTTAAAAAAAAAACCGTAAAGGATACGCACGGCGCTATACAAAGGAGCGTGCTGTAAAATAGTTACTTAGGTGAGAGTCCTATTTTACCGCACGTTCCATTATATATGGTACGTAAATTTGAACTTTCTAACAATGTATGCAGGCTTCGTAAATGAATTTTTTTAACCAAATGTGTTGAAAAATTTATTTTGCACTCTGTACGTAGTCTTGAAATTCCATTTTTTGTGAACAAGTGTTAGGTTTATTTTTGTCAGTTAAAAGTAATTTGTGTCTATTACAGTACTTACACAAAAGGGGATTATACACCCGAATAACAGAACAATACATTTTACACAGGAATTGAATTCAACAGAATTCAGCATATATATACAATTATTTAGCAATAACAAGTTCTGTATCGAGAAAATGGTCATGCATGGCAAGATGCGTTCGAATCATAATTCAAGTGGTAAGTGAAAGGTTTAAGGGTCTACTACCGGCCAAGTGGCGCCCTCTTTGAATAAAAAATCGTAGCATAGCATAGAAAATAAATATTAAAGAATCCAACGTCACGTTTGTTACAAAGAGAATTAAGTATTTTTACGTTGTTAAAACAGGTCTCAGAATGTTTCGTATCCAAAGTAGTAGGCAAAAGTACCAAATACGGCCATTTCTGACACTTTTGATACGACCTACTACTTTGGATACGAAACATTCTAAGACCTGTTTTAACAACGTAAAAATACTTTATCCTCTGCTATGCTACGATTTTTTATTCAATGAGGGCGCCACATGGCCGGTAGTAGGGCCTAAAGACATTCAATATTATTTAGTTTAGTCAAATTAAGGTTTTCACCTCGGAAAGAGAGATAATAAGCTGGAAACTCGTATAGAACTTCATTTCGGCGTTTTAAAAGTTGCCTCACAAATCTCATAAAATCTTGTCTGCGTCGGAAGTATATTCAAGGTCAAATGTCATAAAAATCGGTTTTTCGCGATTATCTACGTATATATACAGCTCCAATGCTTTACCTTCACATTTTAAGGGGTAAAGGTAAGAAAAAACGGTTTTTCTCGATTATCAGGTTATCATTTAAAAGTGCCTGTAAATCTTTTATTTGAAATAAATGCTTTGAGTTACATTTGAATTATCTCTCATTCCGTGGTTGACCCCTTTTTTTATTTAGGGTGGGAAATCATCCAATGACATCTCCCGCTCTAGGGTGAAGCGGGAGGGCGTGTCAGACTCTTACTGACTAAAACCCACCCCTGTTCCTTCCCTGCCCTGAAAGCCCAGGGGCGAGGTAACTCTTTCGAATTTATCCTCAACCTAGTTTTGCTTAATTGTCTGGATTATAACAGCTCTCAAACTAAGCTTGCTTTATAAAGCATTTTGATGAATTTATTATTAGACATTGGGCTGATTTTTCAATAGTCAGATAACTTTTAACTGAGGAATAAAAATGGCATTTTGACAGTTTTTGTATAGAAATTATGTCAAACCGCAATTTTTATTCCTCAGTTAAAAGTTATCTGACTATTGAAAAATCAGCCCTTAGTATTGTTTTTATTGGCCTGACATTTTATTATTTGATTTTATTAAATTTAAATGTTTAATTTGATTTTAATTTAACAATGTAGAATTTTAATAAGTTATTTGATATTATTTTTATGATTTTTATGTTATGGCAATGGGCGTGAAATTACCTAAGTAAATAAAATTTTTTATTTGATCCGGATCACGATCGAGTTAGAAAGTGTCATATATAGTCTAGGCAACAAGTGTGTTTTGGTCAACTTTTTTTTTTTTTTTTATGTATGTTCGGGCATAACTCCGTCATATATTGACGGATTTGCAAAATTCTTTTTTTGTTTGAAAGAGGTTTATTCCGAAATGGTCCCATTTAAATTTCAAAAAGATCTGATGATGGGTTTCGGAGACAGACAACGGAACTCTTCAAAAATTGACAGCAAATCAACCGCGATTGCTGCTATCGTATGTCTATGAATTGTTAACACAGTTTAATGGGGAGCCACAACTAAAAAAGTAAAAATAAAAAACTTTTTTACAAAAAAATAGAACCGACTTCCAAAAAACGTGCAAAATAACTTTAATTTCGGAAGTCGGTGTCAAAAAACAAAGACACAAAACAGGAAAAAAAAAAAATACAAACATCCGAATTGATAACCTCCTCCTTTTTCGAAGTCGGTTAATAATAATAATAAGTTTATTGATACTAAATACCTATGTCAGAAATAGTAGTAAATAGGGTACAAAAACAATTAGTTATAGAAAGGTGTCTGGGATGATGGAAACCCTGCCTCTAAACTGGGGGAAACCTGTACCTTAAGAGACAGTGTTCTACTGTTACTTCGTGCACAAATAGTCATTTTCATCGCACCTTGTTCGTAATGAACCTAAATAGAAAAAAATACTAAACCTAATTATAAAATTGCATGTTAATGATTTTTGAAAACCAGCCAAGTGCGTCGGGTTTCGCACTTTTAGGGTTCCGTACTAAATATTGGTATCTGTTAGTAAAATATACGTAAAAATAAACATTATCACCATATATCAAGTTCATAAGTCAATGGGAAGTTAAAAAATTCTTTGGAACAAAATTTTGTGACTGTCGACGGACAGACAGACACACGGACAGATGGACAGACAGACACGTGAGTGATAGCAATAGGGCTCCGTTTGTTTAATCGTTATATTATATCTAAATTAATAATATTATTTAGTAAAAAATATTTTTACTGAGCAACTTGTCCACATGTACTATGCTACTATACAGGTTGTAAGGAACAAGATACCGCAAACTTCGCGAAAAGGTTACACCTAATGTCAGTAACAAAATTATGATAGTCATTAATCTCGGTAATGATCGATTACAGAAATTGACATTTTCAAGCACGCAATGTATTGTGAACAATGCGATCTCAACGCTTCGCAATGAATGTAGGCGCGCGCGAGCGCGTAGTACGTGGTAGTGCGTAGTTACCTACCACGTCTTATACACACAGACACACCTGTGTCTGTGTATAAGCGTTGCGGCGCGATCACCTGGTCGCGCCGCTACGCGCTTTTACCTAAATACATTTTCTATTTTGTGATAAAAATACATTTAAGTCGATGTTTCCGATGTTTCCGATCGATGTGATAAACTACTAGATCAGATACTTAATAGACATAAGCGCATACGTGCGTTAAACGTTTAAAACGACAAATGCGTATAATGTTCCGTGGCACCTTTAACTGTTTATTCTAATGACGACAACATTGATATCACATACATTTTGAATCCCTCAAGAATACTGAAGATAAGGTTAGATAAAGATTAGGATCGATACTAATAATGATGCTTGTAAGTACCTTCATTGCGCTCCAGGAATGTAGGTATAAAGCGCCTGCTACACGGTCACCAATCGCGTCCCTACAGAAGTGACCTTGGTGATTGGAAAAAGTTCTACATAAACGTATTGAAACACACCTCAGTGGTATTAACTTCTTTTTCGAACGTCAGTACGGTTTCCGACCTAGAAGCAACACCCTTGCAGCTACCATAGACTTAATCACCAAAATAAAATCAAATATAGATAAAAAAAATATTGTGCTCGGCGTATATATTGATTTAAAAAAAGCTTTTGACACAGTCAGTCACAAATTGCTGATCAAAAAATTAGGAAGCATCAACATCAAAGGTCCGGCACTGGAGATAATCAGATCATATCTAGAAAACCGATTTCAAGTAGTCAAAATAGGAAATGCTCAAAGTCAACTATTACCAATCCAATATGGGGTTCCGCAGGGGTCATTATTGGCCCCGTTGCTTTTCGCAATATACATTAATAATATTCACGAATTAGGTCTGCATGGTCATGTAGCTCTTTACGCGGATGATACATGTCTTTTTTACTTCGGCTCCTCTTTACAAGACTTAATAACAAAAGCCCAGGAAGACCTCAATAAGCTACTCTCTTGGTTCCAATATAATCTCCTAACAATCAATATCGCTAAAACCTGCTACGTCATTTTCAAAGCAAAAAATAAAAATATCCCACCCCATCAACCATTACAAATAAATAATGTAGCCCTGCAAAAGAAAAACTGCGAGAAGTATCTTGGCTTACGGATGGATAGCGCCCTGACGTGGAAGGCACAGATCGAACACATCAGAACAAAATTGTCATCACTTATGGGATCACTTCGGCGCATTGTCCGGTGCCTGCCGCGTCGGGTTCGCTACGCCATATATAACTCCCTTGTGAAACCACACCTGTTATACCTTATCGAAATCTGGGGGAACGCCTCCAAGACTAGTCAAGCCGATCTTCAAATAATGCAAAATAAAATTATAAAGATGCTCTTCCATTATTAATTTTTAACACCCACCTACAAAATATATAAACAAACGAAACTAATGAACATAAAACAATTATATATTTATCATACTTGCATGCTTGTCCGAAAAATATTAAATAAATCTCTCCATACTAACTTATCCTTTGTACGGTTGAAACAACAAACACAGCGAAGTTCACGCCGAGCGAGTATTTTAGTTCTACCCAAGACAAGAACGAAGGTTGGCAAATCAATGTTTACATATGCAGGCGCAGATATTTACAATAAGCTACCGTCGTCCATTAAAAATGTAAGCTCCTATAATGTATTCAAAGTACGACTTGCTCGACATGTAGTCGAAAAATATAGTTAAACTCCAATAGCAGCCTAGTTGGCTGCTACTGAATGCATTATAGAAGTACCTACCTATACAAAAAAAAAACGAACGATGAATATCCTAGTAACATGTACTATTTTATTGTATTTCTCATGTAAGTGACTGTAGTCTTTTATGAGAATAAAATTTCTTTAAACACGATTTTGAATTTTAAAATTTCGTAGGTACAGCTCTGCCGCTCGCCAACCACGAACACCTCTGTCGGGGATGCGGTTAGCAACCGTGTACTTAACTAATGAACCAACTCACCTTAAAGTTCGTTCATTTCTTACGAGGGAGGCGCCTACGTGCTTCATGCATGAGCATTTTCTTGGGCACTGAGTTTCAAAACCACTCAAGAAGCAAAACAAAAAACACACACACTAACAAACGGAAAATAACTTATGGTTTTGATAACTTTACGATAACAACATAAATTCGCGACCGACTGTACATCCGTTTGCGATGAACGTAAACACGGAACTAACAAAAATTCGTCGTCGGCGAAATGCTTAAGAAATAAAATTTTATTTACTGTCGTAGGTACGCTTTTGAAAGTGCCGACAAGCTCGTAGACCCCATAGATCAATAAAATTGATAGACTGTACAATCGCATTAAGTTGTACCTACTTACTACTCACTCAGTAATTATTTCGATGTAGGTATACGAAATGTAGGAATGTGTTTTAACTAAAAGAGTAAGTAACGTTGTTGTATTGTATTACTTAACTTAACTTTGTTGATAACAAAAATGTATCTAGGAATTATGTCGTTATCAGTAAAGTGTAACACATTTTTTTTAGATCTTCTTTACTTATTTCGATGAAGGTTTATAAAAATAACCTCCCCTCAAAATAAGTTCAAATAAAAGTAGTCAATGGGATATCAATTTTTGTAGACACTTAAAATGCCTAACGTGTCTCGTCTGTTAGATTCATAGGTCTGTGTGAGCATTTTCCGACAAAAGAACGTCGGTGGTCTTTGGCCGATGTTTCGTGCATACCTACTGGGCCCGCGATGACTTCCGGTGAACTTAGGAAATCGGCTGAGCAGGGAGCTTCTTGTAATTTAATTTAAATTGCGTTTATTTGCGAAAAAAGCCAACTAATTATTTTTTAATTACAAATTTCATTGAGGTAGATAGGTATAACGATTTTATACAGTTTAATGTAAAAAAAAACGCAGATTTTTTTTTCTAAAATTAGGAAAAAGCCGACGAAAAATTCCAACGCTTGGGGTCCAGATCATGTACTGAATCCCTGGAACACGTATGTGCGTTCATGTACCATACACCCTGTATATGAATATTGCAAGTGTGATAATTGTTAAACTGTTAATCTGATATTTTTTTCTTCCTTGGAGCTATTCTTGAAAGGGTTTAGAATAGTTCCGCCTTGAAAAAATTTAAAAAAAAATGTTTTTTTGTTTTTATTAACAATTTACTTAACTGCAAAATTAAAAACTTAAATTAATCATTGTAAAAAAAAATTAAAGGAGTTTTCAAAATCACAATTACCTACTTTTTGAGATATTTGCAAACCCCCTTTTTTAATTTCAATAAATTTTGCAGTTTTGCCGGTAAGTTTTTTTTTTTTAATAATTTAGGTACATGCTATTCCGTATCAAATGACACTTGGTTCATACAGAGTGTAGAAAGACACATCACAAAGTCGTCAACTACGCATACTGTAGGTACATCTAACAAAGTAGCTTTGAGCAAAAATTATTGCTGGGAAACGACTTTTATTTTAAGCTATGAAAGAAAAGCTATTTTTTAATAATAATAATATTCCACAACTATCACACAACGCCATCAAGTCCCAAGCTAAGCAGAGCTTGTGTTATGGGTACTAGACAACTGATAAACATACTTATATATTTCTAAATACATAAATATTATAGATAAATTACACAGAGACACAGAACAAATGATCGTGCTCATTACGCAAACATTTGTCCTGGGTGGGAATCGAACCCACGACCTCCGGCATAGCAGTCAGGGTCACTAACCACTAGACCAACAGGCCAGTCAATGCGCGCAATGTAACGCAAACCTAGGCAAGCGGAGTTTAACCCCGCCCTCGCTCTAAACCGTGTAGGTACTTGTTGGATACGTTTGATATTCATTGCGTTTTTGTAACTTCAAATGAGTATTTCTTTTTTAAATCGAAATTTCTGGTAGTGGTAGTTTGGAAAAAGTTAAGGAATAACACTAGGAATTCATTTTCGTAATAAAGTATCTATAAAAAACAACTTTGACCTTCAGTATCTCCAGAACCAGTAGATTCCAAGGTATGGTCTAGTGGAAAAAAGTGATCTAAATAATGGGTAGAATATAACTTTCCACTTCGGAAACTATTTTTACAACCGATATTTTTCCGAGAGTGCTGAAAAAAGTTGACCAAAAAAGCACTTATTGACTAGACTAGTAGATCAGTATAAAATCTAGTTAACGATTTTGTATGTTTCAGACACTAATTTTCGCACGGAATGTTTGAATAATGGTGACACCCCTTGTCAAATTTATTTTGATTTCGACCATAAATGTGTGGGTATGTATATACCAATATAGTAAAAATCTAAGTTTTATAACTAATGTATTCGCGAACTAGGGGTTATTGGAAATTTATTCCTTTCAGAGGAAAGAGGTCGTGGCTAAATAATAAGAGCCGCATGGGACGATCTTCACGGTTAAGTACCCTTTTCAGGGTCGGTTAGTGGATGGGTGATCATCCGTTACATACCGAGATTCCTGCGGGCCTCAGAAAGCATTATGATAAATGATAACTATGATAAATGATTTCATTTTGTAAATAGGTCACGTCAATGTATTTTTTGTCAGCTTAAGCTGATCAGGCCGATGTGTCCTAGCTGACTAAACTTTTTTTCTTTTTTTTTTTGTGGGTTGGGAAATTATCCAATGACTTCTCCCGCTCTCGGTGGAGCGGGAGGGCGTGTCAGACTCTTACTGACTAAAACCCACCCCTGTTCCTTCCCTGCCTGAGTGCCCAGGGGTGCGGTAACTCATTTTCAGAATTTATCCGCTACCCCTAAGTATAGCTGACTACCCTGAGACGAAACACCGAAACAAACTCAGAGGTCAAAGTCTCTTATGATGTCCATACAATCTGTACTGGTCAACCATATGACAACCATGTTTACATTAATGTCTGAGATGAGTTTTTGAGGAAAGCGCCACGCGGATTTGAGTGGATTTGTACAGACAGTGCAAGCATTTGTCAGTTATCGTGAAGCTCAACTCAGAACTTTAAGGAGCTCAACGAACCGACGAAAAATACCAAAGTAAGGACATTTGGGTAACTCGCCGTCCGATCAGTACCAGGCCCGAGAGTCGACGGCGCGTAGTGTTCCACGCGCGCCTCAAAGAGTTGTCAGCAAACATGACGGGGCCCGTCATGGCCGATGCCTGTCCAGGACTTGAGGATAAATTCGAAAGAGTTACCTCGCCCCTGGACATTCAGGGCAGGGAAGGAACAGGGATGGGTTTTAGTCAGTAGGAGTCTGACACGCCCTCCCGCTCCACTCTAGAGCGGGAGATGTCATTGGATGACTTCCCACTCCACAAAAAAAAAAAAAAAACAAAGGATATATGTATACAACGTTGATGTGACAGAGGGGCATTAAATTAAACTACATATACTATACGTGTTTAGTATTAATTCGATACGGTATAAAAATAAAAATAATAATAAATGAGGTTTTTTTTTTTTCAAACAAACTAAATAGCTTACAATTCAGAGTAAAACGCAACCACCCTTTATACCATACTTTATACCCATTATCCTTGTTTGCATTGCCATCTTATAGCGAAAATGTACTTGTGACTTGCGTGAGAACGGCAACAACGCGTCGTATCGTAGGTTATACTCAGATTTATCGTTTTAAAGTGCATGACCTGTGCGTATAGACATAATCAGCTGTTAGGAAAGATACATCGTGTTCAAACGAGGCCAAAACTTAAAAAATCGTTTGTGACTAAACTACTGCTCCGATTTAATTGATTTTTGGTACAGAGCTTGAAAATAGTACCTAGTATAGGCAGTTTAAAGGAAAGCCCCTCTGTCGTATCAACTTTGTATATGTGGGCCGCAAAAGTACTGAAACTGTCAGACATCGTTAAACAAATACTGAAAAAAGGAAAAAATAATCGACTTCGTCCTCATATTTACAAAAATGAATAATAAATATAAAACCAAAAAAAAAATACTTTACAAAGTAAATATATTCATGTCAAAGAAGAATATAAAAAATAAAATGTCATATAAGAAGAATGAAGAATATGAAGTCGTGGGACCCGGCTGTCATTTGTACATCTTAGACTGTTGTTTGGGGTATCGTGTTACCCAGTTACTGGGTTGTGGAGGTAGGCAGTAACTCCATGTAAAATACTGGTATCCAGCTGCAGCCGGTTTGTCTGTAAGCCGACCCCAACATAGTTTAGAAAAGGCGAGACAGATTGATTGGTTCTCTAAAGAGTTTAAAATAGAGTTTTAGTAGCAGCTGAAAGTGCGGAAGGAAATTCCGTCAGGCGCACGACTTTTTAATCAATCAATGAATTAATCATATAATTTATTTGCAGAACATGGGTAAATACATAGATGGTACATAAATGTTCAGTTAAATTTGTTTAAATTTTTCACATTTATGTAAATTTTTCACATTTATGTAATTTTTTAACATTTATGTAAATTTTTTCACATTTATGTAAATTTTACACATTTATGTAAGTTTTACACATTTATGTAAATTTTTCGCATTTATGTAAATTTGGTAACAGTTATGTAATTTTTTCATTTCTTACAGACGAAACACCCACTACTATTGATTGCAGACATCAGATCGTAAAACGTGAGATTTACAGTTTTCTATTTTGTTCGTCTCAAATCCCGGAGTTAGCAAGAGTGACAGTAAATCAATGGTATCAACGGTACAGTGACGGTGTGTATCATTAAGTATTTTTGTTTAGTGTTGCGCACTCGTTCTTAGTGCCAAAGACTCCCTAGCATCGGAAATCGCAAGCTGATTCCCGCCGTAGGTCGGGCTTGCGGACGGCGTGTAATGGGTAGCTCGCCATCCGGTAAGAACCAACAGGCGTATTCGCTAACTCAGTTGACATCAATTTGATAGGCATATACAGTACATTGCTCGGTGGACATCGATTTATAATAGGCACTACGGTTTTCCTATACGTCAGAGCAGCAATGTACGGCAAAGTGCCTATCATATTGATGTCAATTTAGTTAGCGAATACACCTGCAGGTCCGAGTCGACGTCGCGTAGTGTTCCACGCGCGAAAGAGATGTCAGCAAGTAGGGGCGGGGCCCGCTAGAGACCCTGCTAGGGACGGGGCACGCTAGGGATGGGGCCCGCTGGGGCCGACGATGCCTGCGAGGATCGCGGGAGTGATTGAAGGAGTCACCGCGGCGCTGGCACAGGCAACTGAAGGAACATGGTTTTAGTGAGTAAGAGCATGACACGCCCTCCCGCTCCACCCAAAACGGGAGAAGTTACTTGATGAAGACCCACGAAATGAAAAAAAAAAGTCCCAAAGTTTACGCTTTTCTAAGCCTAAGCCACGTGTCCGTTTGTCTGTCTATCACGGGGCTGTCATAGATAGCCACTATAAAGCGGAACACATGTATATGTTATGTGACATGTATGTGTTATACGGCCGCAATAAATTACAAAATTAATAAATATCTAAAAACACAAAAATAAGGTCGGTTGGGCGGCGTTGTTCTTATATCTACGCATCGGATTTTGACTCGGTTTTCAGCTTCAGTTTTATAATGTTTCTGGAAAGTTCAAGAGTACCTACTTCTATATATTATATTAGGTTACCTATGAAATCAGCGGTTTGTATGCAGAATTTTAAACAAGTTGCGTTTTTCATACTAACATTTTCTTAATTTATTTAACAACTATGAACACTTATGTTTTAAAACTTTTATGCAATAATGTTTAAAAACTAAGATAACGTATGCCACTTAGATTAAGCAACAAAATGAGAAGAAAAATGAAAAAATGGATGAATGAAAAGCAATTGCATGTAGCTGAGATGAGAATGCTAAGAGCGATGTTTGGTGTTACGCGCATGGATAGAATTAGGAATGAGTATATAAGAGGAAGTCTGAAAGTGGCACCGCTGACTGAAAAATTGTGTGGAAATCGGTTGTCGTGGTATGGACATGTGATGCGGAGGAATGAAGAAAATGTCGTGAGGAAAGTCTTGTGTATGGATGTGGATGGCTATAAGAGTAGGGGAAGGCCAAAGAAACGATGGTTGGACTGTGTGAAAGAGGATATGGGTAAAAGGGGGTGACTACAGAGATGACGACTAATAGAGGAGTATGGAAGAAAAGACATGTTGCGCCGACCCCAAATAAATTGGGATAAGGGCAGGAGAATGACTTAGATTAAGCAACAAAAATAAGTTTTGTATAAGTTAAAACAAATAATAGTCATTTCTGCTAACAAAAAGAGGAGTCATATTTTTGTTTGTTTATAAAACTATAAGTAATAAGGTGTTTTTACTATTGGCAGTTGTCTATAACGGTCATTATTCGAAGCAATTGATGAATATTTTAATTCATAGAAGTGACGAGGTTCTCTATTTGTGAGAAAAAAACGCCAATTCCATAGGTGCTTAACCTATGGAACCACCGTTACCCTTCTTTCTTTCTTCTTCGTTTCCTTCTTCGTTCCCGTCTTCCTTTTTTTGTGTTAGTTACACCATTTATAACTCAAGAACGGCTGGACCGATTTTAATTTTCTTTGATTTGTTGGATATGTCTCCGCCCCGAATAGCAGAATAACTATTAAAAAATCGGAAAAAATAACGAAAAAAAAAATATGAAGAAAATTCATTTTCTCATACATTTTCTATGGAACGAAAAGTTCTAACAAAGAGGATGACAGGTAACGATTTCGTGACCGATAACACTTTGATTGTTCCGTATTCGCCACTACTTTCCAAATCATTCAAAACACATTACAAATATTGCAATTCAGTGAAATCCATCAAATAAATTTGTGGATTACTGATACTTTACAATTTAAAATCAAATCTTTGGTCATCTACGTTCCTTCAAATCAATCGACTGTGTAACAAACGAAGAGCAAGCAACCAACTATCCCACTGAATTTTTAAACTCATTGGATTTGCCTGACTTGCCACCGCACAATTAACAATCAAAGGTTAGCTCGGTACTCATTAAAAAAAAGTCATTATGCTTCGAAATCTAAACCAACGAAAACTATGTAAAGGAACGCGTTTGTTGGTGAGAAAACTTATGAGCAATATCATTCTCGCGACGACACTCAAAGGAAAGTTTAAAGTTGAAAAAAAATTCAGATGATCCCAACCGATATGCCCTTCGAGTTTAAACTAATACAAATTCCGATTCGTCTTACGTTCGCCATGACGATAAACAAATCACAAGGAGTGTGGCCTGTTTCATGAAAAATAATGTGTCTCTCACGGTCAGTTGTACGTGGCATGTTCACGGGTAGGAAAATCATCTGCTATGCTACGAGTATCTATTCGTTTAAAATAGCGTCACATGATAAAGACCCTTTGGGAAAGGAATATTGAATTGTTTACGAGGATAGGTCTCATACTTATGTCAGCGCTCTTTAAAAGCAATTATTCATGACAATTAAGATGTCATGGGTTCTAACAAATTCTATGAAACATCAACGACTCATTCGGGCAAAGTGCACGTTAGGTGTAGTAAAAAATAGTGTCTTGGCGACGCAGAGCCGGCCCCATGCTGATTAGTAAAAGTTGGAGCAGACAAGCGTCATTATAAGAAAAATGAGAGTGTGTGCGCTGGCGATGGAGGCGAAAGCTATGGGCAGTCGAGGAGAGACGGCGTTGAGTCCGGGTGAGGCGCAGGTCATAATTGTGGAGTTGGGAGGCCTATGTCCAGTGGTAGTCTTAGAAGTACTAACTAGTATTGTTATTAAGTTAAATATAAATGGACTAGTCCAGTTAAGTTAATTAGTATTTAAAGTGTGTGTGGTTACGTCTCTGAAGAGATTAGGCAAGAGTATTAGTTTATACTTGAATATTATAAGTGTAGTTTGTAATTTTTTCACGAGGAAAGGTCTGATACTTGTGTCAGCGATCTTCGAAAGCCATTATTCATGGCAGTTAATATGTGACGTCCTGTAGAAATTATATGGAAACAAGAGCGACTCATTCGAGCAAAGTAAATGTGAAGTGCACATGAGTGCAGTAAAAAAATAGGGCTCGGCGACGCACAACCGATTCCACGCTGATTGAGGATATGTCGAGGAGACAAAGTGTTTTGGGAGCGTCATTAGAAAAAAACTATATTGTGTCCGCGCGGGCGAGGGGAGTCAGTGGTGGCAGGCGATTGAGGACAGTGGTGTGCTGGCTGAGCTGAGGTACGAGTCTGGTAGACTGTACAGTATTTTGTAAGTGGTTTGTAGACTTATTCTCTTCAGGGAGCTAATTGGGAAGTGCTAACTTAGTTAATTAACTAGTCTATAACCTAAAATGTGTGTACCTATTCTGATGTGTTGTTGTTCTTGTAGGCAAATCTGTGTGTAGAGACAATAGGCTAGGCAGATTAGTCTCGTATATTAGTAATATAATAATACGTCAAGTTAATTATAACAGGTATTTAAGTACAGTTTGGGAGAGTGGTAGCAGGCTGATGGGCTTGAGGCTTGGTGAAGCGTAGGTCATGGTCGAGGAGTTAGGAGGCCTATGTCCAGTTGTAGTTTTAGAAGTACTAGTATTGTTACTAAGTTAAATATAAATGGACTAGTCCAGTCAAATTAATTAGTATTTAAAGTGTGTGTGGTTACGTCTCTGAAGAGATCAGGCAAGAGTATTAGTTCATACTTGAATATCATGAGTGTGGTATATAATAGGGTTTAAATATCAGTAAGTATAGTGTAAAGGTACCTGTGTGAATCTCGGTGGCTGTGATCGTGAATGAATGGGTGAGTTTTGACTGTTTTATGCGAGTATCGGTTTATTAATAATCATTTATCTTAGCGTAGCGAGACTATTTCTCTATTCTATCATATTTTATAGTTACTGCTATATTAACATATTTTAATATGTATCCATGTATATTTAAATTCACACCTTGGCAGATATTTGTCACTGGCGTTTGGCAATAGAGAAGCTGGAGGGTGAGCAGTTGATATTCAGGCTTAATGGCCACCCCGTAAGTGGGATTGTGGGATTAACTAAACGCTGGTGATAGTTACTGCTTCCTATACTTAAGGTCTAGCTCAAAATGCTTGCGTAGCCCTTGGTTCATACAAATTTCCTATGGGGTAGGTTTCACCACCTAGGCTTCACTGGGTTACACAAACTAATCGTTCTCTAAGAACGCTAGGTAATCGTGTTTCGTTAAACCAACCCTGGGCGTTTTGTAGGCCTATATCTGAATCGACACTGTTTGGCGAAACACGAGAATTGGATGGCATCAGCCTCTAGGCTGCACCGTATATCCACGAACTGGGGAGTTTAAGGAAATGTGGAATGACGATTGAACCACTTTGGTGTGCACCAGGGATGTCGCAATGAATTCTGCTACAGACTGAGTCCGCGAAGCACTTGTGCAAGATTTGTGTGACCTTAGAAAAGGGGTAAGCTAACGTAATTGGGTTGTTTACATTTGTACGCGTTTAAAGTCTCCTAAAACCTAAACTTGTCTTCCTCAACGGCAGGTGGAACTCGCAGTTCTCTGTGTTAGAGTTGTGTAAGACAATTATATAGAGCATAGGGAACGTGTTCATTTAGAATAGCTACAGTGCCCAAATAGTGGTCCTGTTGCATTAGCCCTAACTGTACACGTATGACGAGGAAACTGTTCCATGTCACTAAATGGGTTCCTAGAGCGCTAAGCATATAGTTTAACGTAACTGTAATGTTGGACTTCCTAAGCATAAAGCGTGACGCACCCACCTTATATAATGCACTTTGCATCCCTCTTGTCTCATTAACTTCATACCTTGTTGTTATTTTGTTTGTGTATTACTAACCGTGAATTCCCAATATTAATCTCACCTTGTGTCCGCTCCTTGTTCCCTAGCTTATATAAGTCGGAACAAGGAGCTGTAGTATGGGAATTCACTTCGAATAAACGGTGGCGATTATCCATGTAAGGAATTGTCGTAAATCCACAAGGAAGGGCGGGGAGTGGGCTCTTTCTCTTCCCTGTAAGGAAAGCCGTATCAAAACCAAATTATACATCTATTTAGGAAAATCGAAAATTTTAATCAGCCTAAGGTCATTTAGGAACAGTCACACTATCAACTTGAAATTTGGAATAGTTTTAGATGACGTTTGCCCAACAATTTTGCTGTTTTTTTTTTAAGTTATACTTCTTTAGGCGCGTTATGAAAAAATGATGAGAGTGAAATTTTAAGATGCGCATCACTGTCACAAAATTCACAGGTTGAAGTTAGCTAGAACCGGCACCCTGAAGTTAGCTACGGCCTGTGGTTCATGAAGAACGATTGTTTTCCTTTTTTAAACTTTGTGACAGTTTGGTTTTTTATCTTGTTACGCCAAAAAAGTATACTTAACTTCTTACGTGCGTATATAAGTACGACACACACACTTTTTTTTTTTGCAACACGGACTGAAAGGGGTCTTAAGAATTCGAAGTGGGGCTACTAGGGATATGAAAGAGCGCTGTTTGCAAATTCTCAAACATTTTTTCTTGTCTTTTCGACTGTTAATAAAAAATCTAAAAAAGAATACCTTTCCGCCCTTATCTTCAAAGTTTGCATAGAGTAAAATCTGAAATTATTCTGTGTCATAGAAGTTTATGTAAGGATTACAGGAAAAATAAAACAATGTCTTTAAATAGCACAATTTTTCAGAAATTATCAACAAAAATTACATTAGTTCCAATGTCGCTCCACTATCGCTCAAGAGATGACGCTGACCTAAAACTGCAAAATTATACACCGCAAAAAAAAAGTGTTAAAATTCTCTGACGAATTAGTAACATATCCAAAATATTTATTTATGATGGTACGGAACCCTCGGTGCGGGAGTCCGACTCACTCTTGATTTTTTTAGCTACACTTTTACGCCTCCTCCATACGAACATCAACCACTGCGCCTCCGCTCAGGATCTGTTGCTCCAGAGCATGGCACAGTAGTCGATTACTCGTTACTTCACCGTGGTCGCTGAGCCGTACTTTACCGCCCAGGGAATACTGGGTCGAGGACCTGAGGGGCTCAGTGACCCTAATTTCGTCAATCACCGCCAAAACCCCGCCGCTCGAGGGTGTTAGGAGGGGACGGGGTTTGTTACAGCACGATTCGGAGAGTAACACAATACTCACATTTATAATTTTAATATATACTTTTCATTTGTTTAATATAATTATGTATGTCGCAGCCATCTGGTTGAAGTCTCAACTCAACGTTTAACAACTTGGCGTATCGAAAGTCAGTCCTTTGAAGATGACTGACCAAGAGTGAGCTAAGTGATTCACTTCAACTTAAGGCGCGGTATTACCTCAATAGTAAAAAAAAAATGGTTTCTTGAATAGTCGAGTATGACGAAATGCAATGAAAATATCCTTTGCAAAAAACACAGTGGACAGAGAAGAGTTTAAAGAAAAATTTTAACCGAATAGAATAGTAAAAATAGTTTGATGTTCTCAATAAAAAATTTGGTAATTGCTTCACAAAAATAAACTTTGGCGTCGAACATCTCTGTATTTTCAGCGATAACAAAAAAGAAAGAAAAGAAAGAAACATTGTTTATTCTGCACTAATTCATCGCACATTACAGAAAAACAGATGAAATAATATAAACATACAAGAATGCTAAAAGCCTCGTATTCACTGAATGTAAGTCTTCTGTTCATTGCCTAATAGTCAGTAGTCAGACAACAGACAACAATATTTTTTTAAAGAATTGAATAGAATCAGCATTTTATTAAAACTTAGACCGGACAATTATTTAATTTGTTGTGTATATTCTGAATAATCTAAAGAAACCCCGTAAAATAAATGTCTATTCGCATCGTCAACACAATTATTATGTACAATTCTCAACCTTATTTGAAGGTATCTCAAATCGTAGTCAGTCCGCGCCTTAAATGAAAATTGATTATTTAATAGTGATTAAATTTATTTCAAAAGCGTAGTCGCAATCAATTGTTTTAAGAAAAAGTTACCACGAAGTCATGGCGGAACTTCGAACCCAACCTATCCGAGTCGGGGTGCCCCAGGTCCCGAACTCGCTTCGCTCGCTCTTGCATCCTAACATTGCCTTTTGTATGTTTTATCTTTTGTTATTAGTATGTTTTGGTTTCGTATTTAACGTAACAATACCCACCATATCCAGGAGTACTGGTTTCTGGATAAAGACCTCGATCCAATTGTATACAGAAGTGCGGCGGATAATGACGAGTATTAGAGAATGAATCGTATTTGAAAATTACAGGTACATTAATTGGGACTACACCAGCGGTGACACTATCATCTTCATACATGCTACCAACATTTATCATTACAAGAACTGAGCAATTTGACGAAAACACTTTTATTTCTTACAAAATAAATATAAATCGTTGGAGAATAAACGTAACTTCTGAGGAGTTTAAGGTTAACTTATTACCATATTGTAAGTACATAACTATTCTTTGATACAAATATAAACTCCCAATTTCCCAGTCTCGACCATACAATGTACACTCAACAAAATGGATAGTGTAGCAAATTGTTATGATTGATTATAGGTAATTAATTGGGCGTCTATTCAAGTTATATTTTTTTTATTATGTGTCGTATAAAACGGCTATGACACGGCAAAATACAGTGTGTGTGTCTTAACAATAAAAAACCCTGCCTGTACCTGGAAAGATCTTGCAAGTCCTTTGTGTTTACTTTGTAGTTTGTTTCAGATGAAAACCATGTTGAGAATACTATTAGATATTCGGAATTTGATCAAATAAATTTTACCTGCTCGATGAGTATTTCAAAATCATTATTCAAAAGTGAGTATCCTATAATTACCTTGATTTAAAAAAAAAAAAGAACCCAGGATCCACGTCAACCAGGGTCGCGCGAGAGTGTTTGAAAGGGCAACTGAAGGAACACGAATGCGTTTTAGTCAGTAAGAGTCTGACACACCCTCCCGCTCCACCCAGAGCGGGAGAAGTTATTTAATTAATTCACACCCTGAAAAAAAAAGAAAATGGATGCAAATCAAGCAATAATAATAATAGCCTTTAATTCAGATAAGAGTACATTAAAAAAAATTCTAACATTAACAAAATTTCAGAGTAATAAAAAATAAATCTGTTAATTTATGTAATATTGACTCCGCAACTCAAATCTGTTTGTCGTTATTGACAAAGGTATCCCCCAGATGTCTCCTTATCTCCCTATCTTTGGCTGCTCTGCTCCACAAACCAGCCACCTCTTTGATTTCGCCTTCCCATCTCTTTAATAGCCTGCCTCTCTTGCGTTTAACATCACTTGGGTACCAGATCTGTATGGACTTGCTTCACTTCTCTTTACCTCTCACGGTGTGCCCTTTTTTTTTTTTGGAGTGGGAAATCATCCAATGACATCTCCCGCTCTAGGGTGGAGCGGGAGGGCGTGTCAGACTCTTACTGACTAAAACCCACCCCTATTCCTTCCCTGCCCTGAGTGCCCAGGGGCGCGGTAACTCTGTTTCGATTTATTTATCCACAACCCCTGGGCAGGTGGCGTGCCCCTGGCAGTCACACCCTGACTAAATAGTTTGTCCAGTTTTTTACCAGGCATCTAATACACAATAAATAATATTTTACAGAAGAAGATGCTGCTAGACTTATAGGATGGATAGACCCGACAGGATACAGGATCACCACGTATAATGAGACAATTCGTTCCTTTATGTTCACTAAGAGGGACAGTGGTAGCAAGCTATGCTGTTTACATTACTATATTGCTTATTATTCGTCGCATTACCAAGTGGAACGTCAGGTCAAAAAAACTACTTTATTAATATATAAGGCAATTAAAAACCAGGATATAGCAAAGGGTAAGTGTTATATTTAACAGTAATTCCATTATACGCTTTTAAAAATGACAAAGATTCAATCACTTCCAGATTTCTACACGATTTTCCTGTCGAATCGAGATTGGCTTTTTAATATTATGCAACTTTGAGATGATTTTAATGAATTCTTTAGGGAGTGCCTCCGCAGCCGGCGCCGTGACCCGAAATTGCAGTCGGTACCCACTTAGAAAAAAAAAGCGAAAAAAAAAGATGATTCCTAAAAAAAAAAAAGTTATCATCAGCAGATCAAATTGTATGGGAGGTAAACATTTTTTTTGAGAATTTGTTCAGGTTTTCTTGAAGAAAGTTGTTCATATACACTGGTCAGCAAATAAACCGAGCCACCCGCTACCTAGGAACTCTGATTCAAAAAGTATAAAACTTACAACTATCAAAGTTATACCTACAAAAAGTGCGTTTCATGGTGATTAAAATGACTACAAATTAATTCGAAAGTACCGTCAACTCACATTGTAATCAAGCAATAAACACAATGCTAACGATTTGCTCTGTTTTCACCAGAGTTTGAAATTAGCGTTCTTTTTCTCTACAATGAGGGTAGTCGGATATTTCTTATCATTTCTTTAGTTTTTGTCCATAGTTTGCTCAGACGCGTGTGTTTTTGCTACTTTTTTCGATTAATAATGGATACAACACCTCAGGAAGCAGCTCAAGCTGTAGCATTACTTCAAGCAGGCATTGCGCAACGTGAAGTCGCTCGAAGGCTTCGAATCAGCAGATCTTCGGTGCAACGAGTTTACAGACGATACCTAGAGACTGGAGCATTCGATCGCCGTCCAGGTACGGGCATACCTAGGGCTACATCAGCAGCAGATGATCGTTATATCCACCTTACTGTTCTGCGAAATCGCCACCTCAACGCAGTTCAAGTCCAACAAAGTCTGCGTGACGAACGCCAAGCGGTCATAAGTTCAGATACCGTCAGAAGGAGACTTACTGAACGGAACCTGACCCCAAAAAGAGCTGCAACAGGCCCAGCATTAACGGTAGCACACCGTCGAGCACGACTTGAATTTGCTCGAGAGCATAGGGATTGGACATTAGAGCAGTGAAGTAATGTACTCTCCACTGATGAGACCAGGGTGAGTCTACATGGAAGTGATCGACGTCAGAGAGTATATCGTCGCCCTGGAGAACGTTATTCTCAGTGTTGCATCGAGGAAACTGTTGCTTATGGAGGAGGATCTGTAATGGTCTGGGGCGGCATCTCGTTAACAGCACATACAGCGTTAGTTTTCATCGAACCGACGGGCCGTACACGTGGACTGACTTCTCATCGCTACATTACTGAAATCCTCGCAGACCATGTGGTACCTTACGCAGGATATGCAATTGATGCATGATAATGCACGGCCTCATGTTGCTCATGTGGTGACCCAGTATCTACGCGACGTCAGCATTCGTACGATGGACTGGCCAGCTCGAAGCCCGGACTTGAATCCGATAGAACACTTATGGGATGAGCTGAAACGTCGGGTTCGAGCCCGAGTACCTGCTACAACAAGGCTTCCAGAGCTGCGAATCGCAATTGAAGAGGAGTGGAATACAATTCCTCAAGATTTTATCGTCAAGCTCGTAAGGTCGATGAATACAAGGATGCTGGCAGTTATCCGAGCAAGGGAGGGTTTATTTGAAATAAATGCTTTGATTTGATTTGATTGAAACAGAAAAATCTAATTTTGATTGTCTAGGGTGAAGTATTATTATACACTTCTGGACACATCTATTGGCCCACCTTGTATTTTCAGTTTCGTTTGGTCCTAGCTAAAATTTTATATTAGGTCGAGCAAAAAGTTTTTATGCAGTTTTGAACCTGGCACATTCACAATTTCATTCAATAGTCTATTTTTTAATTTCGAACACAGAATTTAAAGAAACTAAAGACAATTTGGAGCCTGTTTGTTGATATCAAACAATCGAATACTAAGAAAACTTGGTTTTATTGGTTTACTTGGACTTAATTCTTGAAAAAGTGATTGATATCTTTGGTTTTGCAACAAACATTACTTATTCTTAACATTAAGGCGAGGTTCTATCAATAATCTATGGATACTTCACCTGAAGTCGCCGCCCAAGCTGTGGCACTTATTCAGGCCGGACACAGCCAAAGAAACGTGAGTGCTCAACTTAATTTAAGTCGATCTGCAGTCCGAAATGTTTATCGGAGGTACCTAGAGACTGGCGGCTTTGTTCGTCGCCAAGGAAGGCCACGATCTCGGGTCACAACTGAAAGACAGGATCGATTCATCGTGACGACCAGCTTGAGAAATCGTCACCTTACCTCCATTGTGATACAAAACCAACTTCGCGACTTCCACGGAGTATCTGTGAGCGCTCGAACTGTTCGGAGAAGGTTAAAAGAACGCGATATGGTACCACACAAGCCAGCTAATGGGCCCAAACTAACGCGAGCCCACCGAACAGCGCGCCTTCATTTCGCACGCAGTCATTTAAATTGGACACAGCAAGATTGGAGCCGTGTACTCTTTTCTGATGAGTCTAAAATTGTGTTACATGGCAATGATGGAAGGAAGAAGGTCTACCGACGTAAGGGAGAGCGTTTCGCACAATGCTGCTTTGAAGAGAGGGTTGCTTATGGCGGTGGCTCATGGACTGTCTGGGGCGGTATATCCGCGAGCGGCAAAACTCAATTTGAGGTTGTTACAGGACCACGGCTGCCAACATTAAATGCTGAAAGGTACATTCGTGAGTGCTTAGAACCTGACGTGATACCATACGCGGACTATGTGGGCCCAAATTTCCTTTTTATGCATGATAATGCAAGAGCCCATGCGGCCGGGATCGTCAGGGAATATCTTCGGGATGTGAACATCACAGTTATGGACTGGCCAGCCAGAAGCCCAGACATGAACCCCATTGAGCACATGTGGGACGAGCTAAAAAGACGTGTTAGGGCTCGTCAGCCAGTTGCCCAGACGATGCAGGAGTTGAAAACTGCCATAGAAGAGGAATGGGAGATGATCCCTCAAAATTTCATAGAGCGGTTGATAAACTCTATGCCTAATCGTATGAGAGCTGTGATAGATGCACATGGAGGCAACACGCGTTATTAAATTAAACCTTTATTTGATAAAACATGTTTTTTTATTAAAAAATCAATTGCCTTTAACAAGGCGCATATCCGACTTGTTAGGCGTAGCTCCATGTCGTATGGTATTCTGAATTCAAATTTAAAACAATACGATCGAAAAAGATGGTAAAATGTATCAGGTTTAAAACTGCATCAACAGTTTTTGTTCAATCTAGCAATCATATTTCGGTAGGGGCCATCGAAACCTAAACTCTAAGGTGGGCCAATAGATGTGTCCAGAAGTGTATATTATTCACTGATTTAGAACTAGATTTCAATTACCTAAATGTATTTTTTTTTTTTTACAAAAAATCGTTTTTCGGTTAATCGATCTCAGATCGCCATCCCAAATCTGGTACATTTGTAGTTACATCACAAAAAAAAAAAAATATAGCACTCTTATTTCCTGTTGTAAACTGACCGCGGCCTACATACATATTGTATGGAGCCAGCAATTTTCCAACGGCAAAGATAAGTTTGTTCGAGATTCGATTCCCGTGATGGCCGAACTATTTACATACCTTCAAGTTGGTACGAGTCCGACTTGCACTTGGCCGGTTTTTTAGTTGTGCGTCCCATGGGGCTGCTGCCCATTCTCTGGTGAGTCTCTTAGTCGTCTCTCTTACGACACCCACGGGAAGTGATGGGATGATTCTATTCTTAACGTCCGACACCATACGAAAAAAAGAGAAGCTCTATGAGCTTTTAAATATTAAAACTTTACCAGTAGATTCTCTTAACACGGTCAATACATACTTTACCACAGTTGAAGGTACCTACCCTAGCGAACTGTATCCTAAGTAGATTTGATAAATCAGAGCAGGATCTGGCTTTAATGGCGAGAAGCAATAATTCACCAGTTAATTCAATTATCTTTGTTCCAACGGACCCACAACAAGTAACTGAATTCGTGCTTGGTATGAGGTCACACTGTGCTTCTGGTAGGGACAAAATTTCCGCGGAAGTAAAATATCGCATCTCTGGCTTATCCACTTTCTCATCTATGTAGTTCACGTCTAGCAAAACCTTGCCCGCTATTTTCAAACGAGCAATGTATGTCCTATATACGAGTCAGACGCTAGGGATAATCATACAAATTATAGACCTATCTCTTTACTGTCAACGCTGTCTAAAATAGTAGAAAAAATGTAAATAAAAGATTGATGTCCTATCTAGAGCAGAACCTGTTACTCAATAAAAATCAGTTCAGTTTTAGGTATGGAAAGTTCACTAAAAGCGATGTTCTCAAGTTGACAACAAGGCAGACCACACGCATAGATAAAGGTGAAAGGTGTGTTGGAAACTTTTTGGATCTCCAAAAAGCCTTTGATACTGTTTCCACAAAAATATTACTGACAAAGTTTGAGAAAATACAATACACAGGCATACGAGAGCTGGTATTAGATTGGCTTAGGGACTCTCTTCCGGACATAAACCAGACTGTTCGGTTGACGATTTTGAGAGTAATAAATGACAACTGCACATTTGGAATACCACAAGGTAGCACTCTTGGGCCCACCTTATTTATTGACCTTTTGACTGCAAAACATACACTGTTCATAAATTAACAATCTGGCTCAAGCAATACAATTATGACAAAGAAGGATGGCGTGTTTGGCCCCATATTATTTATAAATTAACAAAGAGCCATTCACTTGTAAGTGTATATTTATTATAAATGAGTGTTTATAAGAGGATTATATAAAAAGTATTGAGTCACTAGAAGATGGGAATCAAAAGTTAGAAAAGATTTTTATTTACTTAAAAATGAGTCACTAAACGCACGGTAACGCACCATGTTATTGTGTGGCAGTTACTAAACGCACCATGTTTCGAATTACATTCCAACCTACTCATAATATGATTTATGTTGTTACTATTGTCAACGTTTACGCTTGTCTTTTTTTAAAATATAATACATGTAAAATATAATAAATAAAACACATAAGTTAGTATTAAATATAAAAGTTAAAAAACACATTTATATTTTTGAATAGAAATATGCAATACTAAAAATAATAATTATAAACGATCATTTTTGATAACGTAGGATGGAACGTTATGCTAAAAGCTGGTGGTATAATGACTGTGTCAATTTGTCAAAACAAAACAAATGATTGTTATTCCATTGTTTGTTTTCAACGGCTAACGTGGGTGGTACTGTTCTATGCGATTTTGTGGATTATTGACGACTTGGCTTTACTTTTGGACTGATTATTATTCTACATACCGACTTAGACAACAGCTTTTACCTTTGGATTCCGATTTTTACATCGTTTGGCCTTAGTTACCCGTTAAAATGCGTTGTGTGAATTGTCAATTGCGCATTGCTCGACTACGGAGACATCGTCTGTCCGACGAAAGTGCTCAGGTAGTTGAGAGAGTTCAAAGATGGGTTTATCCGCGTGATGTCAATTAAACTTAAATCTACATAAATTCTAACTAAGCTGAGACATCGTCTCATCTAGAGACTATGTCTCAGCTTAGTTTTTAGCCAATAATTATTATAGTTTCATTCGTTCTTCAAATTAGTCAACCTATGCTATATTCTAACTTTAGTTCCTAGCTCCCAGACGTATTTTTTATTTTAAGTAGGCAAGTCTAGATAGGTACCTCCTACCTATATATTCTCCAGTCAGATGCAGTAACCACTACAGTGTATTTCTATTCCGATTGAACACCTTTTTGATACTAATAAGCGTTATTTGATTAGTTTTAGGTTATAACGCTTTAGCTTGCGTATCTTTTTTCTCCCATCTTCTACAACTTACTGCCCATTGGCATTTTTGCTAGTTTTATAAAGTTCTATCACTAGTTATAAGTTTCCATACTGCACGTTACTCCTGACAGTGGGTCCAATTCTACATACATTCTCGCCAGCCTCCTTTGAAATGTTAATCTCCCACTGGCAAAAATAAATTATAACTTCCACACACTAGCACATAAAACATAAACACACGCTTCACCACATGTTTAATGCTAATCATAGACCTAAATATTTATATTATATATAACCTTAATAAATACTTAAACAGATGAAGATACTGGTCCCTATAGTACAATTAGCACTGGTTTAAGGAACCAGGGGATTCACTAAAACTTATTATTTTGAATTGACTAACGACAATTCATAAATTCCAGTTGATAATACTAATGGCGTGTTAGGAGTGCGAAATACTAAGACTAACGACGAGTCCGCAGTAACAGATTACAAGACTAATGACGAGTCAGAAATGCCAAATAGTAAGACTAACGACGAGGCCACAGTAACGGATTACAAGACTGATGGCGAGTCAGGAGTGCCAAATAATAAGACTAACGACGAGACAGGAGTGCCAAATAATAAGACTACCGGCGAGTCCACAGTAACGGATAATAAGACTAACGAAGAGTCAGCAGGAGCAGTTGGACTAAGCATCGGCGTCGTGTTATTGATAGTTCTGGGCATTGCTGCAGCCTTGGGTTTTTTCATATTATTAGCATTATGTACCAAAAAATGTCACCGTGTAAAATCGAACACAGAAGAACCACCTCAGTCTTTCAAAGTAAGTATTTACATTAACTTTCACTTTTTTTTTTTAATTTTCGGACACTTTAATACAGCCTTACACATCGAATTCGACGTCACAATCTTGTCCAATCGGAGAGGGTCCATTTTTGTTAGAGCAATATCTGTATCACAATATGATTGTTATAATAGAGTAGTTTCGTAAAAAAATGTGACAGATTACCAAAAAAACTTTTTTACAAAAAAAAACAACCAACTTCCAAAAAAAAATACACTAAACATTACTAAATAACTTTAATTTCGGAAGTCGGTGTATGTATTTTACTTCTTCGTTATTTGACACCGACTTCCGAAATTAAAGTTATTTATTAATTTTTAGTGTATTTTTTTTTTGGAAGTCGGTTGTTTTTTTTTGTAAAAAAGTTTTTATTTTTCACTTTTTAGTTGTTATACCCCAGAACTAAAAACCCCAATATAATGGAACGTGGAATTTAAACATTTGGAGAACACCAAAACGTCATCGAGGTAAACGTATTTTCCGTTTTTGTTCAGTTTCTCAAAAAGCGCTGAAGCAATTTCGATAAAATTTATATGGGACCACCTCGGGAGTATATTCTTTCAGATAAAAAAAAGAATTGTAAAAATTGGTTCACAACTGACGGAGAAATCGCGTAACATACACACAAAAAAAAAAACATACAGACGAATTGAGAACCTCCTCCTTTTGGAAGTCGGTTAAAAATAATGGACACGTATTGAAACGATACAGTAGGTAGGTACGTTGAAATTTTTCGTGACGACGTGTTACACTTTTTACCACGAAGTGACGTAACAAACCCCACTCCTAAACTTTGATGCGTTTTATCTTTGACATTTTTTATTGGTTTGGTAAAGCAAAATATAGGTAAATATGTGTCCAATATTTTTGGGATAGCGGTAGACAAACAATAGATCGAGGATCAATCAATAGTCGATCGATGGTCGATCGACGATCCATTGTGTGATTCATGAGGAAGGTTTAGATGTATAATTCATGCCCGTGCAAAACTGGAGCGAGTCGCTAGGTAAACAATAAATACATTGCTATATGCTGCTGTGTGTGTTGCTGTGTGAGTGTGTGTGTGTGTGTGTGTTGGTTGTTGCAATGTAAGTTTCTCAAGTTGTATACACAAATATAACCTTAAAAAAAATCAGCGTCGATCACAGGTATCACTATGTGCATCGATTTATATTTTTGGAATCACCTCAACGTAGAGCCCTTTATTTTGATGACAACGCCAAGACACAACAAAATACGACTACAGTCAGTGTTGATTCCACTCATCTCAACATCGCCGCGCGCCAGCGGCAGAGAAAGAGGGGTGCGGGGACAGCAGCTCACCAGCCAGCCGACGCCACGACAGTCAGCTGTTGCACTCCTTCACGCACGGCTGCGCTTGCGCGTTTTAATAACAAGTTTTAAAAACTGAAACTTTGTTTCAGGTCAGCCAGCCCTTCTATTTGAATCTCTTATTTAGAAGGGAATGCCAACAAGAGATATTCGCCCGGGAGCATATTTACGAAGAGATAGATTAGATTAAGGGCCGATTTTCCAATCATCAGCTAACTTTAGTTTGAAAAATATATCGGGTGTAAAAAGACAGTTTTCGAAGCCGAAAGCCACAGAACCGCGATGACTAATAGTCATTGCGTTTTTGTGGCTTTCGGCTTGTAACAATGCGGCTTAGAGCGAAGGGGCGGGGCTTAACTCCGCTTGCCTGGGTTCGCGTTACATTGCGCGCAATAAAAAATAGTTTTTTTTTATATAAATAAAAATAAAATTCGTTTCCTAGCAATAATTTTTGCGCAAAGCTACTTTGTTAAGGGCCTACCTCCCCATAAGTGGCGCCCTCATTGAATAAAAATTCGTATCTTAGCCTAGAAAATAAAGATTAAAGAATCTTATGTTGCGTTTGTTACAAATAGGATAAGCTATTTTTACGTTGTTAAAACAGGACACAAAGTGTTTCGTATCCAAAGTAGTAAGCAAAAGTACCGTTAATCATCAAACACCTTAAGCTCTTTGTAACAAACACAACATAGGATTTTTTAATCTTTATCTTCTGCGCTTTGCTACGATTTTTTATCCAATGAGGGCGCCACTTGGCGGCTATATGCGCCGCTAAGTGGCGCCTTGGTGGCGGCGTGATGTGTCTTTTTACACCCTATAGATAGGCGCTTTGACAACTTTTGTACGGTTATGTCAATTAATATTAGTTATGATAAGTATATGGTAAACCACCTTATCTAAGCTTCAAGTCAAAGTTGACAGATAATGGAAAAATCGGCCCCTATATGATTAATTTCTTTGTAAGTATGCACATAATGCGGACGAAGGTTACAATTTTTTTCTTAATATATTGATAGATAAGCCTAGTTATATAAGTTTTATTGAATGTATAAGTTATATTTAGAAGTAGGTATTTAAATGCGCGAAGTGTTTTTTTTTAAGTATATTATTTTATTTTTATCATATTTTTTTTTGTTTTATTGTATATATAATTATAGATAGTTAAGTATTTTATAAGTATGTGAATAACTGTTTTCTCAATTCTAAGTATGTTGTTTAGTAACTTTTTTTTATCTAAACTTAAAATATAAAATTATTATGTCGATTAAAACACGGAAAAGTCCAAGACGTAAACTTGTTTGACATCTCTAACTCAGTTCACAGCTATAGTCGTCCTTTTCTCGCACTGCTTTTTAGTAAAAGATAGCGATTCTAATTTTAGTTTAGTTATTGAACAAGAGAATCGGCACCACTGTTCAGTACATTGCTGCTTTGACGTATAAGAAAACAAAAATGGACTACGTAGTGCTATTATAATCGATGTCCACGGAGCAATGTGCTGCAAAGTGCCTCTCAAATTAAAGTCCACTGAGTTAGAGAATACACCTGCTGAATCGACATGCAGGATTATCTCCAGACTGAGAAACTTTAAATTTTGAATGTTTGTGGGTGCATTTATTTTACAAAATGTTTTACAATCTTCTATTTATAAACTTGCAATTTTTTTTTGTTCGGGTCAAATTTCGCAAATTGAATTAGAACCACCTCCTGTTACACTGCAGAGTTAAATTTTTACATGTTGATTCAGTTCTTATGATTTTTATGGTTAGCATGACCTGAATCAACATTCAGAATTAGCTCCAGCTAGAGGAACTCTTCAACGGCTAACTTTTACCATTAATTAATATTATACATGCAAAAGTTAGGAGGAGCTCGTGGCTAAAGTAATAACAGCCGCACGGGTCGATCCATCAGGTTTAGCTACGCTTGCCGGGGTTGGTCCATGGATGGGTGACCATCTTTACATACTGAGACTCCTCCGTGCCTCGGAAAGCACGTTAAGCCGTTGGTCCCGGCTGTCAATCGTGGATCTTTGACAGTCATTATGAGTCGTCAGTAGCACGAAAGTCTGACAACCAGTCTTACCAAGGGGTATCGTATTACCCAGTAACTGGATTGTGGAGGTCAGATAGGCAGTCGCTCCATGTAAAAAATACTGGTATTCAGTTGCATCCGGTTAGACTGGAAGCCGACCCCGAGATAGTTGGGAAAAGGCTAGGCAGGTTTTTTATACATGCAAAAGTTACTCTTATCTTTGTTACCTTGTCACACCTTAACGGCTAAATCATTTTGTACGAAACTTGGCACACGGGTGGACTATGACATGGATTGGCTACTTGGGTACTTTGTACTCCTGTATGTTCAAACATTTCACGCGGGCAGAAGCTTGGAACTAGCTTCTAAACCTTCTAGCTTGGAACATAAAAATTAAAAAGTAAGCTTACCAATCATGATCCCCAGAATGATCGCCATATTAGATACGGGTAGTTCAGTGATACTCTCAGACTCTGGGCAGATAAGAGTCTTAGATACGTTATTGAGCTGAGCGAATGTCAAACCTCGGAGGTCTGCTGGTTTCTTGCATCTGGAAGAGAAAAACGGGTCAGTTTGAGTGTCCAAGGAATTTTGCTTTGTTTAAAAAATACTCTTTTTAATAGGGAATGCCTTGTTGCTTTAGTGATCGCAAGCGTGATAGCTTTAATAATTGTATTAATTTCTAGAAATCACAAGTCAGGGCTTTGTGGTTTTCCATGACCTACTTCTTAGTAGCAGCCTGAGAGAGATTGTATTGGTGTGCACACTTGATAGCAATAGGTTTTCTTTTTCATTTTTTATCATTGATAAGCTCGCGTTTGACTAGTATCTCACCTGATGGTAAGCGATGATGTGGTCGAAGATGGAGCACGTTTGCCTAGAAGTAACCTATTCACTCTTGAGTCCCAGGTTGTAGCTATCAGGAAACACAGACTCTGGCAGGGAATTACACTCCTTAGCCGTACGCACAATGAATGTGTTCCCAAAACATTTTGTGCGTGAGGGTAGGATGTCCAACATGTATCGGTGGCACATGGCCGTACGTCTTGTGGTCCGATGATGGAACGGGCTTGGCGGAATTAAACTATGCAATTTCGCCGCACAGTCCCTGAAATGCAACTGATAGAAAACCGACAGGCTAGGAACTCGGCGTCGAGGCTCAAGGCTTAAGAGCTTCGACTCAACGAGCATATCATTGCCGATGATCCTTTTGGCTTGTTTCTCAATTAACTCAAGCACATCAAGCTGATATCTGGCAGATCCATCCCAAAAATGAGAGTAGTACTCCCTACACGATTAAACTTGCGCTTGTTAAAGTTTGAGCAACTCTTCCGGCGTAAAGTACCATCTCACCTTTGTTAGGATCTGCAACTTTTTGGCAGCCACTTGAGCCTTTACCTCTATGAAAGGACCAAAATTGAGGGTAGATGTTAACGTAACACAAAGAAGCTCAAGTTGGTCGGTTATCGGCACGGTTACACTTTGGAAAGATGGAGCTGGGTGGAATTGGCTCCTTTAAGCAGAAAAAAGACACGCTTGAGCAGCATTGAACCGGACCAGATTGGCATCGCCCCATTCAGAGACAGCCTGTAAAGACAAGTTCAAGAACTCAACTATAGCCTCTCGAAGAGACTGGTTCTGCGACCCACCAGCTTGTGCATTGGATACGTATCCCTCAGCAATAGTGCTGTGGTCTGCAAACCCAAAGGTTTGTAGACCACAGCACTGTGTCTGGTCTGATTTTAGCAGATCATTAATATGCAGCAAGAACAATGTTGTCAAGAGCACCGACCGCTGAGGAACCCTGGCATTAATATCCAGCAGTCTGGACGACCAGCCATCTATGACCACTCGGATAGACCGATCCCTCTGGAAATCTGCAATCCAATCACACAATCCGGCGGGTAGACCGAAGTAAGGAAGCTAACCATTAATGGCTGATCTGTCAGACAACAGACACAAAAGAAATTCTATTGTTCGTGGTCACCGGTGACCTGCGTGACAGATGAGGTAATAAGGCTTTCGTGCCGGACCCTGTCAAAGGCCTTCGAGATGTCAAGGGAGACCGCTAGTGCTTCCCCGTGTTTCTCGATGGCCTCATTCCAGATGTGAATGGCATTCGGTAGAAGATCCCCAGTTGACCGATTCTACCGACCGACCGATCGGCGGAAGCCGTATTGTCGATCACTAAGGATAGCACTTTCCCGGTCTCATACGAAAGGAGGAATAGGTGTGTCAAGATCAGGCGTACTAGTCATTAGAACAATAATAATTGCCGGTATCCCATCAGGGTCACAAGCATTGTACACGTCTAGGTTACGCAGTACCCTACGGACATCCTTCTGATGAATGCGAATGTTCGACATACTCGACTCGCATCCATTAAGACAATTAGGGGACCTGGCGTCACCAGGATCCAGACGTGAAAATTCCTCAAACAGATAGGCAACCAAGTTTGCTTTCTCCTTAGCGGAGTGCAGCGTCTCATCGGGTTTCAACCGACTGCCAGGGAACAAAACACCTTACTACTAGATATATGAAGCAAGTTTGTTCTAGATTCGGCGGTTAAACCGAATCCTCCGCAACACCTTGCAGGTCTTGACAGCCCAGTTGAAGGGTAATTTCATTAACTTTGCGCGTACGAGCGACGACCTATGTATGCCGCGTGTTTAAGCGCATCAGCGCGATTACACTCGGCCCCAAACCATGACCGAGCTTTGCCAGACATTGTTACTTCAGATAACGGAATGTAGTACTCCATTTCTTACCGCAACACATCCGTCACGGTGTCAGCGCACAATGAAGCATCAGTCGAAGAAAAGCAAGTAGGCTGCTGAAAAGCTTTGTAGGTGTCTTGTTTTACTAGCAATATTTTTTGAAAACTCACTTAACAGTAAGAATGTGATCAACCCGTTGAATCGTTTTTTAATCCAGCTTGTTCTTCTGGCTATTGTGTTTTAAAGTTTCGAATTTAGTATTTAGTTGTAGTTTCGGCAAATCTATGTTTAAAAAAATGAATCCCTATTTCCTTGGTCACGGCATCACGCGTGAACGGTTGGACCGATTTCGCTAATTCTCTTTTTGTTGTTGTCAGGAGAAGGTTCTTATTAAAAAAAAAAATTAAGAAAGTTGCGCGGAAAATTAGAAAATTTCAAAAACTTCGCGCGTTGACAGTTCATAGCTAAGACAGGACGTCTGTCGGGTCAGATAGTATTTTATATAAGCGTTCGAGGTTCGACATGAGAGTAATGGTCCTTTTTTTGAGCAAAATTATCATTATGTCATCATCATCATCATCATAATCATCATCAGCCGATAAATGATAAATGATAAATGATGTTTATTCAAAAAATAGGTTACAAGGAACACTTTTACACGTCAATGTTTTTTGTCAGTTTAAGCTAGATGAGGCCGGTGTTTCCTAGCTGACTACCCTAAGAAGAAACACCGAAACAAACTCAGAGGTCAAAGTCTCTTTTAGTGTTCAAATCCATACAATGTGTACTGGTTAAATCATATGAGAACCATGCACGTTTATGTCTGGGATGAGCTTTATGAAGAAAGCAACACACGAATTCGAGTGGACCTGTCCAGACAGTGCAAGCATTTGTCAGTCATCGCGAAGCTCAACTCAGAACTTTGAGGAGCTCAACGAACCGACGAACAATACCAAAGTAAGGACATTTGAGTAGGCCGCAAAAATACTCAAACTGCCAGACAATCATAAAATCTACATGAATATAACGACATACATAGTTCTCGCATTCACATTATTCTATATGAGGACCATGCAGCTTAGTGTCTGTAGTGGTCTTTTGAAGAAAGAACCAAACATATTTGAGTGGACCTGTCCGGTCAGTGCAAGCATTTGTCAATAGTCGAATAGCTCAACTTAAAAACCACTAAGGAGCTTAATGACATGACGAACAATACCAAAGAAAAGACATTTGGGTAGGCCGCAAAAGTACTCAAACTGTCAGACAACGTTGAAAATTACTGTAAAAAGGAGGAGAAAATAATAATAATAACCCACATAGTCCTCACATTTACAATAATTAAGTAATCAAAAAAAATATAAATATAATACTTTACAAAGTAAATATTTGTGTCAAACAAAATAGTAATCATAATATGTCAATCAAAAAATAAAAAATAAATGTAATACTTAACAAAGTATTCAAGTCAAAAAAAAAAAAATAATAAAATGTCAATAAAAAAATAAAACAAAAAAATATAATATAATACTATACAAGTATTCATGTCAAAAACGAATATTAAAAAAAAATATATATAAAAAAAATTCATCAGTAAGTAGTACATATGAAAACAATGGCTCATGTATATCATTGAAGCAGCTCAATCCCACGCCTTTTTGTCCTCAAGAAAGTCATTAATTGTGTAAAAAGCTTTCTGGCATAGCTTACGTTTAATAAATGATTTAAATTTATTTATGCTTAGTTCTTGAATTTGGCTAGGAAGTTTATTATAGAAACGTATACATTGGCATCTAAACGAACCACCTATTTTTTTCTTGAGCCTGGTTTTAGGTACAATAAATTTGTGTTTGTTCCTAGTATTTATGCTATGGATATCACTGTATCTTTTAAACAGATTAATATTTTTATGTGCATACATGAGATTCTCATAAATATATTGAGAGGGAACAGTCATAATATTAATCTCTTTAAATTTGTCTCTGAGGGAGTGTCTGGGACTTAATTTATAAATTGCACGAATAGCCCTTTTCTGTAAAACAAAAATTGTCTGAATATCGGCGGCATTTCCCCACAACAGAATGCCGTACGACATCACACTATGAAAATAACTAAAGTATACTAAACGAGCTGTCTCTAAATCAGTTAAACCACGAATTTTCCTTACGGCGTATGCTGCAGAGCTAAGTTTTTTGGACAGTTTATCTATATGGGGGCTCCACTGAAGCTGTTGATTGCTGAGGCACAGGTCTCCTCTCTGTGAGCTTCTAATGGCTTGAAATACTGTCGGTAAAAAGTATTTCGTAAATAATTTTGTAAAAATAAGACTGAGCTCGTCGATTGTTCTCCGTAGTTGCTCATTTGCAATTTTGTCCGGCCCAGGAGTTAAATCCATTTTCTGGCCATTTATTGCTGCTCTATATTTTCCAACCGGGCTACCTAGGCGTGGATTCGCCATGTATTTGCACTTTGGTGTTGCGGTTTTGCGGTTGTAATTGGTTACAGAAGTTTGTGGTGTGTTCCTTGATATTAGCTCTACCTGCGATGCGCTTTCCATTTCGTTTCTACAAAGTCTCAAATTATTTTATATCACACTAGCTTCTAACAGCAGCTTCGCCCGCGTGGAATGACGAAGTTTCAAACAAACTTTCAACCCTCATTTTTATCCCTGAGGGGATAAATTTCCAAAAATCCCTTCTTAGTGCTCACTTACATCACTTGTCCTTCCGTGAACCATGTGGGGTTTAACAGACCCCAGTCACGCAAAAATCCTTGTATCTCTTTAAAAATTCGCGCGGCGTTTTCGACGCTTTGAGTAGCTGGAGTTACGACGTTGCCACACCGATCAGTGACAGTGGTTTAGTAATCGCGTCGCCGACGCAGCAAACAGACGTGCGCAAAGTACGTTCGGGTCCCACAGACCCCACGTGGTTCGGGACGTCGTACGTAAAAGTCAGTAGTAATTTTGTTGGGAAAACAGTATAATATTGAATATTTGTATTTATTTCGACTTATTTATCATTTATTAACAGTTACAGATTTATCATTTATAAACAGTTACAGATATAATATTTAATTACTTTTTTACTGTGGAAGTTATACCAAAGAAGACTCAGTACTTGTAAAAACTTACTATATTTTGTGACTTTGTTTTATTACTACCCTTATATAGAAAAAAAAACAGTATGTTTATATAAAATTAACTAGTAATCACAAAACTCACATTTTTTGCCCTGATAATTCTTGAGGTCTGAGAAACCCCCACATAGTTTACGATGCAACTTTTATGCACGTAGTTCACGAAAGGTTAAGGAATATCTATAGATAGACAGATAGGACAGCCGCACGGGTCGATCCTTCAGGTTAAGCTACGCTTGCCGGGGTCGGTCCATAGATGGGTGACCATCTTTACATACCGAGACTCCTCCGTGTCTCGGAAAGCAAGTCTTACCAAGGGGTATCGTGTTACCCAGTAACTGGGTTGTGGAGGTCAGATAGGCAGTCGCTCCATGTAAAATACTGGTATTCAGCTGCATCGAGACTGGAAGCCGACCCCAAGATAGTTGGGAAAAAGTTAGGTGGACAGATAGATAGATAGGACTACAAAACAAACAACTAATCGTCAGTGAAACGACCATTGGAACCATGATATTTTTGGTATTTACTATGTCTATGTTCCGTAGATCTTTCTTTTTTTATACTACCCCAAGTTTGATTAGTAAACAAGTAGTAAACATTTAACCTCGAAGTCCATGCTCACTATATAAAAGACGATAATTCGGCCAGTTGTGACATATGCATGTGAGACGTAGACGCTGCTGACTCAGAAAGACGAACTCAAACTGGCATTGTTCGCGAGGGACGTCCTGAGGAGAGTTTTTATACCAGTGCAAGAAGGTGACGGCACGTGACGTATTAGGATGAACCACGAACTGAATGAATTGATTCATAGGGAAACAATTGTCAGGTTCTGCAAGTCAGAAGACTTAGATGGGCAGGTCACCTGGAAAGGATGAGTGACACCAGAGCGGGGCGGCGGTTAAAATCATGTCCGAGTGGACTTCGCAACAGAAAAGACCCAGAGGAAGACCCATGGAAGCAAAGCTCCTCGCGCACCTCTATAAGTGGCGCGAGGAGGCGAAACGCCGGGGCGAAACTCCGCTGCCGCGACAACTCGTGATCCGGCGGACAGAGCTCCGGCAGGATCTCATGGCAACATAATAATAATAATAGTTTATTTATTTCACTCTTCATAATTTAAATTTCTCTTAAAATCTATATACAAAATCATGGCAATGAATACATTTTTATAAGAGATTACGTTGACGACTATACTAGTATAAACTGTGTCACAGTCGTCAGCGTCTTCCACACTTATTTATTAAAAACACAATTCATTGTTCTAAGCACAACATCTCCACTAATGGCGAAATTATCGTTAGATAAGCTAATAAAATTAAATAAAATTTATAGGAAAAACAAAATTATAAAACTACGTTACCACAAAGATGAGTAAAGTATGTGTGTGTGTAGTGTGATAAGGGGTGAGGATGTGTAAAGTATGTGGGAAGGTAAATGTAGAAGGGGGGTGGTGTGTATCTTTCTTTATATACATGTTTAAGTGTTGATAATTTCTTCAGTTTCACTATAGTTTAATCGTAGAAGCCAGTCTCGTATTAAATCCTTGCAATTCTTAGTTGGAAGTGCATAAATGTTATTCACACGGTTTGCGATGTTATATAAATTATTGCCTGCAACATAATATTGTTGTGTGCTAAACACCGTTCTATGCGGTGTCCCCGAGCAAACTCTTGCTTTGTCACGCTTAGAAATCCTTATATATCGGGTGTTTTTATGCTTACGGAGTACTGTCGATAAAATAAAAAGCTGTCTAACAGTTAAAACGGAACACTCACGATATAAAAGATCAGTGCTGTACCTTCGTGGTCGTCCAAGCATGACCTTCAGTACAGCTCTTTGTGCACGCTCTAGGGGAAGCAAAATGGTCTTGCCAATCCCTCCCCACACAAGGACACAGTACTTCAGTAAACTTTCAGCAAGGGCATAGTAAACACATAGCAAGGTTTCAAGATCAGCAGAATTCCTAAGCTTTCTAAAGATTGGCATCAATTTTCTTACGCGGGCAATTACTGAAGTAATGTGTGCGGTCCATGTTAGGGAGCTGTCTATAAGGAGACCCAGATATTTTATATTGGTAGTGCGAGTTAGTTTAGGGCAACCACAATTTTCTTGTAGGTCACAAGTATGTGCACTAATTTCAAATTCAGGTCCCGGTTGGGTGTTACCACGAAGAGCAAAAGTGATATACTTAGTCTTATCAACATTCAGTGTCAAAAGGTTATAATTAAGCCAAGTCATTATTTCTCTAATAGCATGTTCTGTGTACCGCTGAGCCTCCTTCCAATCATTTCCTTGCACAACCAGCGCAGTGTCATCGGCGTAGGTAATAATATTACAATTTGGAAGTACTTTTAAACACAGGTCGTTAATGTACAAGAGAAAGAGAGTGGGTCCAAGAACGCTGCCTTGCGGAACGCCGAAAGAGAGAGATACTTCTGAGCTTGTGTAACTGCCTATTTTAACGCACTGGGTTCGGTTGGAGAGATATGATCTAAAAATCTCTAGTGCAATCCCACGAATACCAATCGATTCCATCTTCGAAAGTAAGAAGGGGACAGAGACAGTGTCAAAGGCTTTTGACATGTCAAGAAACACACCCATAACCCTCTTCTTGGAATCAAGGTTTCGAGCAATAACCTCAGATAGAAGTAAAGTTGCATCTTCAGTAGATCGACCCTTCATAAAGCCAAATTGGTTCTCAGCAATAATATTATTGTGTGTTAAAAAGTTTGTTAATCTAGAGTTTAAGAGTTTCTCTAGGATTTTAGAGATAACTGTCAGCACGGATATGGGTCTGTAGTTTCCGACAATATCTCTGTCCCCACTCTTATAGATTGGATGTACCAACGCCCTCTTCAATATGTTCGGAAAAATACCAGTGGTTAGGCACAGGTTACACATGTATGTAAGGGGGGAAATAAGACTGCACTTTGCTCTCTTTATCACTTGTGCTGGAATATTGTCAATACCAGTTGCTGAGTCAATGGATCCAATTTCTACAGAGTCTGTATCAAGTAGCACCATAGAATCTTTAGGTGACTGCGATGAACAAGAATCTGTCGGCCGATTTGCGCTCCGTTTATTTAATATTGCATTTGCAAGTGTTTCTCCGATGCCTGCAAAATAGTTATTAACTACTTTAACTGACTCGGATGGTTCTTGAGCGAGAGTAAGTAACTCACTGGGAGGAGGAGAATTTTTCTTAAGGTTAGCAATTTTATTAATGGAATTCCACATGCCCTTTGGATTATTTTTATTCTTGTGAAACTCGTTTTTTTCGTAAGTAATTTTTAGCTTTTTTAAAAGGTTGTTGCAAAAATTTCGATACCTTGTATACGTGACTCGAGTAATTGCATTATCTGGATCAAGAGTTGCTTTTTTGTGCAATGTGTCACTATGCCTGATGCACCGTACTAAACCCGGAGTTAACCATGGCTTAATGGTTCGCTTACGATGAGCGATTGTTACAGGTTTTGAGTGAGCAGTAATAGCTTGCGAAATTAAGTTTGTTAAGTAGGTAGCGGAAACATTCGCATCGGCGGTATCATAAACAGGGCTAAAGTCTGTATCTGAAAGTTTCTGGATTAAAGATGGATAATCAATTTTAAGAAAAGTGGTCTTAGAGGTGTGTCTCTTTATTTTACAATCAAGACAAAAAACCAGTGGCGCATGGTCAGTTATAAACGAGTCAAGTACATATGTAGCTGTGTATTTATTGGATCTCAGCATCACATGATCTATACAACTACTTTTACGAGTAGGAAAGACATGGGCAGGTAGAAAACCATGATATGCCATTTGGTCCAAGTAATTACTACAGTTCGGATCATTACCATTTGGGGAAATATTTACGTTGATATCACCAATCAGTACCACCGATTTCACTGACTTTAATGATGCAAGACACAAATCAAGGCTGTCGCAGAAATTATTAATATTTCGGTTAGATGGTGAGCGGTACACAGCTACGATAGCATACTCGTTCTCAGATTGTAAAATAAGGCAGTTGGCATCTATCACGGATGGTTTTGTTAAGCGGTGTTTTATTTCAGATTTAATATATATAATGACACCGTCATTCTGATTAAGGTAGTCTGAGGAGTATGACGTGTAGCCGACAATTTCGGGCACAGTTGAACATTTACTCAGCCAACATTCTGTGAGTACGAGAATATCACATTGTATACAAATTCTTTCCAGGAGAATGATAAGGTTATCATAATTGCAAGTTACACTACGGATGTTAGTGTGCATCAAACATAAGGCTGTCCGGGACAAATCAATATTACTTACAAGGCTTTCAGGAGAGCAGATCATAGACTCAGACACCTGAGCAGAATCAATATGGCTTGAAATGTTATCCAAAAAAAGCATTTTTATGTAAGAATTTTAAAACGCGCATCTGATATTTATGAAAAAGATAATTTCCAATAATTAGGCTAATTATAGCAACAATTAAAATAAAATAAAAAAATAAAAAAATTAATACAAATACACAGAACGAATTAGTACATTTTTACCGATAGAGAAAGATTTGCGATGTTTTGTTTGTAGATATGTTTGTATTAGTTTTTCTATAACTTGCGTGTGTGTAAGTAAATTATGTGAAGTGTAAACAATTGAGAGACCTTCCGAATGGCCTAATTGAAAATGTGGCACACCAGAAATATTATATTCTAACTTAAATATAATGCAAATGTAATTGAAACTTAGTTTAACTAGCAACATGCAGTAAATATATAAAAATAAAATAAGTCACGGTTTAGCTTGAGGGCGCAGTATGTGGAAATCACTCTCCTTATCTATTCGATGTGACGGGGCACCCACTCGTTGACGGAGAAAAATCTTACCATGGGCTACCCAACAGAACTCGTAACTGTATTTCTTACCAAACTCACGAGCTTGATAGAACAATTTTCGCGCTTTTTGAGTAAGGCATTCGGCAATGTAAATCGGTTGAGGTTTACCGTCGAGTTCAAAATCAGCCGTATTTAATTTATTGTTTTGATTTGTCCGATTGTGATTTTTCACCGAAGTTAGAATTTTCTCCTTCAATATAACCGAGGAAAAATCTACAATGATAGGTCCATTCGCTTCTTTTCTTCTTTAGCCTCGCCTTATCCCGTTACACGGGGTCGGCTTTCTTTATCATGCGGCGCCATGTTGTTCTTTGTTTGGTGTCTTCAATGCTGACATTGAGGCTTCTCATGTCCTTTTGGACATTTGTCATCCACGTGGTTTGCGGTCTTCCCCTACCCCTTTTTTTAGTAGCCATGGAAAGGCACTTCTTCACAACATAATCATCAGGCCTTCGCATCACGTGCCCATACCATCTTAGCCTTGATTCGGACATCTTGTCAGTGATAGGTGCAACTTTAAAACTTCCCCTAATGTGTTCATTGCGTACTCTGTCCTTGAGTGTCACTCCACCCGCCCATCTCAGCATACGCATTTCAGTGGTGTGAAGCTTTTGTTCATGAGTTTTTTTGACTGCCCAAACTTCACTACCGTACAACAGTGCTGGTCTTACTGCTGTTTTGTACACCTTGCCTTTTGTTCTTACTGGCATCTTCGAGTCGCATAGCACCCCCGTTAGAGTACGCCACTTCATCCATCCAGACGTCGTTCTCTGTATTATGTCTGCTTCTATAGAGCCATCCTCGGAGAGAACTGATCCCAGGTACTTAAAGGTCTTAACCCTAGGGAGAGCCGTGCCATTGAGCGTGATGACAGGATTTAATGGAGCATGGGAATTGAAGTTGCAGAACATGAATTCCGTTTTTGTCCTGCTAATACGTAGGCCATTTTGTTCCAGCGACTCTCTCCATCTTTCCAGGTCTTTCTGCAGCTCTTGCATATTATCGGATATAAGGACTACGTCGTCCGCATACAAAAGATTCCATGGAGTTGGTTTTTGGATTTTTCGCGTTAGGTAATTCATGACCACGTTAAATAACAAAGGACTCAGTGCACTACCTTGATGGACGCCAACTTTTATGTTAAAGCTGTCAGATAGACCGGCTGGGCTTCTAACGCTAGTTTGAACATCGTTGTACATGTCTTTAATTATGCGAATGTAGCATTCAGGTACGCTGTGCGCTCTGAGCGCCTGCCATATCACTGCCCTCGGTACACGGTCAAAGGCTTTTTCCAGGTCTATAAATACCATCCACAGGTTTTGATCGTTTTCTTTCGCTTTTTCCATAACCAGTCTTACGGCATGAATTGCGTCCATGGTTCCCTTTCCCGGTGCAAAACCAAACTGGTTTTCCGTTAGCGAGATTATAGATGTTAGGCGTTCGCTGAGCACTCTTTCCCAGATTTTAAGGGTGTGTGAGGTGAGTTTTATGCCCCGGAAGTTCCCGCACTCTCTAACGTCTCCCTTATTTTTGTAAAATGGAACAAGTATACTTTTCCTCCAGGCATCTGGCATTAATTCGCTCGTTAAGATGTTGTTAAACAAGTTTGTCAGCCAGAGTTCCCCACTTGTTTTCAGAGACTTCCAGAGTTCGGTTGGTATGTCATCCGGCCCGCAGGCTTTGTGTTTTTTCATTTTCAGAATAGCCTTTTTGACTTCTGTGGTGGTGATTTGATTTACGGGTCCTTGCGTCCTGGGTTCTTCGACTTCAGCCTGTCTAGGGAATTCCTCATTTAGGAGTCTATAGTAGTACTCATACCACCTTTTGCAAATATCTTTATCCGAAGTGAGTAATGTGCCTTCACTGTCCTTGATGTACTTTGTAGTCTTAAAATCCTTCGTGTTATTATGCCTGTGTCTAGCTACTTTATAGATCTCTGTATCCGTGGCTAGTTCCAGCTGCTGATATAAATCCAACTCCGCAGTTTCCTTCTCGATTGCAACTGATCTTCTAGCTTTCTTTTTCGCCTCTTTGTACTCTAGTTTGTCTTCCTCTGAGCAAGTTTCTTGCCATTTTTTGAACAGGCGTTTCTTTTCGGACACGGTGTTTTTAGTTTTGTCGTTCCACCATTTGGCATCTTTATCGTTATGCAGGGGACCCTTAGAGACACCCAGGATAGTCTTAGCTTGGGTGATACAGAATTTTTGAAATTTTGACCAGGCAATACCGGGGGATTCGCTTGATGTAGAGTTGTTATCCAAATAATCACTTATTGAATTTTCAAAGTCGCACCCTTTTTCTGAGACAAGTTCTCGCCATTTTATTCGCTCTAATCTTGGTATTTTATACTTAATTTGACGTGAGAGTTTTATAGCTGCCAACAAAAGTCTATGCTGTGACGTTAGTGGTTCGCCCGGAATAACTTTGCAGTCTTTAACTTGTTTTAGGTTCCTTCTATCTGTCATTATGTAATCAACTTGTGTTTTGGATTTCCCACTTTTATAAGTAATGAGGTGTTCATCCTTCTTTTGAAAAAATGTGTTCACAACAACTAAATTTAGAGATGCTGCAAATTCCAATATTGTGGTGCCTTCTTTATTTTGTGTTCCATAACCAAAACCCCCGTGATGGCTCTCATACCCGCTCAAGTCACCGCCCACATGTCCGTTAAGGTCTCCACAGATAAGTCTTTGTTCGTTTACGGGTAGTGCATTCATTTGTGAGCACAATTCTTCCCAGAACTCTTGTTTATCCGTTTCAGGACATCCCACCTGCGGAGCGTAGACACACACAATGTTGAGGCAGGGTTGGTTTTCCAATGCTAGTTTAACAGACATAATACGGTCACTCGTTCTATTTATCTCTACTACCTTCCGACTCAAATATTGATCCAATACAATCCCAACCCCATTCTTTCCACTCTTTATGCCATAATATATAAATTTAAAACCCTTCCCAATTTGTCGTGATTTAGAACCCTTCCATTTTGTTTCTTGCAAACAGCAGATGTTAATGCGGCGTCGTTCTAAGATAGCGCTTAGTTCGGCACTGCGTCCTGTCATTGTGCCAATGTTCCAACTAGCGACGCGTAGTTCGGACATTGTTACAATGTTTTGTTGTTTAGATCCGCCGTCGCTTTGGGGGGACGCCCTAGTATGTTTCGCAGTTCCATCTCCAACGTCGCTTAAGGGGGACGCCCTAGTATTCCTCATATCCTTTATTTTATGTTGCCTTTTCATGATAAATATAGGTTTTTTGGCTATGTGTTTTTACGGCCGGCTGCCGCCTGACGCCAAGGTTGTGACCCTCCTGGAGGGCCCGGGTGCCGCCGTTGACCATTGGTTCATCCGCCGCCATCCCTACTGAGTTCTCCAACCCGAAACCCCAGTGCACCAGTGGCCTTAACTCTAGGTATGCCAGAGCAGCCCACTGGCGAGGTTTTTTTTACGAAGTGTCCTTCTTCGGCCTTGTGGTCCGCGGGAGGTATTTTATTTCCCTCCTGCCCATTAGTTTGCCGCACTCCAATTTGGAGTTTGCCAAACCGCCGGACTTTCCCCTATCCGCCACCTGGGGACGCGTTCCCTAGGGAGTGAGGCTACCCCGAGAAAAATGATAGGTCCATTCGCTGTTTTATCGGAATTCAGGCGAAAAACATCTCTTATTTGGGTTTAATTAACACCAACTTTGGTTGCTAGCCCCACTTTAGTCACTATCTTCAGTAGATCGTCTTTAGTCTCACTTTTTTGGATAGGAATGTTCCTTATCTCAATAGTGGCTTGTTTTTGAGATTTCTCGAGGTTCTCCACTTTTGCTTCTAGTCCTTGTATATAGGCTAAGTGTGTTCGTCTTTCAGTCTCCATTGAAACTAACTTATCTTTCATTTCTTCATAGTGTTTTTCCATGAACTCCACAGATTGTTTAATTTCACAATTCTGCTTCAGAATGCCATTTATAGATTCCTGTATTGTGTTCTGTTGCAATTTGAAAGTTTCAAGGGAACGCTTCATTTCTGACATGACAACAGACACTTCATCATCATACTGGCGCTTACGGGCGCGGGGTCTGCTAGTGACATTACTGGAACTTTCATTGTCGGTGTCCGTGACGGGTGCTGAACTTTGGTTTGTATCTGACTTTGCCTTCTCCTGCGGTGTGGATGGGGGAGTTCTTTTCAGTGGCATCGTAACGCACACCTAAGTGCAGGTTACAGTAAGTAAATACGATAATGCACACCTGTTATTTAAAGCAGCGCTAATTGTTGTTGCACCGCACTGCCGGATGGTGCTGCACTGCACCGATGGATGTTGCTGCACTGCACTGCCGGATGCTGCTGTACTGCACCGCTGGATGTTGTTGGACTGTACCGCTGGTTTATGCTGCACTGCACCGCCAAAGCCGCCGCGAGCGAGCCACGCACGCCGCTATAGCACTTGTATCTTGCGTTTAGCGACGACAATCCGCTGCACTCGTGGTTCAGTTACTGTGATTAAGCACTTTTTGCGATGTAAATTTCTTAGTTGTTTTTTGTTTGATACAAACTTCCTTAGGGCAAAACAACAACAGTAGATGATAGCACCGAGTTTATGTTGGGTTTGTCTGAATTTTCGTGACCGCGACACGCGTAAAAGTGAATAAGAAAATAAAACAAAAACGGACAAGACAGCTGTGAGTGTTGTGCTCAGAACGTCGGTCCAAGGTACATGGAGAGAGCGACTGTCGCAACCCAGCGATGGGCACGCCACCATTACGGCGGTAGTGCCCCTCTTTGAGGAGTGGCTGGAAAGGTGCCACGGCGGAGGGAAACGCCCGGGTGTCCCTACTGCGAGGATCACCCAGAGGACACGGTGGAGTATACGGTGGAGATCTGCCCCACTTGGGCGGAGCCCCGCCGTATCCTTGTGGAGGCGATCGGCGGCAGCGACTTCTCGCGCCCAGCCCTGGTCCAGGCCATGGTATGGAGCGAATGGGAATGAGAAGCAGTCTCCTCCTTCTGCGAAGCAGTAATGCTCGCGATGGAGGAGGCGGAACGGCTGACGGAGGCTCAACAACAGAGTCGCCCTCAGCAGCAGCCGCCTCTGGAGACGCCCTGGGAGGAGGACGTCGCCAGACGATCTCCGGCCACCGTAGACCAGGGCCTGAGGACGGCGAGTAGTGGGTAGCTCGCCGTCCGATCAGCACCAGGCCCGACAGTCAACGGCGCGTAGTGTTCCACGCGCGCCTCAAAGAGTTGTCAGCAAACCATGATGGGGCCCGTCATAGCTGATGCCTGCCCAGGTGTTGTGGATACATTTGAAACAACGTTACCGCGCCCCTGGGCATTCCGGGCAGGGAAAGAAAAGGGGTGGGTTTTAGTCAGTAAGAGTCTGACACGCCCTCTCACTCCACCCAGAGCGGGTGATGTCATTGGATGATTTCCCACCACAAAAATAAAAAAGTGTACCTGTTCAGAAAGGGTAAAAACTTTACGTTGAGTTTTGGGAGGATTGATTCGAGGAAGATTTGAAGAAAATAGGCAAGAAAACATCTTGGAGAAGGAAGGCCAGAGACAGCGAAATGGTAGAAGATCGCTGAGGAGGCCAAGACTCTCAAAGGGTTATTTATTTATTTGTTTAAACTTTATGTACACTAGTGATACATAGGTGGACTTAGAATAGAATAGAATAGAATACTCTTTATTATGTACACCATATAAATTACAATAAAAATATGAGGAAAACATTACATACGGTGACACAATGGGCGGCCTTATCGCTAAAAGCGATCTTTTCAAGACAAACTTTGGATGGATTTTAAAGAAAAAAGGAAATACAGTACTGTAGGTAGTCTTAGGTGTACTATTTATAATAATATATACAATAAATACATTATAGATAAATATATACATTAATAATTATGAAACAAAACGTATAGAACCCTAGTAAAAACGATCACAACAAGACAGTTGACTTAATACAACAAGGCAGTTTCTAGGTGTCTGTGTAATGTTTTGACATTGACATGACACTGTGGTCGTTTTTCTTAGACTATCTTCGTCTAACTGTTATCATTGTTAGTCATTCACTGTCTTGATACTCGTAACTTCGGTATTTGTGAATGCCTTAGAGTAATTTGGTAATCATAATAATATAATCTATTTCAAAAAAGATTACTTTCTACAAATAAATATACCAACAAAAAATGTAACCTCTTTTTAATAGAAATCGCAAAATTTTATAAATTTTATCGAAATTGTTTAGCGCTTTCTGAAAAAATTAACAAAAACAAAAAAATGTGTAGTAGATGACGTTTTAATAATAATAATAATAATAATAAAACGTTTATTTCGGAAACTTGCTCCATATTTTGTTAGTGATACAACTTACGTAACTATGTTAGTACTTACTTATATTTAAAAACAAACAAAATAAAACCTACACTAGGACACAACTTAATTCATGTATTTTCCTGCAGTATCAGACCCGTAGCTGTGCATACGGGTCCAATACTCCAGGAAAACGCCGTCCAGCCTATCCCCGATCACCTTCAGTATGCCGTTGGCACTCCCACGAATCCTGCGTAACAATGATGCCGTTCTTTTCCTCATGATTGCTGAAAAACTATCTGTAGTAGATTCAGCAAACATGGCTGACGCGCTACAGAATCGCGGTAACCCCAACAGCACCCGGAAGGCGTTGTTGTACTGGACCCGAAGAGCGTTGTAGGCCCTCTGCGTATGCCTGACCCACAGGCTGCACGCGTAAAAAGACTGACAATAAGCCTTGAAAAGGGTGATTTTGACCGGTCTCGTACATCTTGCAAACCTACGGGCCAACATATTGCATCGGACCGACAACGCTCTCCGTTCCCGTTCTATGTCCTGGTCATCATTAAGATCCTCGACTAGTTTGTGTCCAAGGTATCTAAAACAAGGCACTCTGTTTAGAGCAACACCATATAAGTACACTGGCGGCACTGCCCTGTGACCCTTTGCAGCAACCCCAAACACCATGAACACACTCTTCTTCACGTTGTACAGGAGGCCGTGAGTCAAGGCGTATCTCTCACAAACCTCAAGCAATCGTCTGAGTGCCTCAATCGAGGGACTCAGCAGCACCATGTCGTCCGCGTAAGATATGCTATTTATGATTTTACCATCTACCGAACATCCAACCCCTGTGCTGCTGAGTTCCCCGATCAACTGATCGACATACAAGCTGAACAGCGCTGGGGAGGTCAGACCACCCTGCCTTACACCACATTCCAGACCATACGTCTCAGACAAAGCACCCGACCATCTGACCTGGTTAATCTGGTGATTATACCAATACCTGAGAAGCTCAACTATCTCCTCAGGTTGTTCCCGGTCACGCAACTTAGTCCATAGGACGTTATAATTAACCAGGTCAAACGCCTTCGAAAGGTCTAAAAATACAGCATACACAGGTGTGTTCCTGCAGGTGTAGTAACTGACCGTGTGCTTGAGCGCCAAAATAGCTGTTTCTGTAGACAGCCCAGCTCTAAAACCGAACTGTGCGTCATGCAAATTGAGCTGTCCAGACATCCTACGCCCGAGAACACTGTCAAGCACCTTTGCAGTTATAGTAGCCAATGAGATTGGTCGATAGTTCTCCTTGTCCGAGACGTCGCCTGTCTTATTTTTCACAATAGGTACAACAATCGTCCTCATCAACTCAGCAGGCAGGTATGAGTGCCTAATACAAAAGTTATATAACATAGATAAGACCCTAGGAAGATGCGGACCGGCATGTTGGAAATGTTCTATACTAAGGTTATCATGACCAGGAGACTTACCCCTAGTCATGGTTTTTATAACCTTCCCTATCTCCTTTGACGAGATGTAAATCGGGCTAGACGAACCAAGTCTCTCCCCACCGCACCCCTCCCGCCTATTGACTTGCAACCGCGGTGTCACAGAGAAATGTACTCTGAACATGTCCGCTATCCCCACTGGTTCAGACACGCCATTAACGCTCAAAGGTACAGCAGGTCTGGTGTTTAACTTCTGAGTTGACTTCCAAAATTTATTGAACTGCTTTTTCTTATGTTCTGAAGCTATAATATCCAACTTAATTTGTTCTTCGTTGTCCTGGCAATATTTAAGTTTTTGTTTAAAGACTTTTCTCGTTTCTCGCATATCTATAAACAACTGACCAAATTGAGGTTTCCCGTGCCAAACCCAGTTTTTAAAAGCCACCCTAGCGCACCCATGAGCGTCCCTAACGTGTCTATTCCACCCTATCACAGTACGTTTATTACTACTTTTTCTCACATAACCAGCACTGCCCTCAGCCGCCTCTCGCAGTGACGTAACAATATTCTTGTACAGATTATCAATTATTACAGTGTGCTCTTTATTTAAGCAGAAGTTATCGCAGCAGTTGCTTAACTCTGCTGGGAAATCGACCAGACTAAGCTTTTGCATACATAGTTGGTAATAGCAATTTATTTGGTCAGTACATCTTTCCCCCCACCTCACTTTATCTACTACCTTGCCCTCAAGATTTGCTGAGACATCCGTTCGCCTCACCATCCCCAGGTTGACCTGAATGCATAGTGGAAAGTGGTCTGACCAGTAGGCGTTATGGTACACTTCCGCCTTCTCCACTGATTTCCACGCTGCTTCAGAAACCAGGCAATGGTCAAGCCAACGTCTACTGCCACAGGCATCACTCACAAAGGTAAAAGTGTCCGAGTCTATACCTAGGTTCTTATAGTCAGCACAACACCAACCCTGCTCATCACAAAAAGATAACATTTCCTGGTTAAACAATTCCCCAGGGTGCGCATTAAAATCCCCTAATATATAGACAGACTCAACATTCTCACTCGCAACTATAGCAGCTATTTCACTAAGACATTCACAAAACTCGCTTAAATTATCTACAGAGTTCGTCGGCATGTAAACACTAAACAATAACAAGTCACGGCCGTCGCACGTCGTCGCTTTAATTGCCACAATACGATCGCTAGCACACGGTAAAATAGTTACACACGTAAACAACGATTTCCTCCACAAAAGAGCCACACCTCCATATGGTCTTCCCCTTAATATCCCTAGCGACGTATCCACAGCTGATTTACCAACATAACTGAAATCTAAATCTAAGTGACCTAGAATTGATATTTCATGTGGTAACAACCAGGTCTCTTGCAGCGCAATAATATCTACATATTTACACAAGTTTTTTATACACTCGACCGACCTCTTTAAAGACTTACAGTTAAAACTTATCATCTTAGTAACTAAATTAACGTTAACATCTACTATCGCCTTATCCATTAGTTTGATTTATTTTTATCTGTTCAGTCACTCGATTTCACTTCACTACGCCGCGGTTCGGTCGTACTGTTATAATACACAAACCTACGGAAGGACACTCCAGCCGGCCACAGGTCCTCATTCATAAAAACATTCAATTTTTGTTTTGGTATTGAAAACTTGTATGCAGCGTATCCCTTGTTCCTCTTCATATCTATCTTGCTCAAGGACACATCTACATCAGTTTTCGATTTTATGTATGACACTATATCGTCCATGCTTGTATCCCTGTTCACATTATAGATATAAAAAGGCACCTTTACGTCCGCTGCTCTAAACGTTGACTGAGGTCCTACCTCCGCCTTCCCCTTCATCCCAATAAAACGGTTTTGCAACCTTTTTCGCTGTACTTTAACCCATCCTTCGTTAGGTGATTTATTTTTCCAGTCACCGTGTTGCAAACCTTCCCGCAGAACATCTGACATAAATCTACAATCTTGTCTTGTCGGTGTCGATGACCTCTGCGTTGTTACACGCCCAGGTGTGTCCGTGCTCGAAACCACAGTGGGCCTCTTAGTCCTATTGCACGCATTCTCTGCCGTCGCTCGCGTCGTTTGCGTCACTGTCCTTGTCTCGCCGCCCCACTGCGCCGCCGAAACCGCAGTAGCGGCCTCCACGCGCTCGATGCTGCCCCGCTCCTCGCATCTGGTTTTTTCCACAGCGCGCGTATTGTCCTCCACCGATGCGACGATACCGCCCGTGATGCCGCTGTTTACAATTGTATCGTCAACGTCATACACCTGATTCAAACCACTCTCGCACCTGCTTTTCATTGTGGTTGATAACCCTTCTGTCGCATACTGCGTAATCAAGCCTACTGGACCACTATCATATTCAAAATTATTATCTAATAGGCCTGCACCTCTTTTCCGATTCACATTCATACTTCTATAACAGGGCTCACTACCCGCTTTCATGTCATTGATAACATCCATTGTAACGTATTTTTCCTTGATTACCGCCACATCTTCTTGCAGTTTGATGATATCCCTCAGTATTCTAGTGGCGTCCAAGTGATCAAAAGTCACGGGTGGTTTTGGTCTCCTCCAATTACGAAGTTCAAATTCCATGTTCCATGTTATTGAGGTTCGTAACTTTAATATTTAGTTTTAGTTCTGGGGTATATCAACTAAAAAAGTGAAAAAAAAAACTTTTTACAAAAAATACAACCGACTTCCAAAAAAAAAATACACTTAAAATTGAAAAGAATTTAATTGACACCGACTTCCGAAATTAAAGTTATTTTTCAATTTTTAGTGTTTTTTTTTTGGAAGTGTCAGAATGGCAGCAGGGTAAATTATTCTGCCCTCTGTACCCCGAAACATGCACCCTAAGTGACATCTGTCACCTGAACTGCTGTGCAGTGTGTGCTGTGTGTGTGTGTGTAGTTTTCTATTCTATTCTATTCTATTCTGCCACCGACGACGCCGAGAAAGTGTCGATGTTATGGGCCAATTAAATTTGAAATTCTGTCGTGTTAGTAACTCGTTACGAGGAGCTCATGCCTAAAGCTAAAGCATGCTAAAGCTTTCTTGTAATAAAGTAAAACAGCCGCACAGGTCGATCCATCAGGTTAAGCTACCCTTGCCGGGGTTGGTCCATGGATGGGTGACCATCTTTACATACCGAGACTCCTCTGTGCCTCGGAAAGCACGTTAAGCCTTTGGTCCCGGCTGTCAATCGTAGATCTTTGACAGTCGTTACGGGTCTGTCTGACAACCAGTCTTACCAAGGGGTATCGTATTACCCAGTAACTGGGTTGTGGAGGTCAGATAGGCAGTCACTCCATGTAAAATACTGATAGTCAGCTGCAACCGGTTAGATTGGAAGATGACCACAAGATAGTTGGGAAAAGGCTGGGCAGATTGATTTTTTGATTTCATGATCATAAAATATTCGTTTAGAAAAAAATCCGGAATACTTACACCATGTTACTAATAGAGGCATTAGCAGGAGTGTTGCTGAGCAGCGGCACCAGTACATCGACCACCCATTGGTTGTTACAGTCACAATTAAACGGATTATTTGAGAAGTCTCCGGTCACCAGCTCGTTCCAGCCGTCTATGATACCCGAGTCTATGACTGATAGATTGTTGTTGTTCAGGTAGAGCTGAAAAAAGTGTTTTTTGAGTACCACTGTTTAAAAAGAGGGAGATGTAACAGAGAGAGACTAGGGCAACACTAGTTCCCGCCAATATGAAAGGAGCTAGCATCTGTCAAAGGATATAGGTAATCTGTGGTCTTATGGTGAGCACGGTTAACAAGTGTAAAAGCAATAAAACACATTACTAAATTTAAAAAAAAAATGTTTTCATGTTAAAAATAAACGACGACTATAATAATGTGTTTTATTGTTTTTCACTTTTTGGAACGAAGTTCCTTATCGCGCGTTGTGAAAGGGGGCTAGACGGAAAAAATTCTTACGAAAAGTTGTCACGACACTTTTTGCTATAGTAAAAAAAATAAAATTTTATTACAATTACTTTTGTTATAGTTGTTGTTATTGCTAAAGAGTTGAGTTGAGTTGAGTTGAGCTGAGCTGAGCTGAGCTGAGCTGAGCTGAGCTGAGCTGAGCTTAGCTGATCTGAGCTGAGCTGAGCTGAGCTGAGCTGAGCTGCGATGAGATGAGATGAGATGAGATGAAGTATAACTTCTTACGTGCGTGCGTGTGTGCGTAGTTAATAATAAAAAAAATAATATAAATTAAAAAAAATAAAATTATATTACAATTCCTTCACTAATTAATCGAAAGGAACTTCGTTCCATCCGGGTGTCCCTTGACACCTCTCAAGTTTTTTTTTTTTTAGTTTTGGCTTCGTACGGTTTGTGCATTTAGCCAGTGTCAAGTTAAGAAAGTATTTAGTTTTAGATACAGAATACTGTCACTTTTTTCACCATTAGAATGCAGATGTAACACATTCTAATGTTTTTGCAGTATTTGGGAGCAAATGAGTCGAGTCGGCCTTCTCGGCAAGCTTCGCTGAGGTAGTCAATACTACAATAAAATTCTCAGCCCCGCTTTACCGAGATCGCGGCTGTTTCAATGATTCCACCTATTGTCCATTTGCGTTGACACTTGAGACACAAAACTACACCAATTTTACATCACAATATCAACTAGGAATCAATAAACGAATAATTGAAACAGCCACTGAACTTCACTCGACAAAATCCCGCCAAAAACTCCGTTTTTACACTTGTTAACAGTGCTCACCATAAGACCACAGATTACCTATATACTTTGACAGATGCTAGCTCCTTTCATATTGGCGGGAACTAGTGTTGCCCTAGTCTCTTTCTGTTACACCAATAACCAGACTTTACTATTTTCACCGGGACTCAGGCCTTCTCTCAGTAAGAGAGAGAGCGGCGTTTTTATTTTGTAATTGATTACTATTCTAAGAGCTATGATGATTAAATATGTATATTGTAAAAAGCTAGGTTCGAGCCCAAGGTCTCGAAAGTCAGGGTTATTAGGTCTTGGGCACCGCCTGCTCTTAATATGGAGCAAATTAACGTTCTGAAACGGTTGTTACGAAACATCACACAAATGCGACGAGCATTGATCTTGTCTAAATGGGAACAAGATTTTTTTTAATAGCTCACCTCTTTTAAATTCGGCCACAACTCTTCATCGTCCTCATTCATCCATACCAAGAAGTCTGGATCCAACGTGGTCAGCCTAGGATTATAGTTCAGACGCAGTATCACCAGATCTTCGAGATTAGAAAGGGCTCCCGCCGATATGTTCTGCAGCCGACTGAGTCTACTCAAGTTTAGCTCTTGTAGCTTTGTCATGTTTGATAGGGGACTGAAAAAGTGGAAAAAAAATATTGGGGTTGGAAGACGACAGCCAGGATTGATGGACTGTTAAGCGTGAAGTCCTGAGTTTGATCTTTTTTTTTGAAGGGTGGGAATCATTCAATGTCTCCTCCCGCTCTGGGTGGAGCAGGAGGACGTGTCAGACTCTAACCGACTTAAACCCACCAGTGTTTCTTCGGTTGCTTGTGCTATCGTTAGTGTCAAGCACTGGAGGTAAACCTGCAGTGCTGGCTTGGCTAGCGAGAACTTCTCGTTAGCCAAGGAGAGTGGGGTAAGTCCCTAGTACACTGCTACTACATCTCGATGCATACCTACACCGGCAGCTAGGAAATATTGTATTATTTTTTGGGGTGTGAAATCTTCTCCTCTCTGGGTGGAGCGGGAGGTCGTGTCAGCCTCTTACTGACTAAAACCACCCGTGTTTCTTCAGTTGCCTTAGCCAGGACCGCCGTGACTGTTTCAAACACACCCTCGAATAAACAGAGGAAATATTCCCTATTTTTTTTGGGCTTGGAAAATAATCCTATGACTTCGTACCGCTCTGGGTGAAGCGGGAGGGCGTGTCAGACTCTTACTGACTAAAACCCACCCCTGCTCCTTTCTTCCCTGAGTACCCAGGGACGCGGTAACTCTGTAACGAATTTATCCGCGACCAGAGGAAATATTCCCTAAGACTGTATATCTTGCGGTTGTCTGCATTTTAATAGTTTCGACCTCCACACTTCCGCGGAATGTATGACGGTGATAAGACTTATCACCGTCGACTGTGGGTGATACATTCAATATGCTGTCAGCAGTATACGGACGCCTGTTAAGGGCATCCAGCTCGGTTTGAGTCCATTTCAGTACGCCGACAGAGTACATCATCAATACCGGCATGGTCCAACCATTAAAGGCGCGTACCTTATTTCCGCGCGATAGAAGGCTATCGAATACCTTCTTCAGGCGGACAAAGAAGCGCTCCCTCAATATTTGTTCATATCAGTACCTATCCTAACTAACGCTTCCGACACACCCAAATACGTATAGGTTTCGTTTGGCGAGAAGGATCTCGGGTTTATGAAAATCTGCGAGTTGAGGTACATGCATGACCGCACTTTTGTCCACTCATCGCCGTTTGTCATCAGCTAATATTGGCCAAGCACGAGTCTTTAAAACTCCTACTAAAAATTCTTATAATTTCCAAAAATACTCACGTATTAGCTTCCAATGATTGCAGAGAGGTCCTGTCAAGATTCAAGTAGACCAGGCTGGGGGCCTCCCTCAGGACTGAAGGGATCGTCGTGAACCTGTTGTTACTCAGGTCCAAACGTCGCAGCTTCCTATGTCTTCTGAGAAGACCCTCTGGTAAGGTGTCCAGTTCACAGCTACCTAGTCTCAGCTCCTGAGAAGGCAGGACAATGCAAAATTAAACCCGGTTTGGAATCAAGAACGTCTCAAACCAACACATTATCATCATCATCAGCCTATTAATGTCCCCACTGCAGGGGACATTAATAGGCTGATGACCTCCTCTCTGTGAGAGGGTTTGTTGTCTCAACACATACAACAAACAATTTCCATACAATTCTTAATACAGGAACCGTGGGTAAATGTAAAAATTTAACAGTTCAATTTTAAATCTCTTTCATTGCCTCTTTTTAATCCCCGACGTAAAAAGAGGGGTGTTATAAGTTAGACGTGTCTGTCTGAGCATCTGTGTGTCTGTCTGTAGCATCGTAGCTTCTAAACGACTGGACCGATTATGATGCGATTTGTTTTGTTTTAAAACTGACGTGATCGAGATCGAGACGGTTCTTAGCTATAGCTAAAAACAGTTAAATTTCAGTAACCCCCGACAAAAACATATTTTTGTCGGGGGTTACTTAATTTTTTTAATATTGTCGCAAAATTTTGTTACGTTTTAAAAGGTTCCATGTGCCCCTGAAATTACAGGTTTCTAGCGACCCGTTCCGGCTCCAGACGAGTACAAACCATACACAAAAATCTTCCTCGTTTGTCGCTCTTTCTGTTAGTGAAAACCGCATTGAAATCCGTTGCGTGATTTAGGAGGAGTTAGCGAAGAAACAAACAGACTCGGAAAGTGACTTGTACATACATTGCCCTTTTGAATTTAGACTATGATGATAGTGGGCCATGACAATCTGTGTTCCAGAATGATATTACCTGTTCTCCCTCAACTGCTTGAGTAAGAATGTATGTATGTGTGTGTATGTGTGTGTGTGTGTATGTGTGTGTGTATGTGTATGTGTGTGTGTGAGAATAATCTCTGGCACATTTCCTTCAACCTGGAAACAGGCACACATAATACCTCTTCCCAAAATAAACAATCCTTCGTCCTTCTCTCATTTCAGACCCATCTCCATTCTACCTTTCCTTTCTAAAGTTCTTGAACACATTGTTCATGGTCAAATTTCTAGATACCTAACGTCAAATGCTCTTATTTCCCCTTTACAATCTGGCTTTCGTGCTGGTCACAGCACTGTAACTGCACTTTTGAAAGTCACTGCGACATCCGCTGGGCTATGGACAATAAATCTCTTACTTTATTAGTTCTACTTGATTAATTCAGTTGTGCGTTTAACTCAGTGGATTTCGACATACTGCTTGAAGTCCTTCGTTCTATTAACTTCTCTTCCTCTGCCTTATCCTGGTTTGACTCTTACCTTCGGGGTCGCTCACAGTGTGTTCGCCTTGACGAGATTTTCTCTAATTGGTGCGATCTCACTGCTGGTGTTCCTCAGGGTGGCGTTCTCTCTCCTCTTCTTTTCTCTATTTTCATTAATACTGTCACTAAGGTTATCACTTCTAATTTTCATCTTTACGCAGACGATTTGCAGTTTTATCGTCATTTCTTGCTTGCTGACGCGGACTCAGCGGTTAATGCCATGAATCATGACCTGGAGCGTATTCATCAATGGGCTAAGTCTTCCGGCCTACAGATTAATCCTTCCAAGTCCCAGGCTATGATCATAGGCAGTCGGTATTACCGCACTGCGCTTGACGTTTCCACATTGACGCCATTATCCCTTAACAGCTCAACCATTGCATACACCGACTTAGCTAAAAATCTCGGTGTCTTAATTGACAACAACCTCTCTTGGCGAGCTCAAGTGAACGAGGTTAGTCGTAAAGTGCACTTTACCTTCCACTCTTTAAAATCCCTGCAAAGTTTCTTGCCCTTTAAAACTAAAATTACTTTAGCTCAAACCTTAATTCAGCCGATCATTGATTACACTGATGCCTGCTATCTGGATGTCACTGAGGAGCTCTTAAACAAGCTTGAGCGCTTGCAAAACCTGTGCATTCGTTTTGTTTTTGGTCTACGGAAATTCGACCATGTTTCTCAGTTTCGCAAGGATCTCAAGTGGCTCCCTATCCGTCTTAGCAGGAACACTCCGATATTATGTCTCCTGTACAACATCCTTTGTAATCCTAAATATCCTGGCTACCTGCGTGATCGTTTTTCGTTCACTCGCCCTGCCGACGCCCCTTGTAGATCCCACCTTAAGCATCATCTCAATTTCCCATCCCATAAAACCCATTTCTATTCCCACTCCTTCTCTGTTCATGCGGTACGATTGTGGAACTCACTTCCGCCTAATATCCGTGATTCTAAAACTGTCTACCAATTCAAGAAACTCTATTTATTATATTCTAGTCTAGTGTATTCTAGTCTATTTTATATTTCTATATCTATTTATACACACTGTGTCTACATTTCTCAACCAACTTTCCAGTCGCAGGTCTGCTGGAAGAAATTTCTTTTGAAATAAGCAGCACCTTTGTGCTCTTCTATCTGTATTTGTTCATTTTTCTCTTGTAATTGTTTTTGTGTGTGCATAAATAAATAAATAAAATAAAAATAGTGAAGCTCGCCTGTGTACTTACATTGCCCTTTTGAATTTTATACAATGTAAACTTTCTGTGTACAATAAACCTTTGCCTAGGGGTAGCGGATAAGTTCGTAACAGAGTTACCGCTCCCCTGGTCACTCAGGCAGGAAAGGAACAGGGGTGGGTTTTAGTCAGTAAGAGTCTGACATGCCCTCCAAAAAAAAATTAAGGCTCATTAATTCTAACAGCGCCAGCGTTGGTATGCCTATCATAAGGTAAACCGAGGACTCGGTGGAGGCAACTGGAATCCTCTAGATATGATAAACACTGAACCAGTTGATAAGACGCTGATTAAGAGAGCCTATGTTTGGATGTCAAAAAAAAACAAAAATCATTCATGTCTTTCTACTTAATGTGAAAGCGCCAGGGTAGCCCACGAAATTCATATTTTCTTACGTTTTTTGCAATTTGCAGGTCAGTGTCAGGTTGTATGTTGGTCAAAATATGATTGTGTCATGATTTGTCCCAAATGTCATGATTTCATGAAATACTACATTTGACATCAATACTAACTGAAAAAGTTGTCATTGATGATTTTAATGATTTTAATTCTATAAATACATACTTGCTACGGCCGTGAATCATATTTTGACCAAGATACAACCTGACTCTGACCTAAAAATTGCAAAAAACGTAAGAAAATTTGAATTTCGCGGGCTACCCAGGCGCTTCCACCTTAATGAGGATCAGCCGTTAACCTAAGAACAAAGCTACTTACTCTTAAGTTTCTCAAATCAGATATAGCCCCCATGGTGATCTGGTCTATGAAAGCCAGGGGATTCCCACTCAGGTCCAGGGTAAGAAGACCAGGCATGAAGAGGAAGATATCTTGGGGGAGCGTGTGCAGATCGTTATTTGCTAGATTGAGGTACTGCATCTTCTTGAAATCTCCTGGGCCATCAACACCGAGGGGACCCTGTGGAGAAGCAATATAAATATATATTGTTTAAAAACGGTGAAGGAAAACATCGTGAGAAAACCGGCATGTCCTAGAACCAAAAATTCGAAAACATGTGACATCCACCAACCCACACTAGGCCCGCGTGGTACACCATCTCACAGAGAGGAGGCCTGTGCCCCAGCAGAGGGAGACATTAAAAGGCTGATGATGATGTTTAAAAAAACGTAGTAAACCCTAGGCATAAGGGGGTGTAGTCACCCCCTTATGCCTCGGGGTAGCGGATAAATTCGTAACAGAGTTACCGCTCCCCTGGGCACTCATGCAGGGAAGAAGCAGGGGTGAGTTTTAGTCAGTAAGAGTCTGACACGCCCTCCTGCTCCACCCAGAGCGGGAGATGTCATTGGATGATTTCCCAACCCACAAAAAAAACGCTTTTTACCCATATCCTCTTTCACACAGTCCAACCATCGTTTCTTTGGCCTTCCTCTAAACTCTTATACCCATCCACATCCATACACAAGCCTTTTCCTCGCTTTGGAGCTAATCCAAAAAAAATTCACACATGTTTAGTTTGTATGACAATGGTACTGATTCTCTTATTCAATAAACTAAAATTAGAGAATCGCTATCTTTTACTAAAAGGCGATGCGGAAAAAGGACGGCTATAGCTATGAACTAAGTTAGAGATGTCAAACTAGTTTACGCCTTGCGCTTTATCGTGTTTTAAGGGCCTACTACCCGCCAAGTGGCGCCCTCATTGAATAAAAATCGTAGCATAGCATAGAAAATAAATATTAAAGAATCCTACGTCGCATTTGTTACAAAGAGGATAAAGTATTTTTACGTTGTTGAAACAGGACTCAAAATGTTTCGTATTCAAAGTTGTAAGCAAAAGTAGAGCGACATTTTTGACGTGTACCCTTAATTTGTATGGAAATATTAGTTCAACTAAATTTGACAGCTCTAATTTACGTCCCTCTCTTTTCTTTTAGAAATAAAGATAGCAATAGCCTGAATGAAGTGGAGTTGGTGCACAACAGAATCGGTACCAATACATGGTTAATTACATGACGTCATTCTAAATCCAATATGGCGGACTAGTGATTTTTATGCATTCCCATGATATGGGTATCAGATGAAATAGTTTGCTGAGAGGAATACGCAAAAGCGAGTTATTTTTTTTTTTAAACAATTTAGTATAATAGTTTTAAAATTATAAGCAGGGACAATGATGGAACTTAAGCATACCGGGTATATAAAAACTCAAAAAACAATGGTAACAAACTTACAATAAATACTTTTCTGTTGATAGCCGAAGTAGATATCTGGTTACCAGACAAATCCAACACCATCAAATCTTCGAGATAAAGGAAGCTGCCATCTTCAAATGTCTGGATTTCACAATTGGATAAGTTCAGCTCTTGTATAGGTAACTTACTGATTCTTGTGATTGCCGTGATCGGATTTTGTGTTAGGTTCACTATAACTGGATTCGAATCTCTAAGACCTGGAATGAGAATTTGAGTGGTTAAATGGAGTAGGTTAGTAAGTAGCGATGTAGGTGTGAATCCACATTATAATTGGGACTGCAAGTGTACCTATTCTGTGCAGATCGCCCAGGCGACACGGTGGAGCATACGGTGGAGTTCTGCCCCGCTTGGGTGGAGCACCGCCGTGTCCTCGCGTGGACACGATTGGCGGCAGTGACCTCTCGCACCCGGCCGTGGTCCAGGCCATGGTACGGAATGAGAGGGAATGGAAAGCAGTCGCCTCCTTCTGCGAAGCAGTAATGCTCGCGAAGGAGGAGGCGATACGGGTGAGAGAGATTCAGCAGAGTCACAGGAGCCGCCGCAGGAGACGCCCTGGGCGTCGGGGTTCACGAGACGATCTCCAGTCCGTAGGCACGGGCCTGCGGACGGCGAGTAGTGGATAGCTCACCGTCCGATCAGGACCAGGCCCGAGAGTCGACGGCGCGTAGTGTTCCACGCGCGCCTCAAAGAGATGTCAGTAATACTTGACGGGGCTCGTCATGGCCGATGCCTGCCAAGGGGTAGCGGATAAAATCGTAACAGAGTTACCGCTCCCCTGGGCACTCAGGCAAGGAAGGAACAGGGGTGGGTTTTAGGCAGTAAAAGTCTGACACGCCCTGAGCTCCACCCAGAACGGGAGAAGTCATAGGATGATTTACCACCCCAAAAAAATAATTAAATAAAGGGCAACGGTAACTCTTCCAACAAACACCCGCATTCTGGCAGGAAGTGTGATAACTACTTACCATCCCAATCAGGAATCTCGAACGACGTGGTAATGTTGAGGTTCGCGCAGTTCACTATCCCATCAGCGCAAGAGCAAAGGGAACATATCGATTTTGGAACCACCTCCGGAGTTGTTGTTTCGGTTCCTGAAATTTACAGTGTGGTAATTTAGAAACGTTAATGTAGATATTGGTGCCGATTCTGGTTTGTACAAACTAAACTTAATTTAGGCTATTGCTATATTTTTCTCTCTAATAAAACAAGAAAGAGACGGACGTAATTTAGAGCTGTCAAATTTAGTTGAACTAATATTTCCTTACAAATTAAGGGTACACGTAAAAACATGTCGAGTAAAAACACGGTAAAGCGAAAGGCGTAAACTAGTTTGACATCTCTAAATTAGTTCATAGCTATGGCTGTCCCTTTCTCGCACTACCTTTTAGTAAAAGATAGCGATTCTCTCATTTTAATTTATTTATTGAACAAGAGAATCGGCACCATTAACTAGCACTTTTCCCGCGACTTCTTTTGCGTAGTTTTCCTATTTTCTTCTACAAAGAAAATAACAAAATAAATTAAAGATAATAAAAAAATTGGGTGTCTGTAAAGTTGGTTTACGGACGATAGTTTAACGTGATAACGTCATAACAAAACGTTGATGAAATATAGATGCGGCGCATGCGTACAATGAGCGTAACGGGACACATTTTCGTGCATGCAGTAGGCGTTCATCGATTTATTAGACGTTGTCACGTCAAAAATATTTTTAAAAACAAGCTTTTATCTGGGCCAGGGTACTAAAAAGTTAAAAAAGATTACACGTAACACTGGACCCCACACTAGGATACCCTGTGTCGTGAAAGTCTCTTTCATCACAAGGTTTGTAAGTTATAGTTTATTAAGATAAACAGACAAGTAGGGAATAGGTAAATTAAACTCGCGGTAATACAAATAAAATATAGAAAAAATAAAGGGGTGTTTATGTACTGCCCGGGGGTGGAGGATACTGCCCGGGGGTGAAGGATAAATTCGAAAGAGTTACCTTGCCCCTGGGCACTCAAGGCAGGGAGGAACAGGGGTGGGATTTAGTCAGTAAGAGTCTGACACGCCCTTCCGCTCCACCCTAGAGCGGAAGAAGTCATAGGATGATTTCCCAACCACCAAAAAAAAAAACAAAAAAAAAGGGTGTTTATGTTAAGTGTAAGTGTAATGAGAGTGTTATGGGAGAGTGAGTGTTTGGGTGTGTATGTCTAAAGGTGTGTGCGTGTGTGTGTTCAAATAATCCAAATCTAGCTACAATTTTCTTACAAACATTTCCAGTCAAGTTTAGGATATTCACTTCTTTATTATTTTTTAGGTAAAAGCAAAAGCTTTTTTGCCAAAGCTCAGCTTGCAGGTTGGTCTTTTCCATCTGCATCTTCTTCGTGAACGCTTATCGTCAAGTATAAGAAGTTACGCAGTTTTGTGAAATTTGAGGACAACAGCCAGTATGTATAGTTGGCGCACCGTTAGTACTCTAGACTCTTGGTAAAGTAAATGTGTTGGTTAGCGAGTTCTCTTCTTATACATTACCTTTAAAAAGGTACTTACTATACTTCTGTGCCTCAAGCTTTTAAGAATATAGGTAAGTACCTACACGCCAAATACAGTTTAACCGAATTTATTTTTTAACTTCTTAGTTCATTGTCCCAGGTAAAAGCTTCTCTTTTTTAAATATTTCTTACCTTTAATTTATTTTTAACTTTTTAGTGGATAAGTATTTTAGAGCAGGCGTGATGTTTTAAAATATTCTACGTACGATGTAATATAAAGTGCTCCTCAAGACGAATCAATCGAGCCCAAACTCGGTGGGGTTATGCTGTTTTATCACAGAGATACTGTGGCCACCTTCCAGCTTCATTATCAGACCTGCGTGTCCTTAAGACGCGAGGGGCCTGACGGATTAAGGAGCACTTTGCACCTAGATGATATCCAGGGTCTGATGATGGCTGGAAGGTGGCCACAGTATCTCTGTGATAAAACAACATAACCCCACCGAGCTTGTGCTCCATTGATTCGTCTTGAGGAGCACTTTACATTACATCATACGTAGAATATTTTAAAACATCACGCCTACTCTAAAATACTTATCCACTAAAGAGTTAAAAATAAATTAAAGGTAAAAAATATTTTTAAAAACAAGCTTTTATCTGGGAAAAGGAACTAAAAAGTTAAAAACTAAATTCTAGTAAGTATTTGGCGTGTAGGTAGTTACTTCACCGACTTCCGAAATTAAAGTTATTTTGTTACTGAAGATATAGGTTTTTAAATGTGTCTGCTAATGAGAGGCTTAACGGGTTAAGACGATTCAATCGAGCCGAAACTCGGTGGAGTTATGTTGTTTTATGACAGAAATGCCGTGGCCAACTTCCAGCTTCATCATCATACCCTGACATCACCTAGGTGTAAAGTGCTCCACAAGACGAATCAATCGACCTCAGACTCGATGGGTTTATCTTGTTTAATTCAGAAGTTCCTATGGCCATCTTCCATCATCAGACTAGCTTCCAGACAGTACCATATCATTGTATTGTCACCAATGATACATAAGTACACCAAATTTGAGTTCAATCCTTATCCTCTTATCATTTTTGTAATAAACATGACGTTGGATTCTTTAATATTTATTTTCTATGCTATGCTACGATTTTTTATTCAATGAGGGCGTCACTTGGCCGGTAGTAGGGCCTTAATAGCCACGATCTTCGACCAACATCTCAGGAGGCTCTCGTTGGGCGGCTGGATTAAGGGCTTGATTCAGAAAGCTGTACTTCTGGACACGGCTCGCATTGTTAGGCGGTTTCTCTCTCTGGAGCCCTGACCGCTTAGCATGGACCCTGTTCCCGATACTGGACAATCTTTTTGACAATACCGACAGACAGTCGACCATACAGAAATGCAGTGCAATAGCTCCAGAGATCAAAATTTTAGAGAAAAGTTAATTACACCTCCTGGGTTCTCCAATATTGGAAGACAGTTTTTCTTCATTCAATGACGACAAAATTAAACGTTTTAACGATATTTCGGATAGACTTTCCAAAATTAATTTACATTCGGCGGTCACCCTCATCAGGTATTGCTGTTTTGGACCAAATTTAATATATTTTCTTCGCACTTCCATTTTATGGAAGCAGCCACATCTCTTGGACAAAATCGATCAAATCATTCGTTCCACTCTTACATCCATCTTAAATGTGACTTTGGATGACCGAGCATGGCTGCAAGCCATGCTACCCATTCGCTTTAGTGGGCTCGGCGTCCGCAAAATTTTTAGTGTAAGCCTACGTTCCTGTCTTCGGTCCACAGCACTCAACAGTTAAACACACGAATTTTAACCCCATCGCTGGTTAACTTTGAGGTGCCGTGCTTGACCGATGCTGTGAACGCCTGGAAAGCGGCTTGCCCGAACACGGTGTTACCCGAGAACCCATCTTCCCAGAGTCAGTAGGATAAACCGCTCTGCAGGTTGGTACGGAATAATCTCATTAATATGTCCACCAATACTGCTGAGCGTGCCCGCCTACTGGCTGTGGGTAAATAGGAGTCGGGCCTTTGGCTACAGGCACTACCGTCACCCAACATTGATACTATGCTGAGTGACGTCACTTTCCGGATCGCTACATGTTTGCGTCTGGGTGCTCCGAGTGGAGCTCCACATCGTTGTCAATGCGGTGAAGCAGTCGACCGCCTCGGATACCATGGCCTATCCTGCGGTAGGAGCGCTGGTCGGATAGCACGGCACGCCAGCATGAATGACATCATCCATTGGGCTCTTGTTACCGCCGGGGTGCCAGCTGTTTTAGAACCCAATGGCTTGGCACGTGACGATGGGAAGAAGCCAGACGGAATGACCATAATGCCTTGGAAGTTGGGTGTGCCTATGGTGTGGGGTGCAACATGTGTCGACACCCTTGCCATCCCATCTTCTTAGCACGGCGGGCTGTACTGGGGCGGCTGCTGCAGGTGCAGAAAACCTCAAACGGCGCAAATATAATAACCCCTTTGGGAGTTACATGTTTGAGCCGTTTGGGGTTGATACACAAGGGCCTTGGGGTCCGAGTGCTTATCGAGTTTTTCGGCATATCAGCAAGCTGTTAGTCGACTCTTCACGTGTCCAGAGGGCCGGGCTTTTTTTGGTCAACGAATCAGCATTGCTATTCAACGTGGCAATACTGCTAGCGTTCTGGGTACTTTTTCCATTGACAGCGATGTGGATGTTTTCATACGCATTTGTTAAACCCGCGTACTTAACAGGAAATAAAGGGCTTATTATTATTATTCCGTTTATTCATTTGATATACATATTATATTATATTTTTAAATATTTCAATAAAATAATGAAAAAATACATTTAAAAATATGAAAAATAGTATCCCACCGGTATCGGGAACAGGGTCCAAGCTACCGGCGGTCAGAGCTCCAGAGAGAGGAACCGCCTGACAATGCGAGCCGTGTCCAGAAGTACTGCTTTCTGAATCAAGCCCTTGATCCAACCGCCTAACGAGAGCCTCCTGAGGTGTAGGTCGAGGCTCGTGGCTATTAAGCCAATGGCTGACACGACTATCGGTACAATGATCGCTGAGTCCACATCCCACATGTCGACCACCTCGCGAGCCAAGTCTATTATTATTAACTCAGTTCTGGCTGAAAAATAGCCGCACAGATCATTCGATCAAGGTCGAGCAGCCCCTGCTGCAGTTTTGCTCAGTCCATGGATGGATGAAAATTAATTATGTATTGATTAATAAGCAAGCGCTTTTCATAAACGTTTTTTAATATGTTGATATATTTTATGGTCGATTTGGAAATGGAAAGAACCATCAGGCAAAAGAAAAACCGGCAGACCGAAGCAGCGAAGGGCAGATGACATCGTGCAGACGGTGGGGAGAGATTGGATCAGCCAGAGCAAGGATAGAGAAAGGTGGAAAAGTTTGGGGGAGGCCTACACCCAAAACAGGGGTCCATATCCTTAAATAGATTTAATTTAATTACTTTTAACTTTAACTAACACTAGATAGTAAGCAAGCCTATAAAAATTGACTAACAACATTTGAAATTTAAAATTAAGGTCTACGGAATAAACGGCTTTATTATTGTTATTATTATAAGCAAACACTGTCTACACTATGGCTCAGTTTTTTCGGACATAGGTATTATCAGCTCACTTAGGTATAGACTGAAAAGGCTCATCATACAGGGCAAGGTGTAAGAAAACCGTGCTCAAGGCCGAGCACCGGATAGATGGTCTGACGTAATAAAGAAGGCTGCTGGAGGCAGCATGTACCGAGCGGTCGAAATTACAGAAGAACACAAAACATGGAACTGCATCGTATGTGGTCGCGATGCTCAGCAGTGAGGAAACGACGAAGAAGATGAGAGAATTAATGCTCTTTCAGTAAAGATATTGAGGTCTGCTCTGACTTATAAAGAGGTAACATTATCCAATACCCTTATCCAAATGAAAGAGGTTATCTGTGAAATTTTATCACTAATAGAAAGTTAAGCTATCCCTGAGTTTCATAGGCTGACTTATTACAAAACTCGTCTGAAAAATTGGATAAGGCTAACCTTATTCAAATATAAGAAGTTATCCATGAAATTTTATCACTAATAGAAAGCTATACTATCCCTGAGTTCCATAGGCTGACTTATTATGAAACACTTCTGAAAAATTGGATAAGGCTAACTTTATCCAAATGTAAGAGGTTATCTATGAAATTTTATCACTAATAGAAAGTTAAACTATCCCTGAGTTCCATAGGCTGACTTATTATGATAAACTTCTGAAAAATTGGATAAGGCTAACCTTATCCAAATGTAAGAGGTTATCTATGAAATTTTATCACTAATAGTAAGTTAAACTATCCCTGAGTTCCATAGGCTGACTTATTATGATAAACTTCTGAAAAATTGAATAAGGCTAACCTTATCCCATTTTTTAGGGTCGTTTCTCCTCGCCATTCTTCGCCAGACGTGTATGTGATGGGTCATCGAGACAGTCCATGATTTATAGTCAGAGTCAAGTGAATAACAAACAAAGACATATAAAAAGGCTTGTTATTTTTTTGGGTGCGAAATCTTCGGAAGAGTCGCCTTGCCCTGGCACAGCCAACTGAAGGAACACGGGTGCGTTTTAGTCAATGAGAGTCTGACACGCCCTCCCGCTCCATCCAGAGTGGGAGAAGTTATTTGAATGATTTCTCACCATATAAATAAAAGGTTTATTTCAGGAAAAATCTTTTGTTCCTCAGAAATCATTTTCCCTATTGGAACACACAGTAATCAAATTAACATTCAGTACAAACAGTAATTAAATTAAAAAGTCATAGTTAAATTTTTGGTTGAGGATCTCATGGCTAAAGTAATAACAGCTGCACCGGTCGATCCATCAGGTTAAGCTACGCTTGCCGGGGTTGGTCCACGGATGAGTGACCATCTTTACATACCGAGACTCCTCCGTACCTCGGAAAGTACGTTAAGCCATTGGTCCCGCTGTTAATCGTGGATCTTTGACAGTTGTTAAGGATCGTCAGAAGCCCGAAAATCTGACAACTAGTCTTACCAAGGGGTATCGTATTATCCAGTAACTTGGTTGTGAAGGTCAGATAGGCAGTCGCTCCATGTAAAATACTGGTATTCAGCTGCATCCGGTTAGAATGGAAGCCGACCCTAAGATAGTTGGGAAAAGGCTAGGTAGGCAGGCAGTTAGATGTTTGATTCTTACATCTTTATCACTACAATTTCTTCTGATAAAATATACGTATAGAAATCATTACCCATTCTTTTTCGAAGTCGGTTAACAAGACGAAACAACAATGTCATTTATCCTTCACCTTGACACATGAATTTAATCTAAAACCAATAAACCACAAAAAGAAAACACTTACCAACATCAACTTGTGTAAAACTAATCTTAATAGTTACTAAAAATACTAAAACGGCACTAAAACTAACTAAATTATTTACAACCATTTTGGCTAAGCGTCCACACACAATTTAACACTAAATATAACTAAAACATTGATAAAAATTCTGTTACAAGATTGTGAAAAAACCGGTACCCTTCAATTTAAAGATATTGGCAGACATAGATTAAGATTATGACATAAATAGAAGCGAAACTTGCGTGTTTCTAGCCTATCATTCAATTCCTAAAGTAGGCCACACCAGTTCTTAGCAAAACTAGATAGTAAATAAAAAACTTTTTTACAAAAAATGGAACCGACTTCCAAAAAAAGTACAAATAACTTTAATTTCGGAAGTCGGTGTTTCTGGTTTTGTGTCTTCGTTTTTTGACACCGACTTCCGAAATTAAAGTTATTTGTACTTTTTTCGGAAGTCGGTCCATTAATTTAAAAAAAAAATCACTTTTTAGTTGTGGTTCTCCATTAAATTGTGTCGACAATTCATAGACATACGATCGCAGCAATCGCGGTTGATTTGCTGTCAATTTTTGAAGAGTTCCGTTGTCTGTCTCAGAAACCCATGATCAGATATGTACGAAATTTAAATGGGACATTTCGGAACAAACCCCTTTCGAACAAACAAAACAATTTTGCAAATCCGTCAATATACTATGACAAAGTTATGCCCGAACATACATAAAAAAAAATACAAACATCCGAATTGATAACCTCCTCCTTTTGGAAGTCGGTTAAAAACTAAATAATTTCTAAACTTGACACTGGCTAATCTCTCTCCTTTTGAAAGTTGGTTAAAATCGCTCTCCTATCCTCCTCCCTCTCTAATCGCTCTCCTTTTGAAAGTTGGTTAAAAAACCGGCCCAGTGCGTTTCAGCCATGCACAGTGTAGGGTTCCGTAGTCGCCCTTTATACATGCGAAATTAGAAGGAGGCTTTATGTTTATTATTATGAACATATTAATTGAGTTCATGGTTTAACGGAAAAATAAAGTTTATAAAACTGGCCAAGAGCGAGCCGGTCTCGCGCACCGGGGGTTCAGTACCAACTTGTGGGTATGTAAATAGTTCGTTCTTCTCGGGAATCGAATCCCTAACAAACTTAACTTTGCCGTTAGAAAACTGTTGTCCTCATACATCGACATAGGTCGCGGTCATTTTACCAACAGCAAATAAGTTCGTCATCACATTTTTTTTGTGTTGTAACTACAAAACGGTTTTCGTATTTTTTTCCTTTTCAAATTTCATGATTCTAGGTCAACGGGAAGTACCCGTGTATTTTATTAATTACCTAAATTTTACACGGATACTACCCGTTTTAAATACTAAATAAGTAACAACTTCACCTAAGTATTTTTTCTATGGATTTTGTGTTTAGTACGAAATTTTCCAAATAGTAGCTACTTGGAAAATTTATAAAAATAAATAAAATGTTATAAATTGGGTGACGCTTAAATTAACAGAGCTAACTTAGCAGTTGTAATTTTTCTTCAAAGTTTTCAAGCCAATAGTTTAGCTTTTAGATGTGACACGTGTTACGGGCATGTGCGACGTTCTTTAAGTTAATTTGTTTTTATTTTCGTGTTTTATATTTTGATTTTAATTTTTTTTTTGACATTTTAATTTCGTTTTTTTTTATATTTTGATTTTTTTTTTCTGGAAAATTTAATTTTTGCTTTGTATTCCCTACAGGATCGTTTTGTAAATCTGTTACATACCGAGAAAAACCCGACTGTAAAAAAAAATACTACTAAAACGTTCCAAACAAGTCTCTTTTGAAGCAGTCTGATGCAGTCGGTGGCAGTTATTTTAGTTCAATTATTGATTTCATGCCACCAAGTGTATTAGACTGCTTGAAAAGTGACTTGTTTGGAACTTTTTAGTTGTTTTTTTACAGTCGGGTTTTTAGAAAATTTTCTATTTTTTATTTTCTGCAAATTGAACTCACTAAAATTAGTGAGTTAAATTTTTGGAATCACCTCCTCGAATCCTTTATTTGATACTACTCCACTTATCATGGTTCGTCGACTGTAATTTTTATCTTTTTCACAATATAGCGTCTGGTTGTCGACGTAGTGTATTTTGATTACTGTCATGTCTTTAGTCGCACTCGCGACATATTGGAGTGAGAATGATCAAAATCGGCACACACGTTTGATCTCTATAGTGCCACAAAGGAACAAACATACATACATACCTTCCTTGCGTCACGTAGTCGGGTGGTAAATTTGTAAACGGGTCGTTTTGCGCTTATGTTAAATAAATAAAATAAAATATCTGAGTGGATCTTTGGATTGGCATCTAATAGTGTAATGTCAATGAATAAACCCTTCTGCAATATTTCCTAATCTTTGCCCTATCGATAGCTTATCATCAGATAAACATACGTATTTATAAAAATCTGTAAATTATGATAAGTTCAAAATATTTCATTGATAATCGAATCTGCTTGCGTAGTGTTGCGTAAATATATTTCATTGGTCCGTGATAGACGGACAGACAATGCATAGTTTATGTAGACCATTCAAGGACTTCATCATCGGCCATGCCATCTCCCAAATGGGCCGAGATCGGCTTTCAGTCTAACCGGATGCAACTGAGTATCAGGAGTTATCTCACTGCCCCAGAAAGAGGGTCCTTCTTTTCCTTTTCATGTCATTTACAGCGATGTCAGAGGCCTTGTTCCTGGTTTTTAGGGTTCCGTACCTCAAAAAAAAAAAACCAAAACCCTTATAGGATCACTTTGTTGTCCGTCTCTCTGTCTGTCTGTCAAGTATCTTTATCTCGGGAACACATGGACGTATCGAGTTGAAATCAAAACATATACTCAGGTCTTCCTTGAAAATGTGGAAAAAACAAAATTCTAAGTTAACGTAAAAAAAAGATACGGATATGCAGGGTGTAAAAAGACACATCACAGAGCCGTTAACTACGCATATTGTACGTCTAACAAAGTAGCTTTGCGCAAAAATTATTGCTGGGAAACGACTTTTATTTTTAGGTATGAAAAAAGATACTGTTTTTTTAACCGACTTCCAAAAGGAGGAGGTTGTCAATTCGGAAGTTTGTATTTTTTTTTTTATGTATGTTCGGGCATAACTCCGTCACTTATGGACGGATTTCCAAAATTATTTTTTTGTTTGAAAGGAGTTTGTTCCGAAATGGTCCCATTTAAATTTCATGAAGATCTGATGATGTATTTCGGAGACAGACAACGGAACTCTTCAAAAAACATATATACGGTCGAAGTGAGAACCTCCTCCTTTTTTTTCGTCGGTTAAAAATGACAGCAAATCAACCGCGATTGCTGCTATCGCCTAGATATGCATTGTTAATACAATTTAATGGAGAAACACAACTAAAAACTGAAAAATTAAAACTTTTTTACAAAAAAATAGAACCGACTTCCAAAAAAAACAAAAAGTGCAAAATAACTTTAATTTCGGAAGTCGGTGTCAAAAAACGAAGAAACCAAACCTCAAACACCGACTTCCGAAATTAAAGTTATTTTGCACTTTTTGTTTTTTTTGCTGTCATTTTTAATCGACGAAAAAAAAGGAGGAGGTTCTCAATTTAAAAAAGAGTTTCCGTGTAGTTTCTTGCACGTTCTTCTACATAGAGATCTACGTTTTGGAACGAGCAAATACCTTCATCTCTTTTTTGACTGACCGACCTTAATAATTCAAAAGTGCCTGTAAGTGATTTCATTAAAATGGTTTGAGTGTAAAGGTCTTCCCCATCTCACCGCCCCACGAACAACACTTCTTCTTTCAGTCCTTGGACTCCACTCGGTCAACGCAGTACTCCGTAGGTGTCTGTTTAACTTCCATAATTCTTCGTATATCTTTCATAGCTCGACGTTTGGAACTTGGTCAATTTGCTCGGGAAAATCTCCAACAAGGATGCATGCCGCTCTACATCAGCCCCGACTTCGCCAGTCAGCCAGCCACGGCCATGCTATGCACGGATATGGGGCTGGCAAACAAATGAACCACCCAGCTAACGTGGCAAACCTCTCCGTCCTGCTAGGGTCGCGAGAAAGATCGCAGTTGAAAAAGTCACCTTGTCCTGGCACAGACTACTGAAGGAACAGGGGTAGGTTTTAGTCAGTAAGAGTCTGACACGCCCTCCCGCTCCGCCCAGAGAGGGAGAAGTTATTTGACGATTTCCCACCCAGAAAAAAAATACAATACAATAAAATATAAGTTATTTGATGACTTGCCCGCTCTACCTAGAGCGGGTGAAGTTATTTGATGATTTCCCCGCTCTACCCAGATCGGGATAAGTTATTTAATTATGTTCCCACTCTACCCAGAGCGGGATAAGTTATTTGATCATTTACACGCTCAACCCAGAGCGGGATAAGTTATTTGATGATTTACCCGCTCTACCCAGAGCGGGATAAGTTGTTTGATTATATTCCCGATCTACCCAGAGCGGGATAAGTTATTTGATTATATTCCCACTCTACCCAGAGCGGGATAAGTTATTTGATGATTTACCCGCTCTACCCAGAGCGGGATAAGTTATTTGATTATATTCCCGATCTACCCAGAGCGGGATAAGTTATTTGATTATATTCCCACTCTACCCAGAGCGGGATAAGTTATTTGATGATTTACCCGCTCTACCCAGAGCGGGATAAGTTATTTGATTATATTCCCGATCTACCCAGAGCGGGATAAGTTATTTGATTATATTCCCACTCTACCCAGAGCGGGATAAGTTATTTGATGATTTACCCGCTCTACCCAGAGCGGGATAAGTTATTTGATTATATTCCCACTCTACCCAGAGCGGGATAAGTTATTTGATGATTTACCCGCTCTACTCAGAGCGGGATAAGTTATTTGATTATATTCCCGCTCTACCCAGAGCGGGATAAGTTATTTGATGATTTACCCGCTCTACCCAGAGCGGGATAAGTTATTTGATTATATTCCCACTCTACCCAGAGCGGGATAAGTTGTTTGATGATTTCCCCGCTCTACTCAGAGCGGGATAAGTTATTTGATTATATTCCCGATCTACCCAGAGCGGGATAAGTTATTTGATTATATTCCCACTCTACCCAGAGCGGGATAAGTTATTTGATGATTTACCCGCTCTACCCAGAGCGGGATAAGTTATTTGATTATATTCCCACTCTACCCAGAGCGGGATAAGTTGTTTGATGATTTCCCCGCTCTACTCAGAGCGGGATAAGTTATTTGATTATATTCCCGATCTACCCAGAGCGGGATAAGTTTTTTGATTATATTCCCACTCTACCCAGAGCGGGATAAGTTATTTGATGATTTACCCGCTCTACCCAGAGCGGGATAAGTTATTTGATTATATTCCCACTCTACCCAGAGCGGGATAAGTTGTTTGATGATTTCCCCGCTCTACTCAGAGCGGGATAAGTTATTTGATTATATTCCCGATCTACCCAGAGCGGGATAAGTTATTTGATTATATTCCCACTCTACTCAGAGCGGGATAAGTTATTTGATGATTTACCCGCTCTACCCAGAGCGGGATAAGTTATTTGATTATATTCCCACTCTACTCAGAGCGGGATAAGTTATTTGATGATTTACCCGCTCTACCCAGAGCGGGATAAGTTATTTGATTATATTCCCACTCTACCCAGAGCGGGATAAGTTATTTGATGATTTACCCGCTCTACCCAGAGCGGGATAAGTTATTTGATTATATTCCCACTCTACCCAGAGCGGGATAAGTTATTTGATGATTTACCCGCTCTACCCAGAGCGGGATAAGTTATTTGATGATTTACACGCCCTACCCAGAGCGGGATAAGTTATTTGATGATTTACACGCCCTACCCAGAGCGGGTAAGTTGTTTGATGATTTCCCCGCTCTACTCAGAGCGGGATAAGTTATTTGATTATATTCCCGATCTACCCAGAGCGGGATAAGTTATTTGATTATATTCCCACTCTACCCAGAGCGGGATAAGTTATTTGATTATATTCCCGATCTACCCAGAGCGGGAGAAGTTGTTTGATGATTTCCCCGCTCTACTCAGAGCGGGATAAGTTATTTGATTATATTCCCGATCTACCCAGAGCGGGATAAGTTATTTGATTATATTCCCACTCTACCCAGAGCGGGATAAGTTATTTGATGATTTACCCGCTCTACCCAGAGCGGGATAAGTTATTTGATGATTTACCCGATCTACCCGGAGCGGGATAAGTTATTTGATTATATTCCCACTCTACCCAGAGCGGGATAAGTTATTTGATGATTTACCCGCTCTACCCAGAGCGGGATAAGTTATTTGATGATTTACACGCCCTACCCAGAGCGGGATAAGTTATTTGATGATTTACACGCCCTACCCAGAGCGGGATAAGTTATTTGATTATATTCCCGATCTACCCAGAGCGGGATAAGTTGTTTGATGATTTCCCCGCTCTACTCAGAGCGGGATAAGTTATTTGATTATATTCCCGATCTACCCAGAGCGGGATAAGTTATTTGATTATATTCCCACTCTACCCAGAGCGGGATAAGTTATTTGATTATATTCCCGATCTACCCAGAGCGGGATAAGTTATTTGATTATATTCCCACTCTACCCAGAGCGGGATAAGTTATTTGATGATTTACCCGCTCTACCCAGAGCGGGATAAGTTATTTGATTATATTCCCACTCTACCCAGAGCGGGATAAGTTGTTTGATGATTTCCCCGCTCTACTCAGAGCGGGATAAGTTATTTGATTATATTCCCGATCTACCCAGAGCGGGATAAGTTATTTGATTATATTCCCACTCTACTCAGAGCGGGATAAGTTATTTGATGATTTACCCGCTCTACCCAGAGCGGGATAAGTTATTTGATTATATTCCCACTCTACTCAGAGCGGGATAAGTTATTTGATGATTTACCCGCTCTACCCAGAGCGGGATAAGTTATTTGATTATATTCCCACTCTACCCAGAGCGGGATAAGTTATTTGATGATTTACCCGCTCTACCCAGAGCGGGATAAGTTATTTGATTATATTCCCACTCTACCCAGAGCGGGATAAGTTATTTGATGATTTACCCGCTCTACCCAGAGCGGGATAAGTTATTTGATGATTTACACGCCCTACCCAGAGCGGGATAAGTTATTTGATGATTTACACGCCCTACCCAGAGCGGGTAAGTTGTTTGATGATTTCCCCGCTCTACTCAGAGCGGGATAAGTTATTTGATTATATTCCCGATCTACCCAGAGCGGGATAAGTTATTTGATTATATTCCCACTCTACCCAGAGCGGGATAAGTTATTTGATTATATTCCCGATCTACCCAGAGCGGGAGAAGTTGTTTGATGATTTCCCCGCTCTACTCAGAGCGGGATAAGTTATTTGATTATATTCCCGATCTACCCAGAGCGGGATAAGTTATTTGATTATATTCCCACTCTACCCAGAGCGGGATAAGTTATTTGATGATTTACCCGCTCTACCCAGAGCGGGATAAGTTATTTGATGATTTACCCGATCTACCCGGAGCGGGATAAGTTATTTGATTATATTCCCACTCTACCCAGAGCGGGATAAGTTATTTGATGATTTACCCGCTCTACCCAGAGCGGGATAAGTTATTTGATGATTTACACGCCCTACCCAGAGCGGGATAAGTTATTTGATGATTTACACGCCCTACCCAGAGCGGGATAAGTTATTTGATTATATTCCCGATCTACCCAGAGCGGGATAAGTTGTTTGATGATTTCCCCGCTCTACTCAGAGCGGGATAAGTTATTTGATTATATTCCCGATCTACCCAGAGCGGGATAAGTTATTTGATTATATTCCCACTCTACCCAGAGCGGGATAAGTTATTTGATTATATTCCCGATCTACCCAGAGCGGGATAAGTTATTTGATTATATTCCCACTCTACCCAGAGCGGGATAAGTTATTTGATGATTTACCCGCTCTACCCAGAGCGGGATAAGTTATTTGATTATATTCCCACTCTACCCAGAGCGGGATAAGTTATTTGATTATATTCCCGATCTACCCAGAGCGGGATAAGTTATTTGATTATATTCCCACTCTACCCAGAGCGGGATAAGTTATTTGATTATATTCCCACTCTACCCAGAGCGGGATAAGTTATTTGATGATTTACCCGCTCTACCCAGAGCGGGATAAGTTATTTGATGATTTACACGCCCTACCCAGAGCGGGATAAGTTATTTGATGATTTACACGCCCTACCCAGAGCGGGATAAGTTATTTGATGATTTACACGCCCTACCCAGAGCGGGATAAGTTATTTGATTATATTCCCACTCTACCCAGAGCGGGATAAGTTATTTGATTATATTCCCGCTCTACCCAGAGCGGGATAAGTTATTTGATGATTTACCCGCTCTACTCAGAGCGGGATAAGTTATTTGATTATATTCCCGCTCTACCCAGAGCGGGATAAGTTATTTGATGATTTACCCGCTCTACCCAGAGCGGGATAAGTTATTTGATTATATTCCCACTCTACCCAGAGCGGGATAAGTTGTTTGATGATTTCCCCGCTCTACTCAGAGCGGGATAAGTTATTTGATTATATTCCCGATCTACCCAGAGCGGGATAAGTTATTTGATTATATTCCCACTCTACTCAGAGCGGGATAAGTTATTTGATGATTTACCCGCTCTACCCAGAGCGGGATAAGTTATTTGATTATATTCCCACTCTACCCAGAGCGGGATAAGTTATTTGATGATTTACCCGCTCTACCCAGAGCGGGATAAGTTATTTGATTATATTCCCACTCTACCCAGAGCGGGATAAGTTATTTGATTATATTCCCACTCTACCCAGAGCGGGATAAGTTATTTGATTATATTCCCACTCTACCCAGAGCGGGATAAGTTGTTTGATGATTTCCCCGCTCTACTCAGAGCGGGATAAGTTATTTGATTATATTCCCGATCTACCCAGAGCGGGATAAGTTATTTGATTATATTCCCACTCTACTCAGAGCGGGATAAGTTATTTGATGATTTACCCGCTCTACCCAGAGCGGGATAAGTTATTTGATTATATTCCCACTCTACCCAGAGCGGGATAAGTTATTTGATGATTTACCCGCTCTACCCAGAGCGGGATAAGTTATTTGATTATATTCCCACTCTACCCAGAGCGGGATAAGTTATTTGATGATTTACCCGCTCTACCCAGAGCGGGATAAGTTATTTGATGATTTACACGCCCTACCCAGAGCGGGATAAGTTATTTGATGATTTACACGACCTACCCAGAGCGGGATAAGTTGTTTGATGATTTCCCCGCTCTACTCAGAGCGGGATAAGTTATTTGATTATATTCCCGATCTACCCAGAGCGGGATAAGTTATTTGATTATATTCCCACTCTACCCAGAGCGGGATAAGTTATTTGATTATATTCCCGATCTACCCAGAGCGGGATAAGTTGTTTGATGATTTCCCCGCTCTACTCAGAGCGGGATAAGTTATTTGATTATATTCCCGATCTACCCAGAGCGGGATAAGTTATTTGATTATATTCCCACTCTACCCAGAGCGGGATAAGTTATTTGATGATCTACCCGCTCTACCCAGAGCGGGATAAGTTATTTGATGATTTACCCGATCTACCCAGAGCGGGATAAGTTATTTGATTATATTCCCACTCTACCCAGAGCGGGATAAGTTATTTGATGATTTACCCGCTCTACCCAGAGCGGGATAAGTTATTTGATGATTTACACGCCCTACCCAGAGCGGGATAAGTTATTTGATGATTTACACGCCCTACCCAGAGCGGGATAAGTTATTTGATGATTTACACGCCCTACCCAGAGCGGGATAAGTTATTTGATGATTTACCAGCTCTACCCAGAGCGGGATAAGTTATTTGATTATATTCCCGATCTACCCAGAGCGGGATAAGTTGTTTGATGATTTCCCCGCTCTACTCAGAGCGGGATAAGTTATTTGATTATATTCCCGATCTACCCAGAGCGGGATAAGTTATTTGATTATATTCCCACTCTACCCAGAGCGGGATAAGTTATTTGATTATATTCCCGATCTACCCAGAGCGGGATAAGTTATTTGATTATATTCCCACTCTACCCAGAGCGGGATAAGTTATTTGATGATTTACCCGCTCTACCCAGAGCGGGATAAGTTATTTGATTATATTCCCACTCTACCCAGAGCGGGATAAGTTATTTGATGATTTACCCGCTCTACCCAGAGCGGGATAAGTTATTTGATTATATTCCCACTCTACCCAGAGCGGGATAAGTTATTTGATTATATTCCCATTCTACCCAGAGCGGGATAAGTTATTTGATGATTTACCCGCTCTACCCAGAGCGGGATAAGTTATTTGATTATATTCCCACTCTACCCAGAGCGGGATAAGTTATTTGATGATTTACCCGCTCTACCCAGAGCGGGATAAGTTATTTGATTATATTCCCACTCTACCCAGAGCGGGATAAGTTATTTGATTATATTCCCATTCTACCCAGAGCGAGATAAGTTATTTGATGATTTACCCGCTCTACCCAGAGCGGGATAAGTTATTTGATTATATTCCCACTCTACCCAGAGCGGGATAAGTTATTTGATTATATTCCCACTCTACCCAGAGCGGGATAAGTTATTTGATGATTTACCCGCTCTACCCAGAGCGGGATAAGTTATTTGATGATTTACACGCCCTACCCAGAGCGGGATAAGTTATTTGATGATTTACACGCCCTACCCAGAGCGGGATAAGTTATTTGATGATTTACACGCCCTACCCAGAGCGGGATAAGTTATTTGATGATTTACACGCCCTACCCAGAGCGGGATAAGTTATTTGATTATATTCCCACTCTACCCAGAGCGGGATAAGTTATTTGATGATTTACCCGCTCTACCCAGAGCGGGATAAGTTATTTGATTATATTCCCATTCTACCCAGAGCGGGATAAGTTATTTGATGATTTACCCGCTCTACCCAGAGCGGGATAAGTTATTTGATTATATTCCCGCTCTACCCAGAGCGGGATAAGTTATTTGATTATATTCCCGCTCTACCCAGAGCGGGATAAGTTATTTGATGATTTACCCGCTCTACCCAGAGCGGGATAAGTTATTTGATTATATTCCCACTCTACCCAGAGCGGGATAAGTTGTTTGATGATTTCCCCGCTCTACTCAGAGCGGGATAAGTTATTTGATTATATTCCCGATCTACCCAGAGCGGGATAAGTTATTTGATTATATTCCCACTCTACCCAGAGCGGGATAAGTTGTTTGATGATTTCCCCGCTCTACTCAGAGCGGGATAAGTTATTTGATGATTTACCCGCTCTACCCAGAGCGGGATAAGTTATTTGATTATATTCCCACTCTACCCAGAGCGGGATAAGTTATTTGATGATTTACACGCCCTACCCAGAGCGGGATAAGTTATTTGATGATTTACACGCCCTACCCAGAGCGGGATAAGTTATTTGATGATTTACACGCCCTACCCAGAGCGGGATGTTATTTGATGATTTACACGCTCTACCCAGAGCGGGATAAGTTATTTGATTATATTCCCGATCTACCCAGAGCGGGATAAGTTGTTTGATGATTTCCCCGCTCTACTCAGAGCGGGATAAGTTATTTGATTATATTCCCGATCTACCCAGAGCGGGATAAGTTATTTGATTATATTCCCACTCTACCCAGAGCGGGATAAGTTATTTGATTATATTCCCGATCTACCCAGAGCGGGATAAGTTATTTGATTATATTCCCACTCTACTCAGAGCGGGATAAGTTATTTGATTATATTCCCGATCTACCCAGAGCGGGATAAGTTATTTGATTATATTCCCACTCTACCCAGAGCGGGATAAGTTATTTGATGATTTACCCGCTCTACCCAGAGCGGGATAAGTTATTTGATTATATTCCCACTCTACCCAGAGCGGGATAAGTTATTTGATGATTTACCCGCTCTACCCAGAGCGGGATAAGTTATTTGATTATATTCCCACTCTACCCAGAGCGGGATAAGTTATTTGATGATTTACCCGCTCTACCCAGAGCGGGATAAGTTATTTGATTATATTCCCACTCTACCCAGAGCGGGATAAGTTATTTGATGATTTACCCGCTCTACCCAGAGCGGGATAAGTTATTTGATTATATTCCCACTCTACCCAGAGCGGGATAAGTTATTTGATTATATTCCCATTCTACCCAGAGCGGGATAAGTTATTTGATGATTTACCCGCTCTACCCAGAGCGGGATAAGTTATTTGATTATATTCCCACTCTACCCAGAGCGGGATAAGTTATTTGATTATATTCCCACTCTACCCAGAGCGGGATAAGTTATTTGATGATTTACACGCCCTACCCAGAGCGGGATAAGTTATTTGATGATTTACACGCCCTACCCAGAGCGGGATAAGTTATTTGATTATATTCCCACTCTACCCAGAGCGGGATAAGTTATTTGATGATTTACCCGCTCTACCCAGAGCGAGATAAGTTATTTGATTATATTCCCACTCTACCCAGAGCGGGATAAGTTATTTGATTATATTCCCATTCTACCCAGAGCGGGATAAGTTATTTGATGATTTACCCGCTCTACCCAGAGCGGGATAAGTTATTTGATTATATTCCCACTCTACCCAGAGCGGGATAAGTTATTTGATGATTTACCCGCTCTACCCAGAGCGGGATAAGTTATTTGATTATATTCCCACTCTACCCAGAGCGGGATAAGTTATTTGATGATTTACCCGCTCTACCCAGAGCGAGATAAGTTATTTGATTATATTCCCACTCTACCCAGAGCGGGATAAGTTATTTGATGATTTACCCGCTCTACCCAGAGCGAGATAAGTTATTTGATTATATTCCCACTCTACCCAGAGCGGGATAAGTTATTTGATGATTTACCCGCTCTAATAATTTTTTTGATGTTTTCCCACTCAATAAAAAAAAAACTCTCCGTGCACTTCTTACGTGACAGTGGACGGTCGAACCTATGAGGGAAAAGGTATCAGCGAGTTGTGTCTTCTTCTCATTCACATAGTTTGGGCCCAGAAGATGGTCACGCTTATAGCAGCATCTGTACGCGTTCAATAAGGCCTCATTGGTGCAGGTATGTATGGAGTACTGCTCTCATCTTGACGACATGGTTGGCGCAGTGGTTGAGCGTTCGACAGCTGCGCTGCGTGTCGCGGGTTCGTTCTCCGCGCGGAACAAATATTTGTATGGCCTACAAATAGTTGTTCCGGGTCTGGGTGTCTTATGTATGTGAGTATACATGTTTGTGAACGCATCCACAATACAGGAATAATCCCAAGGGTGAGGCAAAGTTTAAAACAAAAACCCTTTAGTACGGATCTGCCAGATATCAGCTTGATGCGATTGAGAAACGAGCCAAGAGGATCATCAGCAATGATAGGCTCGTCGAGTCGAAGCTCCAGAGTCTTGAGCATCGACGCCGAGTTGCTAGCCTGTCGGTTTTCTATCGGATGCGTTTTGGGGAGTGTGCGTCAGAAATGCACAGTTTATTTCCACCAAGCCCGTTCCATCATCGGACCACTAGACGTACGGCTATGCGCCACCGGTACACGGTAGACATCCACATGCACAAAATGTTTTGGGAACACAAACATTGTGCGTACAGTTAAGGAGTGGAATTCCATGCCAGAGTCTATGTTTCTAGATAACTACAACCTGGGAGTCTTTAAGTCAAAAGTGAATAAGTTACTTATAAGCACGGGGTCTCATCTCGCACAAAGAAAATTTAGTTCAAATATATCTCAATAGATGGCGTAATATGCATCGATTTCTAATTAAAGTTTAAATAATACTAATATATTGAAAATAAATATGGTAAAAACTGTATTTTCTTATTTAATATACTGTCCTAAGCATAAAAATCCTTAGACATCTATATTTCTTGTACCAATAGATGGCGCTGTTTGAAGTTTTAGAGTTTATCCATTCACCTCTTTAAAATTTGAATAGTAACACATTTTGATACCTTAAAACTGCTATGAAGTGCCAAAAATACTATAAAATAATTCCACAATGTGTAAGAAAATATTGGTAAGACTTTAGGTAAATTCATTCAGCTTGCAAGCCGTCGCTGCTAACACCATCTAGCGAGGTATAGAAGACGGGCCCGAACGAAGAAAAAAGTTACTTGTGCCAGACGAAAACCCGTAGTTACGGCGGTACCGTTTCTTTGTATGGGATGAGGCATCTGTACGCTAGTATTATATTATCTGTGCTTCTAGGCAAGCATGCTCCATTGACGAACACATCATCGCTTTAACATCAGATGTGATAGTAAAAAAAATACTAATTAATTAATTAATAATTTTAATTCTGTCAACACCAAGCTTTATAAAATATTAGCTTCGCCTGCATAGAATAAGTACTTCCCTTATTATGAATTATAGCCTATGTGCTATTCCAGACTATAATCTATATATGTGCCAAATTTCATCCAGATCCGTTCAGCCGTTCTAGCGTGATTGTGTGACAACCCTTCGTCCATTCAAACTTTTGCATTTATAATATACGTAAGATGTTGTTTAGTTTTAGAGAAATAGTCGCCCAACATAAAAAATATTTATTTATTTATTTACACTTCATGCAACAAAAGTACAAAGGCGGACTCGATGCCTTAGGCATTCTCTACCAGTCAACCAAGGGTGGTGGAGAGATAATATGGCAGGTGTATAAATAAAAAAAAAACAAAGTACATTAAAAAGTAAAATAAAAGAAAAAGAGAAAAGTATATTTCTACTTTTTATATTTCGTACAAAATACAAGAAAATAATTACTTAGTCGAAGTACGGTCTACGGACGTGCGCGTGGCCCGACACGCACTTGTCTGTTTTTTTTAATGCAAAATAAGGCAATAAGGGTACCATGTCATTCTACTTCTTCTTCCACCTTGCCACTTCCCGTTACTCAGATCGGTTTTCCTAGTTATTTTAGTTCTATCATAGATTGCATGAGGCCAACTGCATCTGCTCTCTCTGCTCTGGAGAGCAATGATGGCCCAGTGCTAACAGCCGCGACTTACAAGTTGTAGGTCGTGAGTTCAAACCCAGGCTGGTGCGTTACTTTATGTAAATTATTTCATCACCACTGCTCTCAAAACGGTGAAGGAAAACATCGTAAGGAAACTGCCATGTCCTAGAAACAAAGATTCGAAGACATGTGACATCCACCAACCCGCATTTGGCCCGCGTGGTGGATTACGGCCCACACCCTCTCACAGAGAGGAGGCCTGTGCCCCAGCAGTGGGGACATTAAAAGGTTGATGATGATGATGTAGATGTTGATGATTAAATTTTATATGACTACAACATACATATAGCTACATATGTCTACAAAGGTAGACATTTCATTTTATTTATGAATGAAGATTCATAAATAATCAGTTCCGTTTCCTGCATTAGTAATTTTATTTAAATTCCATATAATCTAATCTACATATTAATATATTATGTTCTTATTACGTAGGTACATATTTGTTCCCATAATTTATAATGAATCATGTTTTTAACTTCCTCTGTTCACACTCAAGGCAGCGCCAAGTGGATTTAATAATAAACTTTTTTACAAAAAAAAAACAACCTACTTCCAAAAAAGAAAATACACTAAAAATTTAAAAATAACTTTAATTTCGGAAGTCGGTGGTTTGTAATTTATTTCTTCGTTATTTGACACCGACTTCCGAAATTAAAGTTATTTTTAAATTTTTAGTGTATTTTCTTTTTTGGAAGTCGGTTGTTTTTTTTGTAAAAAAAGTTTTTTATTTTTCAATTTTTAGTTGTTTTATCCCAGAACTAAAAACTCCAATAACATGGAACGTGGAATTTAAACATACTCGTAATTGGAGAAAACAAGAACATCTAGGTATACGTATTTGTTCGTTTTTGTTGAGTTTCTCAAAAAGCGCTGAAGCAATTTCGATAAAATTTATATGGGACTACTTTGGGAGTTTTTGCTTCCGGATAAAAAAAGATTTTTGAAAATCGGTCCACAACTGACGGAGAAATCGGCGGACATACATAAAAAATAGACATACATACAGCCGAACATAGAACCTCCTCCTTTTTCGAAAGTCGATTAAAAAGTGCTAGGAAGGTAGGAGCTCGTCGTGGCTAAAGTTATACAGCCGCATGGGTCGATCCATCAGACTAAGCTACGCTTGCCGGGGTTGGTCTATGAATGGGTAATCAAATTAACATTCAGTACACACAGTAATTAAATTAAAAATCATAGTTAGATTTTTGATTGAGGAGTTCGTGGCTAAAGTACATCCATCAGGTTAAGCTACGGTTGCCGGGGTTGGTCCATGGATGAGCCAACTATCTATACATATCGAGACTCCTCCGAGTCTCAGAAAGGACGTTAAACCGTTGGTCCCGGCCGTCAATCGTGAATCTTTGACAGTCGTTACGGTCGTCAGAAGCCCAAAAGTCTGACATCCAATCAGTATCGTACTACCCAGCAACTGGGTTATGGAGGTCAGATAGCCAGTCGCTCCATATAAAATACTGGTAATCAGCTGCATCTGGTAGGAGTGGAAGCCGACCCCAAGATAGTTGGGAAAAGGCTAGGCAGATTGAAAAGTGTTATGAAGGTAAACACAAGCGCAATTTTAATTTTGTGACTTATACATACACACTACTTAGGAGGCGTCCATTAATTACGTGAGGCGATTTTTGCGACTTTTCGACCGATGTCATCTCACGACTCTCTACAAGGGGGGGCCCCTTGTAGAAAGTCGTGAGATTTTGCTCGACCCCCTTCCTCTCTCCCTAAATAGCACGTGAGATTTTTCAAAATTAATATTTTTGAATGTATACAGGGTGTAACGGAAAGGTGTGGTCATAATTTAATAACCGGATTCTGCCCATAGAAATGAACAACTTTCTCCAAGAAAAAATTGAAAATTTAAAAAAAAATTGTTCTTTCCATACAAAGTTATCATCAGCTCGATATTTGTATGGGGTGTAATTTTTTTTTTGAGAATTTTCTCAAGTTTTCTTGAATAAAGTTGTTCCTAGCGATGGGCAGAAGCAGTTCTTGAAATATGACTACACCTTTCCGTTACACCCTGTATAAGTTAATCTGTGCTTGATTTCGTTGGATTTATTTTAAAAAACTGGCCAAGTGCGTGTCGCACATTTAGGGTTCCGTATTATAAAGAAAAAATCTGATTTGTCAAAATATTGGTACCTATTTGGTAAAATATATGTACCTAATAATAAAAATTATCACCGAATTCCGAGTTCATAGGTCAATGGGAAGTTAAAAAATTCTTCGGAATAAAATTTTGTGACAGACGACGGTTTTTGGCAAAGATAGACGACGTACAGATAGACGTCTGTCTATCTGTACGTCGTCTGTCACAAAATTTTGTTCCGAAGATTTTTTTTAAATTTTTGTTGACCTATGAAGGTTTTTTTTTTTGGGGGGGGTGGGAAATCATCCTATGACTTCCTCCGCTCTAGGGTGGAGCGGAGGGGCGTGTCAGACTCTTACTGACTAAAACCCACCCCTGTTCCTTCCTGCCCTGAATGCCCAGGGGCGAGGTAACTCTTTCGAATTTATCCTCCACCCCCGGGCATGACCTATAAAGGTGATAAATGTATGTGTATTACTTATATTCCTAACAAATACAAAAATATTGATTATCCTCATATAGTACGGAACCCTAAATGTGCAAAGTTCAACACGCACTTTGCCGCTTTTTTTTTAACTAATTTGACCCAGATTTCTCGCAATTTTACACTGTTTCTTGCGGAAAAAAATACGTGAGGTCACCACGTAAGATTAGGTGAGGTTCGGCTCGACCGACTCCTGAATCAAACTATTTTGATTTTTAATGCCTTTTCCATGTGAAATAAAAATAAAAATCAACGCGAACATATTAAAAAATACTTTATTTTAAATTAATTCTTATAACTTAAACTTATTATTACAAAAAATAATATATAAATCAAACTACAACTATAATCTCGACTGTCACATGACATGATAGTCAAGGAGTTCTGACTGACTGACTGACTAATAACGATACTAGATGATGAAAAAATCAGGCTTTTAAGGCCCCTCTCGCGGTCCAGTGGCGCCCTCATTGAATAAAAAATCGTAGCATAGCACAGAAAATAAATATTAAAAAATCCAACTTGACGTTTGTTACAAAGAGGATAAAGAATTTTTACGTTGTTAAAGCAGATCTCAAAATGTTTCGTATCCAAAGTAGTAGGCAAAAGTGCCAGAAACGGCCATTTTTGGCACTTTTGCCTACTACTTTGGATACGAAACATTTTGAGACCTGTTTTAACAACGTAAAAATTCTTTATCCTCTTTGTAACAAACGTCAAGTTGGATTTTTTAATATTTATTTTCTGTGATAAGCTACGATTTTTTATTCAATGAGGGCGCCACTGGACCGCGAGAAGGCCCTTAAGTCATTGAATGGCTAATATCCGAATCAGACAAAGACAAATTATAATTTGACCTTGAGACGTATCTCAACGCCAAATTATAATTTGTTTTGGTCTGGAACAGGGTGAAACAACAGGCGATCGTATTGCGAAAAATGATATTTTAAAGACATGAAGATGAAGAATAACGGCTTTGTAATTAGCCGGTCTTTAGTCAGCTCTAAGCTAATACATGACTGTTTTGGTCTGGAACAGGGTGGAACAACAGGCGATCTTATCGCTAAAAGTGATATTTTAAAGACACTTGAAAAAGAAGAAGAAACTCGGCTTTGTAATCCCTATGAGCCAGTCTTTAGTCAGCTCTAAGCTAATACATGACGTCATCAGCTGGGGCTCTCTTGTAGAAGGCACGGGACACGTCCATGGGGGGGCGGAGGCCTAGCCAGGCGAAGTAGCCGTGGCGCCAGAGCAACATCAGACTCAACATGATGGGAACTGCTAGCAGAACACCTGGAATTAAATAGATAGAATTAAAGACATTAATAATGATGATTTTAAAAAGCAGTAGGTAAAAGGGCTCGTGGTTAAACCTAGATTTATTTTCTTATTAAAAATTCATGCACAAACATACAAAGGCGGACTTAATGCCTTAGACATTTTGTACCAGTGAACCAGGGGTGGTGAAGAGCACGGCAGGTGCATCGTTAATCGGTTGGAAGTATCAAATTTTATCTTTTTTTTTATTCAGATTGAGCTGAAATTTTACGTACTTAAATGTTTGTAGTTTAAATGACAATGGTGCCGATTCTCTTATTCAATAGCTAAACTAAAATTAGAGAATCGCGCTCTTTTACTAAAAGGCAGTAGTAGAAAAGGACGGCTATAGCTATTATCTAAGTTAGAGATGTCAAATTAGTTTAAGCCTTGCGCTTTGCCGTGTTTTTAGTCGATATGTTTTACGTGTACCGTTAATTTGTATGGAAATATTAGGTCAACTTAATTTGACAGCTCTAATTTACGTCCGTCTCTTTCTTGTTTTATTAGAGAGAAAAAGTTTAGTTTGTGGACAACAGAATCCGCACCAATGCATGGTTAATTAAGTGACGTCACTCTAAATCCAATATGGCGGACTCCCTATTTGTCTCATCTCGAACAAAGAAAATTTAGTTCAAACAAAAAACAATAGATGGCGTAATATGCATCGATTTCCTAATGAAATTTATGTAACATTAATATTTAAAAAAAAAATGGTAAATACAGTATTTTCTTACTTAATAAACTACCCTAAGCATAAAATTGAGGCATAATTGGCTCCTAATTCAAATTGAGATGTTTATTGGAACGAATCCTTAGGCATTTATATTTCTTGTACCAACAGATGGCGCTGTTTGAAGTTTTGGAGTTTATCCATTCTCCTCTTTACAATTTGTATAGTGCAACATTTTGAAACAGTAAAACTGTTATGAAGTGCCAAAAATACTATATAGTAATTTCTCAATGTGTGAGAAAATATTGGTTAGACTTCTTTATGTCATCTATATTTTATCAACAACTATACATTTCCATTGATTTACTATTTTATCATTCAACTTGCAAGCCGTCGCTGCTAACACCATCTAGCGTGGTGTAGAGGACGGGCCCGAACGAAGAACGAAAGTTGCTTTTGCAAGTCGAAAACCCGTAGTTACGGCGGTACCGTTTCTTTGTATGGGATGAGGCATCTGTACGCTAGTATTATATTATCTGTGTATAAGGGATAATATGGTAAATAAAAGTATTATAAAATGAAAGAAACTGAGTTAGAACAATAATTGAGTAAGCCGACCCCAACTTAGTTGGGAAAACTGGAAAAGGGAAAGTAGAACAAATATCAAATAGTCATCCTTACCGATAAGAGTGCCGAGCAGTATAGCTCCGTCCTTCTCGGGTCGGTGTCCATACTTATCGACACATCGCATAGTGCGGTGACCATCATGCAGGTGCTTCATTGTGTAGCCTCTCATTTCAATGGGTTCTTGGCAACTGCAACAATAACCATTTATTATTGTACTATTTTAACTCAAGAGTGACGTCATGCGAAATTTCAACGCACAGTATCGTCTTCATTCTGTCACAAAATTTTGTTCCGAAGAATTTTTTAACTTCCCATTGACATAGGAAATTTGGTGAAAATGTTTATTAATACATATATCAGGTCCCCCACCTATGAAGTCAGCGTTTTGTATGGAGAATTTTAAAGAAGTTAATTTATTTCACAACTATGAACACTAATGTTTTAATACTTTTATGCAATAATGTTTAAAAAATAAGTTAAAACCTCATCTGTCACGTAGGTCATATGTGACCACGAACAATAGATTTTCTTTTGTGTCTGTGGTCTGACAGATCAGCCAATAACGTATGCCACTTAGATTAAGCAACCTAAATAAGTTTTGGCTAAGTTAAAACAAATAGTGGTTTCATTTCTGCTAACAAAAAGATGAGTCATTTTTAAGGTATTTATTTTTGTATAAAACTATAAGTGTTTACGGACAACCAGCGCCATCTAGCGGACAAAGCCAGCGACAACATCACAGGCGAGGACGACGTAGCCGCGCGCGCGCGGGAGGGGACGCACCGTGGGCCCCAACCCGATTTAATTTAAAAAACGGTTCAACGGTTCAATCCAAAAACTAACGGCGAACGAGTACGTCTATATTATAAGTAAAAATTGTAGAACGATAATTAAAACCAAAGTATCCATCATCAAGTCTTTTCATCATCACATCCTCAACACGACGAATGATCACCTCCTGCACATAATTTGATCCTACGAGCCGGAAAAATCAAAGCGAGCTGGAGTGAAGCGGACCTACAACTTCTACGAAATTCGAGCAACGGAGAGAAGATTCGAGAGAAGATTCACCATCTGCAGTTAATGGTCAGGTCATTCAAGATTTTCCTTCCCGATTCCGTGCTGAGTTTGTGCTAATATTCTTTTATTTGTCTAAATTCCAGTGTTCGTAGTAAGTGTGCATCTACCTACGTCGCGGTCAGAGCATACATCGGTGTAATAAAACCGTAAGTACTTGATTTTGTTTCTCGCAACCACCACAATGACGAAAAAGAGGCATTCGCTTGCAGACACAGAAAGTATTGATGATATTATTCGTGATTTAGTGAAAAAACGCGGTTCTTTGAAAGGCAAATTTACGTTGTTTTCAAAATTCGTTCAATCATTAGACGGTTCCAATCCAACGGAAATTCAGAAAACCGAATTAAAAGAGCGCTTGCAAAAGGTGGAACAGTTGTTTGATCAGTTTTGTAGCACCCAAGATGAAATAGACTCGTACGTTGCAGGTAGTCAGATAGATAAAGAGTTGCAAGAAAGGGAGTGCTTTGAAAATCAATATTATGCTATTGTGGCCAAGTCTAAGTGTATTCTTAAAGATAATTCGATAGTTCAAAGCGATAACAGTAATTGTAAAACACACACACAAGGTATCAAACTACCTACAATTACTTTACCGAACTTCGACGGTTCTTATGATCAATGGCTTGAGTTCCGAGATACATTTTTATCACTCGTGCATAATAGTAATACTCTCGATAATATTCAGAAATTTCACTATTTGCGATCCGTTCTATCAGGTAATGCACTACAGGTTATTAAAGCTTTGGAATTTTCCGCACAAAATTACATCGTTGCTTGGGATTTATTGGAAAATAGATACAACAACAGTCGTTTGCTTATTCATAATCACGTTAAAGCGTTATTTACTGTTCAGGCAATAAATAAAGAGTCAGCTTCTCAAGTACGTAAACTAATGGATACTATTTGGCGTAATCTTCGCGCATTAAAAACGTTAGACGAACCCACTGACACATGGGATACGTTAATTATTTATATTATCGTAACAAAATTAGACTCGTTGACCGAGCGCGAATGGGAACTTTTCAAAGGTACCCTCACAAATACGTCTCCCAATAAAAAAACGTCGTTGTCTGACTTAATGAACTTTCTTAAGGATCGCGCAGATTTTTTAGAAACGGTAAAACCTTCTCATGGTAAACAAATAGAAAGTACTCAGAACAATCACACGAAAAGTTCGCCGTCAATAAAAACACATAGTCATGTTTCGACTCAAAAACATGGCAAGAAGTCGGCTAATCACACAAAGTCGCCGCGATATAAGTGCACTATGTGCAGCTCTAATCATCCTCTGTATGCGTGCGATGAGTTTCTTATTTTATCACCCAAAGATAAGTTGAAGTTTATCGAAGACAAGAATCTTTGCCGTAACTGTTTACGTGACGGCCACGCAATAACTGATTGTTGGTTTGGGCCGTGCAGGCACTGCAACAGAAAGCATAATTCATTAATACACAGTGAGTTCGTTGACGCTAACGAATCGTCTACTGTTTCACACACAGCACAAATAGTGGTTCCAAAGTCCACTAACGGAATCACCGCATCTCACACGTCTCACACGCCTTACAAAGTCAATAATATTGATACGCGCTATTTTAATGATCAAGTATTATTATCAACTGCACTAGTGGAGATTGCGGATTCCAAAAATAATTATCACACTACCCGCGTTCTTCTGGATAACGGAAGCCAGCACTGTTTTATTTCCGAAAAACTTTGCAAAACCCTTAACATTCCAACGATACAGTCCACTATTCAAGTCATCGGTGTAGGGAACACCGTGACACAATCCACACAATTATGTAATGTAAATATACGATCCAAAACAAGCTCATACAATACACACATTAATTGCTTAGTTTTGTATCAAATCACCGCACAATTGCCATCACTGGGCATTAATCATAATATAGAAATTCCCAACAACATACAGCTGGCTGATCCTGACTTTCATTCGAGTGATGAAATTAATCTATTAATAGGTGCCGACAAGTTCTGGGATCTGCTAACTGAGGGTCTAATACGTTTGCCTAAAGGTCCTTATTTGCAGAACACAAAGCTTGGTTGGATTATCTCAGGTTCAGTTCAAAACCAAATTAATTTAAAAACCACTCGAACGCAATGTAATTTCACGCAAGCATTAGATGTGGAACTTAAACGTTTTTGGGAACTTGAAGAAATTATTTGTAATAAACCAAATTTCACAAAAGAAGAACTCGCATGCGAAAATTTATTTAAAGACACCACTTTACGTGACGATAAAGGTCGCTTTTCCGTGCGCATTCCTTTAAAAGAATCAGCTGACGAGCTGCGCGACACATTTACGATGGCCGAAAGCAGGTTTTTAGCACTCGAACGTAAGTTGAACCGGAGCACGCCTAGTTATAAACAGATGTATTGCAATTTTATGAAAGAATATTTAAGTCTAGGACACATGAGCCGTATAACTGAATTTTCGCCGCCGTACTATTTCTTACCACATCACGGGGTCTACAGAGAACATAGTTCGACTACAAAACTTAGGGTCGTGTTCGATGCAAGTGCCAAGTCCGCGTCCGGGAAGTCTTTAAATGACATACAGCTTATCGGTCCGACCTTACAGAATGTCATATTTGCTATTCTACTACGTTTTCGGCAATTTAAATTTGTCGCATGTGCCGACATCGAAAAGATGTATCGCCAGATATTAGTGCAATCAGATCAAAGACGATTACAATTAATTCTTTGGAGGGAGAAGCCGTCTGATCCCCTTGGCATATATCAGCTAAATACCGTCACCTACGGGACGGCATCCGCGCCTTATTTGAGTATACGGTGCCTTAAGCAACTCGCAATGGAATGCGATGATGACGTCATAGCGCAAATCATTAGTGACGATTTTTATGTCGACGATTTAATTACGGGAAATCAAGATTATCAAAAATTATTAGAGATATGTAGTAGTGTCTCTAAAGTCCTAGAATCGGCTTGTTTTCCGCTGAGGAAGTGGATCTTTAATGCAACGCCTTCCCCAACCCAAATTGAGTCTAGTTTTAAAGAATTATCGCTAGGAGAATCGTGTCACACAAAAACTTTAGGATTGGGATGGTTTAACATTTCAGATGAATTGCATTTTACTACTCATTGTGAACACAACATTACCGATGCTAGTAAGCGCAGTATTCTTTCCACTATAGCTCAAATATATGATCCTTTAGGTCTACTCACCCCTGTGATAGTGATTGCAAAAATCATACTTCAGAGATTATGGTTAGCTAAGATAGGATGGGATGACTCAGTGCCTAAGCCGATTTTATTAGATTGGCAGAATTTCATCCGTCAATTAAATTGTTTACAACATTTACGCATACCTCGTTACGTAATAGGAGATAACGCGCACACAGTTGAACTACACATTTTTTGTGATGCGTCACAAGACGCGTACGGTGCATGTGCGTATTTACGTAGTTATACAGATACAATTGTAACAGCGCGTTTGTTATGTGCGAAGAGTAAAGTGGCACCGGTAAAACCGGTTTCCATTCCGCGCTTAGAATTATGCGGTGCGGTAGTAGGTGCTAGACTTTACAAAAAGATAATTGGTTCGTTACGATTGACGTTTAATAATGTGTATTTCTGGTCAGATTCTACCGTAGTGTTAGGATGGCTTAAGATGCCACCGAACCAGCTGAAACCGTTCGTACAAAACCGTGTAGTAGAAGTTAACGAACTAACGGGTGATAAAGCGTGGTTTCATGTTAGTGGTAAACAGAACCCAGCTGATTTGCTATCGCGCGGCTTGCAATTGGATATGTTAACATCAGCTGATCTGTGGTGGAAAGGACCGCCATTCTTACACGTTCAGGGAATGGATGGTAAGCACAATAACAATTATAATATTAACTATGATGAATTACCAGAATTAAAACCCACAAAATCCGCATTAGTGAATCAAACAAAACCAATGTTCTTTCATTTCGAAAACTTTTCTAATTTCAACCGTATGATACGAGTTATGGCCTATATTCTACGCTTTACGAATAATAGCCGACATAAAATAAAATCACAGCGCCTCGTAGATAATCTGTCGGTTGATGAATTGAATACTTCAACAATAATTTTAACGCGTATCGCACAACAAGCATCTTTTCCAATAATTTATGAAAGTTTAATAAAAAAACAACCTTCAAAATTCCCTCGTAATATTTCTAATTTGAACATAATTTTAGATGAGCACAATATAATCCGAGTAGGAGGTAGATTAGAAAACTCCGAATCATTTCCATATGACAAAAAGCATCCTGTGTTGTTATGCGGACGACATAGATTCACCCGTCTTTTATTTGAGTATAAACACAAGGAATTATTACACGCGGGGCCCCAATTGTTACTAGCAACTATAAGAGAAACTTGGTGGCCACTTAGAGGGCGGAACTTGGCTAAACATGTAGTGCATACCTGTGTAAAATGTGTTCGCATGAAAGCTAAACCTCTAAATATTCAGATGGGTAATTTTTTTTTTTTTTTTTTGTGTTTTAAAAAACGTTGCCCCACACTAGGAATTATTCCTGTATTGTGGGTGCGTTCACAAACATGTAAACTCACATACACAAGACACCCAGACCCGGAACAACTATCTGTAGGCCATACAAATATTTACCACCCGAAAGATTGCAACCCGGGTACCCTTTCATGTATTGCGGCGTCGACTACGGAGGACCATTGTTTATGTTGAACCGTTCAGGAAGGGGGGCAAAGTTAATAAAATGCTATATCTGTTTGTTTGTGTGTTTTGCAACGCGTGCTGTACACCTAGAGCTGGTTACTAACCTCACAACTGAAGCGTACTTGTTAGCACTAAAGCGCTTCATTTCCAGACGAGGTAAACCTTTGCAAATCTACTCAGACAACGGTACAGCATTTGTAGGGGCGCTAAAAGAATTTGCAAAATTTTTAGTAGATAAAGAGAGTGATATTCGTGATTATACTGCTAATAACTTAATTAAATTTACATTTATTCCGCCTTATTCGCCTCATTTTGGTGGTTTGTGGGAGGCAGGTATCAAGTCCTGTAAATTTCATTTAATTCGTGTCGTAGGTAATGCACACTTGACTTACGAGGAATTAAGTACTGTATTGGCACAAATCGAGGCTGTCCTCAACTCCCGACCCATGTTTCCTTTGTCATCCGATGCCTCCGACCTTCTTCCGCTAACACCTGCTCATTTCCTGATTGGCCGACCACTCAACGCACCCGTCAGTCAAGATTTTACCGCAACGGCTCCGCAGCGTCTCCGTCGCTACGACCGTGTTGAGCAGATGCGCCAGAACTTTTGGAGTAGATGGTCCAAGGAATATGTTTCTGAACTCCAGAAAAGAACGAAATGGCAGACCAGCAGAGACACTATTGTTCCAGACACCCTTGTGCTCGTGAAGGAAGACAACCTGCCTCCTCTTAAGTGGCGTCTAGGCCGAGTTCTACAGACATTTCCGGGGAAAGATGACATAGCTCGCGTTGCAAGCATAAGAACGGCGACGGGCACAATCAAGCGCTCCTTCTCAAAGATATGCCCACTCCCGCTTCCTGACGACGACAACACAATGACATCTGCTTCTTTGGAACCAGGAGCTTCCAAGGCCGGGGGCATGTTTACGGACAACCAGCGCCATCTAGCGGACAAAACCAGCGACAACATCACAGGCGAGGACGACGTAGCCGCGCGCGCGCGGGAGGGGACGCACCGTGGGCCCCAACCCGATTTAATTTAAAAAACGGTTCAACGGTTCAATCCAAAAACTAACGGCGAACGAGTACGTCTATATTATAAGTAAAAATTGTAGAACGATAATTAAAACCAAAGTATCCATCATCAAGTCTTTTCATCATCACATCCTCAACACGACGAATGATCACCTCCTGCACAATAAGTAATAAGGTTTTTTGGACTATTGGCAGTTGTCTATGACGGTCATTATTCGATAGAATATCAAGCAATCGATTAATGTTTTAATTCATATAAGTGACGAGGTTCTCTACTTGTGAGAAAAAAACGCCAATTTCATAGGTGGAATATTTTACGGAAGGACTTCGGAATAAGGGTATATATATATGTATATATTTGGGAGGGGGGAGGGGTGGGGAGGGGGGTAGACCCCTCCCCCGTGGGGGAAAAGTTTAGGAAATGCATAGTTTTTTTTTTATGAATTTTTAAAAATCTAATTTTGAGGTTATGTTTTTGGGAAGAACTTTCATTTAGCGTCAATCGCGGACTATTTCTAGACTATTTCCAAGCAATAATACGATCAATGGCATCTTCAAGGTCAAGATTAACACCCGAAAAGCCGAAGGTCAAGGTCATTCGTCGAAGGGCAAAGGCATTTTTTATTTTATTATAATGTTTTAGGTTTGCATGTCGATAGAGCCACGTGTCGCCGGAGCCCCGCTTCGCGGGGCTCCTACTTCTGAGTGGTTTATAAAAAAATAACCACGAAGGGGATGGCGGGGTCTGTTCGCTCGCTTCGCTCGCTCTCTTGACCCCGCCATCCCCTTCTAACCTAACCTGTCCGAGTCGGGGTGCCCTAAGTCCCGAGCTCGCTTCGCTCGCTCTTGCATCCTAAGTTCTCATGCGCGATGGCAAATGCTCTCAAACGCGAGTACAGACATTGAATAACATGACACTAACAAATCATATAACGGCGCCAAATAAATTTTGCGTTTCGTTTCACCTGTAGCAGATACCATCAGAATAAAAAATAATAACTTTAGATTGTCAATAAATCAAAATTTTCGTAGTTGGTCACCAAAAAAACAGAAATCACTGAGAAATTATTAAACTCAAATAAAATAACTAAATCTAAAGCAAATTTAAACAAAAAAAACAAACTACGCGTCAACTTATAATTTGCAAAATCAAAACGCATTATTAAAACTCCCTAAATTAGCAACCCTACGTGTCAAAGTTACGTCAAAAGTGATAAAATAGTGCGAAATTTGAGGTTATTTTATCAAAGTTTGATATTTTTTATCTCCGAAAGTATTTATTTCCTAAACTTGAAACTTCGTGAAATTACTCACGATAACAAGTACTTTGCACAACAAAAAATTGAAGAGTCTACTCGGGATCCCTTATTGTGAAGTTGAGCCTATTTTACTAACAAATATCAATATATTGATAAATCAGACTTTTTCTTTGATAATTCCCTCAGGTACGGAACCCTAAATGTGTGAAGTCCGACACGCACTAGGCCGGTTTTTTGACGAGAAGAAGCAGTATTTCAACGTTACCTCTGCATAATGAATACTTACACCATCAACGAAGAGTTAGCTCCCCTCTTCTCAACGGTCGGAGCCAGGATGTCCACCATCCACTGTGTGGAACAGTCGCACAGGTAAGGGTTGTCTGACACATCCACCTTCTCCAGGAGATCCCAGCGGGACAGCAGGCGAGAGTCCACCTCGGATAGGTTGTTGGATTGAAGGTACAGCTGGAAAAGATACACATGATGATGTACACGTGAGATGTCACCTACAAGTAAATATATAAAAAATTTTAGAAGTTAAAATTCAAATTCTTTATAAATTTAATAATAATGTTTTTTTTATTTAATAATATTTATAAATTTGATCCACTTTCCGGTTTCCGATTGAGCTGAAATTTTACATACATGTTTAGTTTAGATGACAATGGTGCGGATTCTGTTTTGTACGAACTAAACTTAATTTAAGCTATTCCTGTCTTTTTTCTCTAATAAAACAAGAAAGAGACGGACGTAAATTAGAGCAGTCAATTTTAGTTGAACTAATATTTCCATACAAATTAAGGGTAGGTACACGTAAAAACATGTCGATTAAAAACACGGTGATGCGCAAGGCATAAACTATTTTGACATCTCTAACATAGTTCATAGTTATAACCGTCCTTTTCTCGCACTGCCTTTTAGTAAAAGACAGCGATTCTCTAATTTTAGTTTAGTTATTAAATAAAAGAATCGGCACCAATATGTATTGTAAGTAAGTGACGTCATTCTAAATCCAATATGACTTCCAAACATGGCGGAAAGAATTCAGCAGCCTCATACATTTGACGACACAGTTGGCGCAGTGGTTGAGCATTCGGCTGCTGCGCTGCGTGTCGCGGATTCGTTTTCCGCACAATTATTTGTAGGGCCTATAGATAGCTGTTCCGGGTCTGGGTGTCTTGTGAATGTGTTTGCATAACTCGACAAAATGTGATAACTGTGCATAAATGATTAGCTTTTTAACCGACTTCAAAAAGAAGGAGGTTATCAATTTGGATGTTCGTATGTTCGGGCATAACTCCGTCATTTACAGACGGATATGCAAAATTATTTTTTTGTTCGAAAGGGGTTTGTTCCGAAATGGTCCCATTTAAAATTCTTAGAGATCTGATTATGGGTTTCGGAGACAAACAACGGAATTCTTCAAATATTGACAGCAAATCAACCGCGATTGCTGCGATCGTATGTCTAAAACAGTTTAATGGGGAACCACAACGAAAAAGTAAAAAATAGTCGGTGTCAAAAAACGAAGACACAAAACCAGAAACACCTACTTCCGAAATAAAAGTTATTTCCTCTTTTTTTGGAAGTCGGTTCTATTGAAGTGAAACTTCTTTAGAATCGTTGTGATTTCAAACCGGATGCAACGGAAAAAACGACAGGTAAGAGACACAAATACAAAAATGTGTAGGATGAAGCCAGGAAAGAATGAGACAGAAATATATCTCCAAATTGAAACTAAAACATTTGTATCGTATTATAGTTATCATAAGCCTCTTGTATCATTTGTTGAAACTGAAAATATGGAACTTGAGCAATAGATTATGTAACATAATTATGTTAAATAAAATAAAAAATATCTTTTAAAATTAATCAAAATACTTTAATTTTTAAACAATTAAACTTTGTAACTATCCTACCCTTGTTATACATATTCATCTCATTCTTTTGTCGATTTACTGAAGTTTCACTTCTATCGTGTGTGAATCGCACACACGCCTTTTTTTTTTTAAGTTTTTTTTTCGCGATTCCAGGTTTGGTCCCATAGTAAAAGTGGTTCATAATTATGAGTAGGTATTGCCAGTGTTTCAATTTATTGACGTCTCCACCTTTTTTATATGTCAAAATAAAAGCCCGCACTAAGCCCACACCAAATTAACCCGTCGCGCGTCCAATTAGCAGACACAATCGATTTTAAATGTGTCTCGGCCAGCATATGGGCGCTAGACACGCATACAGTAAAGGCGTTTAAGAACTTAAAAACTTCATAGGTACCTCCTTAACCAACGGCCAGTCATAAGTCTCCCCGATATCATCAACTCTTGCCAGTGCCTTCGGGTCCAGATAGCTCAGTGCCGGATTGAAGCTCATGTGGAGTTTCTCGACGTTCTCTAGTCCGGCCAGGGTGCCCTCTCCGATACGCCTGAGCTTTGGCATGTTGCACATGTGGAGTTCTAGCAGTTTGCGGAGACGGGGGAAGCCGCTAAAAATAATTAAGGGTTGGTAAGACCAGGATGATCAGATAAGTACGTAGTCTGTCCATGTAATATAACTTCTGCCAGGATCGAAACGAATCTTGATGAAATTTGGCACCGAGATAGATTATAGTCTGGAATAGCACTTATGTTATTATTATTATTAAATATAATTGAAAACACACGGAAAAAACTCACGGATAGTCTTCAGAATCTGTATCCAGCTGAAGAATAGGGTTCTGGTTCAAATTTAAGTAAACTAGGTCTTTGGCCTCTTCCAGCTCCTGAGGTACGGCAGTCAGGAGGTTATCACTGATGTCCAGACGTTCCAGATATCGAGGAGTATGCAGGAACTTGCTAGGTATCTCTTCCAACTGGCAAGAACGCAATCTGAGAACCTGAAAAGATAAGTTAAAAAATTGGTGACAACGCTATCTGTTGGGGAGTAGCGGTATTACTTATTAACTTGTAAAGTTGCGTTTCACTTGTACAAACTAAACATCAATGTTCAAAAGACGCAATAAAAAATGAATGGTGATTAAAATTATTTCGAACGGATTTAATATCAGACTTTCCTGTAGTTTAGTTTTATAGTTGTCACTACTTTACACTAGATGTCACTAACCTTCAGCATGGGCAAACTGGAGATAGCTATCAAGGTCACATGATCGATGGTTGTCAAGGGGTTCCCACTCAAGTCCAGTTCCTCTAATTCTGGCATATGCTCGAATAAGTCCTGGTGTAACGAGTGGAGGTCATTGTAAGCCAAGTTGAGTATCCTCAAGGATGCTAGAGGCTCATACTCCTCTGGCATGAAGCGACCCTGAAATGAATGAATTTGCTTAGCAACATATAATACCATACATATTGTGATTATAATTTTCCTTCAGTGAAAGCAGGCCGTTATCCGTTTATTTTCTGGTTTTCTTAGTTTTTAGACACGATGCTTTAGGGTTATCTATTCCCATGTGCATTCGTATCCAAAGTAGTAAGCAAAAGTACCAAAAACGGCCGTTTTTGACACTTATGCTTACTACTTTGGATAAGAAACATTTTGAATCTTGTTTTAACAACGTAAAAATACTTTATCCTCTTTGTAACAAACATGACGTAGGATTTTTTCATATTTATTTTCTATGCTATGCTACGATTTTTATTCAATGAGATTCTTGGCCGTTATTAGACCCTTAAAGCTTGCTAATTATATTAATCGAAGGTTTTATAAATTGTCGTGACTACTGAGTCGAGTAGCGGTCTTTCAAACTGACTTTCATTAAGAGACTAGATTTCACAACAGAAACAACACAATTGACAACAGAATTGACAATTGTTACCTGTCAAATACCGTACGCCTTATAACATGTCATAGTTTCAAAATTTTAAGTCTCTTAATTTTTTTTTGTTCTGTGCCTATGTAGTTGTAATTGTTGTTCAACGTGGCAATGCTGCCAGCGTTCTGGGCACTTTTCTCATTGACAACGATGTCGATGAATTTTTAATGCCCAATGAGTTATTTTCATACGGTTTATACATATTATTATCACCAGTATGTAGATTGGTATGTATTCATTTATTAGTTTAGTTATGAATAATTATATTTTAGTATTATTCTTTTGTAAATAAAGGTGGTGTCTAATATACAGGGTGTAACACAAAGGTGTGGTCATGATATTTTAAACACTGCATCTACCCATCGATATGAACAACTTTCCTCAAGAAAATCCCAGGGAAATTCTATTTTTTTTTTTACCTCCCATACAAATATTGATCGGCTGATGATAACTTTCTACGGAAAGTTCAATTTTTTGTTTTGGGAATTTTCAATTTTTTCCTCGAGAAAGTTGTTCATTTCCATGGGCAGAACCGGCTCTTAAAATATGACCACACCTTTCCGTTACACCCTGTATTGGCGAGTCTATTACAGACTTTAATAAGGAGAAAATAAAACCACACCGTATAACCTTCCTTTCTCAAATAGCACAAAAATTTAATATAACAAGCGAAAAACACTACAGCACTGGACCAAGTTACCTCAAAAGCGTGCGGGCTTAGTTTGGCGGTTGTGAGCTGGTTGTGGCTCAAATCTAAGACCCTCATTTCCTGTAAGTCCTTGAAACTCGCAGTCTCGATGAACTCTATACTGCATCTTGACAGGTTCAGGACTTCGATGGTCAGATCTGCTATGACTGTGACGTTGACGAAGCGATTTTCACTTAAATCCACTATTTTTGGTTTGTAGTCTGTTAGACCTGGAATTTGGGGAGGCGTTTTTAGATTTTTATTTTGTGGGATGATAGATTACAGGACATTGTTACAGCTGAATTTTATAAAGGAAATAGAAGTGCACCCACTTTTCAACGGTAAATTCAAGTGCATTTTATATAGAGAAGGCCTAGCCAGTGTCCTTACCAAAACACATGTCAAGACTCAGCTGATTTAAACTTAAAGTTTCCTAGTGAAAATCTGTCCCACTTGGTGTCTCTGGTAGTGTAAAGTTCCATATAGAAAGGCCAAAATAATGCCATTAAGCCGCAGTTATACGACTTTTATAAGACTAGTCTTATTTCTTTGAAAACAATATATGTTACTATAGACAATTTCCATCGTAATTTGATATGTGAATATTTGAAATTATATTTTTATTACAGTAAAGTGCGCGCAACTGTACAAATCGCGTTAGACATAATTTGTTGGATAAAAAATTGAGAATCACGCAAAAACTATAAACCCTGTTTTTATTAAATCTTCACCATTTTAAAAATCATTTAATTATTTTAACTTAGTATACGTGTTTTAATTTAATACTTGTTGTTTTATGTGTAATAAATTAATAATACATCTAATTTCGGACAGCACTCCTTGATGGGCGAGTCCTATAACTGGGTGGACGTACGCCGCGTTACGTGAGCTTAGCACAGAACACGCAAGCTAACCACTCAAGATCATTGGCAGTAAATAGTGCCTTAAGGCGTAAATATCCGCCAAGTGGCGCCCTCATTTAATAAAAATTCGTATCTTAGCATAGAAAATAAAGATTCAAGAATCCTATGTTGCGCTTGTTACAAAGAGGATAAAGTATTTTTACGTGGTTTAAAACAGGACTCAAAGTGTTTCGTATCCAAAGTAGTAAGAAAAAGTGTCAAAAACAGCCGTTTTTGGTACTTTTGATTACTACTCGTACTTTGGATACGAGTAAAACGTAAAAATACCTTATCCTATTTGTAACAAGCGCCACATAGGATTCTTTAATCTTTATTTTCTATGCTAAGATACGAATATTTATTCAATGAGGGCGCCACTTATGGGGAGGTAGGCTCTAAAGCAAACACATTTAGATTCGAGCTCCTAACTAAAAATTTTCTACTGAAAAACATTTGTCTTGCTTCGCACATCAAACAAAAATATTGGGCCTATAAGGGGCATTATTAAAAAAAAAAAATACCATATCATTAGTGACACTGATAAACAGGTTCTTATTAACAACATTTTCTACCCGAAGTAAGGGTAGATGTGTGTGGTAAATTATTGACTAATGATTTAAAGTTAATTTTAGCTTATGTACAGTTGAATTTGATGGGTGAGACGTTTATTTATTTATTTATTTAATCATTTATGTACTCACAGAGACACAGTAACAATAGACATAATTATAAATATATAACAAAGGAACTGCTTATTTCTTAAGAAATAATGATGACGTTGTTGTTATTTTGGATTTAGAATCCCATAATCATTATTTTAATGAAGCATAAGATTAGTGAGTTTTCAAGTCTCCAAATTGTTTATTAAAAAAACTTTTTTACAAAAAATACAACCGTCTTCCAAAAAGAAAATACACAAAAAATTACTTTAATTTCGGTAGACGGTGTTTGTATTTTATTTCTTCGTTATTTGACACCGACTACGACACCGTGTTTCTTGTAAAAAAGTTATTTATTTTTCACTTTTTAATTGTAGTTCACTTTTTACCCCAGAAAAAAAAACTAAATATTAAAGTCACGCCAGAATTGATAACTCTAATAACATGGAACATGAAATTTAAACATACTCGTAATTGGAGGAGAACAAAACGTCACCTGTATACATATTTTTTTGTTTTTGTTGATTTTTTAAAAATCCCTGAAGCAATTTCGATAACAGAATTTTGGAAATCGGTCCACAACTGACAGAGAAATGAAAAGCGGGCGAAAACGGAACTTGATTTTGAAAGAGGCGAAAAAGGAAATTTTCTTTTTTTTTTTCAAAATTGACCGAAAAATGGAGGCCAAAACGGAACAAACCCGGTGGACATACCTACATCAGTCGAACATAGAAGCTCTTCCTTTTTTCGAAGTCGGTTAAAAAACATAACTCTCTTTCGGGGCTGAGAAGAAAAAAAAATGTGCTAAGAAGACTTACCTTCCCACTCCTGTTTGGTGAAGAAAGTAGTAATACTCTGATCGAAGCAGTTCACGTTATTATCTTCACATTTGCAAAGTTTGCAGATGTTAGAATTGGGAACGACATTCGTTGACGCTTCTGTAGCTGAAAATTTTAGTTTCGTTAGTAATGCTACTCGGTACTAGATGGCGCTATATTAAGTTTTCAACATAAACTGGATTGGCGTTGATACTATTGATTTTTTGTTAATAAATATTGAATTGAAATCATTCAATTCAGCCTTTTTTTTCGAATAAAACAATATATAAGTAGTTTCAAAAATCTGTCTTCACTTAGTTGCGAAAATCGCCAATAGATGGCAGTACTAACCATTGTCGCAGAGAGCCCCAACTGCTATGCATGCAAGAATGACACACGTTAGGACGCGCCCACCCATTTTTCTGTGAAAAACAATAAAAATATCAATGACATACTGTTTTAACGTCTTACTGATATTGTATCAGACAATCGAAAAGATAAAACTATATAATCAGCAAACAGCATGAAATACGGTAGAGTCCATAGTGAGAAAACCACTTGACAATCAGACGCCTTTATTCCGTAACCATTAAGGGTGGTTTTTGTAGTTCAAACGTATGATACTATTGTCGTCTACTACTATTGTAGTAATCTTAAACTTTTAATCATTTAATCGGAAAATCACTCGCTGTTGTAGTGTTATTTGTTTTACTGACTTCATCATAAATATCTAAATTAAAACAAAGGTGTAAAATTTCTAATTTTTTAGAACGTCATCTTTGGAAGTAATGGTCCTATTACTGGCAGAAAACTGCAATATCGCCGAGTGCCTGATGCTACTGTACAGACTCTATTATCAGGACCTCTTTAGAGGGTTTAGAACTCATGGCCCATTATGGGCTTTATTTATAAAAAAATAACCTTAAAAAAAATAAAAAAAAGATTAGTTTAAATACTGATTTGGATATCTTTATATCTATATATAATTGAGAGTCCGACCGAAACTGGTTTTCCGGCCGGAACCGAAACCGAAACCGAATATTCGGCCGTGGCTTCAGTTTCGGCCGAAACCAAAACCGAAACTCACGTGGTCAAGTATAAAATTCCTTAAAATACTGAAATTTGGTGCATTTTACCCATTATTCTGCATTAATTAGGACATGAAATGGAATTACAGTATATTAATTTTGTTGTAAACATTTATTTAATATAATATAATAAAATATTAATAATATTTTTATTATTTATTCAAATTAAGTTCTCATAGCAAAATGTTTATCAGTTATCAATAATCAAAACACTAATTGTTACTGTTTCATTAAATACTAATTATTAGTATTTTGAAATCTTATTAATTAATACTTTGGTTTGTATTTGTACTTAGAAGAATCATCAATCTCTTTTGGGTACCTCTTATAAAAATAATAATGACTATTACACTCTTAGTTCCAGTCTCAACAAAGATAATCAAATCACACATTTAGAATTAACAAAGATACCTAGATTACAATTAGTAGGACGAAGTTAGGCAAGAGTGTACGACAACTTCCGAAATCAGTTTCGGTTTCGGCAAAAGTTTCGGCCAATTTGGCCGAATCCGAAACTGCCGCCGAAACTTGATTTTTGGCCGAAACTCGGCCGAAATCGAAACCGAAATCGAACTTTCGGTCGGACACTAATATTATTTTAGTAACAAAGTCGGGTTAGTTACACCATATATGTATAACTCAAGAACGGCTGGACCAATGATCTTTGATTTGTTGGATTTGTCTCCACCCCGAATAGCAGAAAAAATAAAAAATAAAAATAAAAATAAAAAAAAATAATATAACTAATAACTCCCGCGCGGTGGCGGGTAAACCACCAACAACAGCATTCCCAAGGAGGGTTGGCGTCAGGCAGGCGGCCGGCTATAAAACTTTTGCCAAAACCTTTTTGCAACATGGTCTGGAAAAATATGATGTGCGATAGGGCTAGGGCGTACCCCACAGGCGACGCGCAGGGGCAGCACCCGGCTCCTGTGGGAAATGGACAAGGGTTGTCGCACCAGGACGGGCGGGTGCGACGTAAGACGCAAGCTCGGAGAGTGAGAGAATTAAGATTGAGGTGTGCGAGCTGGAACATAGGTACTATGACTGGAAAAGGAAGAGAGTTAGCAGACGTTTTAAAAAGGCGACGGATAAATATAGCGTGTTTGCAAGAAACGAAATGGAAGGGTGCAAAAGCAAGAGAATTAGGAGAAGGATATAAGTTTTATTACTGTGGAAGTGATGGCAAACGGAATGGTGTGGGCATAGTTTTGGATAGTGAGTTAAAAGAATGTGTGGTGGATGTTAAAAGAGTAAGTGATAGAGTGATAGCTATTAAAGTGGTTGTGGAGAGTATGATAGTAAATGTTATTAGTGCGTATGCACCCCAATCAGGATGTGAGGATAGTGTAAAAGAAAAGTTTTGGAAGGACTTCGATTGTGTGATGATGAATGTACAGGAGAGTGAAGAGGTGTTTGTGGGGGGTGATTTTAATGGGCATGTAGGAAGTCTGAAGTACGGTTATGAGAGAGTGCATGGTGGTTGGGGGTACGGAGACCGTAATACTGATGGCGAGACATTGCTGCAAGCTGCTTCGGCTTTTGACCTGGCAATAACTAACACCTGGTTCAAAAAGAAAGACGAACACCTGATCACTTACAAAAGTGGCCAGCACGCGACCCAAATTGACTTTTTCTTGGTGAGACGAAACAGTCTCAAAACAGTCAAAAACTGTAAAGTGTTGCCAGGCGAAGGCTTAGTCTCTCAACACAGGCTCATATTGATGGACGTAACAGTCAGTGTCTCGTCCGGTAGGAACAAAGAACGGCCCCCACCCAAAATCAGATGGCGTATGATAGAAAATGAGGAGTGTGCAAGTATGTTTAAGAGTCAAGTGGTAGATAAAATGATAGAAATGAAGGATATGGAAGGAAAATCTGTGGATGAATGTTGGAAAGAGATGGCGGGTTGTATAAGGCGAGTAGCAAAAGATGTGTTTGGAGAATCGCAAGGTAAAGGCATGATAGAAAAGGATACATGGTGGTGGAATGTAGATGTGCAAAAGATGCTAAAAGAAAAGAAAATTTCGTTTAAAGTATGGCAGAATGTAGAAACCGGAAATGATAATTTGAAAGTAGAGAAAAAGAAAATTTATAAAGAATGGAAGAGGATGGCAAAACAGGCGGTTGCAGTTTCCAGGGTTAAGGCGCAGGAAAAATTATATGATTTACTGGACAGCCCCAGAGGCCAGAAGGAGCTCTACCGGATTACAAAATTAAGAGAAAGGAGAACGAGGGATATAATGCATATAAAATGTATGAAGGATGAACTCGGTAAAGTCTTGTCGAAAGATGACGAAATAAAAGAGCGATGGAAGGTTTATTTTGAAAAGTTGATGAACGAAGAGAATGAATGGAGTGGTGTGCTCAAAGAGGTACAAGTAAATATGGGTTTGGTGAGAGAAATTAGCATGGATGAAGTAAGAAAGGCAGTTCAATGTATGAAAAATGGAAAGGCCATGGGCCCTGATGATATACCAGTGGAAGTATGGAAGTGTTTAAAAGAGGATGGATGTATGTGGCTGACTTTATTCTTCAATAAGTTGTTGTATGAAGAAGTGATCCCACAAGAATGGTGCAATAGTTCGCTAGTGCCCATCTTCAAGAATAAAGGGGATGTACAGGACTGCAACAACTATCGAGGGATAAAGCTCATGTCACATACTATGAAAGTATGGGAGAAAGTGATAGAGAAAAGATTGCGAGAGGAGAGTGAGATTACCCCGAACCAGTTTGGGTTTATGCCAGGTCGAGGGACAATGGACGCCACCTTCGCTCTCCGTCAATTGTGCGAGAAGTACAGACGTGTGCACAAGAACTTGCACATGGTGTTCATTGATCTTGAGAAAGCGTATGATAGGGTACCTCGGGATGTGTTGTGGTGGGCCTTGAAAGAGAAAGGTTTGCCTGGGAAGTATGTTGAGTTGATTCGTGCTATGTATAGACAATCTAGTACCTACGTCCGGTCGGCTGCTGGCAACACCGATAAGTTCAGTGAGGCTGTAGGCTTGCATCAAGGGTCGGCTTTAAGTCCTTACCTCTTCCTGTTGATTATTTATTTATTTATTTATTTATTTATTTATTTATTATGGACGCTCTTACGTCGGAAATACAGGAAGAGGCACCCTGGTGCATGCTGTTTGCCGACGACATTGTTCTGGTCGGTGAAGTTGGACCTGAGATCCAGAGCAGATTGGAGAAATGGCAACAGAAGCTGGAGAAAGTTGGCTTAAAAATCAGCAGAACTTTGGTTTGGTTGTTTGGTTGGGTTTGGTTGGGCTTTTGGTTTGGTTTGGTTTGGTTTGGTTTTGGTTTGGTTTGGGTACTGAATACATGTTCTGCGATTTCGGCGGTCTCTCCAGTTCTGAAGCTGTAGTGCTAGATGGCGCGCTTCTCCCAGTCTGCTCCGATTTTCGGTATCTCGGTTCACTCGTGCAAAGCGATGGCGAAATAGATCGGACTGTTAAGCACAGAATTAACACTGGATGGATGAAATGGCGGCAGGTCACCGGGACTATCTGTGACTCCCGCATTCCCCTAAAACTTAAGGGGAAGATTTATAAAACAATGGTCAGACCTGCTGTCTTGTATGGTTCAGAATGTTGGGCCACAAAAGGGATGAATGAAAAGCAATTGCATGTAGCTGAGATGAGAATGCTAAGAGCGATGTGTGGTGTTACGCGCATGGATAGAATTAGGAATGAGTATATAAGAGGAAGTCTGAAAGTGGCACCGCTGACTGAAAAGTTGTGTGGAAATCGGTTGTCGTGGTATGGGCATGTGATGCGGAGGAATGAAGAAAATGTCGTGAGGAAAGTCTTGTGTATGGATGTGGATGGCTATAAGAGTAGGGGAAGGCCAAAGAAACGATGGTTGGACTGTGTGAAAGAGGATATGGGTAAAAAAGGGGTGACTACAGAGATGACGACTAATAGAGGAGTATGGAAGAAAAAGACATGTTGCGCCGACCCCAAATAAATTGGGATAAGGGCAGGAGAATGAATATAACTAATAACTATTCTAATAACTATTTAATTTTTTATTAAATAAAAAATTTTACGATAAAAAAATTATGGATAAAAATCATTTTCTCATACATTTGTACGGAATGGCTTTGTTAATGATGTCTCCAGATCGAATTTATGTATTGATTCTGAGGCGGTACGAAGTTCGCCGGGTTCGCTAGTATACTTAGGTATAAAACAAGTCGGGTTGGTTACATCATTTATAACTTTTTAATAATCTTTGATTTGTTAGAATTGTCTCCTCCCCGAGTAGCCGAATAAATATTAAAACATAGAAAAAATTAACGAAAAAAAAAATTATGAAGAAAATTAATTTTCACAAACATTTTATAGGGAACGGCTTTTTTATTAATTCTGAAGCGGTACGAAGTTCGCCGGTAACAAACAAAGTCGAGTTAGTTACACCATTTAACTTTTAAAAACATCGAAAATAATCACGAAAAAAAAATTAATGAAGAAAATTTGTTTTCTCATAGATTTTGTATGGAACGGATATTATGTTCATTGATTCTGAGGCGGTACGAAGTTCACCGGGACAGCTAGTTCTTAATAAACGGATCCTGTTGGATAGGCCATCTGAGCAAACCGCGGGACAAAACTAGTTCATACATATCTAAAGACAAATTGCCTAAATTAAAAAACTTGTTAGGTAACCATAAGCGCGTCGGGTACCAACGGATAGGGTAACAATAGATTTTCTATTCTCACACTTTAAAAGAGACTTTGACCTCTGAGTTTGTTTCGGTGTTTCTTCTCAGGGTAGTCAGCTAGGAAACACCGGCCTCATCTAGCTTAAACTGACACAAAACATTGACGTGTAAAAGTGTTCCTTGTAACCTATTTACTGAATAAACATCATTTATCATTTATTGTGTCTGTTTCTCCGGTAACTGACGTTTTAAATACTGATAAACGGATTCTAAATTCAAATTCTTTCTTCCATAGAAAATTATTAATTAAGTTTTTTCTTTTTTTTTGAGGTGGGAAATCATCCTATGACTTCTTCCACTCAGACTTTTACTGACTTTCCCACCCCTGTTCCTTCCTTGCCTGAGTACCCAGGGGCGCGGTAATCTATCACGAATTTATCCGCTACCTCTTGACATGCAGGCATCGGTCATGATGGGCCCCGTCAGTGATGACTGACATCTGTTTGAGGCGCGCGTGGAATACTACGCGCCTTCGACTGAGCCTGCTAAGTATTTATACTCTACGACATCCGTACCATTTTTATGTCAAAAGTAAAAAAAAAGTTGTTTTACACTAAATAATAAATAAGAGATATTGGAATCTTATGAAATGAAATAAAGTTTCTGTGAAATTTCAATATTGGTCTGTCGTCTTGATTCATTAACAGGTTCGCGCTTGACCACGATCTCATCTGATGGTTAGCGATAATGACTGTGGTCGACGATGGAGCACGCTTGCTTCGAAGTAACCTATTCACTCTTGTCCTAAAGACCGGTTTAAGCTAACAGGGAACCCAGACGCCGCAAGAAATTCCACTTCTTAGCTATACGCACAATGAATGTGTTCCTAAAACGTTTAGTGCGTGTGGGTGGGATGTCCACCATGTACTGGTGGCGCATCGCCGTACGTCTTGTGGTCCGATGATGGAACAGGCTTGAAGAATTAAACTACGCAATTCCGACGCACACTCTCCGAAATGTAACCGATAGAAAACCGACAGGCTAGCAACTCGGCATCGATGTTCCAGTCTTAGCAACTTTTAATCTACAAGTTTAGTTTAAGGCGTAGTTATATGACTTCTAATTATTTTTAATTAGAAGAACACATCTAAACGACTAGTTATATTTCTTTGAAAAAAATACATGTTACTCTAGAGAATTTTCTTCGTAATTTGATCTAAAAAAATATGAAATTATATTTTTATAACATAGTGTAATTAATTTGTAAAGTTATGTCTAACCTTCACCCTAATTGAAAATCATTTAAGTTTTATGTGTAATAAATTAATAATGCGTCTAATTTCAGACAGCGCTCCTTGATGGGCAAGTCCTATCGTAAGCGTCGTACGTCCACCCAGTAATAATAGGACTCGCCCATCAAGGAGCGCTGTCCGAAATTAGACGCAATATTTATTTATTACACATAAAACATACAAGTATTAAACTAAAACAGTGAGACTAAATTATAAATAATTAAATGGTCTTTAAAATGCTGAAGGTTTCATAAAAAATACTCTTTATAGTTTTTGCGTGATTCTCAATTTTTTATCCGCGTTAGAAATAACTTTACAAATTAATTACACTATGGTTATAAAAATATAATTTCAAATATTCTGAGATCAAATTACGACGAAAATTGTCTAAAGTAACATATATTCTTTTCAAAAAAATAAGACTAGTCGTTCAGACGTGATGTTCAATTAGAAACCATTAGAAGTCGTATAATTGCACCTTAAGTGACATCCACGATGTTGCAATCTGCTTGCGTGGAGGATTCCAGCCCACTCCCTCTCACATAGAGGAGGCCTGAGCCCCAGCAGTGCGAATATTATGTGATCCCAAATATGGTATCAAAAACAAGTAACTTGGTCCACCTACATTGTACTCGCCTATCTTACTGATAGCACAATATCAGCAACATTATCAGATTCACTGGAAATAACATGAGTTATACTCGGAGCGTAACAGAATGCAATGTTAGTCAAATGCAGATAAATAAGTACAGGCTCACAAATCTAGGACTGTGATCACCGGGATGGTTTTAGTGAGTTAAAAATCCCATACTCTCTGGACTTTGCCCAAAAGGTCAGGTGCCTTAAAAACCGATTTCGAAAAAGGAGGTTCTGTATTCGACCCGTATGTATGCATGTATGTATGCTTGTTTGTCCGCGATTTTCTCGAAAACTACTGATTTGATTTGGATGGGATTTTCGTTATTTAAATGCATATTTTTCAAGGAAGGTTTTAATATATAATACAGTAGGATCTGATGAAGATCTTCGGAGATAGACATTGGAACTCTTCAATAACTAACAGCAAATGACTCGCGATTAGGTACTGTGATCGTCTATGTATATTTAACACAATTTGATGGGGAACCACGACTTATTACTTATTCTTAAAACACAAATAAATAGTGAAAAATAAAAACGTTTTTACAAAAAATAGAACCGACTTCAAAAACAAAAAAAAAAAGAAGCAAAATAACTTTTATTTCGGCATTTTTTTATTTGGAAGTCGGTTCTATATTTTTTGTAAAAAAAAGTTTTTTGTAGGTTACCCTCGATAACAAAAAAAAAACGTACTTCCAGAGTTTAACCATTTTACCTACTTAAAATATTAATTTAGATTTCCCCACTGCTGGGAAACAGGCCTCCTCTCTATAAGAGGGAGTGGGCTGTAATTCACCACGCGGACACTGAACGGGATGGTAGATGTCGCGAGTCTTTGCATTTTGTTCTACATCGTGTAGCATTCGAATCAAGTGCATTCATCAGACAACCAGTCTTATCTTTATTAACGATTGAAAATTAAAACAATCTGATTTTTGATAAAAGAACATACAAATTGCCAGTTTACGTAATCCAACATTTTGGTAATTATTCTAGAATGATGGTGAAGCAGATTAGTTAAACAAACAACCGACCTAGTGCACTTGTGCCTCCAAAACTTGTACCTAATTCTCCCCTCCCGACCGAATTTCGAGCACGGTGGCAAATCTCCACGAATATTAGCCAAGTACGCAGATTGTATAGTCCACAAGCATGTGTGTAGCGACATCTATGACGCCACAAAACGAACTGAAACAACAAAACCCTACATCGCGCAAGCAGAGTTCTCCGCGCGATTTGAACATATACAACAGCCCGAAATCAACCATCGGGCAGTTGCCCGTACCAGACACAGCACCCGTCTGGTCGGAGGATCCTCCCTTTTCAATGGAGGTTTGCGGGACTTAATACCCTGTTTCGCATACTTCCAAACTGGTGACCCTCGACTATGAACGTGAGCGCAGCCTTCGTCATGACGTCATCACCTCCAAATGTGCACAAACACCGGCGCACTCTCTGTTCCTTTAGTCTCATAATCCGATGGGACGGCAATCCGACACGGCCGGAGAGAGATCAGGCGGAGGACCAACGTCTTTATATGCTTTCCGATCCACGGAGGTGTCACACCACCAAACTCCAAACTCCGTGATACTACAGACCAATTCCTAATGAACTTTTTTTTGTCCGGCCCGGGAAACGAACCCAGGAATCGGAACAGTCGAGCTTGTGGCTACGATACCAACGAGGCACTTAACTAATCTATTATAGTTTATATAACACGAATTCTGTTAAATTTCAATTGATTGTTCACGAGCGTCGGTTGCAAAGATCTGTGGCAGACATACGGATAGGCAGAAAGGAGGCGCAGTGAGGTTTTGGCCTTTTCCAAATGCCCAGCACTTAAAAATGTTAAATAGATATAGTTAACTTTAACTAAACAGTAGATTAATTTGAAGGAAATTAAGATTGTATTAAATATAAATTTCTTATAAGAGAAATAGATACGTAGGTATCTATTTCTCTTATAAAATTGATTCGTCGTGACACAAGACAAAGGAAAACTAAGTAAACTTTGTAACCCAAATATTTTGTCCTATAACACACAGTCATATATGCAAACATTCCAATATATGTAAACATATATGAACAAACATAGTTACTTTAACACATACAAGGAGAGACTACATTCTTATATATTAGATTAAATATTCAATAATAAAAGAATCTTAATTCATAGGAACCTCCAAATTTTTTAACAACCGAACTAAAAAAATAAATTAAGAAATATCTATTCACCTTTTATCTCGTCCAAAGACGCACACACATGCACAATTTTTTTATAAAAGGCTGTGCACAGTAACACAATACGTTAGCCCAAGTGCGTTATAAGGACTGAAACAAAATGTCTGCCTCTACAATATCTTATCTGGCTTATCACCTGTTATTATCAAAGGTGTAAAAGATATGACTCACGAAGTTCTCATTTATGGTGAATATTGTATTTATTTGTTACCTAGTAGAGAGTAGCTTGTGGCTAAAGTAATAACAGCCGCACGGGTCGATCCATCAAGTTAAGGCCCTTCTCACGGACCAGTGGCGCCCTCATTGAATAAAAAATCGTAGGAAAAGTACCAAAAACGGCCGTGTCTGACACTTTTGCCTACTACTTTGGATACGAAACTTTTTGATACCTGTTTTAACAACGTAAAAATTCTTTATCCTTTTTGTAAAAAACGTGAAGTTGGATTTTTTAATATTTATTTTCTATGCTATCCTGCGATTTTTTATTCAATGAGGGCGCCACTGGACCGTGAGAAGGGCCTCAAGCTACGCTTGCCGGGGTTGGTCTGTGCCTCGGAAAGCACGTTAAGCCGTTGGTCCCGGCTGTCAATCGTGGATCTTTGACAGTCGTTACAGGTCGTCAGAAGCCCGAAAGTCTTACAACCAGTCTTATCAAGGGGTATCGTATTAGGTAACTGGGTACATGGTAACTGAGTTGTGGAGGTCAGATAGGCAGTCGCTCCATCTAAAATACTAGTACTCAGCTGCATCCGTTTAGACTGGAAGCCGACCCCAAGATAGTTGGGAAAAGGCGCGGGCAGATTGATTTAGAGTGACTTGAAATTAAAACAATATCTAGCTTTCTGACCTGATTTACGGTCTCGGTGACCAGTCTCGTCAATGGGGCCTAGTCGTATACGCAGGAGATAATATAGTGTATGCACATAAACAGGTGCAGCTATTACATGACATGGGATAGTACCTACATGGCAATAAATAAAAAAGACGATAAACCATTTACCTACAAAAACTGTGAAAAAAAAAATTGTTTCATTGAAGAACAATTGGTTTAATTTTTTTTAATAACTTTATCATATTTTGAAGTAGGTAGGGTACAGATAATATAATAGGTACTAGCGTAGTAGGTACTTACTGTAAGACAAAATCGTCGTTGGACTTTGATAATAAGTATTTTGAAACCAGTCTCGGATTCCAAGAAGTCCTAGGAGTAGAAGACCTATATTGAAATCGATCAAACTAATACATTGTTTTATTTACAACAGACTAAAACTATAATTATTATACATATGCACAACAAAACTAAATATAACATAATAGGTATATAATTAAGAGGCCGTACACGAAATGTGGCCGATTTCGCTGATCTTACAGACGTAATTTTACAGTTAAAATAATGTATTTCTAAAAGTTTTAATGCACAACATGAAAGATCATTTCAATTATGATCTAATGTATGAACAATTTTTTTTTAAATTTTATTATAATAACAATTAATTGACCACAAACCGACGACGGTTTTGTGAATTTTTGCTGTAAGGTGTAACGTTATAAAAAAATGGAATGTATTGTTGCAAAATTCGTCTTTATAATGTATGAATCACTTTTTACCACTTTGATATAAAAATTTTGAGTAAAAAAATATTTAACTTAGTCATATTTTAGAGAAAATAGGCAAAGAATTGCTTTTGATTTTGGCTATTTATAACTCTCTTCCATAAAATTAATACAGCACAAAATAAATTTCAGTTCACAATCAATCCATTTTCTTGAGAAAAAAATGTAAAAATTACAAAAATTTGGCAATACAAAATCTTTTAAAACAACCCAAATCTCGACTCAACGCAACGCAAGCTTCGAATCTAGCTCATTCATTAGGTCATAATTGAAATGATCTTTCATGTTGTGCATTAAAACTTATAGAAATGCATTATTTGAACTGTAAAATCACGTAAATTAGTGAAAACAGCCTAAATTTCGTGTATGGCCTCTTAAACAAACTGATACTAATAGTAGTACAAACGCGTATTAAAACAACTTTATCCACAATTCAACAACAACAAAATTCATCCACATCGCTGTCAATCATCCACAATAAAACAACAACAACAACTAAATTCATCCACATCGCTGTCAACGGGAAAAGTGCGCAGAACGCTGGCAGCATTGCCACGTTAAATAACAATGCTGTTTCGTTGTCCAAAGAAAAGCCCAGCCTTCAGGTCTCGTGAAGAGAAAGAATATTATCTAAACCTTTTATTCAACTAAATTCATTGAATTTTTCTGTTATTCACTATCAAAGAGTTTCCTTTCCTAGAAATATTTGTTGAGTCAATTGAAATGAAGCATTTACCTAAGTATTGTCAAGATAGTCACATTTCCGTAATCCGGTTTCATATCTTATCTTAAACTTTGGACACAGACGTGTAAATGAAAGTGGAACATGTAGCCCTCACGAGTGTCTAGGTTTCATTTTTAAGAGGGCCCAGAGGGATTGTGCCAAAAATTAAACCTGCCAAGTCAATCGTATCGTATCCGGGGAAAGAGGTAAATCGTCGAATCCGACTCGACTGGACAATGGCAACGTTCGGGAAGCTGCGCGGTATCTTCTCATCCCACATACCACTGTGTCTCTAGACCAAAGTCTATGACCAGTACGTGTTGCCAGTGATGACATATGGAACCGAAACGTGGTACTGGTAGGTCACAACGTGCCTCATCAGAAGGCTTAAAGTCACCCAAAGGGCAATGGAGAGGGCTATGCTCGGAGTTCCTTGCGTGTCGAATCAGGAATGATGATAACCAAGGTTATCGACTTAGCCTGAAGAATTGCCAAACCGAAATGGCAGTAGTCAGAGCACATTGCTCGCGGATCGGGAGGTCGATGTGGCCAAAATTTTCTGGAGTGGTGACCGCGTACCGGAAGACATAGCGTTGGAATGCCTCCAACAAGGTGGACCGATGACCTGGTGAGGGTCACGGGCAACCGATGGATGCGAGATGCACAGAACCGGTCATTGTAGCGACACTTGGGGGAGGCCTACGTCCAGCAGTGGACGTCTTTCGGCTGAAATGATGATGTGATGATGATTTCATCATCACATCATCATTTCAGCCGAAGTAGCCGAAGCGAGTTGGACTCGTGAGCAAAGGGTTCCGAACGTATATTTTTTTTGACATGTTGTTATAACCATATACTTGTATAAAATAAGGGTTTGGTCTATTAATCATCTCTTTATTTAAACAGCTTTTCGTGTTAAAAATATGAAAAAATAAAAATATTTAACCCTTTAAAAAGTAAGCCCTTTAGAGTGAAATTGATATTTCTGACTCCTTAGTCACAGGTTATTGGCTATTCGTAGCTTAGGAGTAAGAATTTCAACTTTTGTGCGCCTTTAATTATTGTGAACTTCAGCTAGATATTAAGAATATTGTAAGGACTTGTATCAATAAAGTATATTATATTAAAAATAATCCTGTATTCATATTTACTTCAAACTTTCCCCACGACATTTTTCTACTTCCTCTGCAACACATGACAATACCATGCCAACCGTTGCAGTCTTCAGTGCTAGTTTCAAAGCTAATCTTGTAATTCTGCGGACTTTAAATAGTTATTCCAATTAAGTGGGTAAGTACCTAAGTAGCTCAACCTCTATCAATAACAAGTTCGATCGGGTATGGAGCACCTACGGCTCTCATCTCTGAGACGGATCTACCAGATACCAGCTTGAGTCTATTGAAAAACGAGCCTAGAGGATCATCGGCACTCGTCGAGTCGAAGCTATACCAGTGTTACTCTATTAAAAAACAAGCCAAGTCGATCATCGGCACTCGTAGAGTCAAAGCTCCAAAGCCTTCAGCATCGACGCCGAGTTGCTAGCCTGTCGGTTTTTTATCGGTTACATTTCTGGGAGTGAGCGTCGGAATTGCATAGTTTAATTCAGCGAATCACGTTCCATTATGGGATCACTAGACGTACGGCAATGCACCACCAGTACTTGGTGGACATCCCACCCACACGCAAAACTTTTTGGGAACACATTCATTGTGCGTACCTAAGAAGTGGAATCTCCTGCCAGAGTCTGTGTATCCTGATAGCTACATCTTGAGGGTATTTAAGGCGCAATTATACGACTTTTTATGGTTTTTAATTGAACCTCACGTCTAAACGACTAGTCTTATTTCTTTGAAAAAAATATACTCGTATGTTACTCTAGACAATTACCGTCGTAATTCGATCTCAGAATATTTGAAATTATATTTTTATAACATAGTGTATAATTACAAAATAATTACAAAATTAATATTTGTAAAGATACGAGTATGTCTAACGCGGATAAAAAATTGAGAATCACGCAAAGACTATAAAGCGTATTTTTGTGAAACCTTCACCATTTTAAAGATCATTTAATTATTTATAACTAAACAGAATCATGAAGAAGAGAAATTTCAGACCTGCACGCGGATGAAACCACAGGTTACCAGGGTGCCAAAATCGTGAAAAAGTTAATCCTACTATTCCTACTAATATTATAAATGCGAAAGTTTGTATGTTTGTATGTTTGGCCGTCCTTCATGCTAAAACGGCTGAATGGGTTTGAATGAAATTTTGCACACAGGTAGGTCATAGCCTGGATTAACCAGGCTACTTTTTATCCCGGTAAGTGACAAGATTTAGCGAAGGCCGAGGTGGAAGTAGAAATCCAGAGACGGGCTGAACGAGCGGATACGCTCACAAACGAAACACAAAGAGTGTTCCGGGGCTGAAATGAGAGAGACCAGACTCATGTAGAGATATTTTCGGTGCTAGAATCGTGAGAGCTAGACCAGGCTCGAGAGTCGACGGCATGTAGTGTTCCACGCGCACCTCAAAGAGATATCATCAATACCTGACGGGGCCGGCAGGGACGATGCCCGCCTGGGGTCGCGGATTAATTCGAAATAGAGTTACCGCGGCTCTTGGCACTTAGGCAACTAAAGGGACAAAGGTGGCTTTTAGTCTAACACGCCCTCCCGCTCCACCCAGAACATAGTTTAGATGAAAATCCACAAAAAAAAAAGAAAAGAAAGTCCATTGAAAGGAGATGTTCGGCGTGGCAAACATTATTGCTTAGGTGTAATCCGCAAAATTTAATCGCCATCTAACTTTTGTTTCTGGCTTTCAGCCTAATTTTAATAATTGACTTTTGATTTTGATTCCTACAGGGTTTTATTAAGGGCCTTCTCGCGGTCCAGTGGCGCCCTCATTGAATAAAAAATCGTAGCTTATCACAGAAAATAAATATTAAATAATCCAACTTCACGTTTGTTACAAAGAGGATAAAGCATTTTTACGTTGTTAAAACAGGTCTCAAAATGTTTCGTATCCAAAGTAGTAGGCAAAAGTGTCAGAAACGGCCGTTTTTGGCACTTTTGCCTACTACTTTGGATACGAAACATTTTGAGACCTGTTTTAACAACGTAAAAATGCTTTATCCTCTTTGTAACAAAAGTGAAGTTGGATTATTTAATATTTATTTTCTGTGATAAGCTACGATTTTTTATTCAATGAGGGCGCCACTGGACCGCGAGAGGGGCCTTAACGTGCTAATCTCTGGAAATATCACACGGACTTATAATTACACTTTTCACGCGGGCGAAGCCGCGGGCGGAAGCTAGTTATTTATAATTTAGTCACAGTGTTTTAGTTTAATACCTGTTGTTTTATATGTAATAAATTAATAATGCGTCTAATTTCGGACAGCGCTCCTTGATGGGCGAGTCCTATTACTGGGTGGACATACGACGCGTTACGTGAGCTCAGCGCAGAACACGCAAGCTAACCACTCAAGGTCATTCGCAGCTAATAGCGCCTTAAGTCAAGAGTGAATAGGTTACTTCTAGGCAAGCATGCTCCATCGTCAACGACAGGATCGCTTAGATAGTGGTCAAGCGCGAACCTATCAATTATACAAAAAAAAAAGTAAATTGGTAATACCTATCGATCTTAAAACCAGCTAGGTAACAATGAAAACCTTATATTATTATCACATGAGTATTTTCGCTCCGCGCCCTCAATCAATAACATTTTTATCACTGATAAGTAGATAACAGAAATGATTGCTAAACCAAACCTAATTAACCAACCCTTTCATTGGAAAACCAACTTTACACCTATAAAACAAGACTGAAATTCCAACGAAAATCTCTTCAAATAGTCCATTATTAAAAGAACTAACATTTCTCATAACTTAAGTAAGAGCGCAGGTCAATTTAACCTGGTCGTTCATACGCCCTAACAAGTCCCAATGGACGGTAATCCGATGCGCGCCATCTAGCGGCGAGTAGCGTAATCACTTGATAATTGACATTAAGCGCCCGTTGACGGCAAAATGGCGGTAATTCGCTTTAGCTGATTGCTGATGTATTAAATGTTAATTGTTTTTAATGGTAGACTTAAATATGTTCAGCTTTTGTTGATTTTCAGGTTTCGATGTCGTGTGTTACCTAAGTTATTCAAAGTTTGTATTACTTTACTAGAGCTACGAAATAACTGCAGTTGCAGATATCCTTAGGCTGACTGTCCACTAGAGCGGAGAGGAGTGGAGAGGAGCGGATTAGAGCTGTGCCAATATTATCCAACAGAATTAAATAAAATCTCCGTTCCGATTCAGTGGACAGGGATTTGCTAACTAGTTTAATAAATTCATACAAAACCGGGCAGCGGCGCGAGCAAGCGGAGTTTGGAAGCGGAAAAAAACCAGCCGCGGCGCGTATAACTAACAGATCTCCCGCAGTCGTCCGCTCAAATTAAACGAATGATGAACTAGGCCTAGCTCCGTACCATTCTCCGCACAGTCCGCAACTCTGCTCCGCACTACCTAACTAGCTCCGCAACAATGGACAGACAGCAGTCCACAATGCCGCTCCGTATTACACCCTCGCTCCGCTCAGGCAGGCAGCCTTAGGCGGTAGGTAATAATCACCCATCAGGTGCCTATTACATCATCATCATTCTCCTGCCCTTATCCCAATTTAATTGAGGTCGGCGCAACATGCCTTTTTCTTCCATACTCCTCTATTAGTCGTCATCTCTGTAGTCACCCCCTTTTTACCCATATCCTCTTTCACACAGTCCAACCATCGTTTCTTTGGCCTTCCTCTACTCTTATAGCCATCCACATCCATACACAAGACTTTCCTCACGACATTTTCTTCATTCCTCCGCATCACATGCCCATACCACGACAACCGATTTCCACATCAGATCAGATGCCTATTTATATATCTATTTTCTTGAATAACTTTAAAACTAGTTTAAAATATGATAAAAAAAATCTCTCGAATGTATTTTTTACATAATTTAAAACTAGATAGTTTTAAAGTTATTAAAGAAAATAGATATATAAAAATAGGCATCTGATGGGTGATTGATAATGCCTAGGGATAGCGGATAAATTCTTAACAGAGTTACCGCTCCGCTGGGCACTCAGGCAGGGAAGGAACAGGGGTTGGTTTTAGTCAGTAAGAGTCTGACACACCCTCCTGCTCCACCCAGAGCGGGCGATTTCATTGGATGATTTCCCAAACCGCTAAAAAAAAAAATGGTTGAAGATTATCCTCACAGTGTGACCTTTCATTTGATATGTCGCACGGTACAGTTAAAAATATTGTTTTTAAATTATACGATTTCCACCCCAAAAGTATAAGTATAAATGGGCTTATTCCGAATTAATTTATTTAGGGTTCGTACGTTCAACACGTTCGTATTTGGGTCACAGATATTCATGTGTGTACCCAACCTTATTGGTCCCGCAGATTCGGAGGAAATTGGCTGTGACAGACGGACAGACGGACAGACAGACACACGAGTGATCCTATAAGGGTTCCGTTTTTTCATTCGGACTTTTCAAAAACCTAAAAATACGTATACAATAGTTTTTGATAATCTGTCGGTTGAGATATATTTTTAGTCATAAACCCAATTCCTTACATTCTGAATTTCCGACAATCGCAATCAATATTCATAATCACTGATAGAAAGACAATTTGTCAAGAATCTCAGGTCATCGCCGCGTCGGTCCAACTTGTTGGGGTCTATTTGCCACCTTTTAACATCCCTATTACCCTAAATCCCCTGAGAGAGTAATCTAAAGGGTAAGTCCCATATTAAAACACGCTCAATCTATTAACATATCACCCCAGTGCATTAAAAAGGGGTGACATGTTTTTGTAATGGCGATTTTATCTAAATGTCGCGCCCCTGGGTGATGTTTAACCTTTGTACCGTGCACCGTACCGTGCGCTAATTCTTGTATGACGGCGTCGGTACAAAGTGAGTATAGCCGGCAGATTTTTTTGGGTTCTTTGAAATGACGTACAATAGATAGCAGCACTTAGGCGTCAGGTTCAAACACTGTCAATCAAAATGCTTCAGCTAATTTAAAAAACTGACATCAGTTAAGTTTACGTCAACGTCATATGTGTCTGTCGCCTAAGTGGCGCCACCTGACGGCGTAAATTCTTCTGAAAACCCTCTTTGTTGGTATCTGTGGCAATGTTTGGTGTACCTTTATTTTTTACTTTTTTCCAAACAAATATTACCTGAATTTTCGATTTTTCTTAACAAATTACGCATTTGAAGTTACAAAAACGGAATTAATATCAAACGTATCCCACAAGTACCTACGCGACTTAGAGCGAAGGAGCGGGGCTTATCTTCGCTTGCCTGGGTTCGCGTTACATTGCGCGCAATAAAAAATAGCTTTTTTTCATACCTACCTAAAAATAAAAGTTACTTTGTTAAATGTAAAGTATGCGTAGTTGACGGCTTTGTGATGTGTCTTTTTACACCCTATAATAACCAGGCATGACAACTACTTAAAATAATAAAAAAAAAAACAATAAATAGCGTCAGCATGCTGCCGTATTTAAAAAAAAATAACGCAGCGCTGGTCTTAATGAATACTCGTACGTACTGTGCCGTCACGAAATAAATTGAAATAATACAAAAGACTGATGCCCCAGCCTATAATAAAATCAAAACTCTTCCAATAACTACTAACATCCCCCTTTTCATCAACGATAATCAATTTAATAAACCTTTATCAAAATCGCATTATTACATTTATGAGTTACATCAAACAAAACAGAAATTTAGCTCACATAATCTATTTTATTCCACCTTTGACAGTGGCACCTACCCTAAAACCGGTTCAATCCGCTTCTAACTGGATCAAAGCGCCGCATTCCAGTCTGTAATAACTGCAAATTACTGGATGCCAAGTTAATTTTCGATTGAGTAAGGGACTTTGGACTATGTATGAGAGTTGTAAGGTTTATATTGGGTCGAGGTGAAGTTGGGGAGGAAAAATTGGTTCGATGGGCGTTTTATGTTTTCGCAGATTGTTGGAGTGTTACAGAAACGGTCAGAAGTTTATTTTATAACGGTCTCTGTGATATTTGCGTCCGGGGAGTACAAGGGAAACACAGCTGATTAGTAACAAGATTTATTCCAGACTGATTGTCACAACACTTTTACAAACTACCTTCCGTATATAAATATCACTAACTTGTTATATTACTAAAGTAGGTACCAACACTACATCCCTCCCCACTTAATTAACAATAATGACAGCCATGTAAACGATGCTTAATCATGTACATATTTGCAGTAATCTTATTTTTTACAATCTGTCGTCTTAGCTAGGCGACACTTACGAACCGGTCTCGACCGGGACGGTACAGGGGTTGTAGGAGGCGTAGAAAACTGTTCAGCAGCTGGCGCATCCGGAACTACGTCAGACGGAGGCTGTGTCTCGGCCCGCTGACCGTCCGCGCCGCTCGACACCTCGGACTGCCCGGACGCCACCTCAGCAGGCTCGGCCGGCACATAGACAGGTGGATCCTGTTGTGATAGTCTAGCATTTGTGGGGATTACAAGCGAACCTCTAGATCTACGCTTTAATTGATCTATATGCCTATGAATCACGTTACCCTTGCTATCTAGGATTTTGAAATCATGAGCTCCCATCGATCCCGCCACTGATCCTGGTTGCCACTTCTATGTTTTCAAATACTGACGATACCAAACATCCTCCCCAATTCCTACATCCCTATCTACTCCACCCTTAGTCCTAATCTGTCTCTGTTGAGCTTCCCGTACCCTTGTCTCCCTGTCCGGTTTCAAAATATCTAACTTTGTCCTTAAATGTCTACCCATTAATAGCATAGAAGGTGTCTCACCGGTCGAACAATGCTCTGTGTTACGATAATGTAATAAAAAATTATTTAAAGTTATTTCAATATTAGTATTTTCCGCTAATGCCTTTTTAACCACTTTTTTAAGAGTTTTTACTGCATTTTCCGCCGCCCCATTAGAAGCGGGATGATATGGTGCAGTAAAAATGTGTTCAATACCATCGCTTCCTAGAAAACTAGCAAATTCGCTACTCGTAAACGGTGGTCCGTTGTCTGTCACGACTTGCTTAGGAATTCCAAACCTACTCCATAATTCCCCTAGTCTAGAAATAGTGCTACGCGCTGCCGTACTGGGTACTAGGAAAATATCTAACCATTTCGACATGGCATCTATTACGACCAAATATGTTTTCCCATCTATTGGACCCATAAAATCTAGGTGTAGTCTAGTCCATGGCCTGAGGGGCCAAGGCCAGGGCCGTGGGGGAGCGCGCGGCGGCGCGTCCGCCAGCTTAGCACAGGTGGCACACGCGCGGCACTCCCGCTCAACAGCCTCGTCGATGCCGGCCCACCACACATAACTACGAGCAATGGCTTTAGATTTTACGATTCCCATATGCGGCTCATGTATGAGTTTTAAAACCTTATCCCGGCAACATTCTGGAACCACTACCCGGTGACCCCACATCACACAACCTAGTTCCTCATACAACTCCGATCTCCTATTAAAATAAGGTTGCATACCTACCATTTCGCAATTTTCCGGCCAACCGTCTCGTACATAAAATATCACCTTACTTAAAATAGGATCTTTTAATGTTTGTCTTCTAATTTGCTTGTGATCTAATAACAAAGCATCCTGAGCATAATGTAAATACGTTTGTTCCGGGATCAAGTCCTTAGTCCGTTCGGTGGTTGAACTCGGTAATCGAGATAACCCGTCCGCACAGTTATCGTTAGTCTTAACGTATTCTATGTCATAGTTATACGCAGACAAAATCACTGCCCACCGCTGCATCCTACTGGCGGTCATAGTTGGTATACCTGCGTGTGGACCTAATATAGACACTAATGGTTTATGGTCGGTTCGCAATATAAACCTACGCCCATATAAGTACTGGTGGAATTTTTTCACGCAGAATATGATCGCTAAAGCTTCGCGGTGTATCTGCGAATAATTTTTTTCAGCGGCGGTCAGAGCACGTGACACGTATGCCACCGGCCGCTCGCCCTGGTGCGTCCCCGGCTGAGCCAGCACGCCGCCGATACCTCGAGCGCTAGCGTCACAAGTTACTATTATTGGTTTCCTGGGGTCATAGTGAGCCAAAACTTCACTACTAACTAACGCTCGTTTCACCGCCTCAAAAGAACGTTTACAGTCACTATCCCATTGCCAGGGTACTTCCTTACGTAATAGCTTATGCAAAGGAACTAACAAAAAGCTAAGATTCCTAATAAATTTCGCAAAGAAATTTACCATCCCTAAAAAAGATCGTAATTCTGAAACGTTTTCTGGGGGTTTAATTTTTAAAATGGCTTCAATTTTTGTTTTGTCTGCTTTAATCCCTTCCTTGGAAACTACATACCCTAAATACTTAACATTGTCTACTAAGAATACGCATTTACTCTTTTTAAGTTTTAACCCATAATCAGCTAACCGTTTTAAAACAGTTTCCAAAGCTTCTAAATGCTCCGATCGTGTCTTACCTCCTATTATGACGTCATCCAAAAATCCCTGTACATGTGGAATGCCTTGCAGTAAATTCGACATGATTCGTTGGAATATACCTACGCTTGATGATAATCCATACACTAGTCTATTATAACGAAATAACCCTCGATGCGTGTTAATGACAGTGAATTTTTTTGAATCATCCAATTCGATCTGGTTATAGGCATTAGATAAGTCAATCTTACTTAAGAATTGAGCCCCATTAAGACCTACTAACACATCATCAATTCTAGGAAGTGGGTAACGATCTACCAGTAGCACCGGGTTAAGTGTCGACTTGTAATCCGCACAAATACGTAGCGTACCGTCCGCCTTATTCACAGGCACCAGTGGTGAAGCCCAGTCCGAACAGTCCACCGGCTCGATGACGCCAGCGCGCAGCATTGCATCTAGCTCGGCGTCGACGCGCTCGCGCAGCGCGTACGGCAGCGGGCGCGCGCGGTGGAACACGGGCGCCGCGCCCTCGCGAACACGCAGCGTCGCCTTGCCCCCCATGTACCGTCCCAGCCCGCCGCTGAATACTTCCTTATATCTGTCAAGCAATTTACATATTTCGGTGTCTATATGAACAATGCCCTGTTTTATAAAATTACAATGGAATTTGGGTATTTCTATCTGTAATTCAGCTAACCATTGCCGACCTATTAAAGACGTGGTCCCTTTTTCTATAACAAATAATTCTAATTGTTTCTCTACACCATTATAACTGACTACAGGCTTAATTATACCTAACGGCTTTATTTTCGAACCATCATAAAATTTCAAAATTGTGTTATCACTTTGAATAGGCAAATGGTCAAAATTTAAATCGTAAACTGTTTTATTTATACAAGAAATTGCGGTCCCTGTATCTAATTCCATGTTTATCACCATATTATCTACCACAATAGGTAAACTCACCGCCTTATAACAGTTTAACGATAAAAGATTTAAATTCTCGATGTCCTCGTCTTCAGTACTCGTATTTCCGTTACCGAGATCACCGAAATGGAATCCTCGCCTCACTGCTCGATTCCGGTCATCATTTTCCTGCGACCTTCGACCCTCACGCTCCGGGCACACCCGCCGCAGATGACCCACCCGCTGGCATTTGCTGCACACGAAGTTCCGATAGCGGCAATGAGCATATTGGTGGTTCGTAGCTCCGCATGCCGCACACACGCTCCTACCATCCGCCGCCGTGGCACACGCCGATGTCTTCGCCCTTGCAGACCGCGCGCGGCCTGAAGCTGCCGCCGCCGCCGGTCCCGCTCCGCCAACGTCACCGCGCCGCCCGCGCCCGCGCCCCGCGCGGCCCGAGCCCGACGTTAGTGCGTGTACTTGGCAAGCACTATCTGCTTCCGATGCTGTGGTTGATCCTTCGACCACTGCTGCGTCCCTCTCCGCCGCCTCCAAAGAATACGCCAATTTAACCGCCTCCGCAAAGGTGATTGTATCATCCTCAGCGAATATACGCTGCCGAATGATGTCGCTTCGTAGACCGCACACAAACTGATCGCGCAAGTTTTCATTCAAGTTAGCGTTAAATTTACAATTGCGCGATAGTTTTTTCAATTCCGCCACATAAGCAGCAACATCCTCAGTGGCACTTTGTCGTTTTTGCCTGAACCTGTATCTTTCTGCTAGCGAAGATGGCGCCGGTTGTAGATGCTGACTCATGAGTTCGCCGGCTTCTTTGTACGACAATTCTGACGGCTTCTTGGGACTGGCGAGATTGACGAGCAATTCATATGCCTCGTCCCCCATGCTCGCAATCAAAGTCGGTAATTTTAAATCGTCCTCCACTTTGTTCACTTTAAAGTACATGTCAAGTCTGTCCACGTATGACGACCACAAACCCGATCGCACCTTAAATTCGTTTATCCGGCCTACTGACATCGTTCTTAATTTGAAACACGGATTATTATGCACACAACAATACGTATGTAACGTCCAGTTTTGCTCGTCGCCAATGTGATATTTGCGTCCGGGGAGTACAAGGGAAACACAGCTGATTAGTAACAAGATTTATTCCAGACTGATTGTCACAACACTTTTACAAACTACCTTCCGTATATAAATATCACTAACTTGTTATATTACTAAAGTAGGTACCAACACTACAGTCTCTTTCTATGTTTGTGCGAGATTCCCTTACGAGTAATAAGTAAGTAATTTTAGTCCTAACTAGCGAACCGCCCCGTACAGCTGCAATTTAATATCCGGTTTTTTTTTCTTATATACCCTTTTTTTGTGGGTGCGTAGTCATCTGATGATGACTTCTCCCGTTCTGCAGGTGTATTCGCTAACTCAGTTGACATCAATTTGATAGGCACTTTGAAGTACATTGCTCGGTGGACATCGATTTATAATAGGCACTACGTAGTACATTTTTGTTTTCCTATACGTCAAAACAGCAATGTACTGCATAGTGCCTATCAAATTGATGTCAGCTGAGTTAGCGAATACATTTTCTGGGAGTTCGGGCGTGTCAGACTCTTATTGACTAAAACTCACCCGTTTTCCTTCAGTTGCCCTTGCGTTCCAGAGCCTTTAGACAAAATACATTTCTGTTACCGTTAACGCTAACGCTTCGTGCAAAATGTAAGGCAACGACATTTTGCACGAAGCGTTAGCGTTAACGTTAACAGAAAAGTATATTGTCTAAAGGCTCTGGCCCGCGTTGACTCAATCAAACACTCCTGCAACTTTCATACAAACCTTGTCCTTATAATTACGAACACAAATAAACTTTTTTACAAAAAACACAACCGACTTCCAAAAAAAAAATACACTAAAAATTAAAAAATAACTTTAATTTCGGAAGTCTGTATTTTACTTCTTCGTTATTTGACATCGACTTCCGAAATTAAAGTTACTTTTTCATTTTTAGTGTATTTTTTTTTTTGGAAGTCGGTTGTTTTTTTTGTAAAAAAGTTTTTTATTTTTCACTTTTTAGTTGTACACACGTGGAACGTGGAATTTAAACATTTGGAGAACACCAAAACGTCATCGACGTATTCGTATTTATCGTTTTTGTTCAGTTTCTCAAAAAGCACTAAAGCAATTTCAGCACCTCGGGAGTATATTCGTTCGGAATGCGCGGACATACATAAAAAAAAAAAACAAACATACAGTCGAACATAGAACCTCCTCCTTTTTCGAAAGTCGGTTAAAAAGACAGCCAAATCGGTTTAGCCGTTCTCAAGTGATGCTCCATTATACATGATTCCATTTTCCGATCTGGGCATCATCGAGCCAAGAATTCCAAGTTGCTAGCTTGTTTAATCAAGTAAAATAATAAAAAATTACAATAATAATGCCCAGAGCCTGCAGGATCCATTTGTCTTGTCATCGTTGAAGAAAAGTCGCAAACGCGTATGCACTATCAATCGGTAGGTACCTGAGTTACAGGCTAGCTTGCTAAATTTCTTTTCATGCTAACTTGAAAACTAAACTCTTGTAACCATCATCCCCAGCATAGATTCCGTTCACCATACTTACCAGAAACACGGGATTTTTAATATCTTGCACGACTACTCCCGAAGGTTGCCGACCGCTCCCGAAGGTTGCGGGCCAATTACGGGCAAGTTTTTGACAACAGAAAACCGTGCAGTCCGCCCTATCCTTTCTTTCTTTTGTTGTAAAACCATTGCCTCACACTAGGAATTACTCCTGTATAGTGGGTGCGTTCACAAACATGTAAACTCACATACACAAGACACTATCTGTAGCCATACAAATTGTTCCTTGTGGGAATCGAACCCGCGACACGTGGCGCAGCAGCCGATTGCTCAACCGCTGCGTCAATCGTGTCCTTATCTATACAAATATGTCAATGGTCCCCAATCTCTTTCTAAACCTCGATGTGTCAAGTTAACGTCCGAGACGGGCACATTTTTCGAGGACACGTCCCACTTGTCTTACTGTTCCACCCCGTACAAAGGGGCGAGATCGAGAACAACTCTTTTAATTCGCGAGCAGAAGGCTCAATATCGAAATGATTTGATTACTGAAGGGATGATAGAATCAAGTATTGAGCGCTGGCAGAACTATTTTCAAGAGGGTGCATCAATAGCACATGGAATCAGACAGAGCAAGAAGTAACCAGGAAGTAAAACAGAGGCATGCAAGAACAAACAAAGCGAGCTCGAAAAATTCAGCATATCCTAGGAATAATTTCTAAGAGGTTTTATTTATTTATTAATGCACACACAAAAACAATTACAAGAGAAAAATGAACAAATAAAGATAGAAGAGCACAAAGGTGCTGCTTATTTCAAAAGAAATTTCTTCCAGCAGACCTGCGACTGGAAAGTTGGTTCAGAAATGTAGACACAGTGTGTATAAGTAGATATAGAAACATAAAATAGACTAGAATACATAAATAATTCATACATAAAATATACCTAACTTTACAATACATAATTAAATATAAAATAAATATAAAGGAAATTGAGATGATGCTTAAGGCGGGATCTACAAGGGACGTCGGCAGGGCGAGTGAACGAAAAACGATCACACAGGTAGCTTAAGTGATTACAAAGGATGTTGTACAGGAGTCATAATATCCGAGTGTTCCTGCGAAGACGGATAGGGAGCCACTTGAGATCCTTGCAAAACTGGGAAACATGGTCGAATTTCCTTAGACCAAAAACAAAACGAATGCACACGCACAGGTTTTGCAAGCGCTCAAGCTTATTTAAGAGCTCCTCAGTGGCATCCAGATAGCAGGCATCAGCGTAATCAATGACTATATGGCTTTATTGATTTTTGCAGTAAAAATTTCTTTAGGAGCGTTGGGCTTTTCTGAGATGGGAAAAAAATATTGTACTCGCGCGACACCGATCCGCTACGAGTGCTACGACGCCACGCGTAGCGTAGCGGATTGAAGAGAAAACTTCTTTTGGCGCGTTGGGAATTTTTGAGATGGGAAAAAACAATTGAACTCGCCACCGACACCGACACCGACGTCGCAGCACTCAGCGGATCGCGTAGCGGATTGAAGTGAAAACTTCTTTAGGCGCGTTGGGCATTTTTGGTTCAAGTTATCACTTCTATCGGCACTCCCGGAGTGCCACTCTTTTTTTTTTAATTTTGACTGATTTTGTATACAACATTGAAAGCTAGGGGGGTGCAACTGCACCCTCTTGCACTCCCCTCCCGGCACCCATGTAGGGAACCATTATATTTAAACTGTAAGAAGATTTAGTGGACATGGCTTAATATCTTTTTTTCTTCTAAACTTGTGTACAATGCCTTTTAACACGCTTTTATTAGCTTCACCTGTAACACTTCTCAGTTGCCGATTGAGCTGAAATCTTGCACACATATCTAGCTTAGATGACAATGGTGCCGATTCTGCTTTGTACAAACTCAACTTAATTTAGGCTATTGTTATCTTTTAATCTCTAATAAAACAAGAAAGGGACTGACGTAAATTAGAGCTGTCATATTTCCATACAAATTAAGGGTACACGTAAAAACATGTCGACTAAAAACACGGTGAAGCGCAAGGCGTAAACTAGTTTGACATCTCTGAATTAGTTCATAGCTATAGCCGTCCTTTTCTTGCACTACCTTTTATTAAAAGATAGCGATTCTCTAATTTTAGTTTAGTTATTGAACAAGATAATTGGCACCAATGCATGGTTCACTAGGTGACGTCATTCTAAATCCAATATGGCGGACTAGTTATTTTTATGCATTCCCATGATATGGGTAGCCATGGTATTGGTGTCGTAAGCCAGGAAGTTCATCATCATCATAATCATTACAGCTGAAAGACGTCCACTACTCGATATAGGCCTCCCGAAAGTGATGCCACACCAGCTCGTAGGTCTTCCTTCCTTAGGTTGGGAGAAGTCATTGGATTATTTCCCATCGCACATAAAAAAAAAGTCTTCCTTGTGGGAGGCCTTCCAACGCCGCGTTTTCCAGTATATTGATATTGTTGATTTTTTTAGCGTATTGATGACAAATGGCTTCATCCCCACTGAGTACATCCTACATAGCAGTAGCGGTTGCCTTTAACGTGGTGTTAACATCTTGGCTACCTTCAACATGACTCTAACCTAGCAACTACCTTGCTCCCCTATTGTAGATACCTGTGACGAAAACAAAATAATACCCTGCTGTGAGAGATATTGGTTATTACACCTCATGTCAGTATGAGACCCCTTATGTTATAACCCTTAGCATCAGATCTGCTTAGCCTTTTTAAAAACTTTAATAGGTATAGTTTCTCTACACCCCTACCCACACACACCCTCACACAAATACACACAAAAACTCACTCACACACACATAAACTCACTCACACACACACACACACACACAGATACGCGTACGCACACCCTCACACACACTGTTATGATTGCAACCATCTATGTGGTCAATTTCTAAACGTATTTATTTGAATGCGTATTACTGGAGGAACTGACTCCCAAGTCACAGGCAATAAACCTAGTTTGGGAGCCAGGGAACCTGTTACTGTGTATAATGTATATTATGAATAAAGTTATTATTATAGTTGTTTTTTTTTCACCAAGTCTGGTTCAAGTATGTATTTTAAGAAATAACGGGAACGGGTGGTCATATTTAAGATACTATCTATAATATACTATACAGGGCATAAGGTAAACGCTCCCGAAAACGGAGATTTGATAAGGCTAGTGATTCTCGATACGATACCATCAAAAAATCTGAAAAAATATATAAAAAAATATCTAATTTTTTTTTTTTGCTTTTTGTGTACACTATGCTGTGAGAACAGTAAATGAAACTGTTATTTGCAGTTAAAGACAATTTTTTTCTTTACAACTTTATCATGCAATGTCATCATCTTCCTGCCCTTACCCCATGTTACTTGGGTTCGGCGCAACACGTTTTTTTCTTCCATTCTGTCCTGTCAGCCGTCACGCTATCACTAACTCCCTTTTCTTTCATATCACTCTTCACACAATCCATCCATCCTTTCTTTGGCCTCCCTCTCCCTCTCCATCCATTCACATATCAGCTGATCCCCGCGCATTCCTCGAGTTCCAAGTGTGTGCGCTCTCGCCGACAACCGTGCGGCTAACGACGGCCGAAATAAATCCAAAGTAAAAGGTATCTGTTTGCATTCAGGTTGTATATAATCTACGTTATGGCTTCGGAAGCGTTCCCCTTACACCCTGTATATGTATATAAGTCTGATTTAAGGGCCTTTTGTTTTTACTATTTTGAGGTTGTGATATCATCAAATAACTTCTCCCAGTCTGCGTGGAGCGGGAGGGTTTGTCAGACTCTTATCTATGGGTGTTTGTAACCTGAAAACAAATGGTTTATTATTATTATTAAAACCCACCCGTGTGCCGTTAGTTGCCCTCGCGTTCTAGGTCCGCTGCTGAAAATCGCTCTGTGACTCCCGACGCCCAGGGCGTCTCCTGCGGTGGCTTGGGGCGTGAGGACGTGAGGATTGCCTCTCCCTCACACGTTTCGCCTCCTCCTTCACGTGCAAGCAGGTGACAGCTTCCCATACCCTCTCGCTCCATACCATGGACTGGACCAGAGCCAGACATGAGAGGTCACCACCACCGATCGCCTACACGAGGAAGGTACTCCGCCCTAGCGGGGCAGACCTTCACCGTATATTCCACCGTGTCCTCCGAGCGATCCACATAATAGTGACACCCGGGCTTATCCTCCCGCCGAATTCTAAACAGGTACATACCTCCCGAAACATTGTTTTAGGGATTAAGAACTGTATTTAACTGTATCCGAAATCAACGCACAAACGAATACTATCCTAACAAAACTCTACGTGATAAATAAAATCAAAACAAAAACGACTTAAAGAAAATCACACTAGCTATTCCCCCGGCGTCGCCTACATTTAACAAAGTTACAACGTCCGCCGTAACCTTGTTATGACGTTCAGTACAATCACACGCACAATTTGGCACTAATTTCTGTATTGTGCGCTCCCCTTTGCAAGGTCATTGTTTACGAATGTTGTTATTATTCGCGATTGTTTAGAAACTTGTGTGAAATTTATTTATTGTTGAGGGTTATTTTTGATTGCTTGTTAAGGATTCGTAAACAGATTATGAAATACAAATATGCGGTTGAGAATTCCCATCGACAAAAAATTTCGAACATTCACTCTTTTAGGGAATAATTTAAAATATCACTTTCTTTTTGCCCAACTCTCAGAACGTCAACTTATTAATGAAGTGTATTTGCCTTAATGGAGACAATAACAAAAGTGACTAATGGCTATTTCTACACACACTTACTTACTCCACATTCTTAGTAAAGACAATTTAAAAGCATATTGTTCCCACTGCTGGGGCACAGGCCTCCTCTCTGTGAGAGGGTGCGGGCCGTAATCCACCACGCGGGCTCAATGCGGGTTGGTGAATGTCAAATGTCTTAATATAATTAGAATAGTCTACATAAAAAACTAGAATGTTAGAAGAGCTGATTTGTGCCTCTGTCGTCCCACTATCTTGTCCCACATTCCAAAGAATTCCTCGTTCGTCCCACTTGAGTTTTAAAGTCACTACTCGTCCCACATTCCTGGCAAATTCAAAGTACAGTTGACAAAAAATATTGTACTATATCTTCCAATAAATTGAAATAATAGTTTTTTCTAATAACATAAAGATATTAAATACTTCCAGTTCTAGGTATGCATCCGCGATGCATGTTTTTAATTTTAATAATTAAAAGATCTATTGCAATTTAGGAAAATCTTTATTATTTAGTATCACAATCAAATCACAATCACAGTATTTTAATTAACCTCCTATTTATGAAAAAGTGGTATTTTAACAATTAAATTTCCAAAAAATCAACATTTGTATATAAGTAACAGTCAAATAATTATAGACCGTATACACATTTGTATTTACCTATATATACCTTATAGAAGTACCACGTTATGTTATTTATGTTAATGTTGTATTTCAACATAAATTGAAATATTTATATTTAAAAATCTTTCTTACGTAACTAATATCACAATCAAATTACAATCACAGTATTTTAATCAACCTACTATTTATGAGAAAGTAGTATTTTAACAATTAAATCTCCAAAAAATCAACATTTTTAAACTTATCATTAATATAGACACACTAATATCACCAAAAGAATTAATGGATGGATTGGATGGTAATGTTTCACGTGTTGATGAAGTCCTTTACTATTTACATCAGCGAAAGCTAATATCCTTGTTTTTCTGTACCCATAATCAAATAAAACAAAACTCATGTAACTTACTGGAATTTTTACTTCAAACGGCGTTTTAAATGTAGCTTTCTTTATTTGCTGGGCTTTGTTTCGAGCACTAGACAAGCTGTTCTTAACATTCGATAATTCAGGTAATTTTTCTATCTTGTCAGTACCTTTGTCCAATAATTTTTTTATGCTTGAATTGAAGACAGAAGGAATCGATTTTCCTTCAGAAGATTTTGCTTTTTGCTTGCAGCGATGTATTTCTTCTTTGATGTCATTTCTTGCTATGCTGGGCGTACAAATGTCATGACGAAGAATTTTCGTCACATTATTATTTGAAGTCACCATTCCTCCATGACACCTTCTGTTCACACATCTCCAGACGATTGAGCTATTTTTGTTCTCTCGCTTTTTCGTATATTCGTAACCGGCATGTAAAATAATAGGCACACCTCTTTGTGATTCAATAAAGGTTATCTCTTGGGATGTAGAAGCCAGACTGCAGCCAGTCTGAAGATCAGCTCGGGATGATGAAGCCACTGACTCCATGTTTCAGGATGAAGAAGCCACGGCTCTATATCTGATCACCTGCAAATACAACGTGAATTAGTTCTGTGCCTCCTGCAAAAAGGGGTACCAAGTCCAATATACCCTTTTCGTTTTTAAATGAATATAAGAGAGCAAAAAATTAGCTTTCATCTGTCTAAGAAAGGTATTCCGAACGAAACTATGTACAATAGTTTCGTTTCGTAGATACGAATCGTGAATAGCTATAATGATTAAAAATCATAGCTGAAAACCGACTTCAACGTGTTGAATATGGTTTTATCATACATGCTATTGTCAGAACTGAGCCAAATTGAAATGAGACTACACGGGAAGCACCAGCTTTCGAATCAAAAGAGTCATCAAAACTGATTCACCCAGAAAACACTTTGTAGTTGAGAACATCCTCATTTTATGAAGGAGGTTAACTAAATTAAAATGCGACCATGTGGGAAGCACCAGCTTTTACATAAAAGAAGATTTATCAAAATTGGTTAACCTAAAAAATACAGTATAACCGAGAACATCCTCTTTTTTTGAAGTTTGTTTAAATGGGTAAACAAAATTAATGTGAATTAGGGCTCGAATCAAATTATTATTTGTTCAAATTTCTAGTTAATGTGAAAAAGGGTTACTCATTTTAAAAAAAATTACTAGACGATTTCGTGAAACAGGGCCATAGATAAAGAACTCCATGACAGGACCTAGGAAACAGGAAAAAAATATTTTTCAAAATTTTATTTGCGTCTCCTAAAAAGTAGCGATGTACTCTTTTTCACAGGAGGCACAGAGTTAAGTATGCATATAATAAAAGACCATAATCCTTAGACAGCAACTAATATAAAAGTAAATAATTACCACAATAGTGATATAAGTCAAATCATTTATCATGACTTCACAAAATATGAAAAAATCGACATAATTATAATTATTACTTACCCTTTAAAACTTCACAAATATTGAACCTCACTCTATGAATACACCACGCTTAATGTAAACACCTCATATTTAAAATTAGCAGATGCACTTTGTAACCGCATTTGCTCCGATTGCGCTGATAACGCAAAGCCACGCCATTGGTCAATTGATTAATACAAAGAAAGCAGAGCGAGAGAGCAAGCTCTAATCCGGTCGCACAAAAATACCGAAGCTATAAACATTCAAAAACTTGTTCTAGGTTAATAATAATAGTAGTGGTCTAAGCAGTGGGGTGCACAGGGTTTGTACTTAGGGTCGGCTATGTGTACTTTATTAATCCCTTCAATCTAAACCTAAAGTTTGATCAGAAAAAAACTGTCATGGTGGCGTAACTTGTAATTTTATAATTTATATTATAGTGGAGTCTCGGATTGAATTAGTTCATCAAATTTTCCGCAACATGAGGTTATTTATCTTTCTGGTCAGTCAGGTTTTTAGGCTGACTGTACAATTAAATCAAATTTAACTCATATGAAAAAAATGTGGGACGAGCCAGGCATACGAATTGGGACGAGCGGGGAATAAAATATTGAAAATTAAGTTTTGGGACGAGCGAGGCATACAAATTGGGACAAGTGGGGAATTTTTTATGTGGGACGAGACTCTGTGGGACGACCGAGGCACAAATCGAAGAGGATTCTCTAGAAAAAGTGGAATCTAATATATAAAAATCTCGTGTCACGGTGTTTGTGGTTCCACTCCTACGAAACGGCTCGAACGATTTTAATGATTTTTTTTTGGTATATTTGGTAGTATTACTTTTATTTTAGTAAATGTTACAACGGTACCGATTCTGTTGTGCACAAACTAAATTTAACTTACTATCTGGCCATTGCTATCTTTCTCTCTCTAATAAACAAGAAAGAGACGGACGTAAATTAGAGCTGTCAAATTTGTTTGAGTTAATTTTTCCATACAAATTAAGGGTACACGTAAAAACATGTCCATCAAAAACACGGTAAAGCGCAAGGCGTAAACTAGTTTGACATCTCTAACTTAGTTCATAGCTATAGCCGTCCTTTTCTCGCGCTATCTTTTAGTAAAAGATAGCGATTCTCTAATTTTAGTTTAGTTGTTGAACAAGATAATCGGCATCACTACTAATTTAATTATAACTATGTACAAATAAAAATTACTTAAATATTAGAAATGATTATAATTGGTAGGTATAAGAATAGGTCGTAAAGTATTTTTCACGCTCCTACTCCCACCCCCCCCCCCTCCATTTTTTGTCGCAGAACGACGTTTGCTGCGTCAGCTAGTAATAAAATATTACTCCCACAAAGACGAGGCCTGTGTCGCAGCAATGGGAACATAATAGGCCGATTATGCTATGCTAATGTTCCATATTCTTCCGTCCTCATTTTCTTGCCCCTCTCTCATTTTTCTTGGGGTTAATGCATCACCTTTTCTTCTTCCATTTCGTCCTGTCAACCATCCCGCTATCATTCACTCCCTTTTCATCCCCTTTCCTTTCTCCCCTGCCTCCCTCTTCTCTCTCTCTCTCCTCCTCCCCTCCTCCTTCTTACCTTTCTTTTTCTTTTTTGTCTTCATTACTTACAAAATCCATTTAGCTTTTCTTTGGCCTCTCTATCCCTCTCCATTAAACTACATTTCATATTCATATTAACTCTTTTAGAGACTTTCGATTCATTCCTCCTCATCAGATGCACACTAGGACATAAATAATAAAGCAAAGTATACTTTTCAATTAATTTTATTTAAATAACTTAATAGCTACATCACAAACAAATGTACAATAATATTAATTAACAATTATTCATCGTTTAACTATTTTGCAAACCGAACTAGTTTTATATTGTAAAATCTTTTAATATGTCATTCACGATAGAAAAAAATATACTATTTGTAGTACAAACTTGTATTTTGTATTATTTTTCCGTTTTCAAATTTCCATCAAAATACTACCCAACATTTTGATGAATATCTCATAAGCCCCATAGATTCAGGCAATACCACTGTCACTGATTTAATAACTATTTATCACTTACTAGCGACCTGTGCCGGTGTTGCACGGGGCAAGTTGTTTAGGTCGTAGGACTATTTGATAATTCGAATTTTCGCGAAAACCTTATGGATATTGCGAAAACACGGATAATTAGTAACGGTGAAAATATTTCTCAATTAGGTTAGGTTAGGTTTCGGTGTAAACTGCGACCCCCTACGACTAGCCAGAAACGACTAGATTTTATTTTTAGTAGGCTATCTGGAACTACCACTTTCACCTTTGTCTATTATCCGTGTTTTCGCAATATCACTAGGGATTTTGCGTAAATTCAAATTATCAAATCATCCTACGACATACAGGGTGTAAAAAGATACATCACAGAGCCGTTAACTACGCATACTGTACGTATAAAAAAGTAATTTTACGCAAAAATTATTGCTGGGAAACGACTTTTATTTTTAGGTACGAAAAATAAAACCATTTTTTATTCCGCGCAATGTAACGCGAACACAGACAAGTGGAGTTAAACCCCGCCCATTCGCTCTAAGCCACGTAGGTACTTGTCAGATACGTTTGGTATTCATTGCGTTTTCGTAACTGCAAATTCGTAACTTCGAAAAAAAAATCGAAAATTCAGGTAGATAATGTTTGTTTGGAAAAAAGTTTAGTAATATCGTAACACTATAAATTCATTTTCGTAAAAAGAAAAATTGCTACTTTGACCTTCAATATCTCTAGAACCAGTAGCTTCCCAGGTATGATCTAGTGGAAAAAAATGATCCAAATAATGGGTAGAATATGTGGCTTTCGGCTTCGGAAACTGTCTTTTTACACCCGATATAGGTACAAAAACCTTCCTCGTTTATCACTCTTTCAACAGGGTGTAACGAAAAGGTAAATGATTACAATTCTGGCTTTTGGCCGCGGTTTTGCCCAAATTATTTAAAATACAGGGTGTAACGGAAAAAGGTGGGCATAGTTTAAAAATTGCTTCTGCTCATGGAAATGAACAACTTTCTTCAAGGAAGCCATAGATAATTCTCAAAAAAAATAGAACCGTACTAAATTATCATCAGCTGATCAAATTTTTGAAAAAAAAATTCGAGAACCGAGGTGAATGGCGTACAATAGGAGAGGCCTAAGTCTACCAGTGGATACCAGTGATCTTTCGCTTTATTTCAGCGCCGCGTGGACGTGGGGTTGTTGGCCGCACGGCTGTCGGCAAGAGCGCGCGCACTTTGAACTCGAGGAATGCGCAGGCGTCAGCTGATATTTTACGAATATTACATTGCATGATAAAGTTGTAAAGAAAAAAAGTGTCTTTAACTGCAAATAACGGTTTCATCTAACTGTTATCACAGCATATTGTACACAAAATGCTAAAAAAAAATAGTTTTCTTTTTCAGATTTTTGATGGTATCGTATCAAGAACCACTAGCCTTACCACCTGACTCCGTTTTCGGGAGCGTTTACCTTACACCCTGTATAGTGAAATGAAAACCGTTACTTACATCCGTTGTATTTATAAGATATAAGTGGAGAAAGAGACAGAGGCACAAATCGACTTTGTTTTATATTATTTAGAGTCTGTCATAAGTAAAAAAAAGAAAATAGGTGTGCTGTATGGGCGTTCCCGCGGCCAGCTACGCGACACCTCGCAGCGTAACACGACGCCGTCACTTCGTGTGCAGTAGTTTTTAAGTTAGTTGTATAAAATAAGTCATTGTTTTTATACTTCTATAAGATGACTGGTAATTAGTGACCGATACTTATGTTATCTATTGTTGATTCATCAGGTTAAGCTACGCTTGCCGGGGTTGGTCCATGAATGGGTGACCATCTTTACATACCGAGACTCCTCCGTGCCTCGGAAAGCAAGGCCGTTGGTCGCGGCTGTGAGTCGTGGATCTTTGACAGTCGTTACGGGTCGTCAGAAACCCGAAAGTCTGAAATCCAGTCTTACCAAAGATAAACTGGGTTGTGGAGGTCAGTTAGGCAGTCGCTCCATGTAAAATACTGGTATTCAGCTGCATCCGGTTAGACTGGAAGCCGATCCTAAGATAGTTGGGAAAAGGCGCGGGCAGATGATGACTTATGTTAAAGTATATGTACTCATATTAACAAACAACTTTCTCAAACAAACATATAGTGAGGCAGAACGGCGTCACGCGGCTAACATCTGATAGGTAACAGGCGCGCGCGCGTGAAACCTATCACCTGTCCAAGTAACCAAATCCTGAAATATTTTATTCTATCGAGAATGACGATCAACGAAAATCTACAGACGTCTATTTTATTGTTCTTTCATGAAACTGGCTGCATAGGTCTTTTGTAAGTTTTTTAGCTCAATTCGTCAGAATAACGTTGAGTCTGAACTTTTAATTTCTGGCTACTTCGTTCGTTGGACTGTCTGACAGCCATTCTTACCGGGTGCAGAGGTATCGTGTTTCTTTTTTTTTAATTTTGGTTTCACACGGTTTGTTAATTTAGCCAGTGTAAAGTTGAGAAAGTATTTAGTTTTGAGATACAGAATACGGTCACTCTGTTTTCCATTCCAACACAATTAAATGTTTTTGCAGTATTTGGCAGCAATTTTATCGAGTCAGCCTTCTCGGCAAGCTTCGCTGAGGTATATATTATATTACAGTAAAATTCTCAGCTCCATTTTACCGAGATCGCGCCTGTTTCAATGATTCCACATCCCTTTTTTTTTTTTTTTGGGGGGGTTGGGAAATCATCCTATGACTTCTTCCGCTCTAGGGTGGAGCGGAAGGGCGTGTCAGACTCTTACTGACTAAAACCCACCCCTGTTCCTCCCTGCCTCGAGTGCCCAGGGGCGAGGTAACTCTTTCGAATTTATCCTCCACCCCCGGGCAGGCATCGGCCGTGGCAGGCCCCGTCCTTTGCTGACAACTCTTTGAGGCGCGCGTGGAACACTACGCGCCGTCGACTCTCGGGCCTGGTGCTGATCGGACGGCGAGTTACCCACTAATCGCCGTCCGCAGGCCCGGGTATTCCACATCCCTTTGCGTAGATATTTGAGACCCAAAAACTACACCAATTCTACATCACTATATCCACGAGGAATCAATTTGCGAACAATTAAAACAGCCGCTGAACTTCACTCGAAAAAGTCCTGCCAAATAACCGGTATCGTGTTTAATGTGGAGATCAGATAGGCAGTGATTCCATCTAAAATACTGGTATTCATTTGCATTCGGTTAGATTGGAAGATAATCCAAACATGGTTGGGAAAAGGCAAAAACGCTACAGACAACCGACCATTTCATGAAAATTCTGCACTCAGTTTACTATTATTATTGCTACAAAAATGAACTTTATTCTGTCTAACAAACAACCTATTTCTCATAATTAAATCTATATTTTGAGCCTTCCTATACTAATTACAATTATTTACAACTTACAATAGTACAATCTGTCTAATACTGAATTAAAACTATTTTATTATCATTCAATTCTTTATAAACATAGGTGTAACGTTTGACTAAAGTACAGACAAGTACACTCAGCAAAATTAGATAATCACTACATATTATAAAACAAAGCCCCGCCGCGTCTATCTGTCTGTCTGTTATGTGTGTGTGTGTTGTGTTGTTGTGTAGTATAGACAGGAGTGATTCATGAGAAAGGTTTCGGTGTATGATTTTAATTCGTGCGTTAATTAATAATTTTGATGAGTGTACATTATTTTGACATGTTACTCTGAGAAGTATATTTTCTACTAACTTTGAGATCGTTTACTATAATCAGTTTTCAAATCACATTATAATTTAAAACTGTACAAACTAAATATATTTTAATAATAAATTCTACTTTAATTAATATATATACTTTTATGACTAGACACTCAAACCGTCGACCATTATTGTTTTTATTATTTTAAAATATTACTATTATTGCACTTAAAATAATAGCTACAAGTTCACTAGTTTTCTTATTAAATTAACTTTTATTTCTATATAAATTCTTATTAATTTCTATCATTAAAACATTATTTCAAATAGAAACTTTTTTTATTTTAATTTATCATCCACTTGAATGATTATAAAGGTGTTGTTCTAAAAAAAACTCTTTCCAGAAATACTTAATTTTATTTGTGTGTCGCTTGTGTCTAAAGTGAGAAGATAATTTATTTATAAACACCGTTTTACTATGAGGATTGAGGACAATCCTCTATTTAATTAATTAAGGGTTTCACGAATTTTCATGAATTTTTAGAAAATAATGTGTAGTTCCTGAAAGGCCAAACAGACTGAAAAAATGCTAACCAATAGTCAAATACGAAATACACCATGATTTTTTCTCGATATTTTTTTTTTAAGTCTTGGTTAGTGCATGCATGAGAATGAGAGTAGTGGTGGCCCAGTGGTAACGGCCGCGGCTTACAAGTCCTGTCCTATTGTAGATCGTGAGTTCAAACCCAGACAGGCGCTGTACCTACTTTGTGTAAATTATTTTACACTGCTCTCAAAACGGTGAAGGAAAACATCGTGAGGAAACTGGCATGTCCTAGAACCAAAAATCCGAAGACATGTGACACTTACCAACTCGCATTGGACCCGCGTGGTGGATTACGGCCCACACCCTCTCACAGAGAGGAGGCCTGTGCCCAGCAGTGGGGACATTAAAAGGCTGATGATGATTACTAGTGTATTAATATTTATCAAGCAAATTATAGCTGAATTTTTGAGTTGATGAGCCTTTCAGAAACCGAACATCGGTTATTACAAACAGCGTAAGTTTAAAATAAATCGCGTGAGATTGTAAACTTTTTTTCTCGATAAGACACGGATATTATAAACTATCTAATTTGGATGCGATTTATTGTGTTTGAAATTATGTAACTGTTCACAACTATACACGTGTTTATTTAAAAACTTATAAAATACTTAACTAACTGTAATTAGAACAAAAAATTCTAACTAAATAAAACTCAAAATATGGCGTCAAAAAATACCTCCACATTGCTGTCGACTGGAAGTGTACCCAAAAGACTGGCGGCATTGCCACGTTGTATGGCATTGCTTAACCTCTGGACGAGGTAAAAGCCAGCCCTTGGGTCACGCGAAGTGTCAACAAGGCGTTTAGACAGATCTTTAAATAATATATGAAAAATAAAAAAATAAATACGTGTATAGTTTTCTCTATGTTCACAACATATCGAGGTTTTATGACTATAAAGTCTCGTCTCGCAAGTCATTCCAGAGTGTTTTCTTAGATGTTACTTAAAAGCTATAAGCTTTAGCGTAAGTAAAATAATGAACCCTGTTAGGGCAGCACTTTCATTTAAAAAAAAATATAGTTAAAATGAATTAAATCTAAAATAAACCTAAATAGGTAAATTATATAAAAAAAATATATAAAACGATGATTGCAATAATTTGGTAACATTTAAAATATATAAATTAAGTTTTGAAGTAGATGATTTTTACGTGCTATTTGCAGAATAGTGTTGTGCGTAGTTCGATTCGCCGACAATATCGATATCGCTGTCACTGTGTTCCGTGTCTGAGTCCGTCGACATCCTTGAGTTTTCGGCCTAGAAACAATAAATGATATTAGAAAAAAATATAAAATTATTGTACAATGATATAGTTAGTTAAGTATTTTATAAATATGTGTATGTTGTGGAGGTCAGACAGGCTGTCGGTCCATATAAAATACTGGTATTCAGCTGATTAGACTAGAAGCCGATCCCAACATAGTTAAGAAAAGGCTAGGCAGATAATGATTGATTTTTCACCTCTGGCAGAACTATGGTTGTGGAATAAGCCTTATACAGGGTGTAAAAAGACACATCACAAAGCCGTCAACTACGCATACTGTACATTTAACAAAGTAGTTTTGCGCAAAAATTATTGCTGGGAAACGACTTTTATTTTTAAGTTTGAAAAAAGCTATTTTTTATTGCACGCAATGTAACGCGAACCCAGGTAAGCGGAGTTAAACCCCCTCTTTCACTCTAAGCCGCGTAGGTACTTGTCAGACACGTTTGATATCCATTGCGTTTTGTAACTTCAAAAGTGTAATTTCAAAAATTTTAAATGAAAATCGAAAATTCAGGTAATGTTTGTTTTGAAAAAGTTTAATAATAATGTTTTCGTAAAAATGTTAAGAAAAAAGTTGCGACTTTGACCTTCAATATCTCCAGAACCAGTGGACTCCCGGGTGGAAAAAAATGATCCAAATAATGGATAGAATATGTGACTTTCGGCGTCGGAAACTGTCTTTTTACAACCGTTATATATGGCGACTTTTTATAAAAAATAATGTTGTGTTTAGTTTGAACACTGATGCGCAGGTTTTTTATTCAAAGTTTCCCACAGAGATGAATTAAGAATAAGCTAAGTATTTAAACTAAGCCGATGGTTAACGAGTTTTATATAAATAATGCTTATATTGGTGATAAAAAATAATCAGAGCGTCGCGCAAGGATTATTTAGATATAACAATATTGAATGAAAAAAAGATTGCATGTGGCGGAGATGAGAATGTTGAGATGAATGTGTGGAGTAACGAGAATTTATAAAGAAAGAAATGAGTACATTAGAGGTAGTTTAAAAGTGGCGCCAGTCACCGAAAAGTTGAAAAGGAACCGCTTATCTTGGTATGGTCATGTAAAGAGGAGGGATGAAACACATGTAACTAAAAGAGTTATAAATATAAATGTGGATGGATGGAGAGGGAGAGGGAGGCCAAAAAAAGTATGGATGGATTGTGTGAGGAGTGATATGAAAGAAAAGGGAGTTAGTGATAGCGTGACGGCTGACAGGACGGAATGGAAGAAAAAAAAGTGTTGCGCCGACCCCAAGTAACATGGGATATGGGCAGGAAGATGAATATTGAATGAATAAAACCTTGTGGAAGCTGAAAAAATAAGAAAAGTACCGAGCTTTAAAGACACATCGAGGTTTATAAAGTAACTGTACACAATCCAGGGTTTAACTTTGTGGTCGCGGATAAATTCGAAATAGAGTTACCTCGGCCCTTGGTACAGGTAACTGAAGGAACAAGGGTGGGTTTTCGTCAGTAAAAGTCTGACATACCCTCCCGCTCCACCAAGAGTGGGAGAAGTCATTGGACGATTTCCCACTCCACAAAAAAAAGTGAGAGATTGGTGCCTGAAATAGGTTTTTATAAGAGCCTGAATTACAGGTCACCAGGTTCCGTGGTTAGTAATCAGCTATGACATAAATGTTTTACAACTTAGATTATAAGAAAAGTTCTAAAAGGTTAGCCTCGATGGACATTATGAAAAAGGCAAAAAGATTAAAAGATTTAGAAAAAGTCAGAATTTTCGTGTGCTTGAAGGAAAAAGATTTTAATTTGTGTGGGTGTGCTTAAGAGTTTGTTGATGTTGATGAGTGACAGAGGCACGATTACACTTTTATAAAAAGTCGAACTTTCTTTAAAACTGAATGAGCCTATACAAAATACTTTTAATGATGATTAAACTTACTTTTCGACACTCGGAATGCGTCGCTGGGTGTTTCGTGGTGAAGTCTACTGCTGTAGCTCCTGCAGACAAAGATATAAATAGTACAAATTAGTCGCAGTACGCCATCGCTTACAATAATCGTGCTAGTGTCATTACAATGAAAACAATTACTGCCGAAAAAAGTGAAAACTGCGCGTGGCCAGTCTGGTTCAACACGTCACTAGCATTTCGGTGAACCGAACCCTGGTTTGAAAAATCGCTCAAAACGGCCACAGATTTTTTCCAAAATCTTTTTTACAAAAAAGTACAACGGACTTCCGAAAAAAAAACACAAAAAAATACAAAATAATTTTAATTTCGGAAGTCGGTGTTTCTGGTTTTGTTTCTTCGTTTTTTGACACTGACTTCCGAAATTAAAGTTAGTTTACACTTTTTTTGTTTTCTTTTGAAAGTCGGTTCTATTTTTTGTAAAAAAGTTTTTTTTTGTGTTATTTGTTGTATCTTAGAAAACGTTGTACAACACTAAACACAGAAAAATACATGGCATCGGCTGGGTTATTTTCAGGAGGATGCATATTTAGCATCCCGCTTCAAATCAAAGGTGTTGATTCTGTTATGCACAAACTAAACTTAATTTAGGCTATTGCTATCATTTTCTCTCTAATAAAACAAGAAAGAGACGGACGTAAATTAGAGCTGTCAAATTTAGTTTGAACTAATATTTCCATACAAATTAAGGGTACACGTAAAAACATGTCGTCTAAAAACACGGCGAAGTGCAAGGCGTAAACTAGTTTGACATCTCTAACTTAGTGCATAGCTATAGCCGTCCTTTTCTCGCACTACCTTTTAGTAAAAGATAGCAATTCTCTAATTTTAGTTTAGATATTGAACAAGAGAATCCGTACCAATATCGACTAATGCAGAAAAGCTTGAGAACGATGCAAGAGCGAGCAGTGTAGAAATACGACTTTTAATGGTTTTTAATTGAACATCACGTCTAAACGACAAGTCTTATTTCTTTGAAGAAAAATATATTTTTTTTCCACAACAATCACACAACGCCTTCTAGTCCCAAGCTAAGCAGAGCTTGTGTTATGGGTACTAGACAACTGATAAACATACTTATATATTTCTAAATACATAAATATTATAGACTAGCTGTGCCCGCGACTTCGTTCGCGTGGTTGTCGAGAACAAAACAACGTCGTTTAGATAAGAGTATATCACCTTTTTGATGATTTAGATAAGAGTCCTGACTTTGGTATAGTTGATTACGTTAATGCTTCTCTATATACTATGTTAGCGGTGGAATTACCCGGAGCATATACAAAAAGGTTGTTTGGGTTGCTAACACGTGATAGAGAAACATAGAGTTGGCCGTGTGAAAAACAATCAAAAGTAAGGTCTACACCCGCAACGGATAACGTCTGGCCTTGGGCTTTATTAATAGTCATAGCGTAACAGAGGCTTACAGGAAATTGCACACGTTTGAAAGTAAACGGAAAATTATTGGGGATAATGGGTATCCTGGGAATGAAAACAACATCACCGGAGCCGCAACCTGTTAAGATTTCGGCTTCGATGACATTTCGTTGGAGATTTGTTACTCTCAACCGAGTTCCATTGCATAGTTTTGGTGGGCTTAAATTTCTGAGTAGAATGATTGGTACTCCGACTTTTAAATAAATTTTGTGTGCTGGAAGACCTGGTGTATTTAGAGAGTCTAAAAACTCTACTGGATAGTGGGTGGCATCTCCTTCTTCTAAAAACGTGTTAATAGATAAATATTCCCTACTTTCTCCAGAAACATGTACCAATATTTGAGAATTTATTGCTGCTGCTTGGTCGTTGCGAGGTGCCAAAATAGCTCGTTGGCATAGCCAAGCAGCGTCATGGTTCGAGATCTCTGATGGATCTCCGTATACAGAGGAAATGAGTTCCTGCTGTGAGGCAACAGAAGAACACAGGCTTTCGACTAAAGTTACTTTACCTCCTTCTTGAGTCGGGTATGTGCCGTTACCAATTTGAAGTAGTAAATTTCAGAAAACCTGCGCGTTTGCGTCACCTCCCAAATATGCTCGCATATTAAAGCTCAAATTAGTTAATATGACACTACGCCATAAAATAGAGCTCTTTAAACAGGCACCTATTTCATCGGCCCTCGTTCCTCTGGGTATTATAGGGAGTGTCTGCCTGAAGTCTCCACAGAATAGCACCGTTAAGCCTCCCATCGGTCGGTCATTTTGTCTTATATCTCGCAACGTTCTATCTACAGCTTCCACAGCTTTACGATTTGCCATCGTACACTCGTCCCAAACGATAAGGGCGTAATCGCGTAAAACCCTTGCTTTATCACTATTGCGAGACACGTTGCAAACAGGGTTTTCTGTGCGGTCCAAGTCGATTGGTATTTTAAATGTTGTATGTGCAGTTTTTCCTCCTGGTAATAAAGTGGCAGCTATTCCTGAGGAAGCGACGGCAAGGGCAATTTTGTTTTGGCTCCTTATTTGAGCCAAGATAACTTTAGTGAGGAAAGTTTTACCTGTTCCACCAGGTGCATCTAAAAACAGCATTTCTCCTAATGAATGTTCTACACTACAGCATACTCTATCAAAGATTTGACGTTGTTCTGTCGTCAAATTTGAACAGCCATTTCGCAATATTTCTGCTAACTCTTCGGGGTTGTAATTTATTTCAGATGTATACTCCCTATTAATTCGTTCCCCACCAACTGTCGGTGTCGGCAAGCCGTATTGACTGAGGGGGTTCCCTCCTATACTTGTAACTATATCTTGTATAGCCAGCAAAGCCCTATTATGGCAGCTTTCACGTACTTGGTCAGAAGTTTCACTATTTATATTTTGCTGTCTCAAAAAATCTTCGGCAAACGCGTCTTTATATTTTTGCCACAACTGCCCAGCGTCCGATAGGCCACAAAATGTCAACAAAATGGCAAATAAATGGCGCAAACGATGTGGACTATCACTGACGCATGCTTCGGCTAAAGCATCATCCCAATGCTGATCGCCATCTAATAAATGCCGTGCGCGGCAAGCAGCTTGAAATGTGGGATATTCTATATCGTCCACTTTGCGGAGCTCAGCAAAAGAAGTAGGTCCTCGCACTGTGTGAAGAAGAAGGCGTAAATAATAACACTCTGCATTATTTGGGTGCACCGTGTATACTCTTCCAATCACGTGTTCTTTAAAAATGCCGGACTCGCCTTCTACAGCAGTTCCACGTCTCCTGCGATTAAAAACACCTTGCTGCTTGTTATAAGTATAATAATGTGGCACTTCATTGTACAACAGAGACTTAGCGAAATTGTCTCTTTCGCAAAGGCGAAAGAATGCGAGCAAGGTGGTTTGTCTTGGGTTGTTCATTCTTTCTGCCACATTTTCTGGCTGAAAGTAAACTCGCTGCCCGCCTTCCAGGTGCACGTCAAGATGGATGACTGGCGGATACCTTTCATGAATAGGGAAACTCAAAATGCGCCAAACTGCCTCCGAAGAGCTTATGTATCGGCCAGATTGATACCTTGTCACTTCATCAAATTGGTTGTTATTTCTTAGTGCTATCATGGCTTGATCACTACCTTTATTAACATATTTACATATATATTTTATAGATTCGACGCTATTACAAATTTCAACATTAATGTGTGCTTGAAAAGCGTTTGACAAAACTGGAGAATACGGTACCACCCAACTATTATTTAGAATTATTTCTTGTCCACGGAATCTGACAGTAGCTGTGAAACCACCTTGTGACGGTGATCTTCGCCGGTATTGCGGATACCCATTTTCCCCAGCCATAGTTAGTTCTTTCAGTGCTCTGGGGTATTTTTTTGAGCATTGACCATCTTTCATGCACGGTGATTCCCTGTTTAAGAGGCCACATGGCCCGTGAACCATATGTGTTTTTACTATGTCATGCAAAATCGGATCTGCATTATAGTCCGGAAATTCTGCACTTATGACACTGTCTATAGCATCGGGACGAATTTTTTCTTCCAGCCACAGAAGAATGTGCGCGTGGGGTAAACCACGCTTTTGCCACTCGACGCTATACATAAAACAAAGAGTTGAACCGAAAACTTTCTCCTTTGTAAGTAGATTAATCAAGACTTTGAGTTTTAAATGAAAAATCCTAGCAATAATGTCATGTCTGTCGTATGACGCCTGTCCTGTGAGAAGTGCCTGGCAAATCTCCGTCCACTTTGGATTTGTTGTAAATGTTATAAAAAGGTCCGGCCGGCCGTATTTACGGACGTAACAAAAAGCATCTTGCGTTCGTTCGTGCATATACCGCGGACCGCCTGTGAAACTGGATGGCAAAATAACCAATCGACCCAAGTTTTCGACGTTATTATCTGATTGCATGGCGTCCCGCAAGTGCACGTATTCTTCAGCGCGTAACCGTCGCTGGTTAGTGCGAATATACACTAAACGTTCAGTTTCTATTTTTGCGTACATGTCCACAATAAATTGGCTGAACAAACCACGAAATCGTTGCAAATATACGAAACTGTTTTGCCTTATTTGTAAAAGGTAGGAATAGTATTGTTGAGCAGATATTTTTTTTTGATAATTAGTGACTCTCGTAGTAGGGTTCACTTGGTACAGCCCAAAATTGTACCCATCTTCACCATGACAATAAATTAGTGGATATTGCAGGGCGTCGTAAGCTCGGTGGGTTTCCAAAATGCGTTGAAGGCGATCGTCGCGTGTACGCAACACGATATCACGTCTCTCACACTCCTGGTCGACTAAAACAACTGCAACTTCATCTGCGACGGGTGCATTGTGTCTTCCACGGTGTTCACCCACAGGACGTCTATCGGCACTTATAACAATTTTGAAATCATTGCTGCCTTGTGGAATTGACTCCAATGCAGCTTTGAATTCACGAACGTACTGGTTAACGTGATGCAGCAATTCTTGAAGTTGACCCAAAAGCTCAGCATTGAGCTGGGGAAAATTGTGATTTCTAACATTGAGCTGTTGCGTGTAATCGGATACAAAATAAATTTGGAGAAATTTGGGTTCATTTTCTGGCAGCAAAGATCCAATAAGGTGATAAACTTGACCTTGTACTTTGAAGGTTGGCATGAACGGTCCTTCCGTTATTTGTTTTGCCCCAAAGGAAGTCATTTGGAAAGCACTGTTATATAAACGAATATTATCCAAAAAACGGTTCGACTGGGGATGATCGCCATTCAGGAGACTTTTAAGTAAGTGTGGTGGATCTTGGAAATTTGGAAGAACAATTTTTCCATTTGAGCAGCACATTCCATCTGTCTCTTTCCTCCATTTCAAAGCATGACAAAAATTACAAATTTCTCTCATGTCACCCACGAAAGTAAAGCCAGCATAATTAATTCTAGACGAATATGTGAACCCTGATTTTTCCCTATTGTCCCAAGGTAATAAAATATTTGCATCGTCATTTTCCATGGACTCATCAGCTCCGCTATTTGTTTCTCTATTCATATGGTATCGAGCTCGTTCTATTTCTAGGCGAGATTGACGTTGTTCTGCTGTTTCTGCTCGTCTTAGTTCATCTATTCTTTCCCTTTCAGATGCAAGATAACTTTCATTGTTTCTTTGTACACCTACATAGTTATGTCTAGCTATTTGTAATCGTTCTTCTCTTTGGGAGAGAGATTCAGACTCGCGCGAGAGAGCGTGTCGCTCTCGGTCAGATGACAGACGTGCTTGGCGTTCCTCGATACTCTCTTGAGAACGCAAAGTCGCGGTCCGAGTTCTTTGCGAACTTAAGCGCGACTCCCTTTCTGTGAAAGTCTCTGACTCGCGTGAGAGAGACTGGCGCTCCCGATCAGCAGACAGCCGAACTTCGCGTTCCTGGATATTCTCTTGAGAACGCAAAGTCGCGGTCCGAGTTCTTTGCGAACTTAAGCGCGACTCCCTTTCTGTGAAAGTCTCTGACTCGCGTGAGAGAGACTGGCGCTCCCGATCAGCAGACAGCCGAACTTCGCGTTCCTGGATATTCTCTTGAGAACGCAAAGTCGCGGTCCGAGTTCTTTGCGAACTTAAGCGCGACTCCCTTTCTGTGAATGTCTCTGACTCACGTGAGAGAGAGTGGCGCTCCCGATCAGCAGACAGCCGGTCTTCGCGTTCCTGGATACTCTCTTGAGACCGCAAAGTCGCGGTCCGTGTTCTTTGTGAACTTAAACGTGACTCCCTTTCGGTGAACGTTTCCGATTCACGTGAAAGAGCGATGTGCTCTCGGTTAGCAGATAACCGTGCTTCACGATCTTCTTCCGATTCCTGAGACCTACAAAGTCTCATCCTTTTCGCATTTCGGCTACGCAGCGAAAGGTTAGTTTTTTTTCTTTGAGGCATTTTCAAGGAAAATTAAAGCAATAAACAAAACTAACAACACTTATGACTGAATAGCCTACAAACTTAAAAGATCGGTGCGTCGAACAGTCTAGTGTGACAACGTATCGTCTGTTCGTGGTCGTGACTCAACGAATTGGCAACACTAACTTACTGTATAACGATTGGCACTATTGGATTCAAACTACGAAGTAAATCAAATACAATCTTTACTTCGTACTTCAAACCAATGACCAAAGTTGACCAAACGAAACCAATAAGATAAGCAAATACTTTTTTTTCGACCAATTTAGAAAATCGATAAACCAAGCAACCAAAGAACTTTTACGACACACGCAAGAACTTTTAAGACACCTAACGAAACCCAATTTGCCTAGTAAACACGGTGGACGTCATCCTCGCGCGGAAAATCTTAACACCGCGATTCAGAAAATGACGTCATTTGCACAACGCCATCTATCGGATTTAGATTTCAACTATCAACATTAGTTCTATTTTTAGTCTTAAGATGTCGTTGCAAGTACTATACTTAATTGCGTAACGTAATATTTTACTTCTTGAACTCACTAAATTAATCATATCTTTTGATAGAGTGAACCGATTTCGATGAAACAAAAACTAAGTTAATCCTCAAGTTGCGTATAATTTTTGTATATAAACATTGTCAGCATTGAATTCGTAGATTTTACGTGATGTGCGCACAAACAAACAGACAAACAGACAAACAGACAAAAATTTCAAAAATGATGGAAATGGGTTCTGTTACTTATCTTTTCACACGCTGGCTATTTTTTGTTTCAATTTCTTCAATGTACAAAAATGACTTTTCTACAGATTTATTATATGTATAGATAAATTACACCCAGACACAGAACAAATGATCGTGCTCATTACACAAACATTTGTCCTGGGTGCGAATCGAACCCACGACCTCCGACATAGCAGTCAGGGTCACTAACCACTAGACCAACAGGCCTGACATAATGTATGTTGTTGTAAATATATGTTACAGAGAATTTACGTCGTAATTTGATCTGAGAATATTTGAAATTATATATTTTTAACACAGTGTAATTAATTTGTAAAGTTACGTCTAACACGGATAAAAAATTGAGAATCAAGCAAAAACTATAAAGCGTATTTTTATGAAACCTTCAACATTTTAAAGATCATTTAATTATTTACAATTTAGTCTCAGTGTTTTATTTTAATACCAGTTCTTTTATGTGTAATAAATTAATAATGCGTCTAATTTCGGACAACGCTCCTTGATAGGCGAATCCTATTACTGGGTGGACGTACGACGCGTTACGTGAGCTCAGCACAGAACACGCAAGTAAACCACTCAAGGTCATTGGCAGCTAATAGCGCCTTAACTCGAAAGTTGTTATTAATGAGGCATCTTTAACATATTTTTAACACACTTTTATTATTTTGGTATATATAACGGAATATTACTTAATATATATTACTATATATTTATAACGGAATTTTAGAATGTGATTTTCACCCACTTCAAAGCGTTGGATTGAATTAAAACTGCGCACACTTATCAAGGACCGATGACAATTTGCGTGGTTAGCTTAGTGACGTCATTCTAAATCAAATATGGCAGAATCCAAAACATGACAGACTAATTATTTTTTATGCATTTATCTAATTATTCTTTTGGAAGTCGGTTCTATTGTTTTTAACCGACTTTTGAAAAAGGAGGAGGTTCTATGTTCGACTATGTGTATGTTTTTTTTTTTTTATGTATGTCCGCCGATTTCTTCGTCAGTAGTGGACCGATTTTCAAAATTCTTTTTTTATCCAAAAGAATATACGCCCGAGGTGGTCCCTTTTAAGTTTTATCGAAATTGCTTTAGCGCTTTTTGAGAAACTGAACAAAAACGAAAAATACGTTTACCTCGATGACGTTTTGGTGTTCCCCAAATGTTTAAATTCCACGTTCCATGTTATTGGGGTTTTTAGTTCTTTAGTAACCGGGGGGGTTTTTACAAAAACAACCGTCTTCCAAAAAAAAAATACACTAAAAATTAAAAAATAACTTTAATTTCGGAAGACGGGGTCAAATAACGAAGAAGAATACAAACACCGACTTCCGAAATTAAAGTTATTTTTTAATTTTTAGTTTATTTTTTTTTCATAAAATTGTTTTAACAATACATAGACAAACGATCGCAGTAATCGCGAGTCATTTGCTGTTAGCTATTGAAGAGTTCCACTGTTTAACTCCAAAGATCTTCATCAAACCCTAATGGATTATCTACTAAAACCTTCCTTGAAATATATGCATTTGAATAACCTCATCCAAATTGACGGCACGGTTGGCGCAGTGGTTGAGCGTTCGGCTGCAGCGCTGCGTGTCGCGGGTTCGATCCCCGCACGGAACAAATATTTGTATGACCTGCAGATAGTTGTTCCGGGTCTGGGTGTCTTGTGTATGTGAATTTACATGTTTGTGAACGCACCCACGATACAGGAATATACCTAGTGTGGGGCAACGTTTAAAAAAAAAAAAAAAAAAAAAAAAAAAAAAAAAAAATCGGATCAGTGGTTTTCGAGAAAATCGCGAACAAACTAACATACATACACACATACATACATACGAGTCGAATACAGTACCTCCTTTTTTGAAGTCGGTTAAAAATAAATATTTTATCAGAAATCTGCATCAAAATTGGTTGATAAAGGAAGAATGGGGGCGTGGTGGGGACATCTCGCTGTATCTTTTGGCAGTGATAGTCCAGTCAGTCAAGACAATCAATTCATTATAATTCCAAAAGTTTTCAAATTTTGATGTAAGGTCGGGAATGGTATAAAAACAGACTATAAAATTTTGCAACCTGTTCCGCAGTCTGGAACATTGTTAAAAATGCAATAAATGATAATTTGCTCAGTTCTTGAGACCAAAATTCCAAAAGTTCTGCAAAGTTGGAGTGGTGTTAAATATATTATTTTACATCACGTGTCAAATTTGCAACCAATTCAAGTGTACGGAACATTTTTTGTTATTAAAAATTAATGTTTTTCTTTATTAAACTAAAGGGAAACGTTCCAAAAGTTCTGCGAATTTGACAGATATATCGGAAAAATATACCGAACGATTGTATAAATTTGCAACCTTTTACGTTGACCGGAACATGTTTATTTATATTTTTTTTTCATTCGTGGTCATTTTTTCGAGTAAGGTGATCTCGGAATAATCACAAAAGTTTTGAAACTTGATTGCAAACTTCGAAAACATCTATTCTGATGCATTTACAAATTTGCAACCTCATACGCGATCCGTAACTTTATGCAATTTGCAAAAATGTATTTTTTTTATTTTTTCACCTTCAAGAAAATTGCAAAAGTTCTGCAAATCGAGGGGACTGTTTACTTTTGGGATTAATGTCAGTATTTAAATTTGCAACCATATCCGGAATACGGAAATATTTTTCAATCACATTCTCGCAAAATATTATTTCCGTAGGGCCTAAACTTTAAAACTTTAAAACTGACATTAATCCCAAAATTAAACAGTCCCCTCGATTTGCAGAACTTTTGAAATTTTTTCGAAAATGAAAAATGCCATAAAGTTAAATTGCCGACATCACACAAGATTCCGGATTGCGTGGGAGGTTGCAAATTTAAATACTGACATTAATCTCAAAATTAAACAGTCCCCTCGATTTGCAAAACTTTTGCAATTTTCTTGAAGGTGAAAAATAAAAGAATTACATTTTTGCAAATTGCATAAAGTTACGGGTCGCGTATGAGGTTGCAAATTTGTAAATGCATCAGAATAGATGTTTTCGAAGTTTGCAACCAAGTTTCAAAACTTTTGTAATTTTTTCGAGATCACTCAACTCGAAAAAATGACCACGAATGAAAAAAAATTATAAACAAACATGTTCCGGTCAACGTAAAAGGTTGCAAATTTATACAATCGTTCGGAATATTTTTCCGATATATGTGTCAAGTTTGCAGAACTTTTAGAACGTTTTCCTTTAGTTTAATAAAAAAAAAACATTAATTTTTATTAACAAAAAATGTTCCGTACACTTTGATTGGTTGCAAATTTAATACGTGATATGAAATTTTATATCAAAAACTTCTCCAAGTTTGCAGAACTTTTGGAATTTTTTTCACGACCATACAGCAAAAATTAATTAAATTGCAATTTTAACAATGTTCCGGACTGCGGACAAGGTTGCAAAATGAGATTTATTGTTGTCTCAATGTACCATTCATTTGACCGAAGTTTGAAAACTTTTGGAATTATTATTAAATTTTCGATTTCGAATGTCAATAATGACTGGACTATGACGTCATTCCTCAATGTTTGCATTCTTTTTCTATATTTAGGGTTCCGTACCAATATTTGACAATTTGTATGACTTTGGGTCAACAAGATGCATATACTGCGAAAATTTTAAAACTGTAGCACCAACCGTTTTAAAATCCTATGAATATCTAAAGTATTGGCTTAATTTCTATTACTTAGCCAAATAAAAAGGGGAAGGCGCTGACTCCTGACATACAGGCTCGCGTAGTTTGTGAGTCAGAGGCTTCAAAAATTGTTGCTTTTGTATTACAACAGTAAACGTATTTGTATTTAACCGTTTGGCTGTGAAACCTGTGTGACAGACGACGGACAGACGGACTCGTGAGTGACAGCAATAGGGCTGCGTTTGGACCCTTTTGGTACGGAACCCTAACACTTGAGTCAACTACTCAGTCTCACTGACACGCGTGGTTTGATTGAATAGCTTTGTCAAGCGGTGGAATAAAACGCGTAGCAAAGCATTGGTAGCGCGTAGCAAACCGATCGGCGTAGCAACTGCTACGTCGTAGCAACATTCGTAGTCGCTCGATAGACTTATTGTTTTCCTATTTATTATTACAACAAAGTGTAAACGCCTGTATTGTATTTTTAGGACACAGAACACTTTAATTTATACTATAATCATACATAAATGTGAAAGTTTGTGTGGATGTTTGTTTCTGTTTCACGCAAAAACTACTGAACGGATTTTGATGAAACTTTGCTGTAATATTTCTTACACATCAGAATAACACATAGGCTATAAATTATAATGGAGTGAAGTACTAATACCACGTGGGCAAAGCCGCTGGCAGAAGCGAGTAATATTATAAAGAGGTAAAATTTGTTTGTAAGTTTGTATGTAATCTCCGGAACTACAAAACCGATTTTGAAAATTTTTTCACCAGTTGAAAGGTACATTATTTGTGAGTGCTATAGGCTATAAATATATTCGAAATTCAAGCGGACGAAGTCGCGGCGGAGTGCTAGTATAATATGTACCAGGTGTTACGGATTGCGTGGTCATATTTAAAATACTTTTATTGCCCACAGAAATTAACAACTTTCTTCAAGAAAGGAGGAGCTCGTGGTTTAAGTAACAACAGCCGCACGGGTCGTTCCATCAGGTTAAGCTACGCTTGGCGGGGTTGGTCCATGGGTGATCATCTTTACACACCGAGACTCCTCCGTGCCTCGGAAATCACGTTAAGCCGTTGGTCCCGGCTGTCAATCGTGGATCTTTGATAGTCGTTACGGGTCGTCAGAAGCCCGAAAGTCTGACATCCAGTCTTACCCAGAGGTATCGTATTACCCAGTAACTGGGTTGTGGAGGTCAGGTAGGCAGTCGCTTCATGTAAAATACTGGTATTCAGCTGCATCCGGTTAGACTGGAAGCCGACCCCAAGATAGTTGGGAAAAGGCTAGGCAGATTGATTGATTTAAAACACTTTTTCTGCCCACATTTTTAGTGGGGGTGAGAAATCATCCGATGACTCAACTGTGGAACTTTTTCACTATTATACTCGTAGCATGTGGATACAGCATCAATTTTCGTGGTTCAAATGTTGCTACTGATGGAGGATGGAGACCAATAAAATATAAAAAAAACAAAAACACGCTTTGTTTTTATTTTTCGTATTCTTACCCATATCGAATCGAACCCATAGGAATGCATAAAAAATAATTAGTCCGCCATATTGAATTTAGAATGACATCACTTAGCTAACCATGCATTTTCATCCAAACTAAATTTTTCAATCTGTAGGCAGATTGAAAAATTTAGCCTTTTCCTAACTATCTTGGGATCGGCTTCCAGTCTAACCGGATGCAGCTGAATACCAATATTTTACATGGAGCGACTGCCTAGCTGACATCCAAAACCCAGTTACTGGGTAGGTAATACAATACCACCTTGGTAAGACTGGTAGTCAGAATTTCGGGCTTCTGACGACCAATAAAGACTGTCATAGATCCACGATTGACAACCGGGACCAACGGCTTAACGTGCTTTCCGAGGCGCGGAGGAGTCACGGTATGTAGATATAGTCACCCATCCATGCTTAACCCCAGCAAGCGTAGCTTAACCTGATGGATCGACCCATGCGGCTGTTATTACTTTAGCCACGAACTCCTCCATCCAAACTAAATATGTACCTATGCAAAATTTTAGCTTAATCGGAAACTGGGAAGTGAGTCAAATTTAAATTCTAAGATAATTTTTCCTAGTTAGTTTAGTTACATGTGAAGTTAAAATAAAAGCGTGTTGAAAAGATCAAGAATTGATGAAGCCCTGAAACATAACTTTCCAACTCCCCCTTTGCTTCAAACGCCTCCATCTTGAAAACCCGACAATACCCACTATACAAAAATCATTAAACAGCCAAGATGTTGCACTGAAAAGAAACTAAATCAAATTACCACCTACACACAATTATAACCCCTAACACCGTATAACTAGACCCATTTTCGCATACACACCTTATTCCCCTCCCCCAATTGGCATTACCAACCGATTCTGAACCCAAATCTTAAAGAGATAAGTTTCGAGATGGCTTGTAAATGGTTCTAAGACGTCGGTTGCCATAGCAACGGCGCCATATTGAATCTAATTTGATTTGACAACGTCTTGGGTTGCGGCGCTGAGAGATGTTATTAAATTGAAGTGTCTTGAGGTTTCAGATGGCAATTTAGGGGAACGGAAGACTTTAAGACGCTGGACTTGATATATGGGTAGGTATATAATATACTAAAGACGGTTAATTTTATTAATTTACTAGCTCCTGACAGTCGCTTCGCTAGGGAAATCATCTCAAGGGAACATTCTGCTGGAAGAAAAACCGGCCAAGTGTGTGTCGGACTTCGCCATTTAGGATTCCGTATCAAAGGAAAGAATTATCAAAGAAAAAACTTTTTTACAAAAAAATAGAACCGACTTCAAAAAAAAGTGTAAAATAACTTTAATTTCTGAAGTCGGTGTCTAAAAACGAATACACAAAACCAGGAACACCGACTGGAAAGTTTTTATCTTTTACTTTTTTGTTGTGATTCCACATTATACTGTGTTAACAACTCATAGACATCCGATAACAGCCACAGAACAGAAAAAACAGTGTTTTTTTCTGTTCTGTGATAGCAGCAACTGCGGTTGATTTGCTGTCAATTTTTGAAGAGTATTGTTGTCTGTCTCCGAAATCCATCATCAGATCTATATGAAATTTAAATGGGACCATTTCGGAACAAGCCCCTTTCGAACAAAAAAAGAATTTTGCCAATCCGTCAATATTATGACGGAGTTATACAACATACATAAAAAAAAACCAAACATCCGAATTGATAACCTCCTTCTTTTTGAAGTCGGTTAAAAAATCTGATTTATCAATATATTGCTATTTGTCAGCAAAATATACGTTATAATAAACGTTATCACGAAATTTCAAGCTCATAGGTCGATGGGAAGTTAAAAAATTCTTCGGAACCAAAATTTTGTGACAGACGACGGACAGAGGGACACGTGAGTGACAGCAATAGGGCTCCGTTTGAACCCTCCGGGTACGAAACCCTGAGAAGTACCTATCCTATGTGCTATTCCATATTATAATCTATCTCTATGCCAAATTTCATCCAGATCTGTTCAGCCGTTCTGGCGTGATTGAGTTACAAACAGAAGGATTAGATAGAATAGTAGGATTTTTGAATCACCTTTTAAAATTACAGCATTTCCAGCCCTGGTCCAGATCATGGTATAAAGCGGGAGGAAATAGGAAGCTGTCACTCGCTAAGGAGGAGGCGGAACGCGTGAAGGAGACGCAACGGAGACGCCACCTCATGCCCCTAGCAGCCGCCGCAGGAGACCGTTTGGGCGTCGGGAGTCGCAAGCCGACTCCCGACCTGCGGACGGCAAGTAATGAGTAACTCGCCGTCCGGCAAGTACCAGGTTGAGTCGACAGTGCGACGGCAATAGATGTCAGCAGCAACTGATGGGGTCTGCAAGGGCCGATACTTGCCAGGGGTCGCGGATAAATTCGAAAGAGAGTTACCTCGGCTCTTGGCACAGGCAAGTGAAGGAACAAGTTTGGCACGCCTTCCCAGCTCCACCCAGAGCGGGAGAACTCATTTGATGATTCCCCACTCTCAAAAAGAATAAATAAAAAGGGATGTACTTTAAAAAAGAGAGAATTGGAGTCACTTGGAGGTTTCATATTTTACTACTGCACATATACTCCATTGTACGAGTATATATAAAATTATGTAAATTACTGTTAGCGCCTAGTGCTACATTCATAGCAACAAGCTTCACTCATACGATACATAGTAAATAGTTAAAGAGTTTTCTTTTTTTTGGATTTTTAAGGTAGTAAATAGTTAAAGAGTTTTCTTTTTTTTGGATTTTTAAGGTACCCCACATTACTTTTATATTACATTCATTTTTGCACAACGTTGATCACTCCGCTAAATTATTGTAAAAAACCTATTCAGTATCGAAATACAAGCATAAAACCATCCGGAGGTTTCATTTATATCCAATTCGAGACAATTACTTTCGAGTGAATGTATTGAAAAACGTCGACGTGGGCAATAGGGAATATGCATGAAAATAATATTTGTTATCTAACCGGTTTATCGATGAATATACTAAAATAGAGTACGAACAGTGAAAGCAGAATAAAAATTGATCGATAATTAAACGAGATATAACAATTTTAAACAAATATATCTGTCCCTCTCTCGAAAACGCTGTTTTCTATGGCAGTTGTATGGGCGTCATGTCCTTTGACGGACTTCTCTTTCTAATTATCAACTTTAAATCTTTATAACTTCGTCGCTAATGATGATATTTTGAAAATTCCTTCATATTTAATTTTGTTCACTATCTATACATATAATAAATCTGTAGAAAAGTCATTTTTGTACATTGAAGAAATTGAAACAAAAAATAGCCAGCGTGTGAAAAGATAAGTAACAGAACCCATTTCCATCATTTTTGAAATTTTTGTCTGTTTGTCTGTTTGTCTGTTTGTCTGTTTGTCTGTTTGTTTGTGCGCACATCACGTAAAATCTACGAATTCAATGCTGACAATGTTTATATACAAAAATTATACGCAACTTGAGGATTAACTTAGTTTTTGTTTCATCGAAATCGGTTCACTCTATCAAAAGATATGATTAATTTAGTGAGTTCAAGAAGTAAAATATTACGTTACGCAATTAAGTATAGTACTTGCAACGACATCTTAAGACTAAAAATAGAACTAATGTTGATAGTTGAAATCTAAATCCGATAGATGGCGTTGTGCAAATGACGTCATTTTCTGAATCGCGGTGTTAAGATTTTCCGCGCGAGGATGACGTCCACCGTGTTTACTAGGCAAATTGGGTTTCGTTAGGTGTCTTAAAAGTTCTTGCGTGTGTCGTAAAAGTTCTTTGGTTGCTTGGTTTATCGATTTTCTAAATTGGTCGAAAAAAAAGTATTTGCTTATCTTATTGGTTTCGTTTGGTCAACTTTGGTCATTGGTTTGAAGTACGAAGTAAAGATTGTATTTGATTTACTTCGTAGTTTGAATCCAATAGTGCCAATCGTTATACAGTAAGTTAGTGTTGCCAATTCGTTGAGTCACGACCACGAACAGACGATACGTTGTCACACTAGACTGTTCGACGCACCGATCTTTTAAGTTTGTAGGCTATTCAGTCATAAGTGTTGTTAGTTTTGTTTATTGCTTTAATTTTCCTTGAAAATGCCTCAAAGAAAAAAAACTAACCTTTCGCTGCGTAGCCGAAATGCGAAAAGGATGAGACTTTGTAGGTCTCAGGAATCGGAAGAAGATCGTGAAGCACGGTTATCTGCTAACCGAGAGCACATCGCTCTTTCACGTGAATCGGAAACGTTCACCGAAAGGGAGTCACGTTTAAGTTCACAAAGAACACGGACCGCGACTTTGCGGTCTCAAGAGAGTATCCAGGAACGCGAAGACCGGCTGTCTGCTGATCGGGAGCGCCACTCTCTCTCACGTGAGTCAGAGACATTCACAGAAAGGGAGTCGCGCTTAAGTTCGCAAAGAACTCGGACCGCGACTTTGCGTTCTCAAGAGAATATCCAGGAACGCGAAGTTCGGCTGTCTGCTGATCGGGAGCGCCAGTCTCTCTCACGCGAGTCAGAGACTTTCACAGAAAGGGAGTCGCGCTTAAGTTCGCAAAGAACTCGGACCGCGACTTTGCGTTCTCAAGAGAATATCCAGGAACGCGAAGTTCGGCTGTCTGCTGATCGGGAGCGCCAGTCTCTCTCACGCGAGTCAGAGACTTTCACAGAAAGGGAGTCGCGCTTAAGTTCGCAAAGAACTCGGACCGCGACTTTGCGTTCTCAAGAGAGTATCGAGGAACGCCAAGCACGTCTGTCATCTGACCGAGAGCGACACGCTCTCTCGCGCGAGTCTGAATCTCTCTCCCAAAGAGAAGAACGATTACAAATAGCTAGACATAACTATGTAGGTGTACAAAGAAACAATGAAAGTTATCTTGCATCTGAAAGGGAAAGAATAGATGAACTAAGACGAGCAGAAACAGCAGAACAACGTCAATCTCGCCTAGAAATAGAACGAGCTCGATACCATATGAATAGAGAAACAAATAGCGGAGCTGATGAGTCCATGGAAAATGACGATGCAAATATTTTATTACCTTGGGACAATAGGGAAAAATCAGGGTTCACATATTCGTCTAGAATTAATTATGCTGGCTTTACTTTCGTGGGTGACATGAGAGAAATTTGTAATTTTTGTCATGCTTTGAAATGGAGGAAAGAGACAGATGGAATGTGCTGCTCAAATGGAAAAATTGTTCTTCCAAATTTCCAAGATCCACCACACTTACTTAAAAGTCTCCTGAATGGCGATCATCCCCAGTCGAACCGTTTTTTGGATAATATTCGTTTATATAACAGTGCTTTCCAAATGACTTCCTTTGGGGCAAAACAAATAACGGAAGGACCGTTCATGCCAGCCTTCAAAGTACAAGGTCAAGTTTATCACCTTATTGGATCTTTGCTGCCAGAAAATGAACCCAAATTTCTCCAAATTTATTTTGTATCCGATTACACGCAACAGCTCAATGTTAGAAATCACAATTTTCCCCAGCTCAATGCTGAGCTTTTGGGTCAACTTCAAGAATTGCTGCATCACGTTAACCAGTACGTTCGTGAATTCAAAGCTGCATTGGAGTCAATTCCACAAGGCAGCAATGATTTCAAAATTGTTATAAGTGCCGATAGACGTCCTGTGGGTGAACACCGTGGAAGACACAATGCACCCGTCGCAGATGAAGTTGCAGTTGTTTTAGTCGACCAGGAGTGTGAGAGACGTGATATCGTGTTGCGTACACGCGACGATCGCCTTCAACGCATTTTGGAAACCCACCGAGCTTACGACGCCCTGCAATATCCACTAATTTATTGTCATGGTGAAGATGGGTACAATTTTGGGCTGTACCAAGTGAACCCTACTACGAGAGTCACTAATTATCAAAAAAAAATATCTGCTCAACAATACTATTCCTACCTTTTACAAATAAGGCAAAACAGTTTCGTATATTTGCAACGATTTCGTGGTTTGTTCAGCCAATTTATTGTGGACATGTACGCAAAAATAGAAACTGAACGTTTAGTGTATATTCGCACTAACCAGCGACGGTTACGCGCTGAAGAATACGTGCACTTGCGGGACGCCATGCAATCAGATAATAACGTCGAAAACTTGGGTCGATTGGTTATTTTGCCATCCAGTTTCACAGGCGGTCCGCGGTATATGCACGAACGAACGCAAGATGCTTTTTGTTACGTCCGTAAATACGGCCGGCCGGACCTTTTTATAACATTTACAACAAATCCAAAGTGGACGGAGATTTGCCAGGCACTTCTCACAGGACAGGCGTCATACGACAGACATGACATTATTGCTAGGATTTTTCATTTAAAACTCAAAGTCTTGATTAATCTACTTACAAAGGAGAAAGTTTTCGGTTCAACTCTTTGTTTTATGTATAGCGTCGAGTGGCAAAAGCGTGGTTTACCCCACGCGCACATTCTTCTGTGGCTGGAAGAAAAAATTCGTCCCGATGCTATAGACAGTGTCATAAGTGCAGAATTTCCGGACTATAATGCAGATCCGATTTTGCATGACATAGTAAAAACACATATGGTTCACGGGCCATGTGGCCTCTTAAACAGGGAATCACCGTGCATGAAAGATGGTCAATGCTCAAAAAAATACCCCAGAGCACTGAAAGAACTAACTATGGCTGGGGAAAATGGGTATCCGCAATACCGGCGAAGATCACCGTCACAAGGTGGTTTCACAGCTACTGTCAGATTCCGTGGACAAGAAATAATTCTAAATAATAGTTGGGTGGTACCGTATTCTCCAGTTTTGTCAAACGCTTTTCAAGCACACATTAATGTTGAAATTTGTAATAGCGTCGAATCTATAAAATATATATGTAAATATGTTAATAAAGGTAGTGATCAAGCCATGATAGCACTAAGAAATAACAACCAATTTGATGAAGTGACAAGGTATCAATCTGGCCGATACATAAGCTCTTTGGAGGCAGTTTGGCGCATTTTGAGTTTCCCTATTCATGAAAGGTATCCGCCAGTCATCCATCTTGACGTGCACCTGGAAGGCGGGCAGCGAGTTTACTTTCAGCCAGAAAATGTGGCAGAAAGAATGAACAACCCAAGACAAACCACCTTGCTCGCATTCTTTCGCCTTTGCGAAAGAGACAATTTCGCTAAGTCTCTGTTGTACAATGAAGTGCCACATTATTATACTTATAACAAGCAGCAAGGTGTTTTTAATCGCAGGAGACGTGGAACTGCTGTAGAAGGCGAGTCCGGCATTTTTAAAGAACACGTGATTGGAAGAGTATACACGGTGCACCCAAATAATGCAGAGTGTTATTATTTACGCCTTCTTCTTCACACAGTGCGAGGACCTACTTCTTTTGCTGAGCTCCGCAAAGTGGACGATATAGAATATCCCACATTTCAAGCTGCTTGCCGCGCACGGCATTTATTAGATGGCGATCAGCATTGGGATGATGCTTTAGCCGAAGCATGCGTCAGTGATAGTCCACATCGTTTGCGCCATTTATTTGCCATTTTGTTGACATTTTGTGGCCTATCGGACGCTGGGCAGTTGTGGCAAAAATATAAAGACGCGTTTGCCGAAGATTTTTTGAGACAGCAAAATATAAATAGTGAAACTTCTGACCAAGTACGTGAAAGCTGCCATAATAGGGCTTTGCTGGCTATACAAGATATAGTTACAAGTATAGGAGGGAACCCCCTCAGTCAATACGGCTTGCCGACACCGACAGTTGGTGGGGAACGAATTAATAGGGAGTATACATCTGAAATAAATTACAACCCCGAAGAGTTAGCAGAAATATTGCGAAATGGCTGTTCAAATTTGACGACAGAACAACGTCAAATCTTTAATAAAAAATAATAATAAAAATGTTTATTTTTCTTCCACAAATAACACTTATAACTAAAACTTAAAAATATAAAAATGTATAATTATGTAGGATATGTTCATTTGTGGGAGACTGGTGCCTAAACTAAGCCGTGACTTGTATTTCAGGACACCAGGGACTCCCCCCTATAGGAAAAAATATTATATAAGAAAATAAAAAAAAAATAATAGAGAATGCCGTTACATTTATGTGTTATAAGGACAAACTATTTGTTGGAAAAGAAAAAATAATAAAAATAAATCTTAACTTCTAAAAAGTGTAGTGGAGTTCAAGGTGTATGTGAGATGTGGGTGAGAGTATGATGTATTTAGTGTTTGACTGTGTGTGTTTTTGTGTGTAATGTATAGTGTGAGAGGATATGTGAGTGGGTTCATGTCTAACTAGACGAATGGTTCTTACGAGTTTATGACCAGTAGCTCTTCTGTTTTCGTGTAGTTCAATTTTTGTAGCCAGTTAGTCAATATAAGTTTACATTTATATTTATTATAATTAAAAATACCTAATTCTTTATTAAACTTATTGTAGAGTTCAGGCCCCCGGAAAGTATAAAATTTTTGGGCAAAACCTGTTTTAAACTTGATGGTGCTACATATTGCATAATGCCTCCTCGTTGTTAATTTAGAAAGATCGAAAGAGGACGGATCTGAATGTTGCCGCAGAATAGTAAAAAGGATGTAAATTTGCCTAACAGTTAACACCTCGGCTTCCTGATACAGTGCGTCAGTGGGATAGAGTCGTGGTTTTGAAAGGCCAACTTTTAAAATCAACCTTTGGGCTCTTTCTATTTCTAACATTTTAGTTTTATCGGCACCTCCCCAAGTTGTTACACAATATGTTAGTATAGATTGAACAAGGGCAAAATATACCATTTTAAGCGTTTTACCATTAGCTACCTGTCTAAGCTGTTTAAAAATATAAGTCAGTTTCCGTACTCTTTTACATAAGTTGTGAATGTGTTCATCAAAGGACAATCTTTTATCAATGGTCACACCCAAATATCGAATACTTTGTGTTGGTTGTATTGTTGAGCAGCTACATTGATTCAAAGGGGGAAATGAACACCGATGAACAAATATGGGAGGCTTATCTTGTAAGAAGTTTTCTACGCTTCTGATTGCAAAAGGAATGTATTTTGTTTTATCTGCGTTAAGAGTGAGCGAGTTTGCAGCTAGCCAATGGCAGACCTTGTTCAGACCGGATTGAGCTAAGGAATATACTTCCTCCCAAGAATCGCCCTTGAAAGTAAGAGTTGTGTCATCTGCGTAAGATATTATTTTACAGTTCTCAAGATCAAGTTGACATAGTTCATTTATATAACACAGAAACAAAGTTGGGCCAAGAACACTTCCCTGAGGAACTCCGCGCTCGATAGGAAGTTCATCACTCAAGTGGTCCCCGATCCTTACACGTTGCGTACGATCGGTTAAATAGTCAGCTATTAATATCAGTTCAATACCCCGTATTCCCATATTACTTAATTTTTTTATTAGGCACAGCTAGTTAGTTAATATGACACTACGCCATAAAATAGAGCTCTTTAAACAGGCACCTATTTCATCGGCCCTCGTTCCTCTGGGTATTATAGGGAGTGTCTGCCTGAAGTCTCCACAGAATAGCACCGTTAAGCCTCCCATCGGTCGGTCATTTTGTCTTATATCTCGCAACGTTCTATCTACAGCTTCCACAGCTTTACGATTTGCCATCGTACACTCGTCCCAAACGATAAGGGCGTAATCGCGTAAAACCCTTGCTTTATCACTATTGCGAGACACGTTGCAAACAGGGTTTTCTGTGCGGTCCAAGTCGATTGGTATTTTAAATGTTGTATGTGCAGTTTTTCCTCCTGGTAATAAAGTGGCAGCTATTCCTGAGGAAGCGACGGCAAGGGCAATTTTGTTTTGGCTCCTTATTTGAGCCAAGATAACTTTAGTGAGGAAAGTTTTACCTGTTCCACCAGGTGCATCTAAAAACAGCATTTCTCCTAATGAATGTTCTACACTACAGCATACTCTATCAAAGATTTGACGTTGTTCTGTCGTCAAATTTGAACAGCCATTTCGCAATATTTCTGCTAACTCTTCGGGGTTGTAATTTATTTCAGATGTATACTCCCTATTAATTCGTTCCCCACCAACTGTCGGTGTCGGCAAGCCGTATTGACTGAGGGGGTTCCCTCCTATACTTGTAACTATATCTTGTATAGCCAGCAAAGCCCTATTATGGCAGCTTTCACGTACTTGGTCAGAAGTTTCACTATTTATATTTTGCTGTCTCAAAAAATCTTCGGCAAACGCGTCTTTATATTTTTGCCACAACTGCCCAGCGTCCGATAGGCCACAAAATGTCAACAAAATGGCAAATAAATGGCGCAAACGATGTGGACTATCACTGACGCATGCTTCGGCTAAAGCATCATCCCAATGCTGATCGCCATCTAATAAATGCCGTGCGCGGCAAGCAGCTTGAAATGTGGGATATTCTATATCGTCCACTTTGCGGAGCTCAGCAAAAGAAGTAGGTCCTCGCACTGTGTGAAGAAGAAGGCGTAAATAATAACACTCTGCATTATTTGGGTGCACCGTGTATACTCTTCCAATCACGTGTTCTTTAAAAATGCCGGACTCGCCTTCTACAGCAGTTCCACGTCTCCTGCGATTAAAAACACCTTGCTGCTTGTTATAAGTATAATAATGTGGCACTTCATTGTACAACAGAGACTTAGCGAAATTGTCTCTTTCGCAAAGGCGAAAGAATGCGAGCAAGGTGGTTTGTCTTGGGTTGTTCATTCTTTCTGCCACATTTTCTGGCTGAAAGTAAACTCGCTGCCCGCCTTCCAGGTGCACGTCAAGATGGATGACTGGCGGATACCTTTCATGAATAGGGAAACTCAAAATGCGCCAAACTGCCTCCGAAGAGCTTATGTATCGGCCAGATTGATACCTTGTCACTTCATCAAATTGGTTGTTATTTCTTAGTGCTATCATGGCTTGATCACTACCTTTATTAACATATTTACATATATATTTTATAGATTCGACGCTATTACAAATTTCAACATTAATGTGTGCTTGAAAAGCGTTTGACAAAACTGGAGAATACGGTACCACCCAACTATTATTTAGAATTATTTCTTGTCCACGGAATCTGACAGTAGCTGTGAAACCACCTTGTGACGGTGATCTTCGCCGGTATTGCGGATACCCATTTTCCCCAGCCATAGTTAGTTCTTTCAGTGCTCTGGGGTATTTTTTTGAGCATTGACCATCTTTCATGCACGGTGATTCCCTGTTTAAGAGGCCACATGGCCCGTGAACCATATGTGTTTTTACTATGTCATGCAAAATCGGATCTGCATTATAGTCCGGAAATTCTGCACTTATGACACTGTCTATAGCATCGGGACGAATTTTTTCTTCCAGCCACAGAAGAATGTGCGCGTGGGGTAAACCACGCTTTTGCCACTCGACGCTATACATAAAACAAAGAGTTGAACCGAAAACTTTCTCCTTTGTAAGTAGATTAATCAAGACTTTGAGTTTTAAATGAAAAATCCTAGCAATAATGTCATGTCTGTCGTATGACGCCTGTCCTGTGAGAAGTGCCTGGCAAATCTCCGTCCACTTTGGATTTGTTGTAAATGTTATAAAAAGGTCCGGCCGGCCGTATTTACGGACGTAACAAAAAGCATCTTGCGTTCGTTCGTGCATATACCGCGGACCGCCTGTGAAACTGGATGGCAAAATAACCAATCGACCCAAGTTTTCGACGTTATTATCTGATTGCATGGCGTCCCGCAAGTGCACGTATTCTTCAGCGCGTAACCGTCGCTGGTTAGTGCGAATATACACTAAACGTTCAGTTTCTATTTTTGCGTACATGTCCACAATAAATTGGCTGAACAAACCACGAAATCGTTGCAAATATACGAAACTGTTTTGCCTTATTTGTAAAAGGTAGGAATAGTATTGTTGAGCAGATATTTTTTTTTGATAATTAGTGACTCTCGTAGTAGGGTTCACTTGGTACAGCCCAAAATTGTACCCATCTTCACCATGACAATAAATTAGTGGATATTGCAGGGCGTCGTAAGCTCGGTGGGTTTCCAAAATGCGTTGAAGGCGATCGTCGCGTGTACGCAACACGATATCACGTCTCTCACACTCCTGGTCGACTAAAACAACTGCAACTTCATCTGCGACGGGTGCATTGTGTCTTCCACGGTGTTCACCCACAGGACGTCTATCGGCACTTATAACAATTTTGAAATCATTGCTGCCTTGTGGAATTGACTCCAATGCAGCTTTGAATTCACGAACGTACTGGTTAACGTGATGCAGCAATTCTTGAAGTTGACCCAAAAGCTCAGCATTGAGCTGGGGAAAATTGTGATTTCTAACATTGAGCTGTTGCGTGTAATCGGATACAAAATAAATTTGGAGAAATTTGGGTTCATTTTCTGGCAGCAAAGATCCAATAAGGTGATAAACTTGACCTTGTACTTTGAAGGTTGGCATGAACGGTCCTTCCGTTATTTGTTTTGCCCCAAAGGAAGTCATTTGGAAAGCACTGTTATATAAACGAATATTATCCAAAAAACGGTTCGACTGGGGATGATCGCCATTCAGGAGACTTTTAAGTAAGTGTGGTGGATCTTGGAAATTTGGAAGAACAATTTTTCCATTTGAGCAGCACATTCCATCTGTCTCTTTCCTCCATTTCAAAGCATGACAAAAATTACAAATTTCTCTCATGTCACCCACGAAAGTAAAGCCAGCATAATTAATTCTAGACGAATATGTGAACCCTGATTTTTCCCTATTGTCCCAAGGTAATAAAATATTTGCATCGTCATTTTCCATGGACTCATCAGCTCCGCTATTTGTTTCTCTATTCATATGGTATCGAGCTCGTTCTATTTCTAGGCGAGATTGACGTTGTTCTGCTGTTTCTGCTCGTCTTAGTTCATCTATTCTTTCCCTTTCAGATGCAAGATAACTTTCATTGTTTCTTTGTACACCTACATAGTTATGTCTAGCTATTTGTAATCGTTCTTCTCTTTGGGAGAGAGATTCAGACTCGCGCGAGAGAGCGTGTCGCTCTCGGTCAGATGACAGACGTGCTTGGCGTTCCTCGATACTCTCTTGAGAACGCAAAGTCGCGGTCCGAGTTCTTTGCGAACTTAAGCGCGACTCCCTTTCTGTGAAAGTCTCTGACTCGCGTGAGAGAGACTGGCGCTCCCGATCAGCAGACAGCCGAACTTCGCGTTCCTGGATATTCTCTTGAGAACGCAAAGTCGCGGTCCGAGTTCTTTGCGAACTTAAGCGCGACTCCCTTTCTGTGAAAGTCTCTGACTCGCGTGAGAGAGACTGGCGCTCCCGATCAGCAGACAGCCGAACTTCGCGTTCCTGGATATTCTCTTGAGAACGCAAAGTCGCGGTCCGAGTTCTTTGCGAACTTAAGCGCGACTCCCTTTCTGTGAATGTCTCTGACTCACGTGAGAGAGAGTGGCGCTCCCGATCAGCAGACAGCCGGTCTTCGCGTTCCTGGATACTCTCTTGAGACCGCAAAGTCGCGGTCCGTGTTCTTTGTGAACTTAAACGTGACTCCCTTTCGGTGAACGTTTCCGATTCACGTGAAAGAGCGATGTGCTCTCGGTTAGCAGATAACCGTGCTTCACGATCTTCTTCCGATTCCTGAGACCTACAAAGTCTCATCCTTTTCGCATTTCGGCTACGCAGCGAAAGGTTAGTTTTTTTTCTTTGAGGCATTTTCAAGGAAAATTAAAGCAATAAACAAAACTAACAACACTTATGACTGAATAGCCTACAAACTTAAAAGATCGGTGCGTCGAACAGTCTAGTGTGACAACGTATCGTCTGTTCGTGGTCGTGACTCAACGAATTGGCAACACTAACTTACTGTATAACGATTGGCACTATTGGATTCAAACTACGAAGTAAATCAAATACAATCTTTACTTCGTACTTCAAACCAATGACCAAAGTTGACCAAACGAAACCAATAAGATAAGCAAATACTTTTTTTTCGACCAATTTAGAAAATCGATAAACCAAGCAACCAAAGAACTTTTACGACACACGCAAGAACTTTTAAGACACCTAACGAAACCCAATTTGCCTAGTAAACACGGTGGACGTCATCCTCGCGCGGAAAATCTTAACACCGCGATTCAGAAAATGACGTCATTTGCACAACGCCATCTATCGGATTTAGATTTCAACTATCAACATTAGTTCTATTTTTAGTCTTAAGATGTCGTTGCAAGTACTATACTTAATTGCGTAACGTAATATTTTACTTCTTGAACTCACTAAATTAATCATATCTTTTGATAGAGTGAACCGATTTCGATGAAACAAAAACTAGTTAATCCTCAAGTTGCGTATAATTTTTGTATATAAACATTGTCAGCATTGAATTCGTAGATTTTACGTGATGTGCGCACAAACAAACAGACAAACAGACAAACAGACAAAAATTTCAAAAATGATGGAAATGGGTTCTGTTACTTATCTTTTCACACGCTGGCTATTTTTTGTTTCAATTTCTTCAATGTACAAAAATGACTTTTCTACAGATTTATTATATGTATAGATTTGAGCTTTAATATGCGAGCATATTTGGGAGGTGACGCAAACGCGCAGGTTTTCTCAAATTTACTACTTCAAATTGGTAACGGCACATACCCGACTCAAGAAGGAGGTAAAGTAACTTTAGTCGAAAGCCTGTGTTCTTCTGTTGCCTCACAGCAGGAACTCATTTCCTCTGTATACGGAGATCCATCAGAGATCTCGAACCATGACGCTGCTTGGCTATGCCAACGAGCTATTTTGGCACCTCGCAACGACCAAGCAGCAGCAATAAATTCTCAAATATTGGTACATGTTTCTGGAGAAAGTAGGGAATATTTATCTATTAACACGGTTTTAGAAGAAGGAGATGCCACCCACTATCCAGTAGAGTTTTTAGACTCTCTAAATACACCAGGTCTTCCAGCACACAAAATTTATTTAAAAGTCGGAGTACCAATCATTCTACTCAGAAATTTAAGCCCACCAAAACTATGCAATGGAACTCGGTTGAGAGTAACAAATCTCCAACGAAATGTCATCGAAGCCGAAATCTTAACAGGTTGCGGCTCCGGTGATGTTGTTTTCATTCCCAGGATACCCATTATCCCCAATAATTTTCCGTTTACTTTCAAACGTGTGCAATTTCCTGTAAGCCTCTGTTACGCTATGACTATTAATAAAGCCCAAGGCCAGACGTTATCCGTTGCGGGTGTAGACCTTACTTTTGATTGTTTTTCACACGGCCAACTCTATGTTTCTCTATCACGTGTTAGCAACCCAAACAACCTTTTTGTATATGCTCCGGGTAATTCCACCGCTAACATAGTATATAGAGAAGCATTAACGTAATCAACTATACCAAAGTCAGGACTCTTATCTAAATCATCAAAAAGGTGATATACTCTTATCTAAACGACGTTGTTTTGTTCTCGACAACCACGCGAACGAAGTCGCGGGCACAGCTAGTAGTTAATAAGTCTTCAATTGAACAAATAAGAAAATGTCATGCATATTCCCTATTGTCATTGCAGTTTCTTGGCCCCAAAACGACCTAGCATTCGGCTCGGGTTTGTATTTCGCCTCGGCTGCCCACTTGCGTCAAAGTGCACTATTCCTGAAATGTCTTATTGACCAATAGTGCAAAGTCGACTGGGGCGAAAAAAAGATCCATCTAATATCGAATATGCAAGTAGTTCAAAACTTTTTTTATTTTTTAAACATACATTGTATTGGACCATAGAAACAATGTGGTGCACTTATTTGATTTTAAATTCATCACATATTTTACAATTCAGTATTTTATGTTGCATGTTTTTACATGACTGCGCGACGCAAGGGAGGGTAATGTGTTTATCAGCCTATATATGTATGTATGTATGTATGTTTTTACTATAGACACTAAACGCGTTGGCTGATTTTGATAATTCTTACGTCAATTGATTCGTCTTAATCTTGCGAGTGCTACTAAAGACATGACATTAATCAAAATACAATATGGCGACAAGCAGACGCCATGTTCATCATCTACCTAGCATTTTCCCAACTATCTTGGGGTCGGCTTCCAGTCTAACCGGATGCAGCTGAATACCAGTATTTTACAACCAGACGCCATATTATGAAAAAGAAAAGTTGATGAACTATATTAAATGGGGTATCAAAATAAAGGGTTTGAGGAAGCGATTCCATAAAATAATATAAGTCACTAAAATGTAGAAAATAAAAAAACTGAATATTTTCAAAAAACCCGACTGTAAAAAATAACTAAAAAGTTCCAAACAAGTCACTTGTCAAGCAGTCTGATGCAACTGCTAGCATGAAATCAATAATTGAACTAAACAGCCACCAACTGCATCAGACTGTTTGAAAAGTGACTTGTTCGGAACTTTTTAGTTATTTTTTACAGTCGGGTTTTTTCATAATATTAAATTTTTTTGATGAATCTAATTGTAAACTCAAAACGTATTGTTCTCAATAATGCCGGTAGTGACGAAAAAGTATTTGTGTCAAAATAACAATTCGTAAAAAGTTCTTTAAATTTCATTAACATTTTATTATAATATTGAAATTGCAATTTCTGCTTGATTAAGCACATACAATTAGTAAAATTTTTCATTTATGGACAAAAAATAAGATGTAAGTAAACAAGGCGTATCCGAGGTAAGTGACGTCACAGTACAGCTTTGACAGATACGAACGTTTGAAGTCTAGTAGAAAATTTTAGGCGTTAAATATTTTTTTTGAGCGAAATGCAATACTTGAATTTGTTTTTAAATAATTTTCTTGAGTTTAAATACTGTATTATAATGCTATAATTATGCGAAAAAAATATTACATACTTATAGATTGTACACTAAAATGCAAACTGAAGGAATAGACATATTTAAAACTATTGCTCTAAAACATTTAGGTGCGCCAAGTTCCGACGGTAGCTATTCTGTTGGGAAACTTTATACCTAACTAAAACTCGAAATTCTCTCACAAACATCAATTAATTTCATAAGTTTGAGCGGAACTGTGCGACAAGACGGTATTTCTTGGGAACTTCGAACTATGCTCACTAACTAGGTGTTATTAGGAAGTTTAGCCGCAACTGTGCAGGGTGAGGAGAATGCTATCGATATGTTAAAATAAAGATTATTTCTGGGTACAATAATAATAATTATATATTTTAGTCCGTAAATTAGATTATCCAAAAATATTTGGATGCGATAGGCGGCAGCGACCTCTCGCGCCGTGCCCTGGTTCAGGCCATGGTACGGAGCGAGAGGGAATGGGGGGCCGTCTCCTCCTTCTGCGAAGCAGTAATGCTCGCGAAGAGGGAGGCGGCACACGTTAGGGAGACTCAACAGAGGCAGAGTCGCCCTAGCGCCCTCAGCAGCAGCCGCCGCAGGACACGCCAGGGGCTGCGAGACGATCTCCGGCCACCGTAGACCCGGGCCTGCGGACGGCGAGTAGTGGGTAACTCGCCTTTGCCGTCCGATCAGCACCAGGCCCGAGAGTCGACGGCGCGTAGTGTTCCACACGCGCCTCAAAGAGTTGTCAGCAAAGGACGGGGCCTGCCACGGCCAATGCCTGCCCGGGGGTTGAGGATAAATTCGAAAGAGTTACCTCGCCCCCGGGCGCGTAGGGCAGGGAGGAACAGGGGTGGGTTTTAGTCAGTAAGAGTCTGACACGCCCTTCCGCTCCACCCTAGAGCGGAAGAAGTCATAAGATGATTTCACACCCCCAAAAAAAAAAAAAAAAATCCAAAAATATTGGACACGTATGTTTCGCTTTACCAAATCAATAAAAAATTACAAAGATATAACGCATCACAGTTTAGGAATGGCGGCTTGTTAAGGTGAGTATAGACTAGAGCATTTACCTACTAGTTACCGAACATCGAGCAACGCTGTTTTTAAATTTACTCGAACAACACTTCGAATATGACGCTCGATGTTTTATTACAACCTGATTTTAAAAACCAGTCTGCATTTTGGTGTAACATTTTGTCGAGCTAAGGCACGCAACTTGTAGGTCCGATATATCAACAAACAGTATTTCTTTTTATTGTTTATAGGCACACGTTTGACCACTATCTCACCTGATGGTTAGCGATGATGTGGTCGAAAATGGAGCACGCTTGCCTAGAAGTAACCTATACACTCTTGACTTAAAGACTCCCAGTTTACGCAAGTTAGAAAGAAAGGTTACAGGTAAATGTTCGCTCGCTGTGAGCATTACGTCGAACACAGCGTCAAACATTCGCAAGAACGTTACATTACATGGAAATGCTTTAGGAAACTGAGCATTTGTCTGTATTGTACCATTCGTAAGAACGTTACATTACATTGTAATGATCTAGCAAATGCTGTAAGTCTATACTCACCTTTTTTTTTGTTTTTTTTTTGGTAGGGTGGGGGAGTCTGACACGCCCTCCCGCTCTGGGTGGAGTGGGAGGGCGTGTCAGACTATTACTGACTAAAACCCACCCCTGTTTTTTCCCTGCCTGAGTGCCCAGGTGTGCGGTAACTCATTTTCAGAATTTATCCGCTACCCCTAAGCATGCAGGCTGCCCCCCGGGTGGAGGATAAATTCGAAAGAGTTACCTCGCCCCCGGGCGCGTAGGGCAGGGAGGAACAGGGGTGGGTTTTAGTCAGTAAGAGTCTGACACGCCCTTCCGCTCCACCCCAGAGCGGAAAGAGTCATAAGATGATTTCCTACCCCCCAAAAAAAAAAAAGCATGCAGGCACCGGCCACGATGGGCCCCGTCAGTGGTGGCTGACACTCATCTCTTTGAGGCGCGCGTGGAACACTACGCGCCGTCGACTCACGGGCTTGGTGCTGACCGGACGGCGAGCTACCCACTGCTCGCCGTCGACTCACGGGCTTGGTGCTGACTGGACGGCGAGCTAGCCACTGCTCGCCGTCCGCAGACCCGGGTCTATGGTGGCCGGAGATCGTCTCGCGACGTCCTACACCCAGTACCTCTCCTGCGGTGGTAGCGGCCGGGGCCGTGAGGGCCACTCCGCTGAGCTTCCCTCACGCGTCCCGCCTCCGCTTTTGCGAGCATTACTGCTTTGCAGAAGGCGGAGACTGCCTCCCATTCCCTCTCGCTCCGTACCATGGCCTGAACCAGGGCCGGGCGCCAGAGATCGCCGCCACCTATCGCATCCACTCCTACACGGCGGTGCTCCGCCCAAGCGGGGCAGACCTCCACCGTATGCTCCACCGTGTCCTCTGGGCGATCCACGCAGTGGTAACACTCGGGCGTTTTCTCCCGCCTGATCTGATGCAGGAACCTCCCGAAACAACCGTGTCCGGTGAGGACCTGCGTCAGGCGCAAGGTGAGGACGCCGTGACGACTGAGGACCTGCGAGTCTATACTCACCTTTACGTCACTTCTAGTTGAATTAGTGGTAGTGGTACAATGAGTGGTACGTAAGTACAGTGGTAGGAATAATTTAGGTATTATCGGAAGTGATTAGCAATAACTACATTTATAAAATTAATTCGAGATAATTTCAATCAAGTTAGAAGCAAAAACACGTGTCAAATATTTTTTTATGTCTAACTGAGGGACTAAATAGAATTTCTTTTGTCCGACTACGCGACCAAGAGAGGGTGATGTGTTTATCAGCCTATGTGTGAATGTTTGTTCCTTTGTGGCACTTTAGAAACCAAACACGTGGGCCGATTTTGATAATTCTACAGCCACCAACTGCATCAGACTGCTTGAAAAGTGACTTGTTTAGAAATTTGCAGTTGTTTTTTACAGGCGGGTCTTTTGAAAATATTCTTTTTATTTATCTAGGAAACTACCCTTATTTCCGAAACAGGCGAAGCCGAGTTTTTAAGTCAAGAGTGAATAGGTTACTTCTAGGCAAGCGACCACATCATCGCTTACCATCAAGTGAGTAGTGGTCAAACGCGTGCCTATCAACAATAAAAAAAATGTGTGGCAGCTGTTAGTATAAATATAACATCCTCACCTCTTTGCTGCTGCTGCTTCCTCATCTGCTTCTTATGCTTCATCCTCCTGTTCTGGAACCAGGTCTTGACCTGCGTCTCCGACAGGTTCAGAGCCCCTGCCAGTTCCACCCGCTCAGGAGTCGACAGGTACCGCTGTGATTCGAAGCGTTTTTCTAGGCCTAGAAAATAATTATCATTACCATCCTCCTGACCTTATATTAATTTAAATAAAAAACTTTTTTACAAAAAAAAAATAGAACCGACTTCCAAAAAAAGTGCAAAATAACTTTAATTTCGGAAGTCGGTGTTCCTGTTTTGTGTCTTCGTTTTTGTAAAAAAGTTTTTTATTTTTCACTTTTTAGTTGTGGTTCCCCATTAAACAGTGTTAACAATTCATAGACATACGATAGCAGCAATCACGGTTGATTTGCTGTCAATTTTTGAAGAGTTCCGTTGTCTGTCTCCAAAACCCATCATCAGATCTTTTTGAAATTTAAATGGGACCCTTTCGAAATAAACCCCTTTCGAACAAAAAAAGAATTTTGCAAATCCGTCAATATATGACGGAGTTATGCCCGAACATACATAAAAAAAAAAAAAAAAAAAATACAAACATCCGAATTGATAACCTCCTCCTTTTTCGAAGTCGGTTAAAAACCGGCCAAGTGCGTATCACATTTCGCACACTTAGGGTTCCGTAGCAAAAATTGTTATTTATTAGTAAAATATTAGTAATAATAAACATCTCATACCTTTCAATTCAAGTTCATTTGACAGACGATGGACTGACAGACAGACAGACGGACAGTGAAAGCAATAGGGCTCCGTTTAGACCCTTTGGGTACGGAACCCTAAAAACCGGATAACTTCTTGTCGGGCCACGTGCAGTGTAAGGTTCCCTAGTCACCCGTTACAACATGCGGACTTAGAAAGAGGCTTTCTGTTTATTACTTGAGTTCATGATTTAATGCGCAGTTATAATGACTTCTAATGATTTTTAATTGAACATCACGTCTAAATGACTAGTCTTATTTCTTTGAATAAAATATATGTTACTCTAGACAATTTCGGTCGTAATTTAATCTGAGAATATTTGAAATATTTTTTTTATAACATAGTGTAATTAATTTGTGAAGTTATGTCTAACGCGGATAAAAAATTGAGAATCACGCAAAAACTATAAAGCGTATTTTTATGAAACCTTCACCATTTTATAGGTTATTTAATTATTTATAATTTAGTCTAAGTATTTTAGTTTAATACTTGTGGTTTTATGTGTAATAAATTAATAATGCGTCTAATTTCGGACAGCGCTCCTTGATGGGCGAGTCCTATTACTGGGTGGACATACGACGCGTTACGTGAGCTCAGCACAGAACACGCACGCTATCTTGCGTGTTTTAATAGTTACTCAAGGTCATTGGCAGTTAATAGCGCCTTAGCGGCCAATAACGTATAAAACGGACCTACATAGGAAAAAGGTAACTGAAGAAGAAGTTATAAAATCCAACCAACTTCATTGCACTGAAACTTTCAATGTTGGGAACACCCGACCCGGCCGAAGCCTGCCAAGGTCGCGGGTGTGTTTGAAAAAGTCACCGCGACCTTGGCAAAGGTAACTGAAGGAAAACAGGTGGGTTTTAGTCAGTAAGAGTCTGACACGTCCTCCCGCTCCACCCAGAGCGGGAGAAGTTATTTGATAATTGCCAAAACAAAAAAAAAACGGTCAAGTGCGTGTCGGACTTCGCACATGTAGGGTTCCGTATCAAATGTATTTTGGACTGTTTGTATGGGTTTGGGTCAACAAAATGCGTTTACTGTGAAAATTTGAAGACTGTAGCTCTAACCGTTTGGCTGTAAAACCTGTGTGACAGACGACAGACAAACGGACTGAAGGACACGTGAGTGACAGCAATAGGGCTCCGTTTGAACCCTTCGAGTACCGAACCCTAAAAACCCCAAGGGCTAATAAGGTCAACTTGTGCTAAAAAACATAACTCAGAGCTAGTTACTAACACAAGGAACATCATAATCATTTCAGCCGAAAGACGTCCACTGTTGGACATAGGCCTCCCCCAAGTGTCAACACAACAACCAGTCCTGTGCGTCTCGCATCCATCGGCTACCCGCGACCCTCACCAGGTCATCGGTCCACCTTGTTGGAGGCCTTCCAACACTGTATCTTCCGGTACGCGGTCGCCACTCCAGAACGTTTCGGCCCCATCGACCATCTGTTCTACGAGCAATGTGCCCTGCTCACTGCCACTTAAGTTTGGCGATTCTTCGAACTATGTCGGTAATACGAGATCAATTAACAAATTACGTATTTCAATTGACCAGGCAACCTTGAACCCAATTAAAACTACTACCTAGTACCATCTGTTTGTAGGGTGCCGCATCCGAGGGTCCAACCAGAGCCCTATTGTTGTCACTCACGTGTCCGTCTATCTGTCCGTCCGTCATCTGTCACAAAATATTGTTACGAAGAATTGTTTAACTTTCCATTGCCCTATGGACTTTTTTTTTTGGGTGTAAAAACATCCTATTACTTCTCCCGCTCCACTCAGGGCGTGTCAGACTCTTACTGACTTAAACCCACCCCTGTTCCTTCCTTGCCTGAGTGCCCAGGGGAGGGGTAACTCTGTTACGAATTTATCCGCTACCCCTTGGCATGCAGGCACCGGCCATGATGGGCCCCGTCAGTGGTGGCTGACATATTCTACTTTATTTCATTACTATTTCGCAGAAGGAGGAGACTGCTTCCCATTCCCTCTCGCTCCGTACCATGGCCTGGACTAGGGCCGGGTGCAAGAGGTCGCTGCCACCTATCGCATCCACGAGGATTTGGAACTCCCTAGGTCTACCTCAAGTCCATACTTGAAGTGATAATATTATTCCATTTATTCAATTTTATATACATACAATTTTAAATTTTTAAATATTTAGGTACTTAGAAAAACATAAATAAATACAAAAACATTTAAAAATATAAAAAGTAGTTGCCCACCGGTATCGGGAATAGGGTCCAAGCTACCGGCGGTCAGGGCTCCTGAGAAAGGAATCTCCTAACAATACGCGCCGTGTCCAGGAGTACTGCTTTCTGGATCAAGCCCTTGATCCAACTGCCCAACGAGAGCCTCCTGAGATGTTGGTCGAGGCTCTTGGCTATTAAGCCATTGGCCGTCACGACTATCGGCACAATGACTGCTGTATCCACCTCCCACATGTCGACAACCTCGCGAGCCAGATCAAGATACTTTGTTTTTTTATCTTTCTCAGTCTTCACGAGGTTCTCGTCATGAGGAACAGCTATATCAACAATCATTGTGCGACGCTCTTGTCGATCTATCACCACTATGTCAGGCTTATTGGCAACAATAGTCCTATCAGTGATGATAGATCGATCCCAATACAACGTGATATTGCTATTTTCGAGAACTGGGTCGGGCTCATACCTATAGTACGGTACTTCAGATTCCACAAGATTGTATTTAAGAGCAAGTTGCTGGTGGATAATCCTGGCTACAAGGTTGTGTCTGTGCAAATAGTCTCCGTTAGCTAGACGAGAACAACCAGAAATAATGTGTCGGATTGATTCCCCGGGCCGGTGGCATGCCCGACAGATGTCAACCGTACCGTCCTTCACAATATATTTCCGGTAGTTATTCGTCATCATAACTTCGTCCATAATCGCACAGACAAAACCTTCGGTTTCCCCGAATAGGTCACCAAAGCGCAGCCAGGATACGGACGCTAAGAAATCTACATCGGGTCCATGTAGGACCCGGTAAAAGCGTCCGTGAAGCTCCTTGCTCTGCCATACTTCCCTGCGGTCATTAGTATCCAGTACTTTAAGTTTGCGCCAGTTCTCGTTTGCCAAGGAGAGCGGGGTGAGGCCCTTGTCCACAGCGACCACATCTCGATGCATACCCACGTCGGTTTCTAGGAAATATTCCCTAAGGTTGCATACCTCGCGGTTGTGTAGGGTCTTAGCATTTAAGAAACCACGACCCCCACATTTCCGCGGGATATACAGCCTCATCACCGATGATCGTGGGTGATGCATCCGATTTGCGGTCAGCAGTGTGCGGACCCTCCTATCCAGGGCGTCAAGTTCCGTCTGAGTCCATTTGAGTATGCCGAAAGAGTACATCAATACCGGCATGACCCAACCGTTGAAGGCGCGCACCTTGTTCCCGCCTGATAAAAGACTATTTAGTACTTTATTCAGGCGGCCAAAGAAGCGCTCCTTCAGCGACTGTTTCACGTCAGCAGTATTGATGCCTAACGCTTCCGACATACCCAAATACTTGTAGGTTTCGGTTGAGGAGAGGGATCTAAGGTGTATGGAATCCGAGAGTTGAGTTCCCACGGATTCCATAATCTCCCCTCGCTTTACATGCATGACTGCACATTTGTCCACACCAAATTCCATTCTGATGGCGCTACTGAAGGTTTCTGTTACCTTCAGTAGCTTCATCAGTTGCAAGTTGTTGGGGGCAAAGAGTTTCAGATCATCCATGTAAAGGAGGTGTGATATGACCTGACCACCTCTTCTCAACCGATAGCCCTGTCCCGAACCCTCCAGTAGTGTACTGAGAGGGTTGAGGGCCAGACAAAACCACAGTGGACTCAGACTGTCGCCCTGGAATATGCCACGCTCGATCCTTATCGGTTCGCTGTTCTCCTGTATCTGACGACATCCTGGATAGTGAAGGACTGTACTCCATAATATTTATTATTACGTATACTTTACTAACAAATACCAATATTTGCTACGGAACCCCTAATGTGCGAAATCCGACACACACTTGGCCAGTTATTAATTAATTTAAAAAAATATTATTTCCTGTCAGTTTAGGTCTCTAGACATAAGAGGTTATCATCCTACAGAGACGGTATATTTTTTAATGAATAAACGAAATAGAATGAAAGAAAGAAAACATTTATTTGACGACAGTCACCGGGCACACAATAAACTTACCAGTTAACTGCGGGTCGGAGAACACCGTCCTTGCTTTCCTCCGTCGGCAATGTTTTAGGGCTGACAACGATAACTCCGACGGAGTGAACAGGGCGTGATATGGAACTCCTGAAACAAAGAAGTAATGTTATTCAACACTGCAAGGTTTAAAGATTTGTATATTTATTTAATAATAATAATAATATTCCACAACTATGACACAACGCCATCTAGTCCCAAGCTAAGCAGAGCTTGTGTTATGGGTACTAGACAACTGATAAACATACTTATATATTTCTAAATACATACATATTATAGATAAATTACACCCAGACACAGAACAAATGATCGTGCTCATTACACAAACATTTGTCCTGGGTAGGAATCGAACCCACGACCTCCGGCATAGCAGTCAAAAAAATTAGAAATTATCATCAGAAATCATCATCATCATTATCATTAGAAATTTATTTATTTTATTCTCAAAAAAGACACAAAGTCACTTGCATGAGAACAATTTGTTTACCTTATGCTAAATACTAAATAGATCGAGTTCGTCAATAGGTTAAATATTGAGTGTATCAATGATCCAATGCGATCCCGCATTTAAGGAAATTTGTTATTATATATTAATTAAATATTGGGCTAATTGCTTCTTGAATGCATTGAATGAGTGTACATTTTTTATGCATGACGGTATTTTGTTATACAACTGTGCTCCTTCAAATGTTACATTTTCTTGCCGAACTTAGTTCTCATCTTTGGTAAGATAAGCAAGCTAGCTCGACGAGTGCTACGTTGGATTACTTGCTTTACTTTAGTAAACGATAGGCTTGTCTGTATACTTTTGTTAAGAGCTTTTCGGATAAAAATACATGTATTGTAGATAGCTGTCTAATGTTCATAATTTTTGTTTCTTCGTAAATTGTGCTTGTTGGTATCTTTAAAATGGTAGAATAATTAAAAATCATTTTTATTAATTTGTTTTGTGCAACTTGGAGCTTATCTAGCTTCGTTTTGGCCGCACTGCCCCAAACTTCAACCAGATACAGCAGGTGTGGTTTTACTAGTGCGTTATAGATGGTGTGACGCAATCTATGTGGAATACATCGAACTATATTTCTAAGAGATCCAAGTAGTGACGAAAGCTTGGTTTTTATATGTTTATTTATTTATTTATTTATTTACACTTCATGCAAGTAAAGTACAAAGGCGGACTTAATGCCTTAGGCATTCTCTACCAGTCAACCAAGGGTGGTGGAGAGATAATATGGCAGGTGCATAAAAAAAAAAAAACAAAGAAAGCAACACCAAGTAGAAATATTAAATAAAAAAAAAACGTGAACGAAAATATATATATTAATAATAAACATACATATATATTTAATATAATAAACCAATAAATATATATATAATATAAAGTAATACATAAGGTTTTTGAGACGACTCTACTCCTTGTGTAGAAAATAATTCCGCAACTTCCGCTTAAATGCATACTGACTGGTGGCCGTCCTGATATCGAGAGGAAGCGCATTCCACAAAAGGATGGACTGAATATGAAAGGAAGAATGAACAAAATCAGAAGTATGAGCAGGGCAAAGCAGTAGAAGATTATTAGAAGAACGCAGATTCCTGGCGTGTGAAGAACATAGATATTGAAAGTGAGATATAAGATAAGGAGGAGTGGGAGAGTTCAGTAGAGAGAAAAGTGTAGTCAGAGCCCGCAAACTTCTTCTCTGGCGAATGGGCATCCATTTGAGCTCGGACCTGTGTTTCGAGACATGGTCATATTTCCTCAAATTAAATACGAACCGGATGCAGTTGTTGAGGAGCCTATCCAGCTTATCCAGTAACACCGCGTTCAGGTCAAAGTAGCACACGTCACCATAGTCGATTATAGGGAAGATTAAAGTCTGCACAAGCATAGTCTTCGTCTTCGCGGGCAAAAAGTCCCTCAGACGGTACAGACACCGCAAAGTTCCGTTGACTCTTTGACTGACACCTGAAACCTGACTGTGTTGTGTTCTAGGTGAGATGTGAATGTTCTAGGTGAGTATTCCACGATAGTGAACTATCTAATCTTAAACCAAGATATTTTTCGCAAGTTTTTTACTGTAAAGGAATATTATTAATATTTAAAGGTTTATGTGGAGGTATTCTTTTATTTTTAGCTTTGAATAAGATATAGCATGTTTCAGAGATATTTATAGTTAATAAATTATACTGAAACCACGAGAATAGGGTGTTTAAGTCTTCTTGAGCTTGGAAAATTAGATCATGAATGGATGATCCGAAATAAAATAAACAAGTGTCATCCGCATATAAAGTGAGATGACCATGTCGTTTAAGTTCTTGTATGTTATTTATATATATTAAAAAGAACAGGGGACCTAGAATAGATCCCTGAGGTACTCCACACGTTACTGGTAAAGCATCGCTTTGATAATTATTATCTATTTTGACTAATTGTGGTCTGTTTTTTAGATAGGATTTGAACATGTTTAAGGCACTGCCAGTGATTTTGAATTTTTCCAGCTTTTTAAGTAGCAATTCATGACTAACGGTGTCGAACGCTTTTTGAGATCAATAAAAAGGCCAAGAACTATGTTTTTACTATCTACATTTTTCTGAATTTTGGAAACAAGGTCGACTGTTGCAGTAAGAGTGCTACTTTTTGTTACACTTGAGATTGGCCGATAGTTGCCTGGTTCCGTCTTCGATCCTGCTTTGTAAATGGGAGTTACCTTAGCTATTTTCAGGGTATCGGAAAAATTGCCGTCACTCAGCAGCTTGTTGAAGCATTTGCTCAAGTTGTTCGCTATTATATTATTTATGCATTTTATTGCTTTAGTACTAATACCATGTAATCCTGTACTGCAGTTAGGGTCAAGTTTTGTTATTTTTTTTTTTATTTCAGTGGCAGAACACGGATCAAGATTGGAAAGCACTGGAGTATTTTCGGGGGGAGTTTTTGGTAAGGCGCGTGAATGATCATCATGAAAAGATTAGGTATCTCATTTGCTAAAAGGGGGCTAGTGGCAAAGTACTCGTTATAAATCTGGAAAATTTCTTTTGGGTCTTTAGTATGCTTAGAATCGATCAGTAGCTGTGAAGGAGCACAATTTAGTTTAAATTTATTGGTTGCTAAAATATTAACTAAGTTCCACATTTTCTTAGGTTTGTTAATACAATCGCTGATTTTTTTATAGTAATAACTGTTTTTTGTATCTTGCATGTTTTTATTAGCTACGCGTTTCCTTTTTATAATAAAGTCTGCTTTCAAGTTGGTGTCATTTGGGTTCTTCTTAAGTTCTGTCCACAATGCGTTTCTGTGGTTGATTTCCTCAATGATGCTTTTATTTATTCAGTCGTTTTGGGCTAGGTTTAGAATGTTGGTTTTTCTTGTTTTGCTTTCGGCTATTGCTGATTTGATTTTGTTTTCCATTAGTGTGTCGCTATCGTGTAGTACTTCGTGGTTTGTTTTTTCTAAAATATTATACAGTTTCGTAAAATCAATTGCTTCGTACTGTGTTCGTAATTCGTATTTTTCGAGGCGGTTTAGTTTTTTTCAATTCAACTTATATTTGTTTGTGGTCAGACATTGAAGAGTCCACTATTGCCATGTGAAAGGGATCGTCTTTCAAGTTAGAGCTCGCATGATAAGAATAGACTTTCTAGTTTTCGATTCTCGAGTACAATATGTTTTGTTGTTTTTATTTAGCACTTTATGTCCAGTTCCCTTTATGAGTTCATAATATTTTTTAGTTTTTTTGTCTTTCTTTAACAAATCAATGTTGAAATCTCCGAACACTATTGCTCTCCTTCTTTGCTGAAGCTGGGACTATATACCTCAAGAAAGTCTACGTAGTTAGTATCGCCAGGGTTGTATATAACGCCTACTTCTAGTGCGTATCTCATAATTATTTCCACCTGTGTATTTGGACTCTGTTAGGTTATGTTTAAGGTCATTATGGGCATAGGCTGAAACTCCGCCTCCTCTTGAATCAATTCTGTAATTGTAGTAGTGTGAGTAATTATTTATTTGCAGTTCGGAGGCTTGTGTTTCAGTTCTAATCCAAGTTTCAGTCAGTAAAATAACATGAATTGTATAAGGTAGTGATTGCAGTATTCACTTAAGTTCGTCGAATTTTCCTCTTTTGTTTTCTATGGCAGTTGTATGGACGTCATGTCATTTGACGACGGTGACATGACATGAGTCATTTGACGTCAAAGAACACGTCGGACTTCTCTTTCTAATTATCAACTTTAAAGCTTTATAACTTCGCCGCTGATGGTGATATTTTGAAAATTTCTTCATATTTGTTCACTATAGTTAATAAGTCTTCAATTGAACAAATAAAAAATATCATGCATATTCCCTATTGCGGTCTTATCGCTGACAGCGATATCTACCAGACTTCTAATGATTTTTAATTGAACATCACGTCTAAACGACTACTTTTATTTCTTTGCAAAAATATATGTCCCTCTAGACAATTTTCTTCGTAATTTGATATGTGAATATTTGAAATTATAATTTTATAACATATTGTAATTAATTAGTAAAGTTATGTCTAACGCGGATAAAAAATTGAGAATCACGCAAAAACTATAAAGCGTATTTTTATGAAACCTGCACCATTTTAAAGATACTTTAATTATTATTTATATTTAAATAAACGTGTTTTAGTATAATACTTGTTGTTTTCATCATCTTCCTGCCCTTATCCCATGTTTCTTGGTGTCGGCGCAACACGTTTTTTTCTTGCATTCAGTCCTGTCAGCCGTCACGCTATCACTAACTCCCTTTTCCCTATGTATAATAAATAAATAATGCGTCTAATTTCAGACAGCGCTCCAGGATGGGCGAGTCCTGTTACTGGGTGGACGTACGAAGCGTTACGTGAGCTCAGCACAGAACACGCAAGCCAACCACTCAGCGATAGGCGGTTGCGACCTCTCGCGCCCGGCCCTGGTTCAGGCCATGGTACGGAGCTAGAGGGAATGGGACGCAGTCTCCTCCTTCTGCGAAGCAGTACCTAATGCTTGCGAAGAGGGAGGCGGCATGGGTGAGGCCACAGGAGACGCCTGGGGCTTCCGGCGCCGCGAGACGATCTCCGGCTACCGTAGAACCCGGGCCTGCGGACGGTGAGTAATGGGTAGCTCGCCGTCCGATCAGCACCAGGCCCGAGAGTCGACGGCGCGTAGTGTTCCACGCGCGCCTCAAACAGTTGTCAGCAATAATGACGGGGCCCGTCATGGCCGATGCCTGCCCAGGGGTTGTGGATAAATTCTAAACAGAGTCACCGCGCCCCTGGGCACTCAGGGCAGGGAAGTAACAGAGGTGGGTTTTAGTCAGTAAGAGTCTTACACGCCCTCTCGCTCCACCCTAGAGCGGGAAATGTCATTAGACGATTTACCAACCCACAAAATAAAAGCCATCCACTCAAGGTCGTTGGCAGTTAATAGCGCCTCAAAAGAGGCAGACTACCCGTCTGACAGCAGATGTCTGACATTGGTCTTCATATGCCATGATCCCTAAGAAACATTACTTGTGACATTACTTATCGGGACAAAAAGGTTCAAACAAGCGTTATGTAGTCCTCAGAATTAAAAGCTAAGGGAATCATTTAAAAAAAAATAGTTAGTTATTAAGTTCGTATAAAATAGTACTATATTCACTACTAGCGGTAGTTGAGCTTAAAAATAGTATTGTGTGTTTGCGTCGGAAGGCACGTCCTGCGCCTGACCTCTCTCCGGTCGTGTGGAATAGGGATGATTGCAGGGTAAATAAATAATAATTCTATTTGTTCCGTTATAACACGTATATTTACGCGACTGCGCGATGCAAGGAAGGGTAATGTGTTTCAGCCTATGTATACAGGGTGTAACGGAAAGGTGTGGTCATATTTTAAGAACTGCATCTGCCCATCGATATGAACAACTGGTGTTCCTGGTTTTGTGTCTTCGTTTTCTGACACCGACTTCCGAAATTAAAGTTATTTTGCACTTTTTTTGGAAGTCGGTTCTATTTTTTTGTAAAAAAGTTTTTTATTTTTCACTTTTTAGTTGTGGTTTACCATTAAACTGTGTTAACAATTCTTAAACATACGATACCAGCGAACGCGGTTGATTTGCTGTCAATTTTTGAAGAGTTCCGTTGTCTGTCTCCGAAACCCATCATCAGATTTATATGAAATTTAAATCGAACCATTTCGGAACAAATGCCTTTCGAACAAAAGAAGAACTTTGCAAATCCGATAAAAAAAAATTCAAAAAAAAAAAACCAAACTTCCGAATTGATAACCTCCTTCTTTTTTGAAGTCGGTTAAAAAGTAAGATTGATTTTCTGCTTTTGACATGAATAACGCTAAAACAACAAGGTAGGCGTGAGTGGAAACGTTGGGGACTCCTTAGAAGGACATAGCATAATCAGCCTTTTAACGTTCCCACAGTGGGAACGGCCTCCTCGAGAGGAAATGGGATGTCACCCCCTACGCGGACGCGATACGTGTTGGTGGAAGTCACATGTCTTTGAAGTAATAATAATATATATAATAATAATAATAATTTATTCAATAAGTAGTTTGTACATGGCATACAGAGTTGTCTTATATACTTAATTGTTTTAAAGAAAAAACCAGTACAACAATTTATATAAAATGGGACATAGGACTCCCTTTCCTAAACTAGGCAGAAAACCTGTCTGTATCTTAGGAAAGAGTATCCATAATTCCATAAATCAGTCTTATTCTTATTGCGGTTACAAAATATTGGTACGTGCAGTGGACGAACAAAGTATTTTAGTGCCCCGGCCGGGATACGGTCAAACATCTATAGTATACTTTTTGTATGAAGTGATTCATGTCGCGAAACGGTGATAACCCGGTGTAGCATGAATGCCTGGCCCGGTCGTGACACGATGTAACGTGAATCATCCTTAACAATAGTCAAAAGTCCAAAACTCATATTTATGCGTTTGACCGCGAGATCTTTTGGCGCATGTCGACACCATTCCTTTTTGACAGTCGTTGTCGCTGTGTCTAGACCCACTTGTTCATTCCTAGCTAGATAGTGAATGACATGCCAACGTTTTGATGTTATACGTCACTCAGTACATTGACAGTATTGCAGCGGGAGATTGAAGTTTTTCTTGTCATCCTGCTGGTCCTTCAAACGTCAAAGACATATCTAGGTTTAAAGAACTTTATTTTCTCTTAAGAACATAGATACTCGTAGTTCACTTAAAATGAGATTCACAAAAATATCTTATTAAATACTAATACAGCTTTAGCTTAGACCGACAAGTTTCATACTATACAACTAAATAATTTTATTTCACAATCTGTTCAGCGGCATCTCATTATAAATAGTGACTGTAAATATGTGGTTTAAGTTTTTTTTTGTAAATATTTAGATTGTCACACATTTTTATGTCATTATGCAGGCTGTTGTAAAGTTGTACTCCTTCAAACAGTATTGTTTTTATGCCGTAAGTCAGTGTTCGTTTGTTATTAATTTGAATCTGTTTCTTAAGTAATGTTTTTGTGTTTTTTGAGATAATGTAATGTTTGAGTGGATGTTGCCTGTGATTATTTTTTTAACTAGGTTGCAAGTGTTGAATGCATATAATTGCGTGATGTTAAATAATTTAGTTTTAGTGTATAGCTCCTTTGTAGGTGTTAGATAATTATAATGGAATAGTGTTTTAATAATTCTGTTTTGTGTGGTTTGTAGTTGCCTTAGATTAGTTTTGGTAGCCAATCCCCATATTTCTATCAAGAATTCGAGATGCGTCTTTATAAGTGAATTGTATATCAAACCACGTATTTTCTTTGGTATGCAATTAGTCACTTTCCGGAGTGCCCCCAAGACTGAACTCAGTTTGGATCTGATATGCTCAATGTGTGCTTTCCACGTAAGTCGGTCATCCAAATGCAAACCAAAATATTTTTCCTGTCGTGATCTATGAATTATATTGTTATTTATAGTTAAAGGCGCAAAATTTTGAATATTTTCATTTTTAGCAACAAAAATCATGTAGGAGGTTTTTGATGTGCTAATAGTTAATAAGTTGTATAAGAGCCACTCATTGAGCAAGTTTAAATCAGTCTGGGCATCAGCTATTATATCTTGAATTGAGTTACCAAAATATAAAAAACTTTTTAACAAAAAAATTAACCGACGAAAAAGAACTAAAAAGCAAAAAATAAATAAAATTTTTAAGTCTTGAGTAATGAGCATATTTACCTACATAAAATATCAAATTTTATATAAACTAATTTTGAGTCGGCGCCAAACAACAATCTGATTATTAAATATCTAAATTTTATAAGTACTTACAAATGAAGAAGGCTGTAAGTAGGTAATTAATCATTTTATAAAATATAAAGGTTTATTTATTTTTTGCTTTTTAGTTCTTTTTCGTCGGTTAATTTTTTTGTTAAAAGTTTTTTATTTTATGATTTTTTGTGGCTCGCATCATCTTGTAACACTCTGAGGCTAATTTCTAATTCTTCATCATTCCTCTTGCCACTGAGCTGATGAAATAACCATCCTTCCATGAAGTTCCCAGGATATTGACCAGTTGAGGTCACCTCCAATACTGTAAAGACGTCTTTTCTTCAAACCATATTAAGTGGTATTTGTCACTAAAACTAGTTTTTATATCTAACTTCTACTGTTTAGGAAAGCTATGGTTTCCATCATCAGCTCAGTTTCATGATGTGATGGTTCCTAAATGCAAATACCTGATTAAGTTATGAAAAGTAAACAGAAACAATATTCGTGCCCAATTTTCGAGGTTCTCTCTCAATTTTTTCAGAATCCCATGATCAGATCCTGATGTCCTTGACATGGTACCACCCTTGAAGTATACCCTATCCAAGAAAAGAAGAATCATCAAAATCGGTTCATAAATAACGGAGTGAGGACCGAACATACATACAGAAACGCTAAACGTATCCACAATTTTCGAGGTTTTCTCTCAATTTTATCAAGATTCCACTGTCACATCCTGATTTCCTTATTATGGGACCATCCTTGAGGTATACCCTATCTAACAAAAAAAGAATAATCAAAATCGGTTCATAAATAACGGAGTGAAGGCCGAACATACATACAGAAACGCTAAACGTGCCCACAATTTTCAAGGTTTTCTCTCAATTTTATCAGGTTTCCACTGTCAGATCCTGATTTCCTTGACATGGGACCACCCTTGAGGTATACCCTATCAAACAAAAAAAGAATAATCAAAATCGGTTCATAAATGACGGAGTGAGGGCTGAACATACACAAAAAAAAATATATATATATATATATATATATACGGTCGAATTGAGAACCTCCTCCTTTTTTTCGTCGGGTAAAAATAAGCAAGTATCGTCTGCATAAACGGTTAGGTGACTAATTAATGCTAATTTTTTGATATTATTAACATAAATTAGGAATAGTAAGGTTCCCAAAACTGATCCTTGGGGAATACCACAATTAATATTTTGCAGATCACTTTGGAATACATCTCCGATTTTAACTGTTTGAAACCTATTTCATAGATAAGATATAGACATCTGCTGGCACCACCTATCCTATTTCTGATGGCCAAGTGTCAATCAATTTCAAAAACAAGAGTGGACACACCTATTCACAAGAAGTTAATGACACAAAATAAGTTTAAAAAAACTGGCCAAGTGTGTGTCGGATTTTGCACAATAAGGGTTCCGTACCAAATAATGGTATTTGTTAGTAAAGTATACTACATACTCGTAACAAACATTATCACCAAATTTCAAGTTCATAGGTTAATGAGAAGTTAAAAAATTATTCGTAACAAATTTTTGTTATAGACGACGGTCGGACAGACAGATAGACGGACACGTGAGTTGACAACAATAGGGCTCTGTTTGGACTCTTCGGGTACGGAACCCTAAAAACTGACCGGGAGTCGGATTTGCGCGTAAAGAGTTCTACACGAAAACAAATTTCTTTACATGTTTTTATAAAAATCTTAGGCTTCTTGTAGGCTAGGGTCGATGCCTTTTTTTTTTGAGGGAGGCTAGAGCCGATGCCTCCCGGGGTAGTGGGAGTGATCAAAAGAGTCACCGCGGCCCTGGGACAGGCCACTGAAGGAACAAGAGTGGGTTTTAGTCAGTAAGAGTCCCGCTCACCCGCTCCACCCAGAGCGGGAGAAGTTATTTGATGATTGCCTACCCAAAAAACAAAGGCTTTTTGTAAGATTTCCTGTTACCTTAAAATAAAGAGCAACTAAGTACATGTAGGTACTTTTTTTCTTTCAGATTCAGTAGTTTCGGAGATAAGAGCCCCCAATATTCGTCTATTTTCCATAAATTATTCAAAAAATGTACACCGTGGACGGGACAATGAGCCAGGTGTCACACGATACAGTTTGAAAAACTTTATTTTTAATTTTCCGATTTGCACCCCAAAAACCACCATTGGTGACCATGGGGTCACTTTTGGGGTGCAAATCGTCGTCTTGTGCGAGTCCGACTCGCACTTGGCCGGTTTATAATTTTTCATTAATGCTATTTGATAAACTATTTGCAGTAGGTGATACTACGCAGCCAGTTAATTCCGTAGGTCCAACATACTACCAACGCTAGAACAAGTCATCTTCTTTAAAGCGTGTCGATGGCATAAATAGAATATTTGCTTAATTAAATCCCTTATTACCTAGCCCAGTATTCAGCCACGGCAATGCCGTCCGCCGACGCTGTCATCAGGTCCTTGCATAAACAGGTAACACAAATGCAAGGCATCTAACACAAGATGGAAGGGGCATGGTCTGCAGAGAGACACAAAGAACCCCCAACCTGTGGACATTCTCTTTGCTGCGGCCAACCTGAGAGCAGAGTCTGTTTAAACTAAGTTTTCCAGGTTGACCAAAGCAACGAGTGCCCAGGCGGAAGACACTCCGACGGCTTGATGAAATCATCAGGAAGATTGAACCTCTCAGGTCCCGCGCGCGTCAAACGTCAACATCTGTCAAGACCCGTTGACAGTCGGCCATCGTGCAACTACAGACTATATCATGTTCCGAGTGTGTGAACCTTGCCACAGGATAAAAGACCTTGCGTAATAGTAATAATAAAGGTTTAAAAGGCGTGAATTGGGTTTTTTGCCAATTTTGTGCCAAGGCGGAGGACCTGAGAGGTAGTGGTGTTACCGTGAGATGGCTATGATGATGTCAGATTGTTATATAGTTAGTTGAGGTGGTCTATTGAGGAAATCACCGCACAAATTGAGTGATTCCGTCCAGACAGTGCAAGAATTTGTCCGTTATCGTATAGCTCAACTCCGAACATATAGAGCTCAGCGATCCGATGAAATATGCCAAAGTATTGTTCTCAGTCTAGAATATATATTTATTAGTAGCGGCCCCGCACGGGTACAAATTATACACACAAACCTTCCTCGTTTATCGCTCTTTCTATTAGTAAAAACCGCATTAAAACCCGTCGCGTGGTTTAGGAGGATTTAGCGGAGAAACAGACAGATGCGGAAAGCAATTTTAATTTATCTATACCAGTATTATTATTATATTTGTCTAAAATAATATTATAAAGAGGTAAAGTCTATGAGTTTGTAAGGTTGTAGAGGGTAATCTCTGGATCTACTGAACCGATTTTGAAAATTCTTTTACCAATAGAAAGCCACGTTATTTGTGAGTGTTATAATATTTTCAAATCGATGCGGACGAAGTCGAGGGCGAAGTGCTAGTACTTTATAGATATAGAGAAGAGATACACAGATACAAACATGTAAGTATGTCAATCTGCCTAGCCTTTTCCCAACTATCTTGGGGTCGGCTGCCAGTCTAACCGGATGCACCTGAATATATATGCAGTATTTTACATGGAGCGACTGCCTATCTGACCCCCACAACCCAGTAACTGGGTAATACGATGCCCCTTGGTAAGACTGGTTGTCATACTTTCGGGCTCCTGACGACCCGTAACGACTGTCAAAGATCCACGATTGACAGCCGGGACCAACGGCTTAACGTGCTCTCCGAGGCACGGAGGATTCTCGGTATGTAAAGGTACATGGTCACCCATCCACAGACCAACCCCGGCAAGCGTAGTTTAACCTAATGGATCGACCCGTGCGGCTGTTTTTACTTTAGCCACGAGCTCCTCATAGGTATAAATAGAATAAGTACTGTCTCCTAACTAGCTCATAATCTAGTTCTAACTAGATCAACCATTGCAAAATTATCCATCAGAATTAAATATTCCTTACCTTGTGACAAAAAGTACGGTGCCTCAACAGCTTTGTAAGTATTCGGTGTATGCAGATAGGCCCCCAAGGCCCCCATAGCCACCTGGAGATAAGACCCTTCTCTCCCCGGCACATGAGGTCTCATCTCATTGGGTACAGGGAAGAAAGGTTTCGGATCCCTGTCGTAATCGTACCTCCTTTGTTCAGGTGTCTTAAACGTACGGCTTTCATGACTTCTGTATAAAATGTCTTCGATCAAAAATGACGTTTTCGATGTATGTTCTTGGCGATTGCTATCAGTTGGAGATTCGCTTCTGGTTTCCGGATCCATTTTCTGGTTATTTTCGTTTCATGGGTGTGGTTGGATTTTTTAGGTTTTAAATTGTTTTTTTTTTTGGTCACTGTTTCTGTCACTCTTTCACTGGTTTTTAGTTATTTTTACTAGTATTTTATTTTGGGAACAAATTATTGTTTAGTTACTTAGTTAAGATTAATTTTGCTTCGCAGACTTAATAATGTTCGCTATACAAAAGCATCTTAAAAGCAAACACTGTGGTTATTTTCGCCGCTTTTTTTTTTAAATTCAAATAAGTAATACTAATGTTTAAAGTAATAATACTAATTGGGCATTATTCTGCATTCACAGCGTAATAAAAAAAAAACAATTTATAGACACTAAATCTTCACCACAAATAAACACAATGCCAAACAATTATTTAAAAAATAAAACCCTCCGAAAAAAAAAACAAAAAACTTTAAATTCAAATCGTTTGTCGCCAAGAGTACGAATTTGAACCGCAATTCTTTTTTTCCCGATTACTATAATCGATGACAATTATTCGAATAATCGGTCGCTTTGCGCTGTTTGAGTGAAACGGCCCGAATGGGGCGAAACGCCACGATAAACTGTCGTTACTGGGGTGAAATGGGGTGGGAGAAAGGGGATGAGCCGTCGCTTGGGGGTGGGATGCTACTCTTGCTACTGTGTATTTTTTAATAGAGACTCAGTCTTTATTGGTCGGTTGAGAACCGTTTTTGTGATTTCTCGTTTTTTCATAACATTTTTATTTTTTAATGGATGGAAGTGGTAGTCAGCGGCAATTAGCATTCATTCTAGGTTTATTGATCATGTTACGCCTGTTTTTTTTTTTTTGAAATGGACACTTAAATTTGCCTCTGAAATTAAGTCTTTTAATTTGTCCTGAGGCCACGAGCTATCAAATCAGAAAATCATTACGGATTTTTTGTAATAAGTTGTCTCGTTTTCGTCTAATTTTCAAAATGAGTACCTGTGTTTGGGTATATTTTAAATACTGATTCTGCTCATAGAAATAGATCACTTTCTTCAAGAAATTAAAGTCAATGATAAGGTATTTTTTATTTTGCCACGTAAACAAACATACACACACATACATAGTGCGTTGAAATGTCGCCTGACGTCACGCGGCGCGACACTTTTTACCACCATTAAAGTGACATAACGAGCCCACACTCCTGAACTTTGATGCGTTTTATCTTTGTCATTTTTATTGGTTTGGTAAAGCAAAAAATACGTGTCGAATATTTTTAAGTTATTTATATGACGAACTAATTAGATTTTTTAACCGACTTCCAAAAGGAGGAGGTTCTCAATTCGTCTGCATGTTTTTTTTTTTTGTATGTATGTTACGCGATTTCTCCGTCAGTTGTGAAACAATTTTTAAATTTCTTTTTTTATCTGAAAGAATATACTCCCGAGGTGGTCCCATATAAATTTTCTCGAAATTGCTTCAGCGCTTTTTGAGAAACTGAACAAAAACGGAAAATACGTGTACCTCGATGACGTTTTGCTGTTCTCCAAATGTTTAAATTCCACGTTCCATTATATTGGTGTTTTTAGTTCTGGGGTAAAACAACTAAAAAGTGAAAAATAAAAAACTTTTTTACAAAAAAAACAACCGACTTCCAAAAAAAATACACTAAAAATTAATAAATAGGTAACTTTAATTTCGGAAGTCGGTGTCAAATAACGAAGAAGTAAAATACAAACACCGACTTCCGAAATTAAAGTTATTTATTAATTTTTTTAGTATGGAAGTCGGTTGTATTTTTTTTTAAAGTTTTTTATTTTAGTAAAATACCGCATTACGAAAATGGGGAATGCCAAAAAAAATCCTGAGATGGACAGAAACTACTAATAATCCTTAATTCCATTTTAGAATAAAATATGTAAGTATAATGAAATAATTCTTAAGTTTGTTTAACTAGAGTGAAAATATAACGATCATAAAAATATTTAACTTGATATCCGCCGATCGTGTTTATTTGACAGGAGTAAGTGACATTCAGCCAAAGAGGAATCATCAAATAATCCGTATCGAACTATTTTAAAGCATTGCACAGTTATCATCAAATTTCTACTTGGATACTAGTCTTTTGTAAATTAATGTGCGTTAGTAATCTGTGCAAAATAAATATTTTTTCTTTCTTTCTATCATTAATTTACTATACTTTTTTTTTATGTATGTATACGAAAGAATACAGGATTATTCATAATAAATAGCAACCAAAAACCACAAAAGTACAACAAACATACACATACTCAACATACAAATACATCATACATGTATGTCATTATATATGTACCATAAATCTAATTTAAATAATATATGCAAGTCGACATTATTTCAAATGAATTATTTTTTTAAATACAACATATTGTAGGTGCCTCAATCGTCCAATAATCGCAAGCACGACTGCTAAGCATGAGGCAGGCCATATGTTCGATTCCCGGGTCGGGCAAAATGATATAGGGTTTTACAACTAGAATTTCTTAATAGTAGCCAGGTGTCCAGGCAAATGCCTCCCCCCCCCCCCCTATTACCTGGGACTTAACCATAACCAACGAAATGTGGATGTTCTGTAGGTAGGTAGGTACCTACACCTCTATCTTAACTTTTGGGAAGAACAGACGTGATGTAATACTACTATCCGACTAATATTATAAAAGCAATTAGATGGTTGTTTGTTACTCAATCAAGCCAGAACGGCTAAACGGATCCAGATGAAATTTGGCACAGAGATAGATTATAATCTGGAATAGCACATAGGCTATAGTGGCAGAAGTAAAAATTCTACGCGGGCAAAGCCGCTGGCTGAAACCAGTATTGTACATATAGGTAATATAAATATGGTAAACAAGATTAAGCTCACGAGTGCAAATAGGGCCGGAATTCGGAATCAAATCGAGAGATTCCGCTGCAAATTGATGGAAGAATTCAATTTTAGGGGTACAGCACACTGGCTGAGCATCAAAAAAAAATATTTCAGACCTTGATCCATAGGATGTTAGTAATACATTCTACTTAAAATCTATGTAGAATGTATTACTAACATTATATGGATCAAGGTATGAAATTTGTTTTTTTTTTCATCTCATCGCTCTATACTTCGCGGAAATACCTACTCTACTTATTTATTAAAACATAAATGTACAAAGGCGAATGCTTGTCTTCTTTTTACCCGACTACGCGACGCAAGGGAGGGTAATGTGTTTAAAAGCCTATGTATGTATGCTTGTTCCTTTGTGGCGCTCGCAGTTGGTGGCATGAAATCAATAAAAATCAATCGGCCCGCGCCTTTTCCCAACTATCTTGGGGTCGGCTTCCAGTCTAATCGGATGCAGCTGAATACCAGTATTTTACATAGATTGACTGCCTATCTGACCTCCACAACCCAGTTACTGGGTAATAGGATACCCCTTGATAAGACAGGAAACTGGTCATGTCTTAGTTAAACTTCGAAGACTGACATCCACCAAAGCTCATTGGGTTTTGGTATTACGGCAAACTTTTTCTCATAAAGAGAAGGCCTGTGTCCCAGCAGTGGGAACATTATAGGCTGATTTTACATACACTAGACACATGCTTAGACTAATTCACAACTCCTACTACAGCTGTTCTATTTCACAAAGGCGGGTTGGTCTTGGTTGTGTGCGTAGAATCCCGTGCACATTGATTCTGTGTGCGTAAGCTATTCGTTTAAGGCCGTACTACCGGCCAAGTGGCGCCCTCATTGAATAAAAAATTGTAGCATAGCCTAGAAAATAAATATTAAAGAATCCAACGTCACGTTTGTTTCAAAGAGGATAAAGTATTTTTACGTTGTTAAAACAGGTCTCAGAATGTTTCGTATCCAAAGTAGTAGGCAAAAGTGTCAGGAACGGCCGTTTTTGGTACTTTTGCTTACTACTTGAGTCCTGTTTCAATAACGTAAAAATACCTTAAGCTCTTTGTAACAAAAGCAACATAGGATTTTATTTTCTACGCTTTTCTATGATTTTTTATTCAATGAGGGCGCCACTTGGCGGCTATATACGCCTTAACACCGAGCGCTCCGAGTTAACCCGAGACAGAACTACTATACATGCAAATATTTTCTCAACCTGGACATCAAATGCACGACAGTTAAGGAGTGGAATACCCTGCCAGAGTCTGTGTTTCCTGATAGCTACAACCTGGAAGTCTTTAAGTCACGAGTGAATATAAGCGTGCTCCATCGTCGACCACATTATCGCTTACCATCAGGTGAGATAGTGGTCAAAAGCGAGCTTTTCACGATAAAAAATCCAATTCTCAGTCAATACCCCAGCAAGGCAGTTCTTATACACTAAAAAAATTACCTGCATGCAAATTAAATCCATCGTTCAGTCCGTTCGTGACAACCCAGCTTATAACTGGTATACGCACCTACATGTCTGTACATATACACACGGCTATACCGGGATAGGCAACTAAATTGCTGTAAGACGGTGTAACCCACTCGCCGGATCATCCCTAGAATGCAAAATGGGATACTGGGATGCAGAAGTCTTGATACGTTTTGTTCTTTTTTACTTTTTTTGTATGATAAGATTTTTAAAGGCTGATTTATTATTCGTTACGTATATTTATTTACTCACCCTTATACTCTTAATCATTTTGAAGGAAATATACATTCATTCATTCATTCATCCTATCGCTTCACTCGCCATGACACAAGAAAAATCCTCGAGCAATAGGTGTCAATCCAATTGTTTCTAGTGCAGAACCATAATAATATGACTTAGAATATATGGCATCTAATTATTTATTGCCCGTAAAGCATTCATTAAAAATACTGAATGAGAAGATCAGTCTTATTATGACTCGCCCATCAAGGAGCGCTGTCCGAAATTAGACGCATTATTAATTTATTATACATAAAAAAACAGGTATTAAACTATGACACTGAGATTAAATTATAAATAATTAAATGATCTTTAAAATGGTGAAGGTTTCATAAAATACACTTTATAGTTTTTGCGTGATTCTCAATTTTTTATCCGCGTTAGACATAACTTTACAAATTAATTACACTATGTTATAAAAACATAATTTCAACGAAATAAGACAAGTCGTTTAAACGTGATGTTCAATTAAAAACCATTAAAAGTCGTATAACTGCGCCTTAAATCTATGTATACAATAACGGTCTTATCGCTGACAGCGATATCTACCAGATAACCTTTGGATGGACTGATAGAACTTTAAAAAAAAGAGAGGCGGGAGGGAAAGAAAGGTCTGCGGTGTACTGACGTAGATTTAAAATTATATAGCTACTAGCTGCGCCCCGCGGTTTTACCCGCCTATACCGGAATAAAAGGTACCCTATATGTTAATGCAGGCTATAAGCTATATACATACCAAATTTCATCCAAATCGGTCCAGCCGTTTGAGCGTGAAGAAGTAACAAACATACACACTCATAAACTTTCACATTTATAATATTAGTAGGATATAAAATTCACTACATAAACATAGATGATTTCAGTAAATTGATAGGTAGGTACTTTAGTTTTTAATTTTAACTTAATCAACTTTCCATTCACACTTTACCTATATTATTCCATATCAGTACAAACCAATAGCAAATAAACAAACAATTAAATCCCTCTTCAATTACATGACAAACAGACAAAATAACTCACACTAGAAAAAAAATCATGATCTCTGTGATCAAGACTGTTTGCCAGTTAAGCCCCCGTTTCACCCCCGACCTGTCCCCCTAATCCACAAATAGGGGTGGGGCGTGTTACAATGGACCAATGGGAAGGATTCGTGTGCGCAAGTGCCTCGTCTCGACCAATGAGAGGCCGCCAATTACGGATCAAAAGCTTGCCGATTTGGGGTTGCATTTCAACGTTTGTCGTTTTGTTAACGTCACTTATTAAAGACTAGTTGTGGGGCTCCCGGATTTGTCTGCGTATATTTTTTATTAATTTATTTTTCATAAGACAGAGATATTGTCGTATAAGACTTTATATCCTAGTTTTTTAAATAGAAGATCGTGGGTAGTGTCCAAGTAAAACCGAAGATTCGGTTCGGCCTGTTTTAGACCGAAAAAACTGATTTCGGCTGGAGTTTCAGTTTCGGCTAAAAAGTGGCCGAATAATTTGGCTTGACCGAAACCAGTGTGTTGAGCTGAAGGTTGTGTTAGAGACCTAAAAACTGACTGTCTCATTCGTCTATGTGTTATTATCATTGTTGTATTAACTTATTTAGTATTTAAAAAAAAAATATCTGAAGTCCTAGATTCGCCCTCCGGATCTAATTCTCTCTTTCTTAGCCTATCGAGATTTTCACTAATTTACTTCGAACAAACCTTTTGCCCGGAATTTCCTATCGTCAATAATGAGGGGTTTCCTACAACTTTCATTCCCAATTTTTTTCCTTTCATGAATTTTCAAAAGTCTGTCTACGTTGTTGGTACTCTTGTCTATTGACTTTCTTCTTTTGAGTCGATGGTTTCCTATATTTTTAAATACTTTGGGCCCAGAAGTTGGCCACATTAATTGTAGCGTCAGTAGCGTTGATCAGGTCCTCCACAGTGCAGGTGCATGGCCACTTGGGGCATTCCAGTATGTGAGTCATGTTCTGGACAGGGGCACCGCACTCACTTTAGATAAATACTAAATGAGTTTAAGTATTCTAATACGTAAACGCATTTATTTAGCCAAATAACGAAGAAACAAAATACAAACACCGACTTTCGAAATTAAAGTTATTTTCTTCTTTGGAATTCGGTTTTATTTTTTGTAAAAAAAAAAAACACTTTTTTAAGCAAAATCTTCTGTAGCCGCATTGAGCGATTTTTGGTAGGGGAGTTACACAGGGTGCAATATTTCACTAGCATGGCAACGCGAACCCCGGTTCTTTGCCGACATGCTAGTGAAATATTGCACCCTGTGTAACTTTATGAAAATGTATATAGTCAATTTTCATAAAGTTACACAGTAGTGTACGTATAATTAGTTATAGCTCGCCGCTCGGAGTGCCAATAGATGTGAAAATAGGACTAATGTTAATAATTGAATTTACAAATTATGATATTTTAATTATTCATACTATAATTAGGCAAACTCCGCCTTTGTACTTTGGTTGCATAAAGTCTTAATAAATAAATAAATGATTAATTTAAAAAAAAAACAGTTATTCCAAAGTTCGAAGTTTTCAAAACTAAGAAAATTTAGTTCAAATAAATCTCAATAGATGGCGTAATATGAATCGATTTTATATTGAAGTTGAGTAATATTCATATTTTGAAAATACATATATGGTAAAAACTGTATTTTCTTATTTATTAAACTGCCCTAAGCAAAAAATTGCGGAATAATGGGCTTGTAATTTAAATTTAGACGGTTATTGAAACGAATCCTTAGACATCTGTATTTCTTGTACCAATAGATGGCGCTGTTTGAAGTTTTAGAGTTTATCCATTCGCCTCTTTAAAATTTGAATAGTGACACATTATGATACAGTAAAACTGCTATGAAGTGCCAAAAATACTATAAAATAATTCCTCAACGTGTGAGAAAATATTGGTAAGACTTTAAGTAAATTCATTCAGCTTGCAAGCCGTCGCTGCTAACACCATCTAGCGAGGTGTAGAGGACGGGCCCGAACGAAGAACAAAAGTTACTTGAGCCAGTTGAAACCCCGTAGTTACGGCGGTACCGTTTCTTTGTATGGGATGAGGCTTCTGTACACTAGTATTATATTGTCTGTAATATTAGTAATTATAGATTTATGTTCCTAAACGCACTAAAATCTCTAATCATCATTTACCTAGTTTAACACTTTATAAAACACACCAAAATACCACGCCGTACCCCCGAAAGGTAAGCAGAGTTGTGTGTTTTACAAAAAATCTCAACAAAAACACTGGGTCCGAGATACGGCATCTCTCTCAGCGGCACGTACAGTGAACTCGGCACTCTGGAGAGGTACTAAGTGGTACTATGGTAACAACAAAGGCGACCTGATATGTCAGAGTGGTGATAAGCCCGTGCTCATTAGCGGGTCGAGCGAGTTCTCACCCTCTACAATTAGGGTGTAAGGGTCGTGGTGAAATGTCATAGGTTTAGGGCTGGTTTTTGACTTGAATATTTGGTGTAAAGATTGCGTCAAACCCTACGTCAATGTCAAAGTTTGACTGATTTTCAAGTTACTACTACTACAATCTTAGCTTCAAATTCTTAAGACGCTGTCATTCGCAAAAACTCATAAACAGCCGGTTTTTTTTTGCCAAAATGATTTAGTTTGAAGTTGCAAAAGAAATTTTTGACTATATCTTGGAAAACTCGGTCAAATTTAAATTTCAAGATCAAACTTACCTCTAACTTTGACCTTTAAACAATTTTTGCCCGTATTACTAGCAAACGTTCGTCGGTAAAATTGATAACAAATAATGAATCGAGTGTTAAGATCAAACTTACCTCTAACTTTGACCTTTAAACAATTTTTGCCCGTATTACTAGCAAACGTTCGTCGGTAAAATTGATAACAAATAATGAATCGAGTGTTAATGCAAAATTTAGTTGTTTTAGATTTTTAACCGACTTCGAAAAGGAGGAGGTTCTCAATTCGTTTGTATGTATTTTTATTTTGTATGTTTTTACGCGATTTCTCCGCCACTTGTGACTATTCACAAGTGGTTTAACAAAGAATCATCAACATCTATATGTTGATGATTCTTAGTTTGTTTGGTAGGCAGAGGTGGTCCCAAATAATTTTTTTTTAATAGTTCAACTCAGTTTTGAGTAAATCGATAAAATGCATCTTATTTTGCAATAAATTGCAAGCATATTGTGTCGTAGACTCGTAGCGCATCTCTTTAACCGACTTTCGAAAAAGGAGGAGGTTTTATGTTCGACTGTGTTTTTTTTTTATATTATGTCCGTCGACTTCTCCGTCAGTTGTGGACCGATTTTCAAAATTCTTTTTTTACCCGAAAGAATATACTCCCGAGGTGGTACTATATAAATTTCATCGAAATTGCTTTAGCGCTTTTTGAGAAACTGTACTAAAACGAAAAATACGTATACCTCGATGAGACGATGACGTATTGGTGTTCTCCAAATGTTTAAATTCCACGTTCCATGTTATTGGGGTTTTAGTTCTGGGGTATAACAACTAAAAAGTGAAAAATAAAAACTTTTTTACAAAAAAAACAACCGACTTCCAAAAAAAAAATACACCAAAAATTAAAAAATAACTTTAATTTCGGAAGTCGGTGTCAAATAACGAAGAAGTAAAATACAAACACCGACTTCCAAAATTAAAGTTATGTTTTAATTTTAGGTGTATTTTTTTTTTGGAAGTCGGTTGTTTTTTTTGTAAAAAAGTTATTTTCTTTTCCATGCAGTCCGAGAGTGATGGCGCTTTAGGTCGATCATGTCATCGCAGATAGTGACGGTTTTATAAATCAATCTCAAAATTAGTAATAGTTTAATTTATTAGGTGCAAGGTAGTGAGGATAGCTTTAAAATCATTTCTTAAGGAGATTTTCAGTACCTACATCTTGAGTGACCGTGCATAATAGTATTGTGGGACGACCATGCGAAAAATTCAAGTGAACTCTACATTTTGTCGAATTACCTGATGCGATTGAGCATCAATCTAAACCAACCCTTTTTCACTTTTCAAGGTTGGTCTCATTGCAAAAGCTGTTCTTATTGATGAGTACAATGAACCCTTAAGGTGGATGCTCCAGGGTAACCCGCGAAATTCAAATTTTCTTACATTTTTTGCAATTTGCAGGTTTGTGTCAGTTTGTATCTTGGTCAAAATTTGTTTCGCGGCCGTTGCGAGTATGTATTTATAGAACTGTAATCATTAAAATCATCAATACAACAATTGTTGTCAGGCCTGTTGGTCTAGTGGTTAGTGACCCTGACTGCTATGCCGGAGGTCGTGGGTTCGATTCCCACCCAGGACAAATGTTTGTGTAATGAGCACGATCATTTGTTCTGTGTCTGGGTGTAATTTATCTATAATATTTATATATTTATTTAGAAATATATAAGTATGTTTATCAGTTGTCTAGTACCCATAACACAAGCTCTGCTTAGCTTGGGACTAGATGGCGTTGTGTGATAGTTGTGGAATATTATATTATTAATGTCATGATTTCATGAAATTCTTACATTTGGCATCAATTCTAACTGAGAGAGTTGTATTGAAGATTTTAATGATTATAATTCTATAAATACATACTTGCTACGGCCGCGAATCAAATTTTGACCAAGATACAACCTAACACTGACCTGCAGATTGCAAAAAACGTAAGAAAATTTGAATTTCGCGGGCTACACTAGAGAGTTTTTCTTTAAATTCTATAGAGTAGATAAAATAATGAAAAAATTTTGTTTTTTTTTTGCTTTTGGCTTCATACGGTTTGTGCATTTAGCCAGTTGTCAAGCTTAGAAACAAATTCGTTTTTTGATACCGTCACTTTGTTTTGTTCTCCATTAGCGGATGTTATGCGGATGTAAGGCATAACGTTTTTATAGTATATGGAATAAACATATAGATAATAATATAACGAGTCAGTCTTCTCGGAAAACTTCACTGAGGTATTTACAACCTACTACAATAAAAATCTCAGCTTCATTTATTTATTTATTTATTTATGCCCACACAAAAACACTTACAGAGAAAAACGAACAAATACAGATAGAAGAGTACAAAGGTGCTGCTTATTTCAAAAGAAATTTCTTCCAGCCGACCTGCGACTGGAAAGTTGGTTGAGAAATGTAGACACAGAGTGTATAAATAGATATAGAAACATAAAATAGACTAGAATACATAAATAATTCATATGTTGGTGTGCATAAAATATACCTAACTTTACAAAAAAACAAAGTACATAATTAAATATAAAATAAATATCAAAAATAAATATACATACTCACGGAATGGTGGAGAGGTTTTTTTTTTTCTTTCTCTTTGACTTGCTTCTTGAATTGGTAGACAGTTTTAGAATCGCGGATATTAGGTGGAAGTGAGTTCCACAATCGTACCGCATGAACAGAGAAGGAGTGGGAATAGAAATGGGTTTTATGGGATGGAAAATTGAGATGATGCTTAAGGTGGGATCTACACCGGGCGTCGGCAGGGCGAGTGAACGAAAAACGATCACGCAGGTAGCCAGGATATTTAGGATTATAAAGGATGTTGTACAGGAGACATCCCCTTCCTCCTGGACTGCGACAGCGAATAGACGTGCATACGTACAAGTTTTTATTTAAAATAATTTTAATTTTGGCAATAAATACAAATTTTTATTCGGCAAAGTACTAGGCGCGCATAAAGCGGTAGTGAACACGGAGTACTGGAGCGAGCAGGATAGCAACCGCGAAGACGACGATAGTGGCGTAGTTCAACTGCGCACACGCAGATCGTCACGTCATCCTCGCCGCTTGCCACAATCCACAAGCGGCAGCGATTTGTGATGACCAGTGATTGGAATTAGAATAACGTAAACTTGAAAAAGTGAATTATTAATTTATTGGATCATAAAATCATAAAAGTCACTATGTCCAAGACACCACCTAAAACTCCTCCGAACCAATACCCATCCAGATCGGAGTCCGACATTCTGAAATTATATGCTGACAAGGACATGGAAGGATATATCACACAACGAGCCAAACGGAGATGCTTTTCTGATGAGAACACTGGAGATGAGTTGGACATCTTAAAAATGAGTTCCGGAAGATGTTCAATGAAATGATTACCTCCCAAAATTCCAGACTAGACAAATTAGAAAACCATATCTTGGAGATTAAAAACCATTACACCGAAATCAAGGCCACCAATAATGAACTTGAAAAAGCTATGACAAGTGTCTCCGATCAATTACAATCGCTAGAGGATAAAATTTCGGGACTAGAAAAAGAGCGCAGCTCCTTGACCATTAAGTTATCTACGCTGGAAGAAAAGATAGAGTCATTCGACCGTAATCTCATCAAAACCTCCATAGAATTTCGAAATGTACCCAAAAGAGTAAATGAGACCAAAACCATGCTGTTCGATACTGTGATACACCTGTCAAAACACTTGAATATTGATACGGAACCTACCAGTATTCGTGATATTACAAGACAACTGTCTAAAAGGGAAGAATTAACTTCTAGCATAACAGTTGAGTTCTCAAATACACTCTCGAAAACGAAATTTCTGTCTGCTGTAAAAGAATACAATAAACTGAACCCCAAAAATAAGGTGAATTCGACTCATCTGAATATTAATGCTGCAAGGGAAACACCAGTATATATAGCTGAGCAGTTGACTTCAAACACAAAAAGACTGTTTTATATAACCAGAACCTACGCCAAGTCCCACCACTACAACTACTGCTGGACGTCAAACGGAAGAATCATGTTAAAAAAGGATTCTAATAGCCACACCATCATAGTTAAAAATGAAGAACAATTAAAACAGCTGTCTTCGTCCAACAATCCATGACTACCTATCTATAAGTATCTCGTCTATTTTCTTACCGATTCTATATCTATTTTAAATACAGTATCTCTAAATTGTTTTTTTAATATACATAATTTATTGTACATACTCTCAACTAACATACCATGCTATCACTACTATCACATAAATAATACAAAATACTACTCTACACCAATTACACAGACACAACTCACACTTTTAATCATTATTCGCCTACAACAAACACCAAACGCTCGTCCACAGATCTCATTAATTTGCACATCTAGCCTAATATTAACTCACCTTCAAAAGTTATCAGACCTATTAATTCTCTCCGCTCACGGCTATAACTTAAGCCCTATTTATCTTCCTCGTCGCTTTTATACTTCTACCCCAACTTTACTATAAAATGACTAATAACGCTAATTACTTAAACGATGATATTGACTAGCTATCTGTATCCACAACACATTCGTGCGCGCCAGAAGAAACACTTACATTTGTAAAACATCCAAATACCTTCATAAAAATTTTATCACAAAACATACGTTCAATTAATCGTAATTTTTTAGGCCTGCAAACTCTCATGCATCGTATATCTGTTGACTGTGATTTGGTCGTCCTGACCGAATGTTGGTTACAATGCTCTAGCAACACTAATATCCCGATTTTGGGTGATAACTACACCGTATACAAGACCACCAAACATTTAAACCAGAATGATGGTGTTGTGGTATACCTAAAATCAGACCTTTTGGCTACATGTGAAGAACCAGACTTATACCAGTCAGCTTCAGGGCTCTTATTAAAAATTAATTCCGATGTAGCGGTACTTTGCATCTACCGCTCGCCTTCAATAGTCAACATCAGTTGTTTTCTTTTAGCTCTCAACAACATTCTATCATCGCTGCAAAGGTCAAATCTGTAGTCATAACGGGTGACATAAACCTTGATATAAAACCCACTACGCTTGACACTCGTTCGCACGACTATTTGAATTGTCTTGCCACTCATGGTTTTCTCCCTGCCCACACTCTCCCAACAAGGATTGGAAATTGCTTAGATCACACGATCCTAAGAACCAAATACCCCACCCTCACACTTATATATAGTTCCACAATGACTGATCACTGTTCCTCTTTACATTGTATTCACAACCAACGATTACGAACGGTCGCTGGTTCAACCATCACTAAGATAGACAGCGAGGGGCTTGATTTGTCAATGTTGCAACTAGACTTTATCCCTTTGTTTTCTATAAAAGATGCTAATATTGTGACCGATAAATTTATACAATTAGTGACTGCAGCCATTTCTGAAAACACTACAATTAAAAAAATTTCATCAAAAAAGAAAATTATCAAACCGTGGATTACTCCAGGTCTCTTACGGTGCATGAGGAATAGGGACGCCCTGCACAAAAAGGTCAAAAACTGTCCAGCAAATGAAGTGTTAAAAATCACATACAAACGATACAGAAACTTTTGTATCCGTATACTGAAAAAAGCGAAGAGAGCTTATGACACAGAAGAACTAAATAAGGCCAGCAAACACCCCAAAAACCTATGGGATACTATAAAACGAGTAACGAATACCTCCAAATCAAAAAAAACATCTACACAATTATTAACTTTGTCACCATTACCTACTCAGTCGTGTACCACTGTAAATACCTATTTTGCAAATATTGGTGAAAAGCTTGCAAATGACATAATCAACAGTCGAACCCTTAAAACACCTACATTTCCTCAAACTACATCAGCTTCATCTTTTGTGCTAGAACCTACAGACCCGAACGAGATTATTACAGTTATCCAATCATTACGGTCTTCTGCTGCTCCAGGTTTTTTTTTTTTTTTTTTGGTGGGTGGGAAATCATCCTATGACTTCTTCCGCTCTAGGGTGGAGCGGAAGGGTGTGTCAGACTCTTACTGACTAAAACCCACCCCTGTTCCTCCCTGCCTCGAGTGCCCGGGGGCGAGGTAACTCTTTCGAATTTATCCTCCACCCCCGGGCAGGCACCGGCCGTGGCAGGCCCCTTCCTTTGGCTGACAACTCTTTGAGGCGCGCGTGGAACACTACGCGCCGTCGACTCTCGGGTCTGGTGCTGATCGGACGGCGAGTTACCCACTACTCGCCGTCCGCAGGCCCGGGTCTACGGTGGCCGGAGATCGTCTCGCGGCGTCCGAACCCCCTGGCGTCTCAGGCGGCGGTCGCGGCTGGGAGCGCTAGGTCGACTCGGCTGTGTTCGAGCCTCCCTAGCGTATGCCGCCTCCCTCTTCGCGAGCATTACTGCTTCGCAGAAGGTGGAGACGGCCTCCCATTCCCTCTCGCTCCGTACCATGGCCTGAACCAGGGCACGGCGCGAGAGGTCGTGCTGCTCCAGGTTGGGATGGCATTTCGCCCTCCTTCCTTAAGAAATACTCAACTATGCTGGCACCCATCTTATGCCATATCTTCAATCTTTGTTTCGAGACTGGCGTCTTTCCCACATCTTTTAAAAAGGCCATTATTCATCCTGTCTTCAAGGGAGGGGACGGGAACTTGCCGAACAATTATCGTCCCATAGCCGTCTTGAGTGCTTTATCTAAGGTACTCGAACGTTTGATTAATAAGAGACTTACTTACTACCTTGAACATTATAACTTAATATGCAACAATACGGCTTTCGCAAAACCAAATCTACCTGTGATGCAGTTCATGATTTGACTAACCATGTCGTGGAAAACTTAAATCAAAGCAAAAAGGTACTTACCATATTTTTAGACCTCGCGAAAGCTTTCGACACCGTTCCCGTTCCCACTCTTTTACTCAAACTGGAGGGGGTGGGTGTCAGAGGTTTACAACTGGATCTCTTTAAGAATTACCTCACAAATCGCTCCCAGATTGTTAGGATTGATAGTTACAATAGCGAGGAGCTCCCCATCCATTACGGCGTACCACAAGGGAGCATACTAGGTCCCACCTTATTCCTAGTCTTTATCAATGACCTATGCAATCTTAATATTCAAAACGCCAAGATTGTTTCATTTGCGGATGACACTGCGATAACTTTCGTCGCTGACACATGGTCTGATCTTAATAACAAGGCTCAGCTAGGTTTTAATTTGACTTTAAAGTGGCTTTACTCTCACACGCTTACTCTTAACACCTCAAAAACTAATTTTCTCACTTACTTCATAAGCTCGGCCTCTCAACCTAATTTTCCTATGTCTCTTAAAGCCCACTTTCGTCATACACAATCTCTCGTTTCTTGCCAATGTCCACCCATAACCTCTGTTGACCATATAAAATACTTAGGCATAGTCTTAGATAAGAATCTTAACTACAAACAACACATTAATCTCCTCACTGGCAGAGTCCGAAAACTAATATATATATTTAAAACCTTACGCAGTATTGCAAACCAAACTATTATACGTAATGTCTATTTTGCCCTATGTCTATCTATTATAACGTACTGTGTTTCCTGCTGGGGTGGTGCGGCGAAAACCATTTTAAAGCCGCTCGAAGTTGCACATAGAGCCATATTGAAAGTAGCTACCTTCCGACCAATATTGTTCTCTACTGATCAATTATATAAAGAGTGTAACGTTTTGACCGTACGGCAGCATTTTATAGTACAGACTGTTGTCAGCATTACCTGACCCACCCTAAAATCAAACGACTTTGGACCCTCTGCATGTAACATTAAGGTTTATTTAATTTATATGAGCTTATCAGAGAACTGCTCGAGGATTTGATGAACAAATACAATAATAATATAGATACGCAAATTTGATCTTTAAAACGTTAGTATTAGGTTTAATTTTATAACTATTTGTTATAATATGATAAGTGTAATAGCTTATTTTAATGATTGATAAATGATAAATGATAAATGATAAATGATGTTTATTCAGTAAATAGGTTACAAGGAACACTTTTACACGTCAATGTTTTTTTGTCAGTTTAAGCTAGATGAGGCCGGTGTTTCCTAGCTGACTACCCTGAGAAGAAACACCGAAACAAACTCAGAGGTCAAAGTCTCTTTTAGTGTTCAAATCCATACAATGTGGACTGGTTAGATCCTATGAGAACCATGTACGTTTATGTCTGGGATGAGCTTTATGAAGAAAGCAACACACGAATTCGAGTGGACCTGTCCAGACAGTGCAAGCATTTGTCAGTCATCGCGAAGCTCAACTCAGAACTCTGAGGTGCTCAACGAACCGACGAACAATACCAAAGTAAGGACATTTGAGTAGGCCGCAAAAAATACTCAAACTGCCAGACAATCATAAAATCTACATGAATATAACGACATACATAGTTCTCGCATTCACATTATTCTATATGAGGACCATGCAGCTTAGTGTCTGTAGTGGTCTTTTGAAGAAAGAACCAAACATATTTGAGTGGACCTGTCCAGTCAGTGCAAGCATTTGTCAATAGTCGAATAGCTCAACTTAAAAACCACTAAGGAGCTCAATGACATGACGAACAATACCAAAAAAAAGACATTTGGGTAGGCCGCAAAAGTACTCAAACTGTCAGACAACGTTGAAAATTACTGTAAAAAGGAGGAGAAAATAATAATAATAACCCACATAGTCCTCACATTTACAATAATTAAGTAATCAAAAAAAATAAAAATATAATACTTTACAAAGTAAATATTTGTGTCAAACAAAATAGTAATCGTAATATGTCAATCAAAAAATAAAAATAAATATAATACTTAACAAAGTATTCAAGTCAAAAAAAAATAATAATAATAATAAAATGTCAATAAAAAAATAAAATAAAAAAATATAATGCAATACTATACAAGTATTCCTGTCAAAAACGAATATTAAAAAAAAAATATATATAAAAAATTTTTCATCAGTAAGTAGTACATATGAAAACAATGGCTCATGTATATCATTGAAGCAGCTCAATCCCACGCCTTTTTGTCCTCAAGAAAGTCATTAATTGTGTAAAAAGCTTTCTGGCATAGCTTACGTTTAATAAATGATTTAAATTTATTTATGCTTAGTTCTTGAATTTGGCTAGGAAGTTTATTATAGAAACGTATACAATGACATCTAAACGAACCACCTATTTTTTTCTTGAGCCTGGTTTTTGGTACAATAAATTTGTGTTTGTTCCTAGTATTTATGCTATGGATATCACTGTATCTTTTAAACAGATTAATATTTTTATGTGCATACATGAGATTCTCATAAATATATTGAGAGGGAACAGTCATAATATTAATCTCTTTAAATTTGTCTCTGAGGGAGTGTCTGGGACTTAATTTATAAATTGCACGAATAGCCCTTTTCTGTAAAACAAAAATTGTCTGAATATCGGCGGCATTTCCCCACAACAGAATGCCGTACGACATCACACTATGAAAATAACTAAAGTATACTAAACGAGCTGTCTCTAAATCAGTTAAACCACGAATTTTCCTTACGGCGTATGCTGCAGAGCTAAGTTTTTTGGACAGTTTATCTATATGGGGGCTCCACTGAAGCTGCGCATCCAAAGTTAAACCTAAGAACACTGTGGAATCCTCGGGTTTCAACTCTTCACCCTTTATTGACACACTAGTGTTCACTTGTATTACATTGGGTAATGTGAACTTTATGCATTTTGTTTTTTTCTCGTTAAGGAGAAGATTATTGACATTAAACCAGTTAACTACAGTTGAAAGAGCATTATTTACATTATCAACAACCACCTGCTGACGTTTGAGTTTAAATAAAAGTGAAGTGTCATCTGCAAACAGCACCATATCATGTTTATCCTTTATGAGGTAAGGCAAGTCGTTGATATAGATTAGAAACAAAAAAGGACCCAGAATTGAGCCTTGAGGAACCCCCATTCTGACTACAGACCCGGAAGACCTTTTGCCGTTCACATCAACTCTCTGAATCCTATTACCCAAGTATGAAGTAAGAAGATCCAGAGAGGCGCCCCGGACTCCGTAGTAGTGCAGCTTCCTGATCAATGTATCATGGAGAACGCAATCGAAAGCCTTAGACAAATCGCAAAAAATGCCCAACGCATCGCATTTATCTTCCCATGCATTATAAATGTGTCCCAAAAGTTCAACACCAGCATCAGTTGTTGAACGACCCTTTGTGAAACCAAACTGTTTGTTGTGTAATAATTTGTGTTTATTAAAATATCTTTGAATTTGATCTAAAATAATTTTCTCAAAAATTTTACTAAAAGTAGGTAGCACTGATATAGGTCTATAATTAGTAGGGTCTGATGTACTACCCGATTTAAACAATGGTATAATTTTACTATATTTCATTAGATCAGGAAACTCACCACAATCTATACAATTATTAAAGATTACTGCTAAAGTAGGTGCTACAATGTCTATAATAGACCTAGCAACGTCAACAGAATTACCCCATAGATCTGCAGTCTTTTTAACATTTAAAGTATTAAAAGTTTTGATTACATCATTACAAGTGACATATTGGAAATAAAATTGGGATTCACAAACTGGAACGTTTTCTTTAAGTAAAATTTCTGCTGCAGTTGGTGATGAATTTAGAGATTTTGTAGTCGATACGGGAATCTCTGCAAAGAAATTTTCAAATGCCGCGGCGACTTGCGAATCTGATTTAATGATACTGTCATCAATAGCAAGGCTGTAATCACTACTTCGGTTGCAAGACCTTCCCGTTTCGCTATTAATAATATCCCAAGTCATTTTAATTACATTACTACTATTTTTAATTTTTGAACTTAAGTAGCGAGATTTCGCCATTTTGAACTTAAGTAGCGAGATTTCGCCATTGAGTATAAGTAATTCTGGTCTCGTGGTCTGTGTGTAAGACTGAGAAAAACGAGGTTCGAGATCAAATCCTGCGACAAAGATATTGTTTTGCTTTCAATGTAAAATTTATATTCCAAAACTATTTCTTGTATTATTGTAAAGAACTACAGACTAGGTATACATAAACTTTTTAAAATGGTAATATTTTCACATAACTTGTAATAAGTGGGTAGTTGAAAAATAAATATTCGTATTCATTATAAAGCTGGTATTCAAATGCTACTATGGAGTGATTATTTAAAATACAAAATAATTTGCACGAGGAGAAGATGGCTGCTCGTGCTGTGCAAGAATAAACTTTATGATAGTATACTATATGGTTCAATTTTTTTTTAATATTGCGTCTAGCATTACAACTAAGATCAAATTTCAATGCGGCTTATAAGAGTTGTGTTGGTCTTGTGGTCACACAGAGTACATTATAATATATAGATGTGGTCACTAAGGTAGTGCGATGTTCATCGTTATCTACGTTCGAAACCAAGTTTAACCTACATTTAGATATTTTATTACACTTTTTTACATTTCTTTAATAGACCAGGTAGGGTATTGTCTTTTTAAACGGGCAGTTTGTATAGAAATAAAACTAAAAAATTGCAAGTTTAAAATGTTTATTATTTCATTAAAACACTTAAGTAAGATAAAGTAAGTAAATGCTCATATATTTCCAAATTAATATACTTTTTATATTAGTATGCCATATAAACATTAAAAAAGGCATGCTTATGCTTAAAAGTTTGTTATCGAGAAAATGAATTCATCTGTGAAATGCTTTACTTTATAGCTGCCTATATGTAGTGAATAAACATGTTATTTAAACAGAAAAAATCTGTTTATAACAATAACATCACCACATAATCTGCAACATTTTAATGGTTGAACAATCAATCCATTGAGCATTTACTTACATGGTGTGTTTAAATATACCTACTAGATGAACTAGTAGCGGAGTGGTGCAACGTCCCCTGCTATAACTTGTTGTAAGCGGCTACGCATACCGCGCACCATGTTCCAACACAAATCTTTGCCTCTCATGTGCTCCCAAGTCGATGTCACGACCTCAGCCAAGTTGTGTTTGTTTCGCACTTCCGTTGTGTCCCAATTTAAAACCATTTGACCCCATAGATTTTCTATAGGGTTCAAATCAGGACTTTTAGATGGCCAATTAATAACTGTCACACCTTCTTGAGCAGCTAACCATTCCCGCACAATGCCTGCACGATGGATGGAGCAGTTATCGTGCATGAAATAAATATGTGACGTTGGATAGGCAATTCGCACAGTCGGCAGCATGACGTCACGCAGAATCTCCAAATAAAAACTGCTATTAAACCTACCACCAACTTCCACCAATTCACCAGGTCCCATGGACGACATCCAGCCCCAGTAGCCCAGTGTTATTCTACCGCTGGTTCTACAAGGTAGCAAGCACTTCTCGTTGTAACGTTCTCCTTTCCTCCGCCATAAGATTTTACGTTCATCTTTGTCCGATTTAAATGATTTTTCATCAGTGAAGATCACAACATTTTCTTCCCAATTAAAATTTAAATATTCCTGGGCAAAACGGACCCTTTCTGCACGATGAGCAGGTGTCAATGCAATTTTCTGTGCCGGTTTATAATTCTTTATCCCAGCAACGTGTAAATGCCTTCTCACTGTTTCCACTGAAATATTGTGGTTTATTGCGGTTGCACGAATGGGCAAAAATGGATTTTCAACGTGGCTTGAAACAATAGCCCGGTGGCGTTCAAATTCGGGACTATACTTAATGGCTTTTGCTCCTGGACGAATCCGCTGAATATTTCCATTGTCTCCATAACGTCTTAGCCATAGCCTGACCGTATTTCTCTAAAACAAAAATAAACATTTTTGGAACCGTGTATGTAACCTGTAAGGAGTGAATGTAATGTTAAAATAGCCAACTACGCGTTCATTCATCACAATCAATAAAATGAAATAGGTATAAAAAAACACTTACTGCTATATTACGAGTAAGTCGGCGACCAATCTCTCTAATTCCAACATTCTGCTCATGTAAAAATATTATTTTATGTTTGGTATAGTCGTCAAGTTGCGACATGATGCTATATTACAGCAAATTGCTTAAAAATACTTAACGAGTTAAACGATTTACAAATGTGTGTGCGCAGTCACTGCTATTAGGCGTAGTGTAAATTTTGTTACTTAGATGAATTTATGATCTACCTTACGAAGTAAATATGTTTTACTTTGTATTCAACCATTCTTGATAAATATAAATTCTGTGAACTTAAAGTTTTTTAAATTACCCACCCGTTTACAAGATAAGTTATTAGGCGAAAATCATATTGGTTGTTCTTTAATATTGCAAGCAATATTGTAGAAATGAAAACAAATTAAAAAAGAAACTGATGTATAGGTGGACTGTGTTTTCGAACCCACATGCTGTTCGTCGTCAATCCAGCATCAAACCGCTAAGCCACAAGAACTTGTTGGGAATACGCGAAATTAAAGATTGGGTTGTAATTATGTAGTGTGACTTAAAAGCTTTTCAACTTTAATGTTATGGTGCTCCCACATTGCCGTTATAAAATGTTTGTAAACATTTTATAACACCAAAACATTTACTAACAAATGTTAACAATTGTTGCACTTTGTTAGAAACTGTTACATGTTATAAGTGCTCCTACATTGATGGAAAATGTTTAAACATTTTATAACATCTAGTATTGGCTCGCAGTTTGTTTTCGCCTTCTGAGGGCCGAGGACGTCTACACGAAAATGGAAGAAGATTTGCTCATTGGAATAGCTTTTATTTTTTGTTTAAAAAAGAAGAAAAAGCGCTCTTATTGGATGCGCCAAACGCTAAAAGCTAGAGGAAAATATAGTGCCACAGACTATCTCAAGGATTTGGGTATTGACGGTTGCTTAAAAGATTTTATAAGAATGAACAGTTCCGAATTTGAATATCTACAAAATTTAATTGGGGCAAAAATAGGCAAACGAGACACTACATTTAGAAAATCTGTAAGTGTGACGGAAAGACTTGCGGTAACGTTAAGATTTTTGGCAACTGGTAGCAGTTATAAAAGTCTTGGAAATGTGTTCAAGTTGTCAGACCAAGTGATATCTATTATCGTACCAGAAGTGTGCGAGGCTCTCAATGAGGTTTTAAAGGAATACATACAGGTAAGTCAAACAACATTTTTAATTATTTTTTTATTTACTTTTAATATGATCTAATCTAATCATACTTTAGGTAGGTACCTACCTTACCTTACTAATAATTTTTTTAATAATTAACAAACCAAACATGTATTTTTTAATTTTTGATTGATTCCAACAAATCGTTTAATGATTGGGTCGAATCTTGGCTTGATTCCGATAAATTAGACGGACTCTGTGTTCTTGCGCTGGTACGAGTATGTGTCCTGGAGTTATCCGAAGAACTGGTTTCAAATGAAGCCGAGGGACTCGGTGCGGAGTAGTATCCTCTCGAGCTACAGTCAGCATTATTTTCCAAAAAAAGTGGATAGATTTGGTTCAGAGTTGTATCCCCAGGAACTACTAGCGGTTGGGTCTGTAAAGGTTGTTGGAAAATCATATTGTCCCATTGTCGCATTGTACAAAATATTGTTAATGTGATGTTGAGCAGTATTCTTAGCATGACTGTTTTTTATTTGTTTCAGTTTCATCGAGACATACTCTCCAAATGCGTCATTTTCATCCCTGCTTTTTCTAGATTCGTACATTCTTTGTAAAATATTTACAGCTTCCTGTTGTGTTGGATCTTGTTCTACTTCAGGCCGTCTTCTTTTCCGAAATGGTTTTGGGGTGGCGAAAGGCGTGCCCGTAGTTTCATTTACAGTGACAGTATTTCCTGTTTCGTTCAAACTGAGAGTGTTTTCTGAAGCAATTCTGTTTTCTTCGTTACCCTGAAAGAATAGAATTAAACGATAATTTCAAGTTATAGGCGCGTCAAATTAGCTAAAATTGTAAAAAAATCTATAACCGCGATTTTCTTTTTCTATTACTTAACAACCCTTAACTGAAATCATATTTTTTTATAGTGTATTCTATTAATATTTCATACTTAATAAAAATATCCAATAAAATTTGTTAGAATAACGAGTTATAAATTTATTTTTCGCGCCTATTTCTTAATCTTCTATTTTTGTTCCAGATACCAACAACACCTCAAGAGTGGCTACACGTGGCAAATTCATTTGAAGAAAAATGGAATTTCCCAAATTGCTTAGGAAGTATCGATGGAAAGCACGTAGCCATACAAAAGCCAATTGATAGCGGCAGTGAATATTACAACTATAAAGGATTTTACAGCGTTGTACTTTTAGCGATAGTGGACGCAGAATACAACTTTCTGTACGTGAATATTGGCTGCCAAGGACGCATAAGTGATGGCGGAGTTTTCGCAAACACAAAATTTCGAAATAAAATTAACGACAATAGTTTGAAAATACCCAGTGACAGCTCACTACCAGGCAGAAACAAACCTGTTCCTTATGTGTTCGTAACAGATGATGCGTTCCCTTTAGAAAAACACTTATTAAAACCTTTTCCAGGACCACAGGATAGCAATTCTAAGGAAAGAATCTTCAGTTATAGACTGAGTCGTGCGAGGAGAACAGTAGAGAACGCATTTGGGATTTTGTCAGCCAGATTTAGAGTTTTACGAACTACAATATTATTAGATCCAGAAAAAACTACTACTTTAATTATGACATGCGTGCTACTGCATAATTTTATAAGAAAAACTGAATCGAGCATGATTTACGCTCCATCTCAATACTATGATGGAGATGACATAGTAACTGGTACACGTATCGATGGACAATGGAGATTAGAACAGCAGCAATTAACACCACTTGAAGCATGTGAATCCCTGACAGATGATGGGAAAGAAATAAGAAAAGAATTCGCAGAATATTTTTCAAATGAAGGGTTTTTGGACTGGGCATCTAAATATTATTAAAAGACGTTAAAATAAAACTCACCTGCAACCCTCCATCGACAGTTAAACTTGGAATATTTTTGCCTTTAAGGAACATGAGTTTTTTAAATGCAAACCATTTACTTGACTCATTAGCTCCTGCACCAGATTTATTAGATTTACATTCTCAGTTAAATTGACCTACGAGTGATCGAATCTTTTTTTCAATTACTTTTTTATCCATATTAAATTCACTGGCAATTTCCATCCAAGCATCGTGTTTTTTATTTCGGTCTTTGTAGCTCTCTGACATCGTGTTCCATAGTACTTCTCTTGCTTGAAACATTTCAATCAGTTTGTAAACATCATCGTTATTCCAATTACCGGACATATTTTATTGCTTGGCGCACGCGCAACCACTAATACACACGCACAGCGATGCACGCTGACACAAAGGGACTGACAAGCGAGACACCACGCGCAGCGACCTGCGTACTCTAACCCCCACCGCACCGCACCGCCTATCCCGCCATCACCCTTATAAAATGTTTACAAACAAAAGATAACACATGTTTTATTTTGTTCTTTCTTCTTTCTTCTTTTCTTTTCTTTTGAAAAACGTTGCCCCACACTAGGAATATTCCTGTATCGTGGGTGCGTTCACAAACATGTAAATTCACATACACAAGACACCCAGACCCGGAACAACTATCTGCAGGTCATACAAATATTTGTTCCGTGCGGGGATCGAACCCGCGACACGCAGCGCAGCAGCCGAACGCTCAACCACTGCGCCAACCGTGCCGTCATTGTTATAATTTGTTTTGTTATAAAATGTTTACTAACATTACTAAACATTTTCTAACATGAAAATTTATTTGTGATTAAATGTTTGCTAACAAATGTTTACTAACGTTATTAAACATTTTCTAACGGCAATGTGGGAGCACCTTTAACGAGATAATGATCAAAATAGCTTAACAAAAACATATATAATGCCGGTGGCTCCGACTTTGTTGGGTGGGTTTACCTTAACGTTACGTGTTAAAGATCAAATTTGCGTGTCTGTGTTATTATTGTATTTTTGTTCATCGAGTGCTCGAGCACTTGTCTGATAAGCTCATATAAATTAAATAAACCTTAATGTTACATGCAAAGGGTCCAAAGTCGTTTGATTTTAGGGTGGGTCAGGTAATGCTGACAACAGTCTGTACAAACCGTTCTACTATAACACCAGAAAACACACTACAAACAATTAAATAAACGTCGTAGAGACATAATCTGTACCGTTCCAAGAACCTACAAATCCTTTACTAAAAGATTATTTTATTTCCTTGGTCCGTGTCTTTACAACAAAATAAGTAAAAACTGTCCAATATACGGCTTATCTTACTATAACTGCAAAAATACCATTCGTTCATACTTGCAAAACAAATCCTATGACGAAACAGAAAACTATCTAACCTAAGTGGTGATAAGTCCTCACATTTACTTCTATAACAACACTGTCCAAGCACATATACATCCACTGACTTGCACACACATACATACACCCACACTTTCTCTCTTTCTCTCACACACACACGTACCATCACACATACACACATACTCACAAATAGTTGATTGTAAATTATTTACTGTTTAGGTTAAGTTTGAACATTTTGTAAAAATTTAGCACTTACAACTTCAACAAGCACAATAAAAGCACAATGTACTGTGTTCAATATTTTAGTAACCATATTCAAAGGGGTTTGGGACTGTTACTCCTTACTACAGGTTATTTTATAACCTAGCTAGGGGGACAGTGCATCACCCACCTGATTGGAGACAATTGTACGAAACCACATCATTATAAATTGTTAAGTGAACTATTGTACTACAATCCCTGTTTATAAATAAATACATTTATTTATTATTATTAATATCCGAGTGTTCCTGCGAAGACGGATAGGGAGCCACTTGAGATCCTTGCGAAACTGAGAAACATGGTCGTATTTCCTCAGACCAAAAACAAACCGAATGCACAGGTTTTGCAAGCGCTCAAGCTTATTTAAGAGCTCCTCAGTGGCATCCAGATAGCAGGCATCAGCGTAAGCAATGATTCATTATACCAATATCGAGCCTGTTTTGATTTTTGAATGATTCCACATAATATATTTTATATCACAATATCCACTTGCAATCAATTTGCGAATAATTAAAACAGCCACCGAACTTCACTCGAAAAAATCCCGCCAAAGACTCCTCTTAGAGACTTGTCTGACCCAGGTCATAGAGCAGATCAAACATAATTTATAGAGAATATTTGAAACCATCTACAACAATCTCAACATAAGTGTCCAACAAATTTAATAAGTTTATCGACCGAACAACAAAAACAGTCAAAATTAGATTAACTTCGACTTATCCGTACATCAAAAACTTCAATAAAAGATAAGAGATCTGCTATTTTGACACAAATAAACAGGCCGTGAGTGGTAGTACTTCGCCACCCCACCGAGTGGTACCCACTGCCAATTAAGTGCCAAAGTGGCACTACAGTGATTGGCGATAAGTCACGCGCATTTTGTTTAGTTTATTCTTCCAGTGTTGGTATACAAAAGATATTTGTATGATAGAACAAGCCGTGTGTTCGATGAAAAACTAAACACCTACTTACTTATTTGAAAATTATTTTTACATATTATTAAAAAAAATCCTTGGGCGGATTTTTTTTAATAATATGTAAAAATAACTGAGTGCGAGTCGGACTCGCGCTCAGTTTCGTACAATTATGTATAAAAACGGCAAAAAAAATCACTTTTGTTGTCGCCCCCTTAAATATTTATTTTATTCTGTTTTTTAGTATTTGTTGTTACAGTGCCAACAGAAATAAATACATGTGTGAAATTTTCAACTGTCTAACTATAACGGTTCATGAGATACAGCCAACAAACATAAAAAAAGCCTGGTGACAGAGGGACAGACAGACAGACGGAGGGACAGCGGAGTCTTAGTCATAGGGTCCCGTTTACCCTTTGGTTACGGAACCCTAACAAAGACCCCTGCCGCGTCTGTCTGTTTGTCTGTTCGCAATAAACTCAAAACTAATGAATGGATTTTTATGCGGTTTTCACCAATAGACAGAGTGATTCACGAGAAAGGTTTAGGTGTATAATTTACCCGTGCGAAGCAGGGGCGGCACGCTAGTTTATTCTAAAATTCTTTCTTTTTTAACCGACTCCAAAAAAAGGAGAAAGGTGTGTTACCTCAGAACTTTTTTCTAGGTGACCGATTTTGTTGATACCTTTTTATTTTGAAAGCTGGTGCTTCTCATGTGGTTCCATTTAAATTAGGTGAAGCTCTGATGAAGAACTTCGGAGATACACAATGGAACTCTTCAATAAATGATAGCAAATCTTGAATTGCTATAATTTATTTTTAATTTTTTTGTGTGTTTTTTTATAAAAAAGTTGATTTTCTTACTTCTTCTTTTTTGTTGTTTTTTCATTCTTTATTTTTTTTTTATTGTTATTTTTTTCTTTTTTTTTTCTTGCGTTTTTTTCTTTTTTTTTTGTTACAGCCGGACGTCCGTTGCTGTTATGATTTTGACCAATATGTATGAATATTCCCTCATAACATACGGCCACGGCTATCCTCTATCACCATGTCTTAGAATATTTACTTAAATTGTTTCATAATTTTCAGAGCGCGATTTCGTTTGTTTCGCGATATTTTTTTTATGACGGGTTTGACAATACGTTAGCAAATTTTGTTCTAGTGGTTCAGAAATTGTGTGTGACAGACCATGGCCGCCGAGTTAAAAATGCACCGTTCTAAAGATATTTCATGAATACAGAAACTCCTTATTATTATTATTTCGTTTATTATTATTTTTAACATATTAAATACATTTTTAAATATTTCTTAAAAAAGAATATATAAAAAACATTTAAAAATATAAAAAATAGTAGCCCACCGGTATCGGGAACAGGGTCCAAGCTACCGGCGGTCAGGGCTCATTATTATTATTATTGTTATTGATCCAGTACTTTCCTTCCCCTTAAACATACCACCTTCATTGTACTATCATTAACTATTCTGCTCACGTCGTTTACAAAGTGTTTTGATAAAGATAATTTTAGTCGCGTGCATCCAATAAACGCATCACTTTCGCTCACAAAATATATTTTGACAGTTCTAATTTAATTTCCCGCGCAATTTGACAAGGGGATACCCTATCCCATAGTTACATCGGCCATTTTTATTTGACCCATCATGGCGGCGCTCCATTCATAGACAACTGTCAAACTTGATACATTTGATTTTTATTCACAGATTAAATTATGTTGGTCGGATTTAATATAGTAAATTAAGCTTTCATTTTCTTTGTAGTTATTTGAAAAGGTAATTTGGTTAAGTTTTACTATGGAGCTGATTATTTCTGTGATGGTTTTGATTGGGGTAAGAAATTGAGAATGTCAGGTTAAATTGTAGGGAGCTTTGACGTTGTTTAAATGAAAATGATTTTGTTAGTAGAAATTAGAAAACATTGTGTTTGATTACCGCCAATGTTGACTATGGGGACCTCGGATCAATCTCCAGGTAGTGCTCGTTTGTGGGTTTTTTTTATTTGGGACAAGCCCGCCACATTTTTCCCCAACCACAATGGCGACCACCAGAAAAAAAAACGCCGAGGCAATGAAGCTCGACGAGTCCCAGAGAAACGATTAAACTATCTTGGCAACAAAATTAATCAGAAAAGACAGCGGAGGAGTAAGAAAAACATAATTTCCACTTCCCTCCTAATCAAGTAGCAGACAGAACAAAGCTAGGCCATTAGGCACAAAGGGGGTATTTAAAACTGGGATAAGCTGAGTTGCCAAACACCACTGGTTAAAAATACTAATATTAATGGGTCCTAAAATTGTGAGCTGTTACAATTGATCCCAATAATACGAGTAAATATGGCATAAAAAAAATTGAATATTTTAAAAAAACCCGACTGTAAAAAGCAACTAAAAAGTGCCAAACAAGTCACTTTTCAAGCAGTCTGATGCAGTTGGTGGCAGTTATTTTAGTTCAATTATTGATTTCATGCCACCAATTGCATCAGACTGCTTGAAAAGTGACTTGTTTGGAACTTTTTAGTTGTTTTTAACAGTTGGTATTTTTGAAAATATTTTTTTTTTCTACATTATAATGAGTTATATTTTTGGAATCGCCTCGTCGAACCCTTTATTTTGATACCCCACTTAAAATAATTCGTCGACTTAATTTTTTTTCTTATCCACAATATATAGTATTTTGATTACTGTCATGTCTTTAGTAATAATATAATATAATAATAATAATAATAATATTCCACAACTATCACACAACGCCATCTAGTCCCAAGCTAAGCAGAGCTTGTGTTATGGGTACTAGACAACTGATAAACATACTTATATATTTCTAAATACATACATATTATAGAAAAATTACACCCAGACACAGAACAAATGATCGTGCTCATTACACAAACATTTGTCCTGGGTGGGAATCGAACCCACGACCTCCGGCATAGCAGTCAGGGTCACTAACCACTAGACCAACAGGCCAGTCTTTAGTAGCAGTCGCAAGGTTAAGACGAATCAATTGACGTAAGAATTCTCAAAATTGGCCCACGCGTTTGGTCTCTATAGTGCCACAAAGGAACAAACATACATACATACATACATATGCTGATAAACACATTACCCTCCCTTGCGTCGCGCAGTCGGGTTAAAAACGCTTGAATGCACGGAAATTCGTTCCAGTTTCCATAAAGTCCGTGTAATAGACAACTCCAGACGTAGGCTGAATACTATCCAACATAATATTGCGTTCAGTTTGCCAAGAGTACACTCCCATAGAATATGATGTGCGGATTGTTCGTACTCGCAATCAGGTGTAGAACATTGACATAAAGGCGAGGCAACATGAAGGAAAATAATTTACCCTTTAAGGCGCAGTTAAACAACTTTTAATGGTTTTTAATTGAACATCACGTCTAAACAACTTGTCTTATTTCTTTGACAAAAATATATATTACTCTAGACAATTTCTTTCGTAATTTGATCTCAGATTATTTGAAATTATATTTTTATAAAATAGTGTAATTAATTTGTAAAGTTATGTCTAACTCGGATAAAAAATTGAGAATCACGCTAAAACTATAAAGCGTATTTTTATGAAACCTTCATAGTTTTAAAGATCATTTGATTATTTACAATTTAGTCTCAGTGTTTTAGTTTAATACTTGTTGTTTTATGTGTAATACATTAATAATGCGTCTAATTTCGGACAGCGGTCCTTGATGGGCGAGTCCTATTACTGGGTGGACATACGACGCGTTGCGTGAGCTCAGCGCAGAACACGCAAGCTAACCACTCAAGGTCGTTGGCAGCTAATAGCGCCTTAAGTTGCCATGACCAGTGAGAAATTTGGCAACACAGTGATCCACCTCCAGCCATGTCCTAGCCAGCCACTCGCGAACCGATGCGAAGAACTGGTGGAGGTGTTGGCCTTTGACGGAACTTTCCCACCTACATTGTCATTCGGATAAAAGGTGCTCCCAAACGTCAGTTTGAGGTTCGTTTGCAGGGTTGTTTGAAAGAGTCACCTTGCCCTGGCACAGGAAACTGAAGGAACACGAGTGGGTTTTAGTCAGTAAGACTGACAAGCCCTCCCGCACCACCCAGAGCGGGAGAATTTATTTGATGTTTTCACTCCAAAAAAAAAAATTGAAAATGTAAAAAAACCAGACGGATAAAAAACAACCAGGTAAAAAGTTACAAGCAAGTCACTTTTCAAGCAGTCTGATGATGTTGGTGGAATTTATTTTAGTTCAATCACATATTTAATGCACCCAACTGCATCAGACTGCTTGAAAAGTAGTTTGGTACTTTTTAGTTGTCAGTCGGGTTTTTGATATTTTTTTTTTTTTATTTCCTAAATTTTAGTGAGTTATATTTTCGGAATCGTCTCCTCGAGCTTTTTATTTTGATACCACACATGCCTATGTCACTTCGGCGGTCAAGACCAATCTAACAGTAAAATCCATCAAGCTACAGAGCGTGCCAAAGAAATAGACATACGAACATACACACATACCTATATACATACATATATACATATACTCTCGAAAAACATTACGCTCCTTCTGGACAGTCGGGTAAAAAAGGTGTCGCTCGTGCATAATACCTATATTTCTATTTGTTCGTGTCCGTATCTAAAAAGCATATTGCAAGATTAAAGACTACGTTGAAGACAAGCTTGTTTGACAATACTTAACTCCTTGAAGCACGTGTGGCTTCCCTGGTAGCTCATTAACTGCATCATCGTGTAAACGTCTATTAACTGCTCCATATTTGCTTTATGTTTGTCGAATTGAATTATTTTTTTTATTAGATCCTGTTACATAGGACTTATCACTTAAAAAATAACTGGCGAAATGTTGTGAATGTCCTATGGGTACCCAACTAGCACACAAATGCTAACAAGCTGCAAAGTAGCCGGATAAAGGATTTTCATAACGGCCTCGGCTCCATTAGTAAGAAATATAGTGGTTTTATAAGCGGCTACAGATCTCTTGTAGCGCCAAATAGGCCCATATTATCCTGCTTATACCTCTACAATGGGTCTACAGTGGTCGTAAATGAAAGTTATAATGGCTCTACAGAGGTGGTTCAAAAGCGATGCTTAGCGCCATGAGATTTCGAAAAGCTTTGTAGCACCATTATACCATCTTCACCTGATTTCGGCGCTCATATATCGTTATATTAAATCTCAACGCTTTAAATTAGCCTTATGGTAGGTTTAATTAAAATGTGGTGTAAACAAAAAAAAAAAAGTAGGTATACATTATATCAAAATAAACTATGTTATGTCTAACATTGTTTTATTTCTTTGTGAACGTGAAATATTAGTACGAGTACCAGTTTGCTGTCAATTTATCGAAAACTGGAAAGCGGACACCCCTTGGTAATCCTTTTGAACAAAATAACTTTCACATTACTTTTATAAAATAAATTTTAAAAGAAGCGGCAGTTAGATACCATTCTATATTACAAGTACTTTATTCAACACAGTAAAAATCTAACTTCATTTAGGGTGATATTATCGCGGACAGCCGATTTACACCAAATGAAATAATTTTGCTTCTCCTAACTAGATCAAAGGCGGCGCTGTTTTCAATATAAAAACGGATTTTTTGTTAAATTCCTAGTTGCCATAACATGGAAACAGTTGAATAGCACCCCTATGCCGCGACAGTAAAACCAAGAAGTCTTCAACAGCAAACACTAGCCTTTGCTTTTTTTTTAAGGTTATTTCGCAATTTTCAATGATTATGCTCGTAACTTTTGACGTAATTAAAGTCACCGTTTCTTACCTGTGAACCTAATTAAACTATTTGTAACATTCAGTCTTATTTATGTTAAAATACATTTTCATAACCAACACATCAATATAAAAAAATGATGATATTATGATTATGGATGGTCAGTTTGGTTTTAGACCGAACTTATCAACAGATAGTGCAATTTTATGCCTTAAGGAGACTGTCCAATATTATACAGACAGAAAGACACCTGTAATGGCATGTTTCTTGGATTTATCGAGAGCTTTTGACCTGGTCAATTATGACCTGCTCTGGCATAAGCTCACTCACGATACTACTGTCCCGGCAGATGTGATATCACTGTTTAGATATTGGTACAGTAGTCAAAAAAATACAGTTAAGTGGGCAGGCTCATATTCTGATATGTATGGGCTGGATTGTGGGGTGAGGCAGGGGGGTCTGAGCTCCCCCCGTCTTTTTAACCTCTACATAAACAAACTGATAGGTGGACTCAGTAGCACTAAAATCGGCTGTCACGTGGACGGTGTTTGCGTTAACAACATCAGCTACGCTGATGACATGGTGCTGCTGAGTCCATCTATTGGTGCAATGAGAAGACTTCTTAAAATCTGTGAAAGTTATGCGGTGGCTCATGGGCTCAAATACAATACCGATAAGAGTGAATGGTTGGTTTTTAAAGCGAGTACGTTAACCTATAAACAGCTGCCTGTACTCTCACTCTCTGGGACTCCTTTAGGTCGGGTTTCGAAGTTTAAGTATTTGGGTCACTGGGTCACTGACGACTTAAAAGACAATGTAGACATAGATAGGGAGCGCAGGTCGCTGGCTGTCCGTTGCAACATGTTGGCCCGCAGGTTTGCACGCTGTACTGATTCTGTGAAAATAACGCTTTTTAAGGCCTTCTGCCAGTCGTTTTACACGTGCAGCCTGTGGACCAAGTATACCCGACGGGCATATAGTGACCTGCGCGTACAGTACAATAACGCATTCAGGGTGCTTTTGGGGTTGCCTTGGCGATGTAGCGCGTCAGGAATGTTCGCGGAAGCGTGCGTCGACGGGTTCGCCGCGATCATGCGGAAGCGATGCGCTTCCATGATGATGCGCTTGCGCTCCTCCTCCAATGGCATCCTGAATGTGTTTTCAGACCGGTGGGACTCTCCTCTCTTGAGAAGGTGGGTAAGAGTCCAAACACACTGATAAGTAAACTGGTGTTACTTACCATTGAACCAACAGGTCAGTGATACATTGGCCATTATTGTTAATTTAAATTTAATACTAACATTAGGTTAAGTCATACTGTTACTAACATTATATGGATTTCCTTATCTGAAATAAAATAATTGAATTGAATTATACATATATATTGACAGCAAACTGGTATTCGCACTAATATTTCACGTTCACAAAGAAATAAAACAATGTTAGACATAACATAGTTTATTTTGATATAATGTACGTATAAGTATACCACCACATTTTAATGAAACCTACCGTAATTTAAAGCGTTGACATTTAATATAACATGAGCGCTCAAATAAGGTGACGATGATTTTATAATGGTGCTACAAGAGCTTTTCGAAATCTCACAGCGCTAACCATCGCTTTTAAACCACCTCTGTAGAGCAATTATAACTTTCATTTACGACCACTGTTGACCCATTGTAGAGGTATAAGCAGGATAATGTGGGTCTGGTTGGCGCTAGAAGAGATCTGTAGCCGCTTATAAAACCACTATGTTTCTTACTATAGGGAGCCGAAGCTGTTATGAAAATCCTTTATCCGGCTACTGTGCAGCTTGTTATAGTGCTTGTGTGCTGGTTGGGTACCCATAGGACATTCACAACATTTCGCCAGTTAACTTTTAAGTGTTATGTCCCACTCCCATGTAACAGGATATAATAAAAAATAATTCAATTCGAAAAATATAATTAAAGCAAATATGGAGCAGTTAATAGACGTTTACACGATGACGCAATTAATGAGCTACCAGGGAAGCCACACGTGCAGAAGGAGTTATTGTCATTTCAAACAAGCTTGTCTTCAACGTAGTCTTTAATCTTGTAATAATTATGTTTTTTTGATACGGACACGAACAAATAGAAATATAGGTATTATGCACGAGCACCACCTTTTGTATGTTTGTATGTCTATTTTTTTGGAACGCGATGTAGCTTGATAGATTTTACTAATTGAGGTATTACGAGTATTAGATTAGTATATGTATATAGTAGTCGTATTTCCTAACTTTTAGACTTTCCCCGTGCTTTCGTTGTTTGTTATTATATGACAAAATGAAATAAAAATAGTCATAGTAGTCATACACAGTTTAATTATCTATATTCATTACATTTTACTTGGTGCGTAGTCAAAATACAAAATAATTAAGAGACGGATGTATAATAAATTCAATTTATTGCAATGACGATAGCACGATCAATGTCAGTCCATTTATCTTTCAGGAGCGCTTATCTCATCTTGCCGGTGTGCGGCTCCACAATTTTCACAGACCAGCTTGAACTCCTAGAACAAAATAATCATTTTTTAATTATATACATGGTTTTAAATTTGACTTTGTTTTGTGTTACGAAACTTTGGACTAAAGTTGGATATTCCATTTAAAACTAATCCTTAAGACACATTGTGTGGTTATGGCTCAAAATTACAATATCAGATTTCAAAAAAAAAGGGAACCAATTTAGGAACAATATAACTAGGAAGTTGGACGCTAGCGATCACACTACACTAAATTGGATTCCTAACTGCTATTATACCTTCCGATTTCCTAAATTGGGTCATTGAAATTGGATAGTGTAATTGAGCCTTTAGCGTGCGTGTTCTGTGCTAATCTCACGCAACGCGTCGTACCTACATCGTAACAAAAAATGTATGGCAATGACATTACCTGTGTAGATAAGTGTCACGTGACTTATCGCAGGTAATGTCATTGCCATACATTTTGTTCTAAGCGTTAGCGTAAACGATAATAGAAATGTAATATGGCTAGGGGGGCAGAGCCTTTAGACAAAATACTTTTCTGTTAACGTCAACGCTAACGCTTCGTGCAAAATGTATGGCAACGACATTACTGGGCGTGAGTCACGTGACAGTTCTCTGTCTAACGCTTCGTACAAAATGTCGTAGCCATACATTTTGCACGAAGCGTTAGCGTTAACGATAGCAGAAAAGTATTTTGTCTAACCCCCAGCCCCCTTAGCCAAATTACTTTTATAATAGCGCTAAACGTTTCGTGCAAAATGTATGGCAAGGACTTTACCTGCGGAGAGAACTGTCACGTGACTCACGCCCAATAATGTCGTTGCCATACATCGTGCACGAAGCGTTAGCGTTAACGTTAACAGAAAAGCATTTTGTCTAAAGGCTCTGGATTCGCTCATCAAGAAGCACTGTCCCAAATTAGACGCATTATTGACTTATTATACGTACATAAAACAACAGGTATTATACTGAAATATAATAAAAGATAAATAATTAAATTATCTCTTAAATGGTAAAGGGTTCATAAAACTACGCTTAATAGTTTTTGCGTGATTCTCAATTTTATTATCCGCGTAAGACGTAAACTTTACAAATTAATTACATGGGTTATAAAAATATAATTTCAAATATTCACATATCAAATTACGAAGAAAATTCTCTAGATTATCATATATTTCTTTTCAAAGAAATAAGACAAGTCGCACACTCAAAATGTTTCGTATCCCAACTTCCAAAGTAGTAAGCAAAAGTGTCAAAAACGGCCGTTTTTGGTACTTTTGCTTACTACTTTGGATACGAAACATTATGAGTCCTGTTTTAAAACGTAAAAATACTTTATCCTGTTTGTAACAAACGTGACGTTGGATTCTTTAATATTTATTTTCTATGCTATGCTACGATTTTTTATTCAATGAAGGCGCCACTTGGCCGGTAGTAGGGCCTTAAATGTGTCACGTTTCAAATGTGGCGCCACAATTATCAAGATACAAGTAACACTTTTTAGTTGTTATACCCCAGAACTAAAAACCCCACAATAACATGGACGTGGAATTTAAACATACTCGTACTTGGAGAAAACCAAAACGTCATCGTATGTAAGTATACGTAGGTATATTTCGGTTTTTCAAAAACCGCTGAAGCAATTTCAATAAAATTTATACCACCTCAGGAGTATATATTCTCTACGATATAAAAAGAATTTTGAAAATCGGTCCACAACTGACAGAGAAATCGGTGGACATACATAAAAAAAACATACATACAATCGAATATAGAACCTCCTCCTTTTTCGAAGTCGTTTAAAAATAGGTAAAAAAACTCGTCGTTTAAAACTCGGGCTTAGAGATAAACTACTACGATAACATGGCGCGCCCCTACTACTATTGTTTCAATGTGTGTGCTTACATCCTAACGAGAGTATAAAGTTGTTAAGTAAGAGTATAATGTTGTAGGTGCAGTTGTTTGTATATACCTAGTTTTTAGTATTCGTCTCCAGTAGCAGGCCGGCCAGATTTGTTGGTCAACAAATCGTAACTAGCCGACCGCGCCAGACAACGCACGTGTCATTTTCATAGAGTACGTCAGGGCAGCGCCATACTAATAATAATGAGCGATTAATGACCCAGTAATACGACTTTTAATGGTTTTTTAATTGAACATCACGTCTAAACGACTAGTTTTATTTCTTTGAAAAAAATATATGTTACTGTGGACTATTTTCATCGTAATTTGATCAGAGAATATTTGAAATTATACTTTTATAACTTTGTGTAATTAATTTGTAAAGTTATGTCTAACGCGGATAAAAAATTGAGAATCACGCAAAAACTATAAAGCGTATTTTTATGAAACCTTCGACATTTTAAAGGTCATTTAATTATTTATAATTTAGTCTCAGTGTTTTAGTTTAATATTTGTTGTTTTATGTGTAATAAATTAATAATGCGTCTAATTTCGGACAGCGCTCCTTGATGGGCGAGTCCTATTACTGGGTGGACATACGACGCGTTACACGCAAGCTAACCACTCAAGGTCGTTAGCAGCTAATAGCGCCTTAATGACGCCACTAGTCGAGCAACGAATCCATGGAGATACTTGTACGCACATATTGTGAGTCTCGGTGGCGCTTTGTAAATAGGTACTTTGTAAATAGGTACTTTCACAAATATTTTCAAACGTTTTGAATATTGGGGAGGCGCGCCGTGTTATCGTAGTTTAACTTTACCTCGAGCGTGAGTTTTTAACGTTTTCAAATGAAACTGTATAAGCTCCGTCTGGTGACTATAACGGGAACCTCTTTTTAGGGTTTACCAAGGACAAGAAACCCTATAGTTTCGGTCTGGTCCGTCTGTCCGTTCGAGGACACTGTTAGTAAGTACAGAAAGCTGCAATTTTGCAAGGGTATACATATTAATCACGCAAAGAAAACGATATAATAACGTTCATTTCGACCAACAAGAGCCATATTATTGTGTGGTGTATCGTTGGAAAGGGCTTTCAAAATCATTAAGGGGTTAGACAGACTGTTTTTTTTATTCGATTGAGCTCTAAATAAATTCGTGATGTTAGTCTAAATAATGAACTTTATAGGAAAACTATCATGGCTAAGTTAGCACTGTTAGTTTAAGAGTATCTAATAATCGCACCACTTATAAAATGTTCTACTTGTTAAATTTTGTAGATACCTACAAAAAAATACGATTTGACATAAGCGAACGTTTACGTAAACGCGTTCGGGTGCGTTAAGGCGTATATAGCCGCCAAGTGGCGCCCTCATTGAATAAAAAATCGTAGCAAAGCGTAGAAAATAAAGATTAATCCTATGTTGCGTTTGTTACAAAGAGGATAAGGTATTTGTACGTTGTGGAAGCATGACTCAAAGTGTTTCATATCCAAAGTAGTAAGCAAATGTACCAAAAACGGCCGTTTTTGACACTTTTGCTTACTACTTTGGATACAAAACACTTTGAGTTCTGTTTTAACAACTTAAAAATACCTTATCTTATGTGTAACAAACGCAACATAGGATTCTTTAATCTTTATTTTCTATGCTAAGATACGAATTTTTACACAATGAGGGCGCCACTTATGGGGAGGTAGGCCCTTAAAAGCTCACACAAGTCCTCAGACGTTGAAGTCAAACACATAGAATTGCGCTTATATTTAAGTACATGGGAATGAAGTGGTATCCATCGTCAAAATATTCAAAACTAGGTATAAAAAGAAAAATCTTACCAATTTCAAAATCTGTCGCATTTTATTCATTATTTTCTGAACTAAATTCGGATCAATCTTCGATTGGCCGCTGTTTTGGAAAGCCTCGTGTTCTGCCATCTCTTGCATCTCGACCAATGTATACGTTTGAGGCTGGCTGGATATTGAATCCATAGGGTACATGTCGAGATCCATCCACTTCAACTCAGACTCTGGTAACTTCACCATCGTTAATACTCGATAATACGCTTGTATGTGCTTACTCACAGCAAATGAATTTAGTAATGACTACACCAGGTAGTCATTACTAAATTGCTTGAACTGGTGGGGGTGTCAACGGACCTTCGCACAAATGCATTCGGTCCATTGTCTATTATTCTTTCTTTACAATCAACTAACTCAGGGCAAAAAAAAGGGTACCCATTGTAATCTCATCCTTTTTAACCGACTTTCGAAAAAAGGAGGAGGTTCTATGTTCGACTGTATTTATGATTTTTAATTATTTATTTTTTTTATGTACCTATGTCCGCCAATTTCTCCGTCCGTTGAGGACCGATTTTCAAAATTCTTTTTTTATCCGAAAGAATATACTCCCGAGGAAAAATACGTATACTCGTACCTCGATGACGTTTATGTTTTCTCCAACTACGAGTATGTTTAAATTCCACGTTCCATGTTATTGGGGTTTTTAGTTCTGGGGTTTAACAATTAAAAAGTTAAAAATAAAAAATAAATTACAGAAAAAAAACAACCGACTTCCAAAAAAGGTACACTAAGGGCTAGTTTCACCATACCATGTTAGTTAGTTTAATCTTCTGTTAAAATGTTAACGTGACAAAGAGTAGCGAGCGTTTCACCGTGCGCTAATCCATGATTAAATGCCTTAAGGCCCTACTCACGGTCCAGCGGCGCCCTCATTGAATAAAAAATCGTAGCATAGCACAGAAAAGAAATATTAAAAAATCCAACTTCACGTATGTTACAAAGAGTATAAAGAATTTTTACGTTGTTAAAACAGGTCTCAAAATGTTTCGTATCCAAAGTAGTAGGCAAAAGTACCAAAAACGGCCGTTTCAGACCCTTTGACCATGGGCCGTAAACGGCCGACTTTAGGGTTTTTTCATGCTCGACTCATTTAAACCTTAATACTTTTTCTTTTTAATAGAAAAGTCATCTTTATGCCCCTTCACATAAAAAAGGTTTATCAACCTGCCTAAAACCGCATCACAAGCTGTCCTTCATTGCAAATTGATGGAGCCAGAGCGATCCAAAGTTAGAAAATCCGTAAGGGGGCCGACATTTAGCGTATTTACCCTACTTAAAAAAAGGAAACCCTGAGCTGTAAGTAGGTACCAGCTGCCCATAAGTGAATTATTATTAGTAGATAAAAGACAAATATTCCAATAGTTAATTTCAGATGTGACTCAAGATGGTTGGACAAATCTTCAAAATAGCTCGCATTTAAGTAGGTCAATAGGAATTTGTGACGCTACAGGGTCCTAAATAATCGATCGAAAACGTGTCCAGCAATCTTGAAAATCCACTTTTTGCTGGTCTCTCAATCTAGGTAACGGAAGTGATTTTGACGACTTTTTGAATATCAACGGGCATCACATAAACTTGTGACGATGCCTGTCACAATTTTATGTGACGCCCGTTGATATATATCGTAGCTAAAAGTTTTGTGATACATACAGCGGTTTAGTAGAAAAATGCAAAAATCTAAGTCGAGCCACCTTGAATTTACGTAAAAAACTTTTGGCTGGCGTTTTCGAGTATGGTTCCTTTACTAACATTTAGTGACGCAATTTGTGACAGTAATAACGTTTGATTTATGGCGTCACATGTAAGGGTTTTCGAAAAATCAATAAAAACTTAATGTCCAGCCAACCTGAGTTCAAGATAGCTGGACACCTGTATCGCCGCTGCCTGATGATCTACGGCCTTCGAAATGTGTTCAAGATTTTGTGACGGGGACGATAATGATAACCTGAATTTGTGACGAAGAAACTTTGAGTAGTTTCAAAGATATTGATCATTTAAATTTCCCCATACAAACACTGCAGTAGGGTTACCAATATTGTAGGTTTTATGTAGGACTAAGTATATTTTAAGGTGTTTTCTTTAATGGACGAAAAGTCGTGTATAGGTGATACTAATACGAGCAACTGTAGGTATTTAAATCGATAGAAGTCAAAAATGTAGAAGTGAGGAAGAGAGGGGGTCATCTAGTGTTGATTTAATGTTATTGATTATTTACGTGCAGATACCTACTATTTTTAGTAGGTAGGTATTGGTGTTTTTCATGGTAAGTACATAGGTAGATATTGCGTCAGGATAACTAATGCTCGAAGGTGAAATAATAAAAAAATAAATGATAAAATAATGTTTGCTGTAAATAAAATCACTTTATTTATTTGTACTTATACAGCGTTTCAAATGACGAAAATGACGACGATCAACTCCATTTGCGCTTCAGTAACACCTGCCTTGTACCACAACGTTGTTTTTACCGTCGCCCTAAGTGTTTGAAGTGCAAATGAAGTCGGTGGTCGTCATTTTAATCACATATATATATATATAGCTGAATAAACTAAAATATTCTTCAATACCTATTTCTAAAAGATAATTATTACACAAAATCAATCACAGCATCAGTCTTCATTTTTTTATTAAGTATTTGGCAAAGTATTCTTTTGTTAATTTATATGACAAGATACAATACACACACAACAACAACAATACATACATTTGGTTATAGTACGTACTACCTAGTTAGCTAGGTGAGTTATATTAAACAAAATATTATTTCTAAATAATAATAATAATATTCCACAATTATCACACAACGCCATCTAGTAAATAAATAGATTAATTAATAATTAATTAATCTATTTATTATTATAAATAATAAATAGATTCTCATTATTAACAACATACAATAGAAAAACACTTCCACGATTTTAAAAAATGAGGAACATATTCCAGCGTAACATAAACCTACAACGTGTTATTTAAAAAACGTAAAACCTCTCGGTTGCTGGCTCAAACAATAAATAATAAATAAAGAATTGTTTATTGAGTCTCTTTAAACTTACATAACAAATTTGAATGAAACAGCCCCAGTAAGTCGATAATAACACTTGTGTCGGGGTTGTCTCGCTCCTCCCCTGAATTTTTAGACAATATTGAGACTATGAAAAATAAAATCAAAATTAAAATAAATTAAACAATATAAAATTAAAATCAATATTAAAATTATCAAAATTAAATGAAATTTAAGTTAAATTTAAGTTAAATTCAATACAATAAAAATTAAATTAAGAAACAAATTCAAGTCAAAATTAAATCAAATTTCAAATTTAAAATCAAAATCAGAATTACAATCAAAATCGAAATTAAAATCAGAATTATTATCAAAATCAGAATCAAAGTTAAAATCAAAATAAAAATCAAAATAAAAATCAAGAATAAAATTAAAAACATAATCAAAAATAAAATCAAAAACAAAATCAAAAATAAAATCAAAAACAAAATCAAAATTCAAGTCAAAGTTTCAAAAATAAGAACATGCTTTATCGCCAATCAAAATTAAGATTTCAAAATTAAGATTTATAAAGTATTTAGTAGGTATGTGACAATGTGTGTGCGTGTTTGGGTGTAACTATGTGTGTGGTAGTGTGTGTGTGGATGTGTTTGTGTGTGTGTGTTTGTATTACAGATAGTGCTATAATTATGTTATAATAAATAAGAGAAAAATTCAAGCAAGTCTATCTAATACGAGTATCTGCTCTGTTTCATCGTATGTGAGGGATTTTAACCACTCTGTTATTGTTAATTTGCATTTCTGCGAGACCTCGAGGTGAAAATGTAGTTTTTCGTTAACTTTGTTAAATATTAAGGCCGACAGGCATACATACTGACGCCTTGCAAAAGCCGTATGTACCCCTGAGGAGTAAACCACAATGTCTTTCCGCCTTTTAGATTGTCTTTTCAGGTTAAGTGGAATATGCTTATGTAGATAGAGTATAAGGTTTAAAAGGTATAGCTTTCTAACTGATAATAGACCAGTGATTTTATATAAATCAGTTGTGGGAAATCAGAACGGCTTGAAATACATAACCTTTAAAAGTGACCTTTGGGCTCTTTCTAGCTCTATAAATTTGACCTTGGTGAGTTTTTTTCAAGTCCAAAAACACCGTGACGCATCTATATCCCCTGTCTACCTTATCTGTAATTTCAGACGTTAGAGCTACAATTGCGTCCTGAGTTGATCGACACTGTCTAAAACCATACTGGGAATCTGAAAGAAGGTTATATTTGTTCAAATAATTGACAAACCTTTTATTTAAAAATATTTCTATTATTTTTGAAATTGAGGTTAAGACGGAGATTGGTCGATAATTATTGACATCGCTCTTGTCCCCACCCTTGTGCACAGGTGTGATAATAGATCGTTTCAGCGCATTACAAAATAGACCCGTTTCAAAACACAGATTGGTTAACTTGCAAATGAGAGGAACCACAAGGTCTCGAGCCAGCTTAAGGAAACTCACGGATATGCCATCCCACCCCGTAGCACTTGCCGAGTCAAGTGCCATGAGTGTACTATTCACTTCTGTCTGCCGGATCTGTATCCAGTAGCACAAATGAGTTGGTTTGAGATGTTATAATTGAGGGGACAAAAGCAGGTCCATATTCTTGCCCAGTTAGGGTCACGATTTCATCCGCCAATGTTTTCGTAATAGATACGAAGAATTGATTTACGCGGTTTAACGAGTTAAGTGGATGTGGTGTAATTTGAAGTAAATGAGTGCTAGATGTTTTGGGTTTTTTATAATGGGTTATGTCATTAATTCTTTGCCAAAGTGGCTTGGGATTTTTCACGAAAGATAAAATTTGGTTCTTATGAAATTGTCTTTTGAGTTTCTTGATAAGATTAGAGCAAAATGTGCGGTAACGCCTATATGTAACGCTCAGAATAACATTAAAAGGGTCTCTCTTCGACTGTAACTGTAATTTATTTCTAAATCTAACACATCTTAGGACTCCCGTAGATATCCATGGCTTTAGGGTACGTTTAGAGCTAGAAACTGAGATAACCTTGGTGTTTCGGAGGGAGGAGAGATGATTTAATCACATCTGTCATCGCGTCTGCTAAAATGTTTGGGTCTCTATATGCATTAAGATAAGAAGTTTCCACATTTAGAAGGTGTTCATAGGCATTCTCAAGGTTGGTCACTGTTTTAGTCTTGACATAAGCCTTGGTCTTGTACGTGTGGGATATGTTTAGGAGTACCATTGCATGATCAGTTACAGACGTGTTTAAAACTACCACGAAAGCCGAATTTCTAGATTTATTTAGTTTTAGAAGCATGTGATCCAAGCAGCTGTCATCCCTGGTAGGGAGGCAATGTCCCGGGAGGAAGCCATGCATGGCCGCCATGTTTAAGTAGTTAAGTCTATTAAACACAACACACACACAACAATGTAATGTTATTTTAAGAAATTTGCTGAAATATCATTCAATCAAATCATCAATTGAGTTTTCATACAAACTAATCCGCTGGCCGAGTCAATTTGTATGAAAATTTCTTTTATGACTTGACAACGTCTAATAAATCGATGAACGCCATGCACGAAAAAGGATGACTCATTGTCCCGTTACGCTCATTGTACGCTTGCGCCGCATCTATTCTCTTCCACTCGATTGGCCTATGCGTCCGAGGAGTTATTTATTCATAAAAGTATGCAATCATTTCATCTAAGTTTTGTTATGACGTTGTCACGTTAAACTGTCGTCCGTAAACCAACTTTACAGACAACCAATTTTTTTTTAGATTTTATTCCAGGCATTTTACGTTTTCTATTTAACTAACATTCTGATTATTGATTACACTTCGAAAAGTACATACAATGCTAACTGTCGAGTTTACTTCTCATTTTCAGTTACCTAAGATAATGAACTAAAGGCGAAATACAAGTGGGCTCTCTTTTGCAGCGCTGGTAGTCAATTATGATTTTGAAATAACACATACTTACGCTTTTTACTGCGGGAAAACCTTTTATTCCTTCAAATACAAAGCGTAGCTGCTACCGACCGATTAGTCGATTAAACAGAAATCCTTATTTATGTAAAAATTATGGTCACCTCACAATATTAATGGATATTTGTATGGGAAAATTTAAATGATCAATATCTTTGAAACTACTCAAAGTTTCTCCATCACAAAGTCAGGTTATCATTATCGTCCCCGTCACAAAATCTTGAACACATTTTGAAGGCCGTAGATCATCAGGCAGCGGAGATACAGGTGTCCAGCCATCTTGAACTCAGGTTGGCTGGACATTAAGTTTTTATTGATTTCTCGAAAACCCTTACATGTGACGCCATCAATCAAACGTTATTACTGCCACAAAGTGCGTCACTAAATGTTAGTAAAGAAACCATATTCGAAAACGCTCCCGTTACTGAGATTCGGAAGTGCCAGCAAAAAGTTTTTTACGTAAATTCAAGATGGCTGGACTCAGATTTTTGCATTTTTCTACTAAACCGCTGTATGTACCTATCGCAAAACCTTTAGCTCGATGCCTGTCACAAATTTATGTGACGCCCGTTGATATGCAAAAAGTCGTCAAAATCACTTCCGTTGCCGAGATTGAGAGACCAGCGAAGTGTTTTTTCAAGATGGCTAGACACGTTTTCGATCGATTATCTAAGATTCTGTAGCGTCACAAATTCTGAAATAAGGGTGTTTAGCCGTCACATAAAGTTATATATGACCCCCCTATTGACCTACTTAAATGCGAGCTATTTTGAAGATTTGTCCAGTCATCTTGACTCACATATTTCAGCGTTCTGAGCTAAGAATAATAAAAATAAATAAATTATGTAGTGGTAAAAAAACTTTCAACTTTTTAGTTCATAGTCCCTGATAAAAATATGTTTTTAAAAACAGTTTTTTACCTACTATTAATTTATTTTTAACTGTTTATTAGGTAAGTATTATATAGTAGGCGTGATGTTTTAAAATATTCTACGGATATTGTGACGTGATGTAAAGTGCTCCTCAAGACGAATCAATCGAGCACAAATTCAATGGGTTTATCTGGTTTAGTTCAGAAGTTTCTATAGCCATCTTCCGTCTCCATCATCAAACCAGCTTCATAGTACCATATCATTGTATTTTCATCGAAGATACATTTAGTAGGTACACCAAATTTGAGTCCAATCGAACATCGGGAAGTGGGTCTAATTTAGCTTGCACGAAAAAACATAGTTACAAGTACATTGCAAGTTAAATAAAAGCTTGTAAAAACAAGGCTTTTGAATAAACATTTCTTTAGTTATGTTCTTACTTCATAGATATTGATATACCTATTCATCTTTAAACAAAAAAATTGAAAATATCAAAAAACCCGATTGATAAAAAACAACTAGAAAGTTCCAAACAAGTCAACTTTTCAAGCAGTCCGATGATGTTGGTGGAATTTATTTTAGTTCAATCACAGATTTTATGCCACCACCTGCATCACCAGACTGTTTGAAAAGTGACTTATTTGGAACTTTTTAGTTGTTTTTTATCCGCCGGGTTTTTTTGATATTTTTTTTTATTTCCCAAATTTTAGTGAGTGAAATTTTTGGAATCGCCTCCTTGAGCTCTTTATTTTGATACCCCACATGACCAGGTCACAAAAAACTACGACTACACTATTACCAAAGACTACAATAACATACACCCACGATGCGCCCTCTTGAAAAGTCACTGGGCAACAAAACGCGCCCATTCTTGAAATAGATTTCGTACAGATTGCTGTAATAAGTGCTCTTGAAATAAGAAGAAGAAAAATGAAACGAAAAAAAAACGCTACTGGGTGCATCCCATATACCTACCTACACTAAAAGATTGTTTCAAGGAAAATTTTACACTCTATATTCTAAACTACGTCATTATCCTTCAAAATTCAGTCACCTAGGAACTATTTGTTACCGTATTGTCACGTCACCATGATCAGCGCACTGCCATGTATCTTCATAGCACTCGACTGGGTAACAAAAAGTCACGGTAAGTCGGTGACAAAAATCACCTAGCCTTAAAACCAGTAGGTATATAGTGGTCCTCTTCCAATACAAAACGATAAACATAAAAATTTAATATTCTTTTGAGTTTATTACTGACTAGCTGTGCCCGCGACTTCGTTCGCGTGGTTGTCGAGAACAAAACAACGTCGTTTAGATAAGAGTATATCACCTTTTTGATGATTTAGATAAGAGTCCTGACTTTGGTATAGTTGATTACGTTAATGCTTCTCTATATACTATGTTAGCGGTGGAATTACCCGGAGCATATACAAAAAGGTTGTTTGGGTTGCTAACACGTGATAGAGAAACATAGAGTTGGCCGTGTGAAAAACAATCAAAAGTAAGGTCTACACCCGCAACGGATAACGTCTGGCCTTGGGCTTTATTAATAGTCATAGCGTAACAGAGGCTTACAGGAAATTGCACACGTTTGAAAGTAAACGGAAAATTATTGGGGATAATGGGTATCCTGGGAATGAAAACAACATCACCGGAGCCGCAACCTGTTAAGATTTCGGCTTCGATGACATTTCGTTGGAGATTTGTTACTCTCAACCGAGTTCCATTGCATAGTTTTGGTGGGCTTAAATTTCTGAGTAGAATGATTGGTACTCCAACTTTTAAATAAATTTTGTGTGCTGGAAGACCTGGTGTATTTAGAGAGTCTAAAAACTCTACTGGATAGTGGGTGGCATCTCCTTCTTCTAAAACCGTGTTAATAGATAAATATTCCCTACTTTCTCCAGAAACATGTACCAATATTTGAGAATTTATTGCTGCTGCTTGGTCGTTGCGAGGTGCCAAAATAGCTCGTTGGCATAGCCAAGCAGCGTCATGGTTCGAGATCTCTGATGGATCTCCGTATACAGAGGAAATGAGTTCCTGCTGTGAGGCAACAGAAGAACACAGGCTTTCGACTAAAGTTACTTTACCTCCTTCTTGAGTCGGGTATGTGCCGTTACCAATTTGAAGTAGTAAATTTGAGAAAACCTGCGCGTTTGCGTCACCTCCCAAATATGCTCGCATATTAAAGCTCAAATTAGTTAATATGACACTACGCCATAAAATAGAGCTCTTTAAACAGGCACCTATTTCATCGGCCCTCGTTCCTCTGGGTATTATAGGGAGTGTCTGCCTGAAGTCTCCACAGAATAGCACCGTTAAGCCTCCCATCGGTCGGTCATTTTGTCTTATATCTCGCAACGTTCTATCTACAGCTTCCACAGCTTTACGATTTGCCATCGTACACTCGTCCCAAACGATAAGGGCGCAATCGCGTAAAACCCTTGCTTTATCACTATTGCGAGACACGTTGCAAACAGGGTTTTCTGTGCGGTCCAAGTCGATTGGTATTTTAAATGTTGTATGTGCAGTTTTTCCTCCTGGTAATAAAGTGGCAGCTATTCCTGAGGAAGCGACGGCAAGGGCAATTTTGTTTTGGCTCCTTATTTGAGCCAAGATAACTTTAGTGAGGAAAGTTTTACCTGTTCCACCAGGTGCATCTAAAAACAGCATTTCTCCTAATGAATGTTCTACACTACAGCATACTCTATCAAAGATTTGACGTTGTTCTGTCGTCAAATTTGAACAGCCATTTCGCAATATTTCTGCTAACTCTTCGGGGTTGTAATTTATTTCAGATGTATACTCCCTATTAATTCGTTCCCCACCAACTGTCGGTGTCGGCAAGCCGTATTGACTGAGGGGGTTCCCTCCTATACTTGTAACTATATCTTGTATAGCCAGCAAAGCCCTATTATGGCAGCTTTCACGTACTTGGTCAGAAGTTTCACTATTTATATTTTGCTGTCTCAAAAAATCTTCGGCAAACGCGTCTTTATATTTTTGCCACAACTGCCCAGCGTCCGATAGGCCACAAAATGTCAACAAAATGGCAAATAAATGGCGCAAACGATGTGGACTATCACTGACGCATGCTTCGGCTAAAGCATCATCCCAATGCTGATCGCCATCTAATAAATGCCGTGCGCGGCAAGCAGCTTGAAATGTGGGATATTCTATATCGTCCACTTTGCGGAGCTCAGCAAAAGAAGTAGGTCCTCGCACTGTGTGAAGAAGAAGGCGTAAATAATAACACTCTGCATTATTTGGGTGCACCGTGTATACTCTTCCAATCACGTGTTCTTTAAAAATGCCGGACTCGCCTTCTACAGCAGTTCCACGTCTCCTGCGATTAAAAACACCTTGCTGCTTGTTATAAGTATAATAATGTGGCACTTCATTGTACAACAGAGACTTAGCGAAATTGTCTCTTTCGCAAAGGCGAAAGAATGCGAGCAAGGTGGTTTGTCTTGGGTTGTTCATTCTTTCTGCCACATTTTCTGGCTGAAAGTAAACTCGCTGCCCGCCTTCCAGGTGCACGTCAAGATGGATGACTGGCGGATACCTTTCATGAATAGGGAAACTCAAAATGCGCCAAACTGCCTCCGAAGAGCTTATGTATCGGCCAGATTGATACCTTGTCACTTCATCAAATTGGTTGTTATTTCTTAGTGCTATCATGGCTTGATCACTACCTTTATTAACATATTTACATATATATTTTATAGATTCGACGCTATTACAAATTTCAACATTAATGTGTGCTTGAAAAGCGTTTGACAAAACTGGAGAATACGGTACCACCCAACTATTATTTAGAATTATTTCTTGTCCACGGAATCTGACAGTAGCTGTGAAACCACCTTGTGACGGTGATCTTCGCCGGTATTGCGGATACCCATTTTCCCCAGCCATAGTTAGTTCTTTCAGTGCTCTGGGGTATTTTTTTGAGCATTGACCATCTTTCATGCACGGTGATTCCCTGTTTAAGAGGCCACATGGCCCGTGAACCATATGTGTTTTTACTATGTCATGCAAAATCGGATCTGCATTATAGTCCGGAAATTCTGCACTTATGACACTGTCTATAGCATCGGGACGAATTTTTTCTTCCAGCCACAGAAGAATGTGCGCGTGGGGTAAACCACGCTTTTGCCACTCGACGCTATACATAAAACAAAGAGTTGAACCGAAAACTTTCTCCTTTGTAAGTAGATTAATCAAGACTTTGAGTTTTAAATGAAAAATCCTAGCAATAATGTCATGTCTGTCGTATGACGCCTGTCCTGTGAGAAGTGCCTGGCAAATCTCCGTCCACTTTGGATTTGTTGTAAATGTTATAAAAAGGTCCGGCCGGCCGTATTTACGGACGTAACAAAAAGCATCTTGCGTTCGTTCGTGCATATACCGCGGACCGCCTGTGAAACTGGATGGCAAAATAACCAATCGACCCAAGTTTTCGACGTTATTATCTGATTGCATGGCGTCCCGCAAGTGCACGTATTCTTCAGCGCGTAACCGTCGCTGGTTAGTGCGAATATACACTAAACGTTCAGTTTCTATTTTTGCGTACATGTCCACAATAAATTGGCTGAACAAACCACGAAATCGTTGCAAATATACGAAACTGTTTTGCCTTATTTGTAAAAGGTAGGAATAGTATTGTTGAGCAGATATTTTTTTTTGATAATTAGTGACTCTCGTAGTAGGGTTCACTTGGTACAGCCCAAAATTGTACCCATCTTCACCATGACAATAAATTAGTGGATATTGCAGGGCGTCGTAAGCTCGGTGGGTTTCCAAAATGCGTTGAAGGCGATCGTCGCGTGTACGCAACACGATATCACGTCTCTCACACTCCTGGTCGACTAAAACAACTGCAACTTCATCTGCGACGGGTGCATTGTGTCTTCCACGGTGTTCACCCACAGGACGTCTATCGGCACTTATAACAATTTTGAAATCATTGCTGCCTTGTGGAATTGACTCCAATGCAGCTTTGAATTCACGAACGTACTGGTTAACGTGATGCAGCAATTCTTGAAGTTGACCCAAAAGCTCAGCATTGAGCTGGGGAAAATTGTGATTTCTAACATTGAGCTGTTGCGTGTAATCGGATACAAAATAAATTTGGAGAAATTTGGGTTCATTTTCTGGCAGCAAAGATCCAATAAGGTGATAAACTTGACCTTGTACTTTGAAGGTTGGCATGAACGGTCCTTCCGTTATTTGTTTTGCCCCAAAGGAAGTCATTTGGAAAGCACTGTTATATAAACGAATATTATCCAAAAAACGGTTCGACTGGGGATGATCGCCATTCAGGAGACTTTTAAGTAAGTGTGGTGGATCTTGGAAATTTGGAAGAACAATTTTTCCATTTGAGCAGCACATTCCATCTGTCTCTTTCCTCCATTTCAAAGCATGACAAAAATTACAAATTTCTCTCATGTCACCCACGAAAGTAAAGCCAGCATAATTAATTCTAGACGAATATGTGAACCCTGATTTTTCCCTATTGTCCCAAGGTAATAAAATATTTGCATCGTCATTTTCCATGGACTCATCAGCTCCGCTATTTGTTTCTCTATTCATATGGTATCGAGCTCGTTCTATTTCTAGGCGAGATTGACGTTGTTCTGCTGTTTCTGCTCGTCTTAGTTCATCTATTCTTTCCCTTTCAGATGCAAGATAACTTTCATTGTTTCTTTGTACACCTACATAGTTATGTCTAGCTATTTGTAATCGTTCTTCTCTTTGGGAGAGAGATTCAGACTCGCGCGAGAGAGCGTGTCGCTCTCGGTCAGATGACAGACGTGCTTGGCGTTCCTCGATACTCTCTTGAGAACGCAAAGTCGCGGTCCGAGTTCTTTGCGAACTTAAGCGCGACTCCCTTTCTGTGAAAGTCTCTGACTCGCGTGAGAGAGACTGGCGCTCCCGATCAGCAGACAGCCGAACTTCGCGTTCCTGGATATTCTCTTGAGAACGCAAAGTCGCGGTCCGAGTTCTTTGCGAACTTAAGCGCGACTCCCTTTCTGTGAAAGTCTCTGACTCGCGTGAGAGAGACTGGCGCTCCCGATCAGCAGACAGCCGAACTTCGCGTTCCTGGATATTCTCTTGAGAACGCAAAGTCGCGGTCCGAGTTCTTTGCGAACTTAAGCGCGACTCCCTTTCTGTGAATGTCTCTGACTCACGTGAGAGAGAGTGGCGCTCCCGATCAGCAGACAGCCGGTCTTCGCGTTCCTGGATACTCTCTTGAGACCGCAAAGTCGCGGTCCGTGTTCTTTGTGAACTTAAACGTGACTCCCTTTCGGTGAACGTTTCCGATTCACGTGAAAGAGCGATGTGCTCTCGGTTAGCAGATAACCGTGCTTCACGATCTTCTTCCGATTCCTGAGACCTACAAAGTCTCATCCTTTTCGCATTTCGGCTACGCAGCGAAAGGTTAGTTTTTTTTCTTTGAGGCATTTTCAAGGAAAATTAAAGCAATAAACAAAACTAACAACACTTATGACTGAATAGCCTACAAACTTAAAAGATCGGTGCGTCGAACAGTCTAGTGTGACAACGTATCGTCTGTTCGTGGTCGTGACTCAACGAATTGGCAACACTAACTTACTGTATAACGATTGGCACTATTGGATTCAAACTACGAAGTAAATCAAATACAATCTTTACTTCGTACTTCAAACCAATGACCAAAGTTGACCAAACGAAACCAATAAGATAAGCAAATACTTTTTTTTCGACCAATTTAGAAAATCGATAAACCAAGCAACCAAAGAACTTTTACGACACACGCAAGAACTTTTAAGACACCTAACGAAACCCAATTTGCCTAGTAAACACGGTGGACGTCATCCTCGCGCGGAAAATCTTAACACCGCGATTCAGAAAATGACGTCATTTGCACAACGCCATCTATCGGATTTAGATTTCAACTATCAACATTAGTTCTATTTTTAGTCTTAAGATGTCGTTGCAAGTACTATACTTAATTGCGTAACGTAATATTTTACTTCTTGAACTCACTAAATTAATCATATCTTTTGATAGAGTGAACCGATTTCGATGAAACAAAAACTAAGTTAATCCTCAAGTTGCGTATAATTTTTGTATATAAACATTGTCAGCATTGAATTCGTAGATTTTACGTGATGTGCGCACAAACAAACAGACAAACAGACAAACAGACAAACAGACAAAAATTTCAAAAATGATGGAAATGGGTTCTGTTACTTATCTTTTCACACGCTGGCTATTTTTTGTTTCAATTTCTTCAATGTACAAAAATGACTTTTCTACAGATTTATTATATGTATAGATTAACTGCCGGACTCAGAGACGTTTAACGGTTACCTACATAATTAATTAAGGCGCTCCTTAGTATATATGTATTTAAAAAAGTTCACTCTCAATCAGTTAACGGTTCATTAGCGTCCCTTAATGACAATTAAAGTTAAGTAGGTACAGCAAAACTTTTAGTTAACGTTTTAATTATTGATTTGACATCTATATTTCTTGGTTAAAGGTTATTATTATATATTCAATAGTGAATTCGCGTTAGCTATTGTTTAATATAAAGCATAATGTCTGATTTCCTTGAGTTTGTGGACTTTGCTTGACATAGGGAAGTAAGACAAAAGCGATATTCAAGAGATTGTTTTGATCCCTTTACAAAATACCTACTCTGTTCAAGAATTCCATGCAGGATATAGATTTCCACCTAGAACTGTAAAAAGTGTAATATTCCCTTTGCTGGCCAACCTAAGAAAACAAAAAAAAAGAGGATTTGCTCCAGAAATAATGTCAAAGTTAAAGTCAAAACGTTTATTGCGAACTAAGTGTACAATGTTGGTGTTATATTATGTTGGTACTTATGACTTAGCAGTCTTTTACAAGCATTGCTTTTATTCACCTGCCCATAATATCTTATATTAGCATGCATTATACATAAGATTATTTATTTAAATTATTTAATGTTTATTTTTATTTCTTAAGTGAGAATGATTATGTCTAAGTATCTCATGAAATAATAAGTAGGTATGATTATTACTACTTTTATTATTAGTACTTTTATTTTAAATACATGATATCGGCTGCCCCTGCAATTAAAATTTTGTTTTGAGAATATTTTTATGTCAGTTAATTGATCTAAGAAAGTATGTTGTATAATTTAATGTATGTTCAACTGCATAAAATTGATAAAAATATTTTACTTGTGACATTTTCTTTAAACATTCTTTTTTATTTTATGATTATTATTACTTGATAATGAATAATGATACATATTATGTAATACCTACTAGTAATTGATTTCCGACATTATTGTATGTAAAAAGTACCTAAGTAGCAGACTTAAAAAAAATCCCATCAAAAAGATCTTATCGGGAGCGCCCATGTTGGCCGTCCATACTGAGCCTGGTACCAACATGGATTCCCCAGAGAAGTTTGGGGGGATGCAAGTTGACTAAGGAGGGGCGATTCGGGCCAGGGGGGTTACCCAACAGTCAAATCCGCCCTGTGAGATAGATTTTTGTTCAATCAAAAACGTAGGAAGTACTACATCCGACCTATACTTATGAAAAGAGTCCGTGTAAAATACATTCATGTGCCAATTTTACCACTTTTTCAATAAATTACAAGAAACCATTGAGTACATTAGTTCAGCGGACAATAGGAATATGACATTAATTCCAAAATTCAAAATCCTAATCCAAGATAAGTATAACATTTTTATTATGATTTTTAACTTTAAAAACTGCTCTCCTGGAAAGTTGCATATTTTCAGATCCAGCGTTTTTTTTTTTGGGAGGTGGGAAATCATCCAATGACTTCTCCCGCTCTGGGTGGAGCGAGATGGGGTGTTAGACTCTGACTAAAACCCACCCCGGTTTCTTCCTGCGTTGTTGATACGGCGTGGCGAAATGTCGGTCGATCTATCGTTCAGGAGCGCTGAATTCATCTTGATAGTGTGCGGCCCCGCACTTTGCACACACCAGCTTGAACTCCTATAACAAAATAATCAATTCTTGAATTAGATACATAAATGGTTTTACTAATTTGACTTTGTTTTTTCTTGCGAAACTTCGGTCTAAATTTGATATTTTAAAACTAATCTATAAGGCGCAGTTACATGCCAACGGCATTGAGTGGGTAGCTTGCGTGTTCAGTGCTAAGCTCACGTAACGTGTCGTACGTCCACCCAGTAATAGGACTCACCCATCAAGAAGCGCTGTCCCAAATTAGACGCATTATTAATTTATTATACATAAAACAACACCCAGTAACAGGACTCGCCCATCAAGAAGCGCTGTCCCAAATTAGACGCATTATTAATTTATTATACATAAAAAAAAACAGGTATTATACTAAAACACGTATACTAAAAGATAAATAGTTAAATTATCTTTAAAATGGTGAAGGTTTCATAAAAATACGCTTAACAGGTTTTGCGTGATTTTCAATTTTTTATCCGTGTTAGACGCAACTTATTTTTTTTTTTATATATTAATTACATTAAGCTATAAAAATATAATTTCAAATATTCACACAACAAATTACGACGAAAATTGTCAAGATTGACAATTTTTTTTCTTCAAAGAAATAACACGAGTCGTTTAGACATGATGTTCAATTTAAAATCATTAGAAGTCGTCTAACTGCGCCTTAAACAGTTCACTGTTATCATTACTCTTAAACATAATTGCACAATTATTAATTTTAAAATTGTATCTCAAATGCAACAAAAATAAATTGCGCGAGCGCCGCCGCCGCTGCACGCTGGTGGACATGCGCGATGGGGTGGCTTGTACCGACAGGCGATGGGTGACAGTCAATTTTGTATTTTCTTATACATTTGCTGCTTTATTAAACAACACCTGTCGAGAGAACATCAATGGTGCGGATTCTGTTGTGCACAAACTAAACTTAATTTAGGCTATTCCTATCTTTTTTCTCTCTAATAAAACAAGAAAGAGACAGACGTAAATTAGAGCTGTCAAATTTAGTTGAACTAATATTCCCATACAAATTAAGGGTACACGTAAAAACATGTCGATTAAAAACACGGTGAAGCGCAAGGCATAAACTAGTTTGACATCTCTAACTTAGTTCATAGCTATAGCCGTCCTTTTCTCGCACTGCCTTTTAGTAAAAGATAACGATCTCTAATTTTAGTTTAGTTATTGAATACGTGAATCGACACCAATGTCAGTCAATTTTATAATTTTTAAGACGCTTTTATTTTAGCTTCGTCTGTACAATTTAACTTCCAAGATTTTTTAACACAGTGGTGTTAAAAAATCTTGGAAGTTAAATTGCCCACTTCCGGATTGCCGATTGAGCTGAAATTTTGCAGACATGTTTAGTTTAAATTATCATGGTTAGCTAAGTGACGTTATTTTAAATCCAGTTTGAAGGACTCCCAAAGATGGCGAACTAGCTATTTTTATGCATTCTCATGATTGGTATCAAATGAAAGGGTTGGCTGAAAAGAATTCGAAATGCAAAAAAAAATGGCAAATAATATTCCAGGCGACTAACAATTTATAGAGAGACTAACAACTTATAGGGAGACTAACAACTTATAGGGAGACTAACAACTTATAGGGAGACTAACAACTTATAGGGAGACTAACAAATTATAGGGAGACTAACAACTTATAGGGAGACTAACAACTTATAGGGAGACTAACAACTTATAAGGAGACTAACAACTTATAGGGAGACTACTTATAGGGAGACTAACAACTTATAGGGAGACTAACAACTTATAGGGAGACTAACAACTTATAGACAGACTAACAACTTATAGGGAGACTAACAACTTATAGACAGACTAACAACTTATAGGGAGACTAACAACTTATACGGAGACCAACTATTTGCTACTAAAAATAATATTCCAGGCGACTAACAACTTATAGGGAGGCTAACTACTAAAAATCGTAGGCGAGGTTCTATAAATAATGACATGGCGACTAATATTAACAGTGGGATAACAAACATTGTATTATTATCATTTGACGCATCAAATTTAACCAGTGTAGTTTAATAATGACGGTATGTCAATATTAGCTGATTATTATTAAGGGACGGTGTGTTAAAATAAATCAATGTTTAACCAACTTGCGTGCGTTTCATTACATGTTGACAGCGGTGTACCTTTTCACCCGACTGCGCGACGCAAGGGAGGGTAATGTGTTTATCAGCCTATGTATGTATGTCCCTTTGTGGCACTATAGAGACATAACGCGTGGGCCGATTTTGATAATTTTTACCTGAATTGATTCGTCTTAACCTTGCGAGTGCTACTAAAAACATGACAGTAATCAAAATACAATATGGCGACAACCAGACGCCATAATTATTTTGAAAAAGAAAAAAGTGAAAGTTGACGAACTATATTAAGTGGGGTGTCAAAATAAAGGGTTCGAGGAGGCGATTCCAAAAACATAACTCACTAAAATGTAGAAAATAAAAAAATTGAATATTTTCAAAAAAAACCCGACTAAAAAACAACAAAAAATTTCTAAACAAGTCAGTTTTCAAGCAGTCGGATGCAGTTGGTGGCATGAAATCAATAATTGAACTAAAATAATAGCCACAAACTGCATCAGACTGCTTGAAAAGTGGCTTGTTTGGAACGTTTTAGTTGTTTTTTTACAGTCGGCTTCCAGTCTAACTGGATGCAGCTGAATATCAGTATTTTACAGGGAGCGATTGCCTATCTGACCTCCACAACCCAGTTACTGGGTGATACGTTACCCCTTGGTAAGACTGGTTGTCAGACTTTCGGGGTTCTAACGACCCGTAACGACTGTCCATCCACGATTGACAGCCGGGACCAACGGCTTAACGTGCTTTCCGAGGCACGGAGGACTCTCGGTACGTAAAGATGGTCACCAATCCATGGACCAACACCGGCAAGCGTAGCTTAGCCTGATGGATCGACCCGTGCGACTGTTATTAAACAAACTCAAGAATAATTACACTATACATATTTTATCCTGAATAGAATTAAGGACTATTAGTAGTTTCTGTCCATTTCAGGCATTTTTTTGTATAGCAGATGGGCATTCCTCTTTAACATTTAAAAATAATTTAGTCTTGCACGCACATTACACATAAATGAGTAGCTTCGTCATCTTCATCATCAGCACAAGGAGCAGTGTGCTAAACGTGAACAATTTAAACAACGAATCCATCCCTCTGTTGATTCTGTTGACCACAAGTAGCCACAGTACCTATATGCATTCAGCATCGTTATTGTTTCATAAAGAACGTTTGCTATCTTTCATTTTAAGCAGCTTTCTTCTTTATCTGATTTAAATTCTTCCAAATCTTTAGCTACCCTCTTTTTTTTCTATACAACACTGTACAGCTGTAGTTCAAAGCTGATCTGTAGTTCGTACCATTATTCAGAAACTCAAAAGTAATTTGTTTTCCTATAAAAAGTTACTCAATTTAGTTGCTTAAAAAGGGGCAAAAAAGGGTACCATTCAAATAATATCCTACTATGCCCCTTTTAATGTACCACTTTGCCCCAGTGTTACTTTTTATACAAAACATAAACTGACATCTTACCTTTTTCACAAGCAGTCTCGAATTTTTTGTTATGAAATCCGGAAGGTATTGCTACAAAATGAAATATTAACCACCACAATACACACTGGTTCGAGAAACAATTGCTGTTTAATTTCAAGTGTTTTTTTAACGAAAACACTACATTTTAGTTTTTTGTATATGGAGCATAAACGGCTGTCGAAATGGCGTTGATTGTATAAATGAAAAATAAGATCACGTGCCGACTAACGACTAGGAGTGAGGCGTATTTATGGTAACAGGTACAAATCACAGGTATTCGAAGATACTAGATAACAGTTGTTCCTGTGATATCATATATCTGTTAAAAATATCATTCATAATTCACAATAGGTACTCAATCTCAATCACTACACTCTTCAGTCTCAGTAGGTAGGTACTCAATAACAAGTAACAAATATTCGTGTTATCTGTTATTTTATATTCGTATATCTGTCTCGCTCACACCCACTTGATTGAATCTTGCTAAAACGAGAAGCACCTAGTATTATTATCCAAAACTTCAAATTGTAGCCTTACAAGAAGATAATCATCCTTGAAAAGTGCCAACTATTTCTAGTCGTAGGTATTATCTTCTGTTCCTAACCTTCAGTTCGGAAACACTGCAAGAATAATGCTAACATTACTACGTGTTGGTACTGTACGTGATTTATTTACCGACAGACCGTTCTTAGAAAAATAACAATAACAGCAATAACAGTTAGCCATTTGAAACTTTGCACGGCGGCGGCGTTTCGTTCGAGAATTCTTGTTTGTTGGTATAAAATATAATTCTAAAACACTTAAAAATACCAATTACGGAACTGATTTCACAATTTTCTACTTTTAATAAAGCTGTATACCTACTTTATAGATGTAATCTGTGAATTCATAAAATCTCTTTTGTTTCATTTATCTACCAATAATTGAGAAAGAGTAATTAATTATGGTTCCAGTACTTTCTGGTAGATGCCCTAATTATACATATTGCTCCTAGCTATAATTACAGGTATGTGATTAAGTTACAAGTCCCTCATTAGCAGACACAATTAAAAACCTATTGTTGGTGGCGACGCAGGGGCCTGACGCGTTAAGCAAATTGAGTATTTTTTGTTATTTTAATTAAACATTTAGGTACCTCATTTCGTAATCATTGTTGCAGTATGTAGGTACCTACCTCAAACGAAAGATTGTTACAGTAACTCACACACTTACTGTAGGCACCAATACTAAGAAAAGCTTTATTTTTTAATTGTTCATCCCCTAACATAAATATTTTTTCAAGCTTTATATCTCGTATTATTATTTCTAAATTAAGATATACAATTTGTAAAACAAACCTAGGTTGACGTTAAACATTTTAGAAAACTTAGGTTTAATTTATATTTCGGGAGAAATGTCAGAAGTAAAAAAAAAAACTTTAACCGCCGTTTTCTTTGAAAGTGCCTGCAAGGCACTTACCTACTGTTTATATCACATGCACGGCACGGTAGAGCAGGCGCCCAGCAAAAAATCATAACCAGCCGACCGCGCAAGACAACGCACTGAACGCACGTATCATTAACCGACTTCGAAAAAGGAGGGAGGAGGTTCTATGTTCGACTGTGTTTTTTATTTTATGACCGATTTCTCTGTCAGTTGTGGACCGATTTAAAAATCCTCTTTTTATCCGAAAGAATATACTCCCGAGGTGGTCCCATATAAATTTTATCAAAATTGCTTCAACGCTTTTTGAAAAACTGAACAAAAACGAAAAAAAAAATACATATACATAGATGACGTTTTGGTTTTCTCCAATTACGAGTATGTTTAAATTCCACGTTTCATGTTATTGGGGTTTTTAGTTCTGGGGTATAACAACTAAAAAGTGAAAAATAAAAAACTATTTTACAAAAAAAAAAAACAACCGACTTCCAAAAAAGAAAATACTTACCTAACTAAAAATTTAAAAATAACTTTTATTTCGGAAGTCGGTGTCAAATAACGAAGAAAATTTCTTCGTTATTTGACACCGACTTCCGAAATTAAAGTTATTTTGAAGAAATAAAATACAAACACCGACTTCCGAAATTAAAGTTTTTTTTAATTTTTAGTGTACCTATTCTCTTTTTTGGAAGTCGGTTGTTTTTTTTTTTTTTGTAAACTAGTTTTTTTTTCTTAGCAGTACGTCAGTGCAACGCCATACTATACTAATAATAATGAGCGATTAATGACGCCGCTAGTCGAGCAACGAATCCATATGGAGTTACTTTTAGGCACATATTGTGAGTCTCGGTGGCGCTTTAACTTTCACAGATATTTTCAAACGTTTTGAATTTTGGGAGTTTGTCAGAAACGGCCGTTTTTGGCACTTTTGCCTACTACTTTGGATACGAAACATTTTGAGACCTGTTTTAACAACATAAAAATTCTTTATCCTCTTTGTAACAAAAGTGAAGTTGGATTTTTTAATATTTATCTTCTGTGCTATGCTACGATTTTTTATTCAATGAGGGCGCCACTGGACCGCGAGAAGGGCCTTAAGTGGAGCACAGTTTACGGAACCCGAATTTGCGCGTGGCCCGTCACGCACTTGTTTCCTATACCATTTGTCATAAGCGAACGTTTACGTAAACGCTTTCGAGTGCGTTAAAAGCTCACACAGGTCCTCAGAAACGTTGAAGTCAAACACATAGAATTGCGTTTATATTTACATGGGAATGAAGTGGTATCCATCGTTAAAATATTCACTAATCACAAATGTCTGTGCATGACCACATTGACCACCATAAGGCTGCATTTGGTGTGCAGGATGTAACTGAGGAGTGATGCAAAAAATTCAGACAACTGACTAAGATTTTAAAAGTCATAAATGTTACAAACAGGGTTTTACAAAAAAGGGCTTTATCTCAACAAATGGTGTTCGTGAGACAATGCCCTTTTTTGTAAAGCTACTGGACAAAAACGTAATCGGCGGGGCGAAAATGCTTCACAACTTGCAAGCAAAAATTTTTCGAAACTATAAACAGTTTCGAAAAATTTTTGATGACAGACATTTTTGATGGTACAAAAAACTTACCAAATTCAAAGCCTGGCGCAGTCTATTCATCGCTTCCTGAACTTTATTCGGATAATTAAAAACTGTCGCCGTCTCGTCATTGAGAGCCTCGTATTTTGCCCTATCTTCCAACTCGACCAATGTATATTGAGGCAGTCTGGATTTTGGGTACACGCGACCGGTCCACTTATCTAACACCCACACGTCCGACACTAGTGACTCAAACTCTGGCAAGTTCACCATTGTCAATACTTTTTTTTTTTATTGTTGATGCCTTTGACCACTATCTCAGCTGATGATAAGCGACGATGTGGTCAAAGATGGAGCACGCTTGCCTAGAAGTAACCTATTCACTCTTGACTTAAAGACTCTCAGGTTGTAGCTATCAGGAGACACAGACTCCGACAGGGAATTCCACTCTCTAGTTGTAGGTAGGTACGCACAATGAATGTGAACTGCTAAGTCACATAAAGCAAATGAACATAATAACAACTACCTGAAGCTTGAACTGGTGGGGGTGTCAACGGACCTTCGCACAAATGCATTCGGTCCATTGTCTATTATTCTTTCTTTACAATCAAGTAACTCAGGGTACCCATTGTTATCTCATCCTTTTATTAACACGTGGTATTTTCATATTTGTACTCTACTATAAGGGGTCTGAGCAGATCTGTTTTCATTACTGAAAAGTAGCTATGGTGAAGTTACCGGAACCGTCTGATCAGCCTGCCAGGGTGGTGCGTGAGCGCGTCGGTCCACCTCGCAATCATCGCCGGTGGGGCTACGATGCCTGGAGACGTGGAGAGACTTACCGCGTACCAACGGGACTTCTCGAGTTAGAAAAGCTGGCAAAAAGAGCCGTCGACGTTATGGAGAGACACCAACCGAAGGCTGACCACCATTTCGATATGGTCATGGATTTGCTGAGACTTCAGTATAATCTTGTAAGTAGATACTTTAGTATTCACTTATGAATTCCAAATAAAGTATACCGTCGTATGGCATTTATTAATTTTACTATGTATGTGAACCATCGTGAGGAAACCGGCATGTCCTAGAACCAAAAATTCGAAGACATCCACCAATCCGCATTGGGCCCGCGTGGTTGGTCTGTGCCCAAGCACTGGGGGCATTAAAAAGGATGATGATGATGATGTCAACCATTGTTACGTTATTGTAATTTAACTCTTTTTTTTACGCCCCATAAGTTTTAACTTATATAGTGTGGTTGCCACAAGATATTGCCATTGTTAATTATGTATTACCAGTGTACTTTAACCTAAACTTATGGTCATTAAACTTGTTATTATTATTATTATTATCGTTTATTCAACAATATGTCTTACATTATAAAATATATTTTCAAATATTTCAATAAAAAAGCATTTAAAAAATATAAATAATAGTATCCCACCGGTATCGGGAACAGGGTCCAAGCTACTGGCGGTCAGGGCTCCAGAGAAAGGAACCACCTGATAATGCCAGCCATGTCCAGAAGTACAGCTTTCTGAATCAAGCCCTTGATCCAACCCCCTAACGAGAACCTCCTGAGGTGTTGGTTGAGGCTTGTGGTTATAAGGCCATTGGTTGACACGACTAACGGCACAAGGATCGCTGATACATTATTATTATTATAACTACTGTTTTTTGCCGATTAGTTCTTAAGAAGAATAAGAGGAAGTCTGAAAGTAGCACCGCTCACTGAAAATTTGTGTTGAAATTGGTTGTCGTGGTATGAGCATGTGATGCGGAGGAATAAAGAAAATGTCGTGAGGAGACTTGTGTACGGATATGGATGGCTATAAGAGTAGGAGAAGGCCAAAGAAACGTTAGATGAACTGTGTGAAAGAGGATATGGGTAAAATGGGGGTGACTACAGAGATGACGACTAATAGAGATGGAAGAAAAAAACATGTTGCACCGACCCCATTGGGATAAGGGCAGAAGAATGATTATAGTTCTTAAGATTCGTTTTACTAATATTTTCATTCTACTTCAGCATTAAAATATTCTGTTTTTGAGTCGGGCTCGAACAATTATTGTTTGAGCTACCGACAGGAACATTCTAAACATTTTTTTTATGCGATTGACTTGCTGCAAAGGACTAATCAATCTGAGTCCCAATAGATAATAATACATTACTTTTCACATTTTATTTGATCTCTTCATGGCTCGTCAGAAATATGACTGTATTAGGTGCCACTGGGCCATTAGTCCATAAAATAATATTTATACAAATGTTGATGTCCTAATATTTGTTTTTCCTTTTCAGAATTTTATAGTGGTGTGCGAGAATTGCGGCGGGGCACATACCAACGATGAACTCATTTCTCCTGAGAGGTGATTGATGTATACATTATGCGAAGCCGTTATGTTATGTAGTGCGCTTAATTTGTAACTATATATCCTTGAAAATAATTCTCTGAACTATAAAAAAAATTTAAAAACACTTTATTTTTTATTATTTGTGTCCTTCTCATTTGATACCTATATTATGGGTTACATACAAAATAACTAGTCCGCCATCTTTGGGAGTCTGCAATATTGAAATTAGAATGATGTCAAGCTAACCATGCATTGTCATCCAAACGTATGTAAAATTTTAGCTAAATCAGAAACACTTGTAAAAAAAAAGATTTGCTACAAGTGTTGCAAGTGAGTTTAGTTACAAGTGAACCTAACATAATGTGTTAATTAAATAAGTGCTCTTGTTAAACATTCCAATCTGGAAGTGAGTAGATAAAGATTTACAATTTACTTTGGGTGCTTAAACCAGTCCACTATTTATAAAATCGCCCCACACTCGCTATCTGTTATTATCAAGACTATAAGCACTGGTACATATCTGCAACCTCATCTCATCACTACACTGAACATGGGCTCTAAGCTTACTGGCAGCCTAGAAGACCTCGAGAAGTTGTTTGGCTCCCGCATGTAGGAGTATGAAGTCAAATTGCAAAAGGCTACTGGCACTGCATCAGCTTCACCTAATATTTCATCCATCGCATGTGAGTTCTCTCGAGTTTAAGCAATTTGTCTGCAAGCACTCTCCATATTGAAGAGTCAAATTGAGTTGCTTGCTGCTAGGTTCGACAAACATGAAACTATCATGCGAAGAAAGGTCCTGTTGTTCCACGGTGTTCCGCAGAAGGGTAATGTGAAAGAAGGGTAATTAAAACTTACTTGATGTGGTCCACAGTATCTATATTATCAAACCAAATTAAATTGACAGACCTTAGTAGGGACAAGAATGTCATCCATGTTTGTCATAGACTCGGACTGTCACAGCAGAAGGCCATCCCATACTAGTAAGATTCTTCAAAATGGTGAACCGAGAACTTGCATGGGAAAGCAAGAAAGCTCTCGAGGGAACCGGGATAACCATCTCAGAGTTTTTGACACATTAGGCACTGTGTGTTTGCAGCAGCTCGTAAGCATTTCGGTATGGCAACTTGCTGATCCATGGAAGGCAAGATTATTGTTGCAAAATTCCAAAGGAAGATTCCTGTACTGCTCGGTCGACACCGAGGATTCTGCGCATACTGAAGAACCTGGATCTTTTGCGGTCGCCACTTCGGTTACACCTGCTAAGAATTTGAGGGAAACGCGTCTGCGCAAGTAGCAAAATTGTTGTTGTTGTTAGTCCATTTACCTTACTCCATCTGAATTTGGTCGCTTTGTACGATCGCGTTCAAAATTTTAATTGTTGAGCCAGTAGTTAGTCTATTATGTATTGGTTTTGAATAGTTTTGATTTGATATCTTATAAGATACCGGCCCGGCCGGTAAGTTGTCACCTGACAGCTGAGTCTGACAGTAGCCGTTTTTTTTTTCTTCGCCCTTTCTCAGGCAGGCTAAGGTCATAAACCATACCGCCTCGTCTTTAGTAGTGTATTTTAACTTTTTTTTCCATTATAATGCAGATGTAACACATTCTAATGTTTTTTGCAGTAATTGGCAACAAGTATGTCGAGTCAGCCTTCTCGGCAAACTTCACTGAGGTAGTCAATACTATCTACAATAAAATTCTCAGCTCCATTTTACCGAGATCGCACCTGCTTCAATGATTCCACATATTTTCCAGTTGCGTAGACACTTGAGACACAAAACTACACCAGTTTTACATCACAATATCAACTAGGAATCAATAAACGAATAATTAAAACAGCCACTGAACTGCACTCGAGAAAATCCCGCCAAAAACGACTGTAGCCGTTTTTGTTTTGTTCCTTTTTTTTATTTACCCCGAAGGGAAGGCTATAGTTTTTTTACCATATTGCGTAGTCTTTCGTCCTTTCAGTTTTTCTTTTTCCCCATTAGAATGCATATGTAAAAAAGGAATGAGCCACTGAACTTCACTCGAGTAAATCCCGCCAAAAAAACCGACAATAACCGTGATCATGTTGCGTTTTAATATACGTACAATTAGCTAATTAAGTGGTTCGTTGTTCTCGTTTTGTTTTCGTTTTATATAGTTTCTTCATCTTTTCCTTCCACTCACTTTACACGACGATAAAATCTCATCTCGCAGCACACATAAACGCCCAGTGTCACTATTCTGATCTTCTGGCGTCTTACAACAGTGCCCATCTTGATGCCCTATTGATTTCGGAATCTTTTCTGAAGCCTTCTCTTCTCTCTACGCAATATTCACTTCCTGGCTTCGTCTTGTTCCGCAACGAACGAAAGGACTGGCAAGGGTGGAGGAGGTGTAGCATGTACTTACGTGCTGATCTACCAGGCTAGGCTGCTAAGTCATAAGTACCAAAAAAAATATAACACCAACATTTTACACTTAGTTCGCAATAAACGTTTTGACTTTGACTTTGACTTTCACCCTACAAGGTAGTCAGCTCATCCCCTTCTTTGTAATCTGAGTCGGCTGAATATTTTTTAGGTATCGAAATTTCTGTTCATCACACAAAAATCCTGGTTACAGTGCTGTACAGCCCTAACCTTCGCATTGACTACTTCGATTCTCTTCACTTTAGTCTCATTAATCTTTGCCCCATGTATGAGCACGTTATTTTAATGATGACTTTAGTTCTTGCCTGATTTAAAATTACACTCGCTCTCTTATACTCACTTCACATCAATATTATTTTAATCTTCAAGTCTTGCCTCTTTCTGCAACTCACTATTCCCCTAACTGTTCACCCGCTTTACTAGATCTTATCTAGATTTTTCCTTCTTATACTAACGTTTTTCATATTGGGCAACTACATTAAATATAGATAAATCTAAATTCATCCGATTTCATTTATCAATTTATCCAGTTCCACCAGAGTCTACTAACTTATTGAAACTTCATACATGTGCCGAACCTACGGGCTGCGACTGCGAGTGACCAGCATCTTGTATCACTGGAATAATGTTAGATGAGCGACTTGACTGACGGCCACAGGTGGTTGCTCTCACTAGCCGGATTCGAAGGCTTATGTATATTTTTAAGAAGCTCAGATCTACTGCAGATAAATCTACAATCTACATGGTACCTATATACAGCCCTCTGCCAATATGTACTACCTACTAACCTACTGCATACCTACATGTGGTGGTACCTATAAAAACTTATTTCATAAGTTGAATAGATCGCAGAGAGCAGTCTTGAAGGTGATTCATCATAAGCATCGATTGTATCCAACCGCCAAACTATATGCTGAATGCCGCGTACTGACCGTGAGACAGCTATACCTACATACAAAAAACCATTCTCCGAAGACACTTCGGGCTACCTCATTTAGAGGTAGCCCGGAGAGCTTTTTATTTGTTTTTTCAAATGAAAAAACAAATAAAAAGCTCCTCGGGCTCTCAAAAGCTCTCCGGTGCAGTTGTATGTCCCAGGGTTAGCAGCAGAACCAAGCAGAACAGTTTTTGCAATCCGCCAATATAAGGTCGCTAGCTCAAGATTGTATAATAAAGTCATTAGAATACTGGCAATATAGAATAGAATAGAATAGAATTACTTTACTTTGAATAGTTAAAAAGTAAGTAGGTAGATAAATTAAGTGTCTTGTATTATTTGTATTTAGGGGTAGTTAAATGTTGATTGAAATTCATTTTGTATAACTTTACAGTAGGTTTATCTTTTGTTTTTTCTTTGTTTATGTTACATAAGTTCAAGGTTGTGTCTAAGTCAACAGCTCACTAACTCCTATTAATACAAGCTTGACTTAGTTTAGAAGCTAGAAAATTCCATAATTCTACGTGACAGCGTACATCCTCTAAACTAAGATTTTAAATTTAAATTTTTGTACCTACCTTGATGGAAATAAAAATATTTATTTATTTTATAACTCACAGCTAACTTTTTCTACCACGACCTCTATTATTGGTCGTAGGTACCGTAATGTATATAACTCCAGCTTCCTCACATGTGATAGAATTATCCTACCTATGCCAATATTTAAGGCATAATAGCAGCAATCAAAGTTCCCAGTGTTAATTTAGCTGCAACCTAAACTTCGTTAATATGAGTCGTTTAGTGTGTGTTAGCTGGAGTGACGACACTCCAGCTTCCTCATTCAATACAGACAAACCAGTGAGGTTAGGATTTTGGACTAAAGTCAGAAAAATAAGTCATAATAGCTGCACAAGGAAGAAAATAACTTCAACTAATACTTAAGAACTGTTGAAACTACGATCAAAAACGTGTGTGTAAGCTGGAGTGACGGCACCCCAGCTGCTCATGTCATATCTTCCGAACGAAAGAAGACATGATTATGTATTATAGTTCAAAAGTTAAAACATAATAGCTGATAGACATAAGGCAGCAAAATTTTCAAATCTCTAGGCTTTGTAGTTTCCACGTAATAAACAAAAATACAGTTTCTGCACCAAAAATTCAAATTATTGCTTCGGAGTAGGTAATGAGCCGCGTTGCCGCTCTGTGCACTACATTATCAGTTTGAAGTAGTTTGAACTAGATTATAGTCTGAGAGCCGACTGCACACTTTAATCGTACTATGTATTTAGTTTTTTTTTTATAGTCATATTGTGTGTATAAACATAGGATGAAAAAAATTAACAATCTGAAGTGTAACAATTTCGTATATAATTATTATAAATCAAATTTTTGACATAATTTACAGTCTTTAAAATCAGATAAAACATGATCAGTATAAATCACAAATAATTCTTTAGATTCAGATGAAATATCTTTTAGTAGGTAAAGCGTGTTTCACGAATTTCGTTCGCCGTAGTGTTGGCACCATTGTTTTTCATTGAAGAATTGCTTGCAAAAACCATTTCTTCAATGAAAACCAATGGTGCCAACATTACGGCGAAAGTTGCGCATCCACCACCAAACTACAAAGAAGAAGTCACAAAAAAAAAACAATAATATTATTTCTCTCGTCGTCTAAAGTTGACAAGAATCTACTTTTTAATATAACATTCATAGTTCCATTAAAGTTCAGTCGGGTCTCAGACTACATTTTCAATATACAAAATTAAAATTATTTTGAGCGCAAGTTAAAATGACTAATAAAATGCCTACTAAATGTAAACTTGGTTGCAATAATGTAGCGCACGGAGCAGCAACGCTGTTCTTTACCTACTCCGAAGCAATAATTTGAATTTTTGGCGCGGAAACTGTTTTTTTTTTTTGGATATTACATGGAAACTACAAGGCTTAGAGATTTGAAAATGTTGCTGCCGTTGGCAGCTATTATGCCTTTACTTTTGAGCTATAATACATAATCATGTCTTCTTTCGTTCGGAAGATATGACATGAGCGGCTGGGGTGCCGTCACTCCAGCTTACACATGTTTATTGGTTTAATTACTCATAGAGTATTTTGACCAGAGATTTGAAAATTTTGCTGCCTTTTTTAAAGGCAGCTATTATGCCTTCATTTTTGAGCTACCAAAAAATTGCCGTTTCTGATACTTTTGCCTACTACTTTGGATACGAAACATTCTGAGACCTGTTTTAACAACGTAAAAATACTTTATCCTCTTTGTAACAAACGTGACGTTGGATTCTTTAATATTTATTTTCTGTGATAGGCTACGATTTTTTATTCAATGAGGGCCCCACTTAGCCCTTAGTAGGGCCTTAAAGAAATTATGGCTAACAGGGATAAAGCTAAGAGCAGACCTTCAGAACTGAATCGCTCTTATTACAAATCGCTACAGGCGTCTGCGTCAAGATGCTAAGAGACTAGCGGTATCGGCGGTTATTGAGTTGTTCGTGGAAATAGCTTTCCATGAACAACTCGATAACCGCAGTTCCTCCGATGTTTGGAAATTTCTCAAGTCTGTTGGAATAGGCAAATCATCTACTTGCCAGTGCAAGGATATTAACGACCTTATCTAATAAGCATTTTTCTCTCCTTCCCTTTTCTCTTGATCCTTGTGCCAAAGCTGCGACATTGGAGAGTCTTTCTACTTTACCACTGCCTCGATGTTCACGTCATAATTTTTCGTTCGGTAATTTCGAACCACCCTCCGGTCGCTTCAAACGTGTTCATATTGACATAATCGGCCCCTGCCGATTTGCAGCGACTACCGATATTGTTTGACAGCGAATGATAGAGTTACTAGATGGCCTGAGATTTGACCAATGCAAACTATCACTTTGGATGAGGTAGCAAAAACCTTTACACGAGAATGGGTTGGGTTGGGTTGTCTTGAAAAGATCGCTTTTAGCGATAAGGCCGCCCATTGTGTCACCCTATGTAATGTTTTCCTCATATTTTTATTGTAATTTATATGGTGTACATAATAAAGTATAGTATTCTATTCTATTCTATACCGTCAGTCATTACGACAGACCAAGGCACCCAGTTTGAGCCTGATCTGTTTCGCCGGATGACGACACACTTCACCACCAAGCGAATCAGAACAATCGGCATACAATCCCTGAGCCAACGGCATGATTGAGCGGGTTTATCGTCAACTCAAGGCTGCTCTCATGCGCCACCAAGATTCTTGGGTAAGTGCTCTGCCTTTCGTCCTTCTTGGCATGCGATCCGCTTTCAAAGAAGACCTGAAAGCTACAGCTGCTAAATTGGTTTACGGAGAAACACTTCGGTTGGCGAAATACTCGTTCCAGTTTCCGAAACTGACACTACGAACGCAAAACAATGACTTTGGTCATTAAGGTTAAAAATGTCGCTGTACCTAAGCATTGATCGCGTCCAGATCCATCTCCAAACGCAGACCACTACAATACTGCCATTGTAATACTTACCACTCGGTCTGGCAGACGAGTCTAATTGTTAACGGGGTTAACTTAAAAAAGGGGGGAGGGGGTGGCGTCACGTATTGTGCATTTTTGAACTGTTTATATATATTTTTGCACCTTAGACTTAGACTTACTTAGATATTTTTGAATTACGTGGCGACGTTCACTTATAAATTTTCAAGTACTTATTTATAAATTTGTCATGAACGCACCGTTGACTAACCCACGATTCGCCGGGCCGCGACTCGTAGCGTCCCTCAAGAAGCCTATCTTCATGCATGTCAACCGTCGCGGGACACGACCTAGATTTTAAGTCATTCGTTTATTTAGTCCCTCCTAGTTTAATTAGTTATATCACTGTGTCAAATAGTGTAGCTACCTTATTTTAAACTACAATACGTGTGTGGCAAATATAATATTACTAGCTGGGCCCCACGGTTTTACCCGCCTAGACCAGAATAAAAGGTAGCCTATATGTTAATCTAGACTATAAGCTATCTACATACCGAATTTCATTCAAATCGGTCCAGCCGTTTGAGCGTGAAGAAGTAACAAACATACACACTCACAAACTTTCACATTTATAGTATTAGTAGGAAGTAGGATGAACTGCAAGTTGCAGTTTCCCTTCCGCTCTTCGATTACAACTTCACCTCCAATACGCGTAAAAGAAGGTTCCTTTTTTCCTTTTGAGGAAAAAAGAAAGCTTCGGGAAGAACCCTAACGACATAGTTCGTCAGTCAACGTAGTCAACCTTCGGGAAGAACGCTAACAACATATAGTTTTACCTATCAAGTTTTAAATCAACTCCATAAAATCCAACCGCTTAACAAACACAAAAAAGCAACATACAACACAACAAATAATCATTATTTACGAAATCAAATTCCAATCCTTTAAAATCTGCTAATAAAGTCGGCTATTGTTGAGAGCTTAGTTCCGCTACTCGCCGCGTGGCGCGCGCGTGTCGCATCTCAGATTTCTTGAGGGGCTCCTCGAAAATGACGTATTGTTTTCCTTTCCTGTATTTAAAAGGGAGATTTTGACGTTGAGATGTACTTAGGATAAAGATGTCATCCGTTTAGGTTTCAAGGGTTTTGGAGACAGTCAACGGAAGTCGGTTGAAGTCTTTTGGTGGTGATTTTTTAAGTATGTCTTCCTCGGGCACTAGGTATAAGGAAGGAAGGAGTGATGCAACAGACCTCAGCTTCTTTTTGCGCAACTGCAGTTTTTTGACATCCGTTTCTGCTTATGTTTCCGCTTCAATACTCATCATTTATGAACAACTTTTACAAAGGGAGTAACAATGAAATAGCAAAAGAAAAATTGCTGTTCAGTACCTACATTTTGTCGAGTTATGCAAACATAAAAATGTATGGCGCAGCTGATTTTTTGGCTGGACACAGTAAAAGTTGATCATAATGATGAGTAGATTTTGCCTGTTTTCATTTATTGTTGTATAGCTTTTGCCAGCGTCTTCGCCCGCATGGAATCCTTTCACACTTTCAACCCTCACTTTAAAGATTAAGCCCTTTTTTTTTTGGTATTGGAAATTTTCCAATGACATCGCAAGCTCTTGGTAGAGCGGGAGGGAGTGTCAGACTCTTACTGACTAAAACCCACCCCTGTTTCTTCCCTGCCCTGAGTGCCCAGGTGCGCGGTAACTCTGTTACGAATTTATCCACTACCCCTTCGCCATGGGATCTGGAGGCCAAGGTCCTTGCGCTGCTCTGGGAGTGGCGCGAGGAGGCCAAACGCCGGGGCGAAACTCGGCGAAACTTATGGATCTTTCTACGGGCTTTTATAAAGGCAGCCCAAATTTTGGTTATTTTTGCGATTGGACTTACCGTTTTCGAGATATTTATGACTTCACGCGATTCGCTACGAGAGCACGTAGCGGATCGCGAGACGCGTTGGGCATTTTGTTCAATTTTTTTACTTGTGACGGTATTCCCGAAGTGCCAGGTTTTTTTTTATTTCCCACATTTTAGTGAGTTACATTTTTGAAATTGCCTTCACAAGCCCTTTATTTTGATACCCTACAAGATCATGTAACAAAAAAAAAAAAATTGCCCAAGTGCATGTCGGACTTTGCACACTTAGGGTTCCGTACCAAAAATTGGTATTTGTAAGTAAAATATACGTAATGGGAAGTTCAAAAATTTTTCGGCACAAATTTTTTTGACAGACAGACAGACGAGAAGAGAGAAGAAGAGTTTAGTGCCAAAAAAATAGACATACATACATATATACTTTCAAAAAACATACCCTCCTACTGGGTCAGTTGGGTAACAAGCCGCAGTAAGGGTTCACGGTAAGCTGGTGGTTGTAACAAAGGGTGAGTTCTGTCTGAGCGCGGCTTGGGTTACAAACAAGCGGGTTTTTTACCGCGCTTATTATCCCAGTATTACTTCTAAACAGGGTTGCCACGAAAATAAAGTTAAGTCTTAGTTGATTTTATTTATATAGCTTGTAAATAAAATTCAATTATTTCTTTCAAAATAACATGACATTTATAAAATAGGTAATACTTAACTATATCATACTAAAACCAAAAAAAATAGCCTAATTTCGTACATATACAAAAACAAAGTACGTCAAGGCGTCGAAGTATACCTACTTACCAGACAGCGATGTGGAGGGGTACCCCCCTCCACATCGCTGTCATCTGGAAACGTGCTCAGAAGACTGGTAGGATTGCCACGTTGAATGGTAATGTTAATTCTTTGGGCAAAGAACGAGCCAGCCAGGTCACGTAGTATCGATGAGTCGGTGAGAAATAAGTAATAATATGATTGAGTATCGCGTATAGCCAAGGACGCTTTTTGACGTTTCCTACCAAGAAACAGGCTAAAGGATATAAATCTGAAATTTACATACCCAGAGTCCTCCGTGCCTCGGAAAGCACGTTAAGCCGTTGGTCCCGGCTGTCAATCGTGGATCTTTTACAGTCGTTTCGGGTCGTCAGAAGCCCGAAAGTCTGACAACCAGTCTTACCATGGGGTATCGTATTACCCAGTAACTGGGTTGTGGAAATCAGATAGGCAGTCGCTCCATGTAAAATACTGGTATTCAGCTGCATCCAGTTAGACTGGAAGCCGACCCCAAGATAGATGGGAAAAAGGCAAGGCAGATTGATTGTTAAATTAGGTTACTTCTAGGCAAGCGTGCTCCATCTTCGACCACATCATTGCTTACCATCAGGTGAGATGGTGGTAAAACGCGTGTCTATCAACAATCAAATGAAAAAAATCTCAAATCTCCCTTTATTTCGTTAGGCCACCCCTACCACGCGCGTGCTATTATTTATGTTCACGCTAGATTTGATCGAGGACGCTTCTGTAAACTGCGCGTAAGAGGATACCCGGTTGTTTGCGAATCACTTTTAATTGTCATTTTAGAACTAATTGGTCTTCCGGGGAAATCGTGGCAAGTTGTAAAGAGGGGTTAGCAAATAATAGATACATATGCGTTATTATTTGTAATTTTTTTTGCTCAGAAATTATACAAGTTATTCCAAGAGGTAAATGAAAAATTACCTTTTTTATTTTGTTATAGAGGGAAAGCTTCAAAAGGCGTCCTAGACTTTTGGGGAAAATACCAGAGATTGTGGGTTTCTTACCTCACTAAAACCACCTCGGTGATCAGCATCAATCAGTACATGGAAGGGGTCCCGTTACCTCTTAACCTGTGAAGCCCCGAAACTCACCGGTGAGTCGGACCAAAAAAAAAAAAAATTAAAGAGAATAAAAAACAAAAAAAAATCGGCTGTCAACCCGGGTTGTCCTCGGGGTTTAATTTGACAACCCGGATTTTGCCATGGGGCTTCACAGGTGGCGCTATTAACTGCCAATGACCTTGAGTTAGCTTGTGTGTTCTGTGCTGAGCTCACGTAACACGTCGTACGTCCACCCAGTAATAGGATTCGCCCATTAAGGAGCGCTGTCCGAAATACATAACTTTACAAATTTATTACAATATGTTATAAAAATATAATTTCAAATATTCTCAGATCCAATTACGACAGAAGTTGTGTAGAGCAACATATATTTTTTTTCAAAGAAATAAGACTAGGCGTTTAGACGTGATGTTCAATTAAAAACCATTTACAAGTCGTGTAACTGCGCCTTAAAAGACCACTGTTGAACGGGTCTACGGGCAACGCCTGTTAGGGCACATCCCTGGAGAGACTGTAAAGGGGTCTCCCTGAGCCTCGCTGTGCACGGCAGCACGTGATTAGGATCATAGTGCCACCGTATTCCCTTGAATCTCTCGGTGGGCAATAATAGAGTCATCTCAGCTAAACGAGTTCTCTCAGCTATGCGTTTAAAAGTTAAACTATGTCGAAAACTTTTTATTGCAAAGCTGTGTTAAGGTTTTTTTTTCCTAATTTAAGTTTTACCTACCTATTATACTTACGACGCCGACGTGCAGTTCTTGATTGGAATCAAATAACAATCGGAAATACATACGGAACATGTTTAGTGGTGTTATTTAGTTAAGTACCTATCAACTTAAATCAATGTTGAAGGAGCATTTTGCTGATCATTGTGACCATAATAACATTATTACGGTGACTTTTTACCCGACTTCAAGGAGCGCAAGGAAAGGATTATGTGTACTTAGGTACCTACTTCACTTTATTTCTTACGGTACAGCATCCGGATGAGATGGTGACTGGGTCACCACTGGGCCACTGCTGCTCTCAAAACGGTGAAGGAAAACATCGTGAGGAATCCGGCATGATCGTATCGAAAACTTTGAAGACATGTGACATCTACCAACCCGCACTAGGCCCGCGTGGTGGATTACGGACCACATTCTCTCACAGAGAGAAGGCCTGTGTCCCAGCAGTGGGAAGTAGGAACATTATAGGCCGACTATGCTATGCTATATTCTAAAGGGATGGTAAGTGGTAACGCCATCTGTCTTCATAGCCGTGACTTACGACTACCCCTTCAGCTAGCTTCTACGGGCCATAAGGAGGGTTGAGTATTTATGGGGTATTTTGTTACAAGTTAGGGGTGGGTACGGGTAGGTGAGTGTCGCCATTGACTGTTGTTAGATGGCTCTGTTGCAAGTTCGTTCTTTACAGGGTGGAAACTTTCAGCAGGGCAGTAAGGGGAACTACCTTAACCGTTGCAGCTACACGAAAATATTCTTAGGAGAACATCCATAAGTTTAAGTGAAATTTTGATCCTCATTCACACATATTCAAAAAAATTTACAGTTAGCAAGAAAATGGCAATTTTACTCTTTTTTTATGCCAATCGATCGTTTCTAATACTGATCAAAAATTTCTACCCAGGTTGGAGTACTAAAAAAGTCAGAAATTGCAAAAAACTTCAAACTTAAGAATCTGGTATACCTACTGAACAAACACTACACTTCTCATTTAACTCTGAAATACACACTTATAGTCAGGTTGGTCCCCGGACGGAAGACTTCAGAAACCTTGGGTAAGTCTTGTAAAACATTTGTAGCTCAGCGCATCGCAGATAGTTTGCGACCCGGTTGGAGCCTGGGGTCCGGCTGGCGCGCTTCCACAACTCTTGTCTCCTCAAGTCGGATTCTTTGCCCTGGCTTGGTTGCATACATTTTGGTTGAAGTGGATAGATGTTAGATACACAATCACGCCAGAATTTTCCCTATAATAGACTATGGTGACGTGTGCTACTTTGACCTGAACGCGGTATTGCTGGATAAGCTTGATAGGCTCCTCAATAACTGCATCCGGTTCATTTTCAACTTGAGGCAATATGACCATGTGTCAGGCTTTAGAGCAGAGCTCAAATGGATGCCCATTCGCCAGTGAAGAAGTTTGCACGCTTTGACTACACTTTTCTCTCTCCTCAATTCTCCCATCCCTCCCTCTTATCTTATATCTCACTTTCAGTATCTTTGCTCTACTCACGCCAGGAATTTGCGTTCTGATAACAATCTCTTACTGCTTTGTCCTTCGCATACTTCTAATTTTATTCATTCTTCCTTTCATATACAGTCCATCCTTCTGTGGAATGCGCTTCCCTTCAATATCAGGACGGTCATCAGTCAGTATGCATTTAAGCGAAAGTTGCGGAATTATTTCTATTCTTAACAAGTAAAGGAGTCGTCTCAAATCCTTATCTCTAACTTTATATATATTATTTTTATATACAGGGTGTAACGGAAAGGTGTGGTCATATTTTAAGAACTGCATCTGCCCATCGATATGAACAACTATTTTCAAGAAAATCTGAGGAAATTCTAAAAAAAAATTTTTACTCCCCATACAAATATTGATCAGCTGATGATAACTTTGTATGGAAAGTCCAATTTTTTTTTTTGGGAATTTTCTGTTTTTTTAAGAGAAAGTTCTTCATTTCCATGGGCAGCACCGGCCCCTAAAATATGACCACACCTTTCCGTTACAGCCTGTATGTAGGTATTTTATATTAAATATGTATGTATGATTATTTTAACTATAAATATATACTTTCGTAAACGATGACGATGACGATGACGCTGACGATGACGATGACGATGACGATGACGCTGACGATGACGATGATGATGATGATGATGATATTTATCTTGTTACGCCAAAGAAGTGTAACTTACGTGCGTGTAAAAAGTGTAACTTGAATTAAGAGCATTCATCCGTTAAAAGCGCGCTGGAGGCAAAATAAATGATTTCCGACGGTCAATAAAACAATAATGTGCTTAATTTATTGATAATATATTGACGTCATATTATTGGAAATTTCATATTCAAGTGTTTGATCCAAAAACATTTTCAAATAGTCATATAGTATTCTCATTAGAACAGTTCTTATCCAAGCCGTTTTTAAAACTAGCGCCCGACGGCCTACGCAGATTTCAGATAGGAGTAAAACTTATATGACAAACTTACAACAATTTTACTTTAAAAAAAAATGATAACATTGACTAGAGTTTGATCCAAAAAAAATCACGATTGCTGTAAGTTTTCATTCAAGAAAAGTAAACTCAAAACTATAATTTTTAGCCATTTTTCGAAATATTAAACGTGTTAGTTTAGGATAAAATATGAGGCATTTTTGTTTTTTTTTAGACTTATTAATTGAACACATTTACGACCAAAGACATGGTATAATTATTTTTTTAATAAATTATATGTTTACACTACAATTAATTATTTAGTATCACTATATAATAGACGCGGAATCGCATGAGCGCTTAGTGCCGGCCGAGGTCTTTCAGAGGTAGGACGTGTGTCGCTCTCGTTGCCACGCGCTGCGTAAAAATATTAGTGCAGTTTGGCGAGTTTTTAGTGCGACCGGATCTTATTGATACTTTTTATATTAATAATATTTTTTTATTATATAATAAAACTTTGGTGAGTACATATTTTATTGCAATGAAGTTCAATAACTTAACAAGATAAAATTAGACTACTATATACATGTTTTTATTTTACCATCTTTTTTTTCAGATATGGCTAACAAAAGGGGTTACACCGGAAAAAAAAGAAAAAAATACGGCAATTTGGACAAGGCCAATGAAGCCAAAAGGTAAGTTACCGAGGAGCCACTTTTAAAAACAGTTTATAGCCAATTCACAATTTTCTCCATTTTATAAACCGATTTCAAAAAAGGAGGGGCCCTCAAATCAATCTTTTTTTTTGTTTGAAAGGATAGATTTTCCAGTTAGTCTCATGATCACCTAATCATAATCTGATAATGCGACCCTGGAGAAATCGAGGGAACTCATTAAATTTTATAGGAAAACATAGCGATTTTGGTATTTTCATCAACAAATGAAGCATTTGCATTCGGAAAGTACCAGTTAGTAAAATGGATCTGATGGCTGAGAGACAGGCGCCGGAATTCTGTAATAGACAATATATCTTAGCTGTGTTTGGGCTTGTAGGAATTGTATTGAGACGCACTTTTTAGGTATACAATTAAAAAGTAAGAGAGAAAAAAAAAACTTTTTACAAAAAAATATAACCGACTTCACTAAAAAAAAACACTAAATTTTGTGAAGTCGGTAAAAATTAGTTGTACCTACACCTAAAAGTACATCTCATTACAATTATTTCAACAAGTCCAAACACGGCTAAGATATATTGTTTTATTATTGAGTTCCAGTGGCTGTTTTTTTTAGTCGATTAATTATTCTTATAGGCAGAAAAGAGAAGTTCAAATCCTTGGGAACCAAGACATAAATAAAGATGCTCTTGTAAGTTTGTTTTTCTACTTATTTATATACTAGCTTTTGCCCGCGGCTTCGCTCGCGCCTATGTCACTCTCCACCTTTTCAACTATCTCCACTTAAAAAATCACATCAATTCGTCGCTCCGTTTTGTCGTGAAAGACAGACACACACTTTCACATTTATAATATTAGTATGGATTTGGCACTTTTTGAAATTGTGTACCAAGAGACATTGTTTTCTTGATTTTGATTAAGGAGTTACTAACAAAAACAAATAAGTCATTATTTATCTCAAGCCGACTAATTTTTGATTTCTGAATCGATCACCGATCATGATAAGGTGCTTACTGTTTGTATTACTGTAATTATACCTACATATTATTTTCAGACACAACCAAAAGAAAACCTTAGCAAAAACACAGAGGAAATCCAAGAAAAGTTGCAGGCAACATCAGAAACAGCAAATCCCATTAAAGATAATCAAATGACGTGTGAAATTGGTGGTGATAAAACCCTACACATCCAGAACGATGCATCGTTGTCTCCAACTCAAGATCCTGGTGTAGGGAATCTTGTAAGTGTTATTTATTCATTTATATACATATTTTAGCACAAATAAAACATTTTAGTTACGCTGTTATTTGCAGGCTATTGAAGAAAATATTTCAATTGATAACAAATTACAGGGACGCCGTATAATAGATTTTATGTTTTTCATGGATCAAATCAAGACTTTAAATAACCACAATGATGCTTTTGGTTGTAATATAGGCAATTTACAATTTGTGAAAGAAGTCCAGGGTGGTTTACATTCAGTTTTTTTAATGAAATGCAATATGTGCAATATCGAATTAAAATTACAAACATCTGATCGTTCAAATAGTGGTATGGATGCAAATCATGGTGCTGTCATGGGAGCTATAATGATTGGATGCGGACAGTCAAATTTAGATGAATTTCTTGCTTCTGTAGATTTGCCACTTATAGGTCAAAAAAGATATACAAAATACCACGATGAAATTGCTAATTGGTGGGAAGAAACCGCAGAAGTAAGTATGCAGGAAGCTGCAAAAGAAGAAGGTGAAAAAGCAATTTCACGTGGCCAAGTCAAGGATGGGATTCCAGTTGTAAAGGCCATTGCTGATTGTTGTTGGTCAAAAAGATCCTATAAAAATAACTACTCTGCATCATCTGGAGTATCTGCTATTGTTGGACATGAAACAGGCAAAGTACTACATGTGGCTGTAAAAAATAAACATTGTTCCACTTGTGCCAAAGCAGCATCAAAAAACATGCCGCCAGTCGCACATGATTGCCACAGAAATCATACTGGATCTTCCACTAGCATGGAACAATCTGGTATTGTCGAAGGTTTTAAGACGTCAGTTGCTAAGAGAAATTTAATATACGGAACATTGATAGCCGATGGAGATGCAAGTACCTATAAGAAAATATTAGAAAGCCGACCATACCATAAAGTGAATGTTGAGAAAATTGAATGCACGAACCATTTACTGCGTAATTTTAGTGGTAAACTTATAAACTTGGGTAAAGATACAGCTATACCATTGGTAGAAAGAAAATTATTAACAATCGACCGAATGAAGCGACTGCGAACTGCAATAAGATCAGCTGCACGCTTTAGAAACGCCCAAAATTCAACTTTGTCGGACAAAATTATAAGCTTAAAAAAAGATATTTTAAATAGCCCGAAGCATATTTTCGGGGACCACAAAGAATGTGAAGCATATTATTGCACAGACGAAAAGAAAATAGAAGAAAATGTAGTACCAAAAGTGAAAACATTGTTTAAAAAAATTATGGAACATACTACACAAATTGCCTTACATTCGAAAAGTTTACTGTACGACTTGAACAATAACAGAGCCGAACAATTTAACAGCATCGTTGCAAAACACGTTGGTGGCAAGCGCGTAAATTATTCGTTAAAAAAATCTTACACCGCACGATGCAACGCTGCTGTTGTATCGTTCAATTCCGCACGGCCGCAATACGTCTTGTATAAATCAAAGTTTAATAGAAGTCCAGGTACTTATTATTTTAAACATAATTATATAAATCACTATATAAATTATATGATAGGTTATAACACAAAATGAGTTAATTATTTATAGGAAGCTCATTGAAGCGTATAGAAATGGCTCGTCTAAAAAGAAAATTAAGGCAAAAAACGCATCGCATACCTAAAAGAAGAGTACAATTTGATTCTGATAAAACGTCTTATGGAGGAGAATGCGAGCGGCCGGACATGCTTCCAGAAGAATATGAAACAGCAAAAGACGAGTTTTTAAAAAACCTTCAAGAGCAAGTGAGTATTTACACTATACTTTCATAAGTTCAAATATACCTTTATTGTGCCATATGTTGTGCCTTATTTTTGATAATATTAAACTTTCAAACTATGTTTCCAAACTATTATAGGTAAATAATAGGCAAGAAATAGAAAGGGATACTGTACTTCAGGCAGAGAGTGCTCTTTGGCTTGAACTACGACGGTGTTTACTGACAGCATCGTCTTTCAGTAAAGTGTGCAAACGGCGATCGACTATTAGCCCAGCACCTTTAGTGAAAAATTTTTTATACTCGTACTCCTTGGACCATGTCCCCAGTATTGAGCATGGAAAAGTTCACGAAAAAGTGGCAATAGAACAATTACAGGTCCAAGAAAATATCACGATACGAAAATGCGGTTTATTTGTTGACGAGGAGTTATTTTTCTTGGGTATGTACTACAATTAGATTTATTTCGATATAAAGAATTATTTTTTCGGGTCAAATTCGTAACTATGAGGAATAGGGAAAAATTAGCTCTTTCTTTTAGTTTTTCTTTTGTTGTTACTTCCGAAAAGATCCTTATTGTAAAAATAGTTTAAAATACTATACTTAGTACTTTATTTTTTTTTAAAAACCAACAATTTCTTAGAGAATATTTGTTCATTGTGGCGACACTTGCGGGCCTGTGTCCAACAGTGGACGTCTAATCGTAATTAGAGAATTGAGTATCAAATTAATTTGGTTACAGGTGCTTCGCCGGATGGACTTATCGAATCTGATGGCATCGTCGAAATTAAGTGTCCTAGTTCGGCATTCGGTTTAGAGGCAGATGTTGCAATAAACCAAAAAAAAATCAAATTTTGGAAAAAAGATGGATCTGTAAATCGCCGTCATGACTGGTTTTACCAAATACAGGGGCAGCTGCACATAACTCAAAGGAATTATTGTCTGTTTGCTGTATGGACAGGCAAAGATCTCAAGTTAAAAACTGAAAATATAATTAGAGACGATCATTTTTGGAGAGAAAATATGGAACAGCGACTTGTAAATTTTTACAATAAATGTCTCCTACCCGAGATTGTTGATCCCCGAAAAGCTAGGTCTATGAAACTGAGAGATGATAAATATTAAAATTTTATTTTACACGATTATATTTTTATTTACATAAAAGTAATAGTAATTTAATTCCGCACTTTTTACAATAAACTAAAAAAAAACTAAGTCCCTACTTACGAAAAAAACGAAATCATTTCATACTAACTAAAAACGCTGGCAATGTATCAAAATTATCAATGCGGTGTATGACACGCGGTTATACGCGCTCCAACACAGCCAGCTGTGTGCTTACTAACTCTAACGCTGTGTGAGTAAATTTACCTAAAATCGAAGCGCGCCGCTAAGGAGTAATGCTCTTAATATCAAAGAAAAAAAAAACAAAGGAAAAAAAATACTGCATAAATAAAATAAATAAATAATTATAATTGCATAAGTTGATAAAAAATGCTATGCAATAGCTTTACCGCGGCAGTCTCCGAGTGCCACACGTCTTTTTTTTTTCAGTTTATGCACCTGCCATGTTATCTCTCCACCACCCTTGGTTGACTGGTAGAGAATGCCTAAGGCATTAAGTCCGCCTTTGTACATTTGTGTTGCATGAAGTTTTAATAAATAAACGGCTTAACGGATCTGGATGAAATTTGACACAGAGATAGATTATAGTCTGGAATAGCACTTGAGCTATAATTTATATGGGGAAAGCACTAATACAATGCGGGTGAAGCTGCTGGCAGAAGCTAGTAAAAAATAAAAACACATTAAATAAGAGAAATTATATATATTTCATAATATTTCCACGAACGCACGTCGTCTACGTCACACGCACTTAGTATATTATAAGATCACATTTGAAACGCACACAGTCCGTCTAATAAATAAATATTGCTAAGTTTTTACAAAGCGCTAACCCTAGGCTGCGAGCACTTCTTCATAGAGAAAGTTTTAATTTTAACGCATTAACTGTAAGGATAAGCCCAATTTCCGATTATTCGTAATACAAAAATACAGCACAGAGTATTCATATAATTTTCAACATGGTTAGGTACTCGAAAATAGGCTTTTGTCGCACTCTGCAAGCAATATAGTTTATTGCGCAGAGTGATTCTTTTTCTGGAGTGAGAAACTGTAGTGGCTAACCCCTTTCTCACAAGAGTCCGGATTTATTACACCTATTTAATGAGGATTTTGTGAAACGACGTACACCAGGTGGCAGTACTGAGTTGTCAGGTCGAGACACCTTCTAGCACAGAACGCAAAGGGCAACTGAAGGTCTAGACACCTTCAAAACGCTTCAGATAATGTCAAAAGGGACATATATGTCAAGATGACGTCTAGGTAATGTTTACGTCATTATGTTTCGTTTTCAAAGTAAATAACCTGACGCCTATTTAGCGCCAACTGGTAACATAAAAATTGTAGTAGCTCGCTAATTTTAATACAGAGCTGCCATTTGCAATTGAAAATGAAAAAATAAATATTTGATTTTTTTTTATGAGCCTAGAGTAGAAGCAGATCTCCAAGCAAGACGTTTTACACCAAAGCATTAAAACTTTCTCTATAAAAAATATTAAACGCTACAAAAACTAAATTACTGACTTGAATATTAGCAAGAATTGATTTTTATTCGATATCAATCACTAATTGCATGTATTTGGTTTAAAGTTCCATTAAAAAAAAAAAATATGAACTTTTTGAAAAAAAACTTTTTTCTTTCAATAAAATAGTATGGAATCATAATAATAGTAATTTAGAGATTTTTTAGATCATCTTAAAAGCCTTGTTCCGTTTTATGAAAATCTATTTTGTCTTAACTCTCAATTTCTCAAACGAAAATCATCGTAAAATTGTCAAGCACGCGTTAACTATCATTGGCTATTGACAATTCATTCTACCAATCGCAAAAAGCGCGCTTGACAATTTTCTCATTAATTAAGCTATCATTTTCGTTCCAGAAACCAGGGTAACTCTTACGTCAAGCATTTTTATTGGCCTTTCTCACAGCCAACTCACAGAGACGAATATGAGAATTTGACAGTATTTTTCTTGGAAAAGTCTAGCAGCAAACTTTTTTAGAAAAAGAGTCCTTACTATTAAAGTCAAGAGTGAATAGGTTACTTCTAGGCAAGTGTGCTCCATCGTCGAACACAGCGTCTCTTACCATCAAGTGAGATAGTGGTCAAACGGAGCCTGACAATATAAAAAATAAGTACTCATAAACCAAATACATGCAATAAGTTACAAAAAAATATAAAGCAAATTTATCACTGTTATTTAAATTATAATTATATTTGAATTCAGATTTCGAGATAATTTTCAAATTACGGAACAACAAACTATATGTCATACAACACAAAGTTCTAATACCATTACAATAATACAAACGGTCACTTAAATATCAACTCAAAGTACAGAAAGCTAAAGTCGATATTTGAATTGATAGCAATGGATGGAAATTATCTCGAATTAAAAATTCAAGTATACATACACCATAGTTGTCGTCACCTATAAGTTTTAGTCACCGTTACATTTTAGCCTCGAATATGACACAGCGAAAATAATAATTTTACTTTTTTTTAATTTAAGATCGTGCTCCCACATATTTTTTAATACTTTTTTTTGTTAATAGAAAGAAAGTGATTATTACGCAGTTTACTAACTTTAATTGAGTTTTATCGGGATATTCAGACTAGTTACAAACTCAAATCGAGACAACTTTAATCCAATTCCGTGGAATTGAATTGAATTTGATTGACGAAAACCAATGTGTCAAATTGTCAAACACGCGCTATCAGTTAAATTAATGATCAATACCCAATCGCATCACTTGGCGTGCGTTAATTTGTGACGAGTCGATAATTATCTTCTTGAAACCAGGTGATAATAACTTGGAATATAGATTTTCTTATTTCTAAAATATGTGGAAACACATAATTTTGACAGCCTCACAGAACCATTACTAATACGAGTTTAGTCAACAAAAAAACATGCAAAATATTCAAATAATGCATGTTTCCTCGCTAACTCAATTTATTAATTTTAATACAATACCTAATAATTCCAAAAACCTAACACAACTACCATTGAGATTTTTATAATTATCTATTTTTTTTTTTTAAGTTTTTAATTATAGATTTTTCGTTCTAATCGCTGCCGAGTTTACAATTTCAGTTTTGAAATGGTCACTTACTTAACAATGTATTAATACATAACATGGTTTAAAAGAGTGTCCATGGAGTTCCTTGCCCGTTCTTCTCCATAGAGATCTACGCTTTGGAATGTGTAATTAGCTTCATCTTTCTGACTGACCGACTTATTGACAATTCAAAAGTGCCTGTAAATGTTTTATTTGAATTATATGATTTGAATATGAATTTTCAAAAAAAAAAAAATACTGTTAGGGGCTCAAAAGTGCTTCCCAGCGCTATTTCGCGATTTCTCCACAGAACGTAGAAAGCGCGCGAGACACTGCTGGCCGAGCGACGCGTAATATCGCGAGCCGGCGCGAGGACGCGCTGGCCATCGCGAGACATCTTTCGGTGTAAAAGGGTAAGAGTGATTTCAATTCTCGCCCATCCCATCCACGCCTCGCCTCGCCGGTATAAAACTACCTTGACAATCCCGGTCCATCCAGAGCTGGAGAAGTCACATGATGATTTCCAAATCACGAGATAAAGGGGGTCAAAAGAGCAGTTGCACCCTACCTAAACAAATTTCTAAAATTTCTTTGAAAAAGAGGATCAATTGTCCGTAACTGACAGTCTATATAGCATAGAATCTAAACTATAGATTATACTAGTAAGTCCCGCAACTTCCATTAAAAAAGGGGACGGATCCGACCCGACGGGTGAAGTCTGGTCTAATTTGTAGTTAGATAAAAAACATGATGCTGAGCTTTTCCTATTTTTTTTAAGCCGAAACGAGAAACAATTTGAAGAAATACTTTTTATAAGTAAGTAACCATTTCAATGAGGAGCTCGTGAAGTAATAACAGCCGCACGGGTCGATCCATCAGGTTAAGCTACGCTTACCGGGTTGGTCCATGGTTGGGTGACCATTTTTACATACCGAGACACCTCCGTGCCTAGGAAAGCACGTTAAGCCGTTGGTCCCGACTGTCGATCTTTGACAGTCGTTACGGGTCGTCAGAAGCCCGAAAGTCTGACAACCAGTCTTGCCAAGGGGTATCGTATTACCCAGTAACTGGGTTATGAAGGTCAGATATGCAGTCGCTCCATATTATGAAATATAGGTATTCAGCTGCATCCGGTTAGACTGGAAGCCGACCCCAAGATAGTTGGGAAAAGGCTATGCAGATTGAAGTAAGTAACCATTTCATTGAAGTGTTCAAAGTACAAGTCTGTAGTTAGAATATTTATTTTCCAATCTTACAAAAAATAAATACAACTAAAATTCTAGTGTTACAGTCGTCATCGTTTTCGAGCGCAGTGTTGCCATTGTAATAAGAAGTACATCATTTGATTTTTCAGACGAACTAAATCATAATTTGTCTAGCGATGGCAACACTAAGAAGTTTACAAATGTTTTTTTTGATATATTTAGATTATGTTACAAAATGGATTTAACTTTATATTTGAAATTGTTTTCTTTTTAATCGACTTTAAAAAGGAGGAGGTTCGCAATTCGACTGTATGTTTTTTTTGTATGTTTTTACGCGATTAATCCGCCAATTATTAATTGATTTTGATGTTTTTTTTTTTTTTGTTAGGTATAATAATCTGAATTTTCTCCTTACCTTTTCAAACATAAGAATAAAATTCAGAAGAACTTTCATGCTATGCTGTGACCCTTAATTAAAACGTCTTAAACTCAGAATGTAACACAACATAATATACCAAAAAAATCTTCGACATTTCTCTTACATTAATTAATATTTTTTACACAATTACATAATATTATATCTACAGTTATATCGTGACAAATTATTGCATAGAATAGTTTTGTCCGATTGCCTGAGCTGTCTCTTACTAACAACAGTATCTGTTTCGGTACAGCAGTATTATGTCATATCAGTAATTATTTCAAGCTTTTGGAAATCATGCAAAATTATTTATCGCCATTGAAATTAGGAGGCGAATTCGTCTTTTTTTATTTGTTTGGAAAATTATAATTTTACTTGATTTTTTCAAGCTTGTAAGTTAAAAAAGAAAATGACATTCTCGATATAAATGTAAACAAAAAATAAGTTGTATGGTGAACGTTGGTTGTAGCAAAAATAATTATTTGACTGACTACCATGGTTTGAAATCCTGCCCTTTTGTGATTTGTCTTTTATCAAAACATAATAAAATTGAGATATTTATTGTGATTACTTTATCAAATTACGACAACTTAAAGGGATGATTCATGTGTGTAAAACATAATAATTCTATTTAGTCCGTCCGTAGTATAAAAAATTAGTACACGTATTTTTGCTTTACCAATAAAAATGACAAAGATAAAGCGTATTTAAGGTGAAAAGTACAGTGTAGCCCGCGAAACTCAAATTATCTCACGTTTTCTGCAATGTGCAGGTCAGTAACAGGTTGTATTTTGGTCAAAATATGATTCGCGGCCGTAGCAAGTATGTATTTAAAGAATTATCATCATTGGAATCATCAATACAACTCTCTCAGTTATTTAGTTATTGATTTCATGAAATAGTCATTCCATACATCAATATGAACTTAGAAGGCTGTATCGGTGATTTTAATTATAACAGTTCTGTAAATACGTACTTGTTACGGCCGCGAATCATATTTTGATACAACCTGATACTAACCTGCAAATTGCAAAAAAAAAAACGTAATAAAGTTTGAATTTCGCGGGTTCAAGTGCGAATCAGTCTGTGTTAAGCGATTTATCGAGAATATTGTTATGGTTAAACGCAACGAATTATTAATTAATTATATACAAATAATATTTATTTATACTCATTCGCAAAACTAAAAAAATATTGTATTATCTTAGTTAAACAGTACCCAGGCGTAAATATGTCACATCGAGCTTTAGAGAGAAACTGTCACGCAGGTACTATATCACGTATTATACCAGGTGCTATACCCGATACCAGGTATTATACAAGTATTTATACCCGGTATTATACCAGGTATTGTACCAAGTATTATCTCAGGTATAATACATATAGTGTGACAGAGACGACACTATAAAGCTGAACTTTTTCTAAAACACGATGTACCTTATTACTGACCTAGTAGTTGTAGTCTAATAAGTAAATGTGTAGTCATGATGAACATACATAATAAACAATTTTCGACGATTTCGGATGTCTACGAAAGACGGATATTTCGGATGTCTACGAAAGACGGATCTATCCGATATCGGATGGATATTCGATTTTTAACGTTATTATTGGAAATTAAAATATTAGGAAAATGATGAATGCTGTTTTGTGAACTTTTACATTGTTTTTATTCTTAGTTTATGCCAATTTTATTGCAGACGAAGTTACGAGTCTAGAATTTTTACAGTAGATTATTCAACGAGGGGTGAAAGCAGTGTCTTATGTCACGGGCGCTATATTTAATTCCGAGCACTAGATCCGCCCCAGATTTGCACGAGTACAAATTATACACCTTAACGTTCCTTCGAATCACTCTGTCTATTGTTGAAAACAGCATGAAAATCCGCCCAGTGGCTTATGAGTTTATGGTGAACAGACAGGCAGACAGACAGACGCGGCGGGGGACTTTTTTATATAATATGTAGTGATAACGAAGGAGTCTAGAGTCGATATTTTCGGGATTTTATGAAAATTATATGACTACACAAATACAGACTAGTATAAAAACAAAATACATGTAAATGTGAATAAATGCGTTATCGATAACTAGTTCATTATATGTTTATACAAAAGTTTGTTCGTTTTGAGATCAGACACTTGTTTTTATTCGGTCGTATTTCTGTTGCTAGACACGAACGGTATCGGCCTCAAAAGAAACCATACGTGTTTAATATTTTTGGTAGATTTTTATACGTACGGTACTTTCTCTTTTCTCCTCCGTGGCTCTGAAAGCACATTAAGCCGTTGGTCTCGGCTGTCAATCGTAGATCTTTGACAGTCGTTACGGGTCGTCAGAAGCCCGAAAGTCTGACAACCAATCTTACCAAGAGGTATCGTATTACCCACCAACTGGGTTGTGGAGGTCAGATAGGCAGTCGCTCCATGTAAAATACTGGTATTCAGCTGCATCCGGTTAGACTGGAAGCCGACCCCAAGATTGTTGGGAAAAATCAGAAAAAAAAGAGTGCAAGTAATGATAGGAAGTTTTTTAAATACTAAGAACTAGCAATAGAAATACACCGAAAATTATTTTCAATTCATATTTCGAGCCACTGCTTCATAAAAATTGTACTGTTTTTAATTTTAAAAAAAGCACATACCATAATTACACCCAATACATTTAAATTATTAATAATACTGACTTTTTATGTAGAAAAAAATGTTTAGTAAAAAGTAAAGCATTTATTTTGTTGTATAGAAAGCGATGCGACGCTATAATATGTTTTGTTTTAGATTTTAGCAGCACCTTAGACTAGATGATTTAGTATTTTTGTCTCTTAATAATATAAAACCAAGGAAGTAAATTGCTTACCAATTTTGAAAAGAATTTCCAATGGATAGAAACTTTGCTAAAATTGAAACTACCACACAGAGAAAATAGACCTTGTCATTTATGACGTGCAAGCGACATTCAACCTTATGCGTCCATTACACGGTAAGTTTTGCTGTCAGTTTAAGCACAGTCAAAGTTGTGACTGAGGGATAACTGGTCGTCTAATAGGGAGCGTGCAGGAACTATAGATGGCGCCACATAAATTTCAATGTCAAGTATTTCTACAGTACAAGTTGCGGATTTCACTCAATAGATGGCAGTCTACGTTACGCGTCCAGCATGTGTGCATAATGCGTGTGTGTATACATATATGACACGGAAATGTCAATGACAAGGTTTTATGGGGTAAAAGTTTCGAATTTACTCCACTAGATGGCACAGACTACGCCGTGAACGTTCCCTATACAGTAACTGATGGCTGCATGATACAATCTCGATACTTTTATTTTTGCATCATGTAGCCCAATGGACGCTTTCGGATGATAACCAATTTATTACCATAAGACTACCTACATATCCGAACTTTGAAATTAAAAGTTTTTGAATTAAAATAAGTTACAGTTTCGCATCGCTTTGTTATAACATAGAACCTATTGTTAAATGAGTAAATAAGCAGTCTAATTAATATTATAAATCAACTACACAAGTTAAATTAAATTGCATGGAAAATACTCTATGACTTTTTTTTTGTAATTTTCAATATGGTTACAAACATATTTATTTTCAATAAATTAGGCCTATATTTGAAAATACTTGCTTTTATTACAGTTGAAAACAACCAATTGATAATATTTTCTTTTTATATACTTTTTTTGTTCAAACTATTAGTTTTATTAACAAATTTCGTTGGTGATACTAGCCATACTTGGGATGAAATAACATTGAAAATTAGGATTTACGAGGTAAAACTAGTTCCGCGGTATTATAGTACCTACCACCGACGAATTTTGTTTTTAATATTGCCATTACACACCTACATCATAATCATGAAATTTACATTATGACATAATGTATATTTATATTAAACATATACACGTTCTTAGGTATATAGTTATATTTATATTGACCATTTACTTGGGTTCATCTTTTTAAAGGGAATGAGCGTAATAGAAGATCGTCATATGTTATTTAAAAGAAGGGATCGCGTTCTCAAAAAGTTTGAAAAAATCTGCACTAGACTAACGAACGAGGCAGTCATAACATAACCCATTTGTTTTTAGTAGACTAATAACCCGTCCCGGCTTGGCAAGGGTACAAATTATACACACCTTCGTCGTTTATCGCTCTTGCTATAGGTGAAAATGGCATCAAAATCCATTGCGTGGTTTATGAGATACGGATAAACAGAAAAAACAGACGCAGAAAGAAACTTTGTTTTAATTACGTAGAGATAAATTTATGTATTTTTTACATCACTCATTCCTTTTTATAGGAGACATAACCCTCTGCCACATTAAATACAATAAAATCACATCAATATTACAATACAAAGAGTAGGCCTCATTGATAAATCTATTACAACTCATTGCAAGTTCAGATTGATTAATATAAAGTACAGTACCCGAACCCACATCGAGTCAGAAAGAGACAGGTATGAGTGACAGAGATGGCGCTATACAAATACGAACTTTTCCTTCATGTCAACACTAATTGATTATACACTCAGTATTATATATACATCTTAAGACTTGAAATTTGTGGTCTTAGACTCGAGACATTACCTTTTTTCCAAACAAAAAACTTCATCAGAAAAAAGCGAACATTTCACCCGACATTAACAATAGTCTTTATAACCTATCAGAAAAAAATCTCTTTTCATAGGTCCAAAATTGTTACCTGGAACAACAGTAACTCTTCAAACAATATCTTGTACCGTCTTTCTGTCTCTCTTCATCTTATAGCGGCGTCTCTTTCCTCCATTGGAACGCGTTCGTTTTGACAGCTGGGTTGTTTGAGCTTGCGCTCGCTGCTAAAGCTACGCCCGTGCGACGTATGTTAGCGGCTGCGCTATCTGTAATGGAATGGGGTATTTAGGAGATAAACTTGTAACGACACGCCTGGATAATAATAACAATCCTCCCGACCAAATTTCCATCACGGTGACCAATCTCAAGAGACATTAGCCAAATACGCAGGAGATATTATAGCGCACAAGCGTGTGCGCAGATACAGGTGCACTCTCTGTTCCCTTACTCTCATCGTCCTCAGGGACAGCAACCCGACACGACCGGGGAGAGATCAGGCGCAAGACCAACGGCTTTACGTACTTTCCTAGGCACGGGATTATCACACCATCAACTTCCAAACGCCGGGCTATTACAGAGAAATTCCTAATGGAAAAACCCAATAACACTTTTTGCTCGACCTGGGAATTCAGGACCTCACGCACAGCAGTTGCGCTTGTGCCTGCGTACTCAGAAAGGGAAGCAGAATTTAAAACTAGTTTTATCTTTTGACTGAACGACTTTTTACCTATTCAAGGGCCTGTTTATGGTTTAATTGAGATAAATGTTACCACCACTGAAAATTACACGACAGAAATTCGTCCACTATCGGGTGTAAAAAGACAGTTTCCGAAGCCGAAAGCCACATATTCTATCCATTATTTGGATAATTTTTTTCCACCTGGGAGTCCACTGGGTCTGGAGATATTGAAGGTCAAAGTCGCAACTTTTTTCTTAACATTTTTACGAAAATATTGTTATAAAACTTTTTTCCAAACAAACATTACCTGAATTTACGATTCTCTTTTAAAATTTTTGAAATTACGCTTTAGAAGTTACAAAAACGCAATGAATATCAAACGTGTCCGACAAGTACCTACGCGGCTTAGAGCGAAGGAGTTACATTGCGCGCAATAAAAAATAGCTTTTTTTTCATACCTAAAAATAAAAGTCGTTTCCCAGCAATAATTTCTGCGCAAAGCTAAACCCATGATCATCATCATTCATGATCATTTTTTTCCACTAGACCATACCTGAGAAACCACTGGTTCTGGAGATATTGAAGGTCAAAGTCGCATTTTTTTCTTTTCCTCTTTTACGAAAATGAATTCTAAGTGTTATTACTAAACTTTTTTCGCAATGAATATCAAACGTATCCGACAAGTACCTACGTGGCTTGGAGCGAAGAAGCGGAGTTTAACCACTTGCCTGTTTTCGCGTTACATTGCGCGAAATAAAAAATAGTTTTATTTTTCATACGAGTACCTAAAAATTAAACTAATTTCAATAATTTTTGCGCAAAACTACTTTGTTAGATGTACAGTATGCGTAGTTAACGGCTTTGTGATGTGTCTTTTTATACCCTATATACCTACACGTTTTGCCAGCGATAATAAAGTATCATGTAATAGCAGCCTACTGTCTGTGTATGAATCCAAACTATCATGGAGACATTCAGAATGAAAAATCAACCCGGGTATTGCACCCAGAACGTAATGTCCAACAGAGACTCTTGCGCATCTAGACCAAACAGACAGTCAAAGATACAGGTGTTATTAAAATAATAGTGGGTATATGCTTACCGAGACCATTTCTAACGTTGGCGACTAATCGCATCGCCGGGTTTGTCACTATTCCGTTCCTCTTGCTCTTACTATAAAGAATAACAATACATTATTAGCACAGATAAAAAATAAACCACAAACAAGAAGTTGGGTAGGTACTACGCGATTGCCCCCGGGGGTCGCGCAACATATCTTGACAAATAACGTGCTTTAGCACCGGCGCACCACCACACAAAAATCTACATGCTACCCACAATCACCCTAAAAACTAGACAAGACTTGTAACTGTCATGGTCATAAAAAGCGGGAGCGAGATGTCAGTATAGTTTTTAGTTCAGTGTTTTTAGAAATTCGTCAACAACCATCGAGTGCTTCTAGGGTCGCGGGTGTTCTGCCAGGGTCGGGGGTGTGTTTGAAAGATACGCGGCCCTGGCACAGGCAATTAAAGAAACACGGGTGGGTCTTAGTCAGTAAGAGTCTGACACGCCCTCCCGCTCCACCCAGAGCGGAAGAAGTTATTTGATTTCCCACCTCAAAAAAAAAAACTTTGGTGTACCGTCAAACGGGGAGAATAGGAACGCTGGGGTGAATAGATCCTGCCCAGGGGTTGTGGATAAATTCGAAACAGATTTACCGCGCCCCTGGACTTAGGGCAGGGAAGGAACAGGGGTGGGTTTTGGTCAGTAAGAGTCTGACACGCCCTTTCGCTCCACCCAGAGCAGAAGATGTCATTGGATCATTTCCCACTCGACAAAAAAAAAGGGAGAATAGATACAATGCTTTTTAGGGGTTTGTCACGTTATTTAGAAATTGTTTTCAGCATTTAAGTAGGTACCTACACCAATTTATTTATGAACTGTAATTAACTGAAAATCGATAATAATAATAAATAATAATAATATTCCATAACTATCACACAACGCCATCTAGTCACAAGCTAAGCAGAGCTTGTGTTATGGGTACTAGACAACTGATAAACATACTTATATACTTCTAAATACATAAATATTATAGATAAATTACACCCAGAAACAGAACAAATGATCGTGCTCATTACACAAACATTTGTCCTGGGTGGGAATCGAACCCACGACCTCCGGCATAGCAGTCAGGGTCACTAACCACTAGACCAACAGGATGATCGATGATCGATGTTTTACTAGAAACTAATATTAAAGTATCGAAGTGAAAATCCTATCAAAGTTTTGTTTCCATTCACCCCTGCATTCCTATTACCCCGTTTGTAGGTAGTTGCCTAAAACAACAACCTCCTGGTCGGACGATCCTCCTTTTCAATGAAGGACGTGGAACTTGGGACCCTATTCCGCATACCTCCATGCTCTCCCACCATCCTGCTCGCACGTTTTATGACCGCAACTGTTACGAGTTTTATTTGGCTTAGGGTAGATGACTAAAAAATCTATTATGTCCGTCAGTTAAATTACCAAAAAATATTAAATACATATTTTTTTTGTCATATAAACAAAAAAGTGTGTGTGTACTTTTGTACGCACGTAAGAAGTTATACTTCTTTGGCGTAACAAGATACATATTATTATTATTATAATCGTAATAGTAATCGTAATCATAATAATATATATGGAATGTGGACTCGGCTGTTATTGTGCCGATAGTCGTTACCGCCAATGGCCTGATGGCCAGAAGCCTCGACGACCACCTGTCGAAGCTGTCGTTGAGCGGTTGGATCGAGGGCCTGATACAGAAGGCAGTACTCCTCGATACGGCTCGCATTGTGAGGAGGTTCCTCTCTCTGGAGCCCTAACCACCGGTAGCTTGGACTCTGCTCCCGACACCGGCGGACTACAATGTTTTACAATTTTAAATGTTTTTTTTTTTGTATGCTTTGCTAAAAATATTTAAAATTATAATTAATATGTGTAATAAGTTAATAAACGAAATAGTAATAATATTATAATATTATTACATTCTTTTTTTTTCGCATTCACTCTCGCTCTGTCTCTTTCTATTCCCCCTCCCCAGGAGCGTTAAACGTTTAACGCATCCATCCATGTTGCAAGTCGCTTATGAAGTATAACTTCAAAAACGAGGACGATACAGTGTGTTGAAATTTCATGTAACGTCACACGTACGTCAAAAATGTACCACTTTTTACCTAGAAGTGTCGTAACAAGCTCCCCCCCCCCTCTCCCCCTCTCCACTCCAGAGCTTTAGTGCGTTTTAACTTTGTATTTTTTTTTTTTGATTTAGTAAAGTAAAAAATAGATGTACTTACAATATTTTTTGATAAACTAACTTACGGACTAAATAGAATAATTATTATTGTAGGAAATCAGGAATAATCGCCATTACACAACAGTCGTAAAAAGCCATATCACACTCGATGATTTCTTATGTTAGTTTAACTTCGTGCAGCCAACCACCGTTAGTGCAAGTTAGATAGCTGCAAAGCTTCTGGTTAAATGTATGGATTAACACGTTAACTGCATAATGCCAGTGAGAAGAGGACAAAGTCATTGGTAAAGGTCTATTATACAAGGTGTAACGGAAAGGGCTGGTCATATTTTAAGAACCGGTTCTGCCCATGGAAATGAACCACTTTCTCTAAGAAAAAAAAAATGAATTCTCATAAAAAAATTGGATTTTTCATACAAAGTTATCATCAGCTGATCAATATTTGTATGGGAGATAAAAAACAAATTTGAGAATTGCCTCACGTTTTCTTGAAGAAAGTTGTTCATATCGATGGGCAGATGCAGTTCTTAAAATATTCTTATTCTGATCTAATTATATAATCTGTAGAGAGAAATTAAGATAATTTATTATTTTGTAATTTAATTTATTGACATTTTTCATTTTAAATTTATGACATTTCTATTTTTAGTTTATTGCAATTTTAATTTATTTTTATTTTCTTGACTTTCACTATTTTTTTCCGTTACACTCTATATTCCACCGCGAGACAATGCCGCGACAAAAATTTGTCGCGAGCGACCAACAATGTTTTGACGCAAATTAGCTGCTTAGGGCCGATTTCACCAATGAAACTAATCGCGATTAATTTAAACTAAACTCAGTGCATTCGTTTAATCGAGATTAGAGCTTCATTTTTGAGTTTCACCGAAAACTGGGCGTTTGGAACTTTAAACTAAGTTAAGCTTAAACTAGTTTAGTTTTGTAGTGGTGAAACGCAAAATGAAGCTCTAATCTCGATTATTACAAAAACTGAGTTTGGTATAACTAATCGCGATTATTTTTATTGGTAAAATCGGCCCTTAGACGTCCATTACACCCTGCCAGGATCGCGGGAGTGTCCGAAAGAGTCACCGTGGCCCCCGACACCGGCAACTGAAGGCACATGGGTGGGTTTTAGTCAGTAAGAGTCTGACACGCCCTCCCGCTCCACCCAGAGTGGTAGAAGTTATTTGATGATTTTTCAACCAAAAAAAAAGGCGTCCATTAGACGGCTAACTTATCGTCTAGTACAATGATTGATGGTTCCATAAAGAAATCTCAATACTTTGATTTTGCGTCATGCTACCATCAATCATGACTTTTGAAATTGAGCGACGCTTGCCAGAGCGTGTAATGGACACCTTACACTCTTGGCTTGAAGATTCGGACGCCAGTTAAACGGACGATAATCACCACAGATGAAAGCTCCCACTGCGCTGGGACTCGCAGATGCCGCTTGATGATTTAGAAAACAGTTGATGAATGATGATGATGAAGCCTAGCCTTTCCGCCAGCCAGATAGCCAATCCCAGCCGAAGTACTAGAGGTGTGAATGTGACTGTCCTTTATTCGTATACATATTAAGCTAGTACATAGAGCCCCATTTTGTAACCCAGTTAGGTAAGTACATGACCATGTACCAAACTTTACAAAATAATATACATTTTGATACAAAACACACTCTTTGAAAATTCAAAGAGTGTGTAAATATAAACTGATGACCAGAGCTCGGCATATAAGAAATAGGTAGAGTTATTTATGTCATCATCAGCCTTTTATTGTCCCCACTGCTGGGGCACAGGCCTCCTCTATGTGAGAGGGTGTGGGCCATAATCCACCACACGGGCCCAATGCGGATTGGTGGATGTCACATGTCTTCGAATTTTTGGTTCTAGGACATGCCGGTTTCCTCACGATGTTTTCCTTCACCGTTAGAGCAGTGGTGATGAAATAATTTACACAAAGTAAAGCGCCTGCCCAAGTTTGAACTCACGACCTACAACTTGTAAGTCGCGGCCGATACCACTGGTCCACCACTGCTCCTCCACATAGTTATCCTGTTACATAGTTATTTATGTACTTGCATCGAAATGTTGATATTAACATGGATCTGCCCGGGATTTCTAGTGGACAATCCCGTGTGGCCAACAATATTACAAATAAATAATAATAAAAACCTCTATTGTTTTCTTTTGTTCTCACAAGCTACAAATGTGGCACATCGCGCGTGTGCGTATTGGAATTTTGCAACTTCGGACATCCGATGTCGTTGATTTGAGGCATATACACTTTATTCTTTCGCTATATGAAATCAGTGTAAGTACACAAATAACTCTACCTTATGGCACATCTTCTGATGACTTTGGTCTTAAAAACGCCTATTCGCATTTCCCGGTAGCTCTGTCTCGATATCTTAACTTCAGCGAACTGTGGCCCGCAACCTCTCACAGAGAGGCCTTTCATACGCTGATTAGGCAACATTATGTTTTACAAGATTTTACGGGTCTAATCTGGCAAGCTAAATTAGAGTCACTTCTTTTTGTCCCACAGAGTAAAAATTTTACATGGTGGTTCAGTTCCGATGTCAATGCATTTTTATGGTAAGCATGACCTGGATCGACATACAGGATTAGCTCCAGATAGAGGTATGAATTTTAATATCAACTTTTTTACTGTTTATTTTATAAAATGTTACATAGTTAAACTTTAACACATCTGCCAAACTGCAAAGCAATTTGTTGCCGACTGACTTAGACAACATTTTGGTCGAACGGCCCAGAGCACGGAATGCCTATCAGAACTGTGTCTTAAATGTGCAAAAAACATAAACACACGCAGAAGTGAATAGTGCAATCACATTTCGCCAGTCATGTTTAAGTTCCATATATCACAGAAACACAACCGGACACACATCCAGACACCGGTCTGCTACTGATAAAAGAACTCCACATAAACCCAACAGAGCAAGATCCCAGAGCCCCTAGACATTATTTATTTCTGATTAACAAAATGTACGAGACGATCAATTTACCAGTACCAGGTGCTAAGTTACATAATTAACATTAATTACTTTTCTTCAATTTTGTGTGCTGATTTTTGTGTTTTACAGAATTTTGTTACATTATTAATAATTTTGTTTACACTTCATTGGTAATTATTAGTCTAAAGCGGCCCCGAAACGTTCAATTGCGATTGTCAATTTTACGTCATTATCAATTGCGATTGATCGTTTACGAGTACAATTGAATAGATTGTCAATCGCAGTTACGTGATTGGAAGCAATTGATGAAAAATTTGATTGATGCTCATTGACGAGCCATTGAAGCTGCTAATTGATCGTTTAACTGACTGAGTCATTGACAATCGTTTCTGTCATTTGCGCCTCTGACAGCAGTGAAAACAAACATGGCGGATACCCCACGTAATATCGAGAACCGAGAATTTATATCGCGATCGTCCAGAGATAGCGCAAACAATTGACAATTGCAATTGAAGTGCATCAATGGCACCTTCAATTGCAATTGTCAATAACGTAGCACATTGGCAATCGCGATTGATCGTTTTGGGGCCGCTTAAGAGATAGTCGCTACCTCTAGTGAGATCCAATTCACAAGGCCGAAATTTGGGCACAGTTGATTTACAAGATTTAACTAAACAAAAACGTGCCATGATTTGGAAGGGCGCAAAATACCGTGTTTAATTTTTCAAATATGATCTGCGAATATACGCAAAAAAAAAAAATTGGCCGTCGGCCCAAACTAGCAGGTATGCGTACGTTCAAAAGTACATACTACCTCAACTCAATCCCACACACTTTGTTAATCAGAGAATAAATAATGTTTGAGAGCTCTGGGATCTTGGATTAAAGGACACCACAGTCACACCTCACACATCAGTATGCCACTTACGTTTTCTTCAATATGCGTCCCCTGGCGCGTCCGATACTGCCCACTAGCTTGCCGTACGCAACGAGACCCATCGCTTTCCACACCTCGCTACGTTACATACAGTTATGTTTTAATGTTGGACAATATTCGGCTTTCGAATCAACAAGTTAAGGGTGACTTTTATATAAACGTTATCGGTCGCATACAGCGTTGTGCAATGGTTTATTTAAAACGCTCACTGCTGCTGTGTCTATACTGACGACAAATGCCACTGATATCGTTTATAAGAACTGATTTAATCTATAAGTTATTATAACAATAAGTTTCATATATGGACTGTTTATTCCGAAAAGACGAAATCTTGCTAAACGAAAGCTGAATTATTCAACAAACATTTAACACAGTACTTGTTACAAATAATCAGACACATTACAATGAATCCCCCCTTCTAGAAATGGAGCATCGCTCTCCACGCCTCTCTACGACATAATTATAGTTAGTTTTTACTTTAGAAATGTTGGAGAAAATTCGGCTTTCGGGAAATATTTTTGAGGGTGTAAAACATACAACTATTCTGAACACCATTTTACATTTATGGAAACTTGTAATTGGCCTGTTATATGTAAGGAGAACGCTTCCGAAGCCAGAACGTAGATTATTTAATATACAACCTAAATGCAAACAGATACCAGTGATCTTTCGTTTTATTTCGTCGTTCGTGGAGTCGTTGGCCGCACGGCTGTAGGCGAGAGCGCGCGCACTTGGAACTCGAGGAATGCGCGGGCGTCAGCTGATATTTTACGAATATTACATTGCATGATAAAGTTGGAAAGAATAAAAGTGTCTTTAACTGCAAAAAAAAAACGGTTTCGGTTTTTTTTCGCAAAATGCAAAAAAAAATAGTTTTTTTTTTTTCAGATTTTTGATGGTATCGTATCAAGAATCACTAGCCTTATCACCTGTCTCCGTTTTCAGGAGCGTTTACCTTACACCCAGTATACTAATAAAATAAAATTGAAGTAAAGAATAACAATGAAAAAAGGGAAGGTGAAAAAATCTACTTTTCTACAGACGAAAGCCGAATTATTCGTCAAACATTATACACAATAATTTGTTAGAAATTATCGGACACATTACATAAGCATTATTTTTCAACATTTATACATTCTATTGGCTTTATTTCCCGCAGCTTTTACTTCAACAACTATATTCTGTTCCATAATATTCAGCATTCAAGGTGATGCTGAATATTCTTAGTACAATCACATGCTATACTTAAATAATACCAAAAAACATAGCATGTCCTCAAATAATATAGCAACTAGAGTTTAAATTAATAATAATAATGTTTTTATATTTGAATATTTAAAAATGTAAATAGTATGCTCATAAAGTTTAATAAATGGAATAATAATAATATAATATTCCACAACTATCACACAACGCCATCTAGTCCCAAGCTAAGCAGAGCTTGTGTTATGGGTACTAGACAACTGATAAACATACTTATATATTTCTAAATACATACATATTATAGATAAATTACACCCAGACACAGAACAATCGTGCTCATTACACAAACATTTGTCCTGGGTAGGAATCGAACCCACGACCTCCGGCATAGCAGTCAGGGTCACTAACCACTAGACCAACAGGCCAGTCAAAATTACGATACTGAGAAATTAGTTTTTAGGACGCAACACATTCTAATTTATTTTGCAGTATTTAGCAGCAAATGTATTGAGTCTACTTTCTTGGCAAGCTTCTCTGAGGTAGTCAATACTACAATAAATTTCTCAGCTTCATTTTGCCGAGATCACCCAAAAAAATCCCGACAGACATTCTATATCATACTTAACGATCGGGTAGTATCCTCTATCTCAGTCTAACAACACTGACCTCTCACTCCTGTCCTGCTGAGGCTTGCTGTCTCGTCCCAGTATGATTCGCATGTGGGTATCTCTGTTGAAGTGCGTATCTGTTAGCGCTGGCTGGACTGAAGTCAGGCTTGGTGGTTGAGATCCTGTTGGAGAAAGAACAATATAAATACATAAAATAATATTATAGATTTAAAAAAAAACACGCTTAGAGTGACGTCATTTAATTTCCCGTATTCTTCACAGAAAACCCACTTTCATTTAATACCCATACCATGGGAATGCACAAAAAATAGGGTCGGAGAGGGTGTATAGGATTTTTAGCAATACAATTGGGCATTTTGCAACTGCTGCAAAATGCTAAATTGAGTTCTGGTAACTCTTTTGAGTTCGTTCACGGTAAAATAATAGAGAGTTAAACTTTTCGTTTTTTTTTTTTTAATCATGGAAGTGCAGGTGATTGTGCGTGTTGGGCTCGAAAGAAGATGACGCATATTCTGTGAAGGGGCTTCGGCTTTATACTAACATTGTGTTCGGGATGGATCAAGGAAGACTCCATTTGGCGACATTGTTTCTATAGCGGTCAACCTGGGCCCATAATCGGTTGCGAGATTTCCAAATTGGCTACTGCAGTTCGTAATCAATTTTTATTTAATTTTTTTTGTTTGGGAAATCATCCAATGACATCTCCCGCTCTAGGTGGAGCGGGACTAAAACCCACCCGTTCCTTCCCTGCCCTGAATGCCCAGGGGCGCGGTAACTCCGTTTCGAATTTATCCACAACCCCTGGGCAGGTATCGGCCATGACGAGTCCGTCATGTTTTGCTGACATCTCTTGTTCGGTGCGCGTGGAACACTACACACCGTCGACTCTCGGGCCTGGTGCTGATCGGACGGCGAGCTACCCACTGCTCGCCGTCTGCAGGCCCGGGTCTACGGTGGCCGGAGATCGTCTCGCTACGTCCTCCGCCCAGAGCGTCTCCTGCGGCGGCTGCGACTCTGTTGTTGAGCCTCCCTCACCCGTTCCGCCTCCTTCTTCGCGAGCATTACTGCTTCGCATGCGGAAGAGACTGCTTCCCTCTCGCTCCGTACTATGGCCTTGACCAGGACCGGGCGCGAGAGGTCGCTGCCGCCGATCGCCTCCACTCCTACACGGCGGGGCTCCGCCCACGCGTGGCAGAATGCCATCGTATGCTCCACCGTGTATCGCTCTGGGCGATCCTCACAGTGGAGACACCCGGGCGTTTTTTTTTTTTTTATTGTTGATATAGGCACGAGTTTGACCACTATCTCACCTGATGGTAAGCGATGATGTGGTCGAAGATGGAGCACGCTTGTTTAGAAGTAACCTATTCACTATTGATTTAAAGGCACCCAGGTTGTAGCTATCAGGAAACACAGTGTTGTGTTTGCGTTGCGATAGAATTTATTTTTCATGCTTTTCTCTCCGCCTTATCCTACACGGACGTTTTTCGGCTGTAATGATGATGGTAAGCTCACCAAATGGCACGGCGGGCTGCGTAGGGCTGCATATGTCACTGACGGGCGTGCGCGGCGGCGACGCGTAGAGCGGCGACGTGTCCCCGCGCCAGTGCCCGCGTCGCGCCGCTCCCGACCACGCGCCGAGCTCTGCGTCGCGCTCATTTGCTGCATAGCTCCTGTGAGAGAAAAAACAAGGGTTCATGTTAAACAAAAAACATATAAAGAAGACTTATTAACTATTGTGAACAAATATGAAGGAATTTTCAAAATATCATCATCAATGACGAAGTTGTGGCGCGATTAATTTCCACTTGGACCGCCACCTTTGATTTCGAAGCGGAATCGCTCCGCTCATGCACCTTGGGCCATACTCACAGATCATACGATCTATTGTTCACACACATCGCATTCGTAGTGCGCGTGATATTTGAACAGCGGGGCGAATGGCGAGGCGAGCGGTGAGGGAGCCGAGGTGCGAGCGCCAGTCTTCGTTCTACCGTCTACCGAATCATTGTGATCGCGCCGCGCTTAATTTTGCTTTGGCTTGTTATTTAAGTTTTTAACCATTACATTAATTTTTCATAATTCATTCTTCTTCATTTCATCTTCCTCTGTTTCGCTAGGCTTTGCAATTTGCTGTAAATAGCTGGGGTTCAAAGTTATAAAGCTTTAAAGTTATAATTAGAAAGAGAAGTGCGACATGTTCTTTGACGTCAAAGGACATGACGCTCATACAACTGCCATAGAAAACAGCGTTTTCGAGAGAGGGACAGATATATTTGTTTCAAATTTGTTATATCTCGTTTAATTTTCGATCAATTTTGATTCTGCTTTTACTGTTTATACTCTATTTTAGTATAAAATATGATTTATCCGGGACCCTTTTCGCGCGAGTCCGGTTTTTAATCAGGGCCATCCTAAACTGACAGCCGTACTGTACAGAGATCACCCAAACACTCATTGTCATTTCGTAACGGGTGAATGGTACCACTTTTTTAGGAATTCAGAAAGCAGTGTTCACATACTGTGTCGTAAACTCGTGACGCCTTCTCACGAAGTAGTAGCCAATCTGAATTCGTTGTGTAGACGTAGGTTTCAACGATTCGATTCGTGTGATTGGTGACTAATATACCTGAAGGTAGCTTGTCTTACATTTACATCACACCGTAACGTCATTTTTAACCGACTTCAAAAAAGAGGTGGCTCTCAATTCATCTGTTTTTTTTTTGTATGTTTGTTACGCGATATCTCCGCCATTTGTGAGTAGATTTTGATGATTCTTTTTTTGATTGATAGGTCGTACTTCAGAGGTGGTCCCATATAAATTTTATCGAAATTGATTAAGCACTTTTTGAAAAAATAGAATAGAATAATACTTTATTGTACACCAAAACAGTTAATAAACTCAACATAAACAAAAAATATGTATAAACAGATGACGTTTTGGGTTGTCTCCAAATGTTCAAATTCCATGGTATTATGGTTATCCATTCGGGCATAACTTTAATATTTAGTTTTACTTCTGGGGTAAAACAAGTAAAACGTAAAACGTGAAATAAAAAAACTTTTATACTAAAAATACAACCGACTTCTAAAACTGCAAAACATCTTTTATTTCGGAAGTCGGTGTCAAATAACGAAGAAACAAAAAAATACAAACACCGACATGATAATGGTCATCATTTGTACTACAATGTTTTTGATGAATAAATTATTATTATTATTATTTAGTAACTGCCTCAACAAAAAACTAGTCAATTATTTGAATGATGAACACATCTGTGAAGTTTTACCTATTTTATGACCGTAAAGTAAAAACATCATAATGTTTAATTTTGGTAGAATATATTAGTATGAAAGTATGTCACAAACCTCAACTTAGAATCTTTCTCCACGACCTGATGCTCGGGTATCTCCGTGTGTTCAGGAATATCCCTCCGTCCGCGGCCACACCGCGCTACTTGCTGCGCGAATGATAACGATAGGTTCGCGCGGTTTGCCTGGAACAAACATAATGATTAAGGAAACATGATACATACTCATGACTTCTTCCAATGGACCTAGTCAGAAACTATAGAACGCCTCCTTTTTTTGATATCGGGGGGAAACCTTAGGCGCCTGGACTTTTGGGGAAAAAAGACAAGGGAGTGTGGGATTTTAAGCTCACTAAAACCACCCCCAAAGGGAACGGGTCCCGTGACCTCTTAAAAGACCCCGGAACCCCCTCTGTACAACGCCTGTTAGGGCACATCGCTGGGGAAACTGTAAAGGAGTCTCCCCTGAGCCTTGTTGTGCGGCAGCACGGGATCACTGTGCCACCGTCTTTCCTGGGATCTCTTCGTAGGCGGACAGAGTCCCCACTCTGAACAGAACGCCATGTTACGATCCATAAATACTCCTTCTGTTTCGTTGACGTTCGCACATCTGGTTATACACGCGCGCCGGTTGTGGGTACTACGCACCTAAGCTTTATGGACAACATTACCATTAAGAACTGTTTATGTCTTTCTAGTAAGGCTTATACCTCGATAGGACGCCAAGGGTGGTGCTGCCAGTCGCGTCACCAACAATATGTATACAACTCTGTGGAGAGTACCTCATAATTTTGTTTTTTTTTTTTGGGGGTTTGTAAATCATCCAATGACTTCTCCCGTTCTGGGTGGAACGGGAGGACGTGTCAGACTCTTACTGACTAAAACCCACCCCTGTTCCTTCCTTGTCTGAGTGCCCAGGGGAGCGGTAACTCTGATACGAATTTATCCGCTACCCCTACTGTTGCCGTCGTTGAATACTGGGCCAATTACTATATTTAATTACTAAATTTGGCATCGACCCGCTAAGAAGAAGAACGTGCCTCACCTTCTCAGCTGTGGCGTCGTTGGCGTCCTGGTGCGAGTGCGACCTCGCCGACCCTCCCGTCATGTTGGACGACGACTTGGTCGAGTTGGAGCTGTGCACGCTGCGACGCTTGTATTCTGGTGAGCCTGGGAAGTATAAACAATGATGAATAAAGAATCTATCTTAATTTTAAGCACAATTATTCCTGTGTCGGCGCGCTAGATGCTTGTGGTTTGAGAATATCCCAAATCATGACCATAGTCGTTGGGTTTTGAGTTTCAAGACCCCGAAGGACCACATTTTCCTTGAGAACAATCAGGACCGGCGAGATTATATGTTGAAGAACTCGATTTAACACTCGAAAGTTGATAAGAAATAAGGGCACTTTTTTTTAATTAGGTACCTAAATATTAGAAAACTTTTTAACTTCTTGCGTGTCTGGCGGACAGCGCATGGACCGTAAACAATTAAAAATCTATATGTCTGCTAACTAGACGCGCGACGTTAATCAATCTGCCTGGCCTCTTCCCAACTATGTTGGGATCAGCTTCCAGACAACCGGATGAAGCTGAACCAGTATTGTACATGGAGGGACTGCCTATCCGACGTCCACAATCCAGTAATTGGATAACATAGTACCCCTTGGCAATACTGGTGTCAGATTTCCTGGGTTCTGACCATCCGTAACGACTGCTAAAGATCTACAAAGGACAGGCGGCACCAACGGTTTAACGCGCAATCGTGGATAACGATTCAAGTCATGCTTACCATAAAAATGAATTTTCATCAGAGACGAACCAACATGTAAAGATTAAACTGCCGAGGTATAAGAGGAAATGGTTCTATTCAGCTTGCAAGATTTGACCGGAACAAACATACGTATGTACAAAAATTGCAAGTTAAAAAAAAAACTTGCAAATATTTCAAATTCTTCTTATCAAACTTTAAGAAAAATTTAAAAGTGGTCCCATTATTTTAAAAACGATTCAGAGGGTTGCTTCTCTGGTGAGATTTAGTGTGTTCACACATACCAGCGCTTGTCGGTCTAGGAGTTGGTAGGTCGTGGTGTGCCGGGGCTGAGGGGGCTGCGGGTGCTGCGGGCGCCTGGGGCGCGGAGGTGGCCCAGCGCTCCAGCAGGCGGCAGATGTTGGCGTGTCCAGCTCGCCACGCCACCTTGGCGGGAGTGCGGCCTGGGGGACAGAACGATTGTTGAGATCATGCGGCATTATCAACCTAAAATATACTCTATCGAAAGTAACTTACTACGATATAAATGTTTTAACGTTTTAGGGTTCCGTACTCGAAGGGTAACCAACTGAACCCTATTACTGAGCCTTCGCTGTCGCAGCGGCATAAGCAGTTGAAAATTTCAGTGTGTATTTCTTTCTACTGACGATGGCGTCAGTAGGGTTCCGTTCGATTTTTATTAAATTTTGCTATAGAGCAACATTTAGTAAAAATCGAACGGAACCCTTCGTAAGCGAGTTATAACTCGCACTTGACCGGTATTTCTATATACCATCACCAACCGCACTTCTAAATTAACAATTTGACATAAGCGCCCCTATGTCGCAGCCGGAAAGTTATTTTTTGTGAGGGATAAATCGTCAAACATACGCCAGACGAATATTTCAGTATCTATCCCACACACAACTCAATATGAATGTTTTTTGGTTACTTACCACAATGATCCGCCTGCTGAGGATCAGCTCCGTGTTGTAACAGCCAAAGCACACATTCTTCATGGCCTTCCTGAGCGGCGATGCCTAGGAACAAACATGAATTTAATGAAAAACTGGAATTTCATAGAAATAGTCTATAAAACCGCAATAATTAATAATAATTAAAAACCCGTCTTAGTACCCGTACTAGCTCCTCATCCTGGCTGGGACCTGATGATGATGAAAAGGATACTTTTTTTTTTTGTTTCCTATCGGGAGGAAACCTTAAAAAGGCGCCCGGACTTTGAAAAAAAAAGACCAGAGAGTGACCTCACTAATACCATCCTAGTGATTACCATTATCACATGGAAGGGGTCCCGTGACCTCTTTAAAGACCAACCCGGAACCCCCTCTGTACAACACCTGCTAGGTCACATCCCTGAGGAGACTGTAAAGGGGTCTCCCCTGAGCCTCGCTGTGCACGGCAGCACGTGATCACTGAGTCACAGTCTATCCTTGGATCACTTAATGGGCGGACAGAGTCCCCACTCTGAACACCCATTGCCTTCGGTGTCCTTTCTGCCTTTAATAGTGCAGGCGGGGTTTCGTCGTTTTAGGCGACGAGACGCCTCCTTCTCCGAGCGGGATCGGGCCTCTCATGATCCCCATCGGCAGCCTCCTTCCAAACCATCACGGTGCAGTTTGCTTCAGTGTCTCCGTCAGCATAGCCCTATCTTTGAGCCTGCGGACGGCGAGTAAGTCGACGGCGCGTAGTGTTCCACATGCGACGAACAAGAGAATATGTCAGCCACCAGTGACGGGGCCCATTATGGCCGGCGCCTGCATGCCTAGGGGTAGCGGATAAATTCGTAACAAAGTTACCGCTCCCCTGGGCACTCAGGCAAGGAAGGAACAGGGGTAGGTTTTAGTCAGTAAGAGTCTGACACGCCCTCCCGCTCCACCCAGAGCGGGAGATGTCATTGGATGATTTCCCACCCCCACAAAAAAAATAAAAGCATAGCCCTGTCCTGCTGGCAGAGCCCGGTGTCGGCCGATGCTGGCGACATGGTTACATACCGAGTGGAGTAGCACCCTGCGTACACACAGCAGAGGGAGAAGCGCCGTGTTTGAGTAGTGTTCGCAGCACGTGCGTGCGGCCGCGCCAGGCGGCTGCGTGGAGAGCCGTGCGAAGACAGCGGTCACGACCATCCACTGCTGCGCCTCCTGGAAAAAACATAATACGGTATTACACCCATTTTTGAAAAGTGTCTCAATTAGATTCTATTGTGCCTAAACCAATAAAAAAACACAAAATTTTTATTCAATCAATGCCATAAAATGCATTTAAATTTTACATTTTAGAATTTTGCGCGTAATTTGACGAAAACGCTGGACGCAGTGGACGCTATATTGCTCTGTGGTCATGACGTCAGTTGGCTATGTAAATAAAAGTACAAAGCATAGATACGCTGATCAGTTGACACTCACGGGGTCTCATCTCGAACAAAGAAAATTTAGTTCAAATAAATCTCAAAAGATGGCGTAATAGGCATCGATTTCATATTGAAGTTTAAGTAATATTAATATTTTGAAAATACATATGGTAAAAACTGTATTTTCTTATTTAATAAACTGCCCTAAGCATAAAATTGTGGAATAATGGGCTTGTAATTCAAGTTTAGACGATTATTGAAACGAATCCTTAGACATCTGAATTTCTTGTACCAATAGATGGCGCTGTTTGAAGTTTTAGAGTTTATTCATTCGCCTCTTTAAAATTTGATTATTTGAATTTTTTAGTTTCACATAAATTTTGAGGCTATGTAAAAAAAAATGTAAATACAAAAGTTGTAGATCTTTTTATTACCTACAACTTTGTCATTCATTTATCATCATTCTCCTGCCCTTATCCCAATTTTATTTGGGGTCGGCGCAACATGTCTTTTTCTTCCATACTCATACTTTCTCATTCATTTATAAACATCATTTATACCCTTTAAAAGTTACCCCCTTCCACTTCCCGACCTCAGATCGCCCGTAAATTATTTTTCCTTTCGGTTTTGTTATATTCATTTTCCAATGGCTTTCATCCTACTATTATTTTTTTCACTTTTTCCCATTTTCAAAGGCTTCAGCCCTGGTCTAAAACTGTATTATTAGTTTTGAAAAATCAAAATTCCTAGCCAGAAATGGAACCTGTTGATTTTGGAAAAAAAAGAAACATTTCATCATCCATGCAATTTTAGTTTTATCGTACTATCATTCCCGGTAAACAACTATTAAAAGATAACTCACCAACTTTGATCAGAAGATTCACCATGTCCGTATGTCCTTGCCACGCTGACACGTGTAATGGTGTTCGACCCTGTAACAAACACCATTCAATTACCTACATCTTCCTCGGTAAGGCCACGTTTTCGACCTGCAACTAGCTCGCATGCAAGTTGCATTACATTGCAGGCTACTGAGGTATACTGAGATCAATCGCTCAATCGTACCTCGCAATGTAATTAAACTTGCATGCGAGTTACCTGCAATTGGAGACACGGCCCAAGGCTGGTCAGGTTAGAACTGTGACCACTAATCACGAGCCGAACGAATGCTCCACGCTTTTCTCGAGACCAGCCAGTGCGATGACACGAATAAGTAGAGTGCGCTTACTGAACTTATTAAGACGAGCGAGCGAAGCGAGCCTCTTATAAAACTAGTGAGTCAACCACGTTTAGACATGAGAAGAGCGGGCGCAGAAACCTTTCACAAGAAAAATAAATAGGGCGAGTACAGGCTCCGTGCAAAGCGAGCTCATAGACGATATAAATGAGTAGGTTTTATGTTCATTTTGAGCGAGCGCAGCGAGCCCTCTCACAAGACAACCTAGTTAAGCTCGGCCACTGTCAAAACGAGCGAGCGAAGCGAGCTCCTAAGCAGAAAAGAAGTACAATGAACCTTAAAAACAAGCGAGCGAAGCGAGCGGCTTTTTCTACGTCGGCTCACGAGTACATACCTCGTTGTCGGTGGTGTCGACCTGCGCGCCGCACTGTGTAATAAGGTAGCGCGCCATGGCCATGCGGTTGTCGAGCGCCAGCACGTACAGCGTGCTGCGCCGGTCCGCGTCCAGCGCGTCGGCGTCGGCGCCGCGAGCGTACAGCGCCGCCACGGTCTCCACGTGCCCTTCTAGCGCGGCCAGTCTACGGACCAGACAGTACAATGTTAGTCGAGCAGTAATAGCCCAATGGATACCAAGACAGAACAATTAAATCGTTTCTCCGAGACTCGCACCTTCATTGCATCGTCCTAACCCTTGAATCACAATGTTAGGTTTGATTAAAAGCCTAGTATGTGATTTAGTTTTAAAGTTAATTTTATGTGGCAACTTTGAAAGGAATTCGAGTGTTCGACCGGGAGTTTTGAATAACGGGGGGAAAACAAAGCATTTTATGGGTCTGAGGTGTAGGTTGGGCATGAGGATTCTGACTTGGAGCACTGGTGAGGTTCGGATGTGAACACTTGTGGGAATCACGATAATTGTACCAACGATATAAGTTATAACATTTAAAACACCTAAATTGTCGAGAATAACCGTCAGTATTTGGAGAAAATAAACAGTGTGTGATTTTAAACGTGAGTTTTATTACCCGGGCCTACGGACGGCGAGTAGTGGGTAACTCGCCGCCCGATCAGCACCAGGCCCGAGAGTCGACGGCGCGTAGTGTTCCACGCGCGCCGAACAAGAGTTGTCAGCAAAGAGAAGGGGCCCGTCATGGCCGATGCCTGCCCGGGAGTTGAGGATAAATTCGAAAGAGTTACCTCGCCCCTGGGCATTCAGGGCAGGGAGGAACAGGAGTGGGTTTTAGTCAGTAAGAGTCTGACATGCCCTTCCGCTCCACCCTAGAGCGGAAGAAGTAGTATAGGATGATTTCCCAGCCCCTAAAAAAATAAAATAAACGTGAGTTTTATTCCTTGAACAGTTTTCTTAGCTATCCTTGAACTCATTTGCTTGCCTGTACTCTCTTTGTCCCTGCCCAGTTGATATTTTGGTAGAATCCTATAACAAGGTATATAATTTTTTAGGATACATAACTAAATGAGGTAGAATAGTAATACCTGAAGGCAGTCTTGCCGTCATGAGCTCTCTGCTCCACCCTGGCGTCCCACTGCTCGATCAGCAGCTCCACCAGCCGACTGTGTCCCTCTTGAGCCGCCAGCATGAGCGGGCCCTTGCCATCGTTATCCGCTTCGTCGACTTTCGCCCCAGCTTCCAAGAGGGCCTCGCAGACTTCGACGTGACCTAGGAGTGAGAATATAACGATAAACATTACGTCGAAGGGGTAGGTAGAAGTTATTGAGGCTAGCCTAGTCCGATGAGTCGGGGAGAATTTAGAAGAAAGTACAAAATGGATGAATAATTTTTTTTTTTCTGAATTCTCGGGGGAAACCTTCAAAAAACGCCTGGATTTTTGGGCAAAAGACCAGAGAGTGTGCGATTTTTACTTTATTAAAACCCCCTCTGTACAACGGTGTTAGGGTTCATCTCTGGGGAAAATCGAGGGACCTAAACACACTGTAAATCAAACCAACATACACATTTTCATTTTTATCTAAGGACATATATTGTGGCGATTGTATACACTGCCTAAGTCCGCGTGTGGGTACCGGCCTTCAGCTGGCAGTTGAGAATATTGAGGAGTGGTTCGAATATGGAAGGAGTACGTCATAAAGTTTGTTTTATGAGGGAGTTATGCTGGCCCGTTGGAAGAGGGCACATGTATTACTTAACTTAGTTCAATATAAAACTCCTGTGCGCTATCCCTCTTTATTTCCTCACACTCTACATGTAACTCAGTCACTCTTACACATCACACTCTCGCAAGCAGCGAGTAAGACTGCTCCCCAAGCTATTGAGCACCCCTGGAGCCCTGCGGGCTTCACAATATCATAAACATCGTTTAATATAGCGAGGAAGAAGCGGCTAAGGAATCAGTCCGCAGAAACGAAGAGCAGAGGCGTTTTTAGTTGCTAAGGAGTGGAATTCCCTGCCTGAGTCTGTGTTTCCTGATAGCTACAACCTGGGAGTCTATAAGTCAAGATTGAATAGGTTACTTCTAGGCAAGCGTGCTCCATCTTCGACCACATCATCGCTTACCATCAGGTGAGATAGTGGTCAAGCGCGAGGCTACCAATGATAAAAAAACTGGCCAAGTTCGTGTCGGATTTCGCACATTAAGGGTTCCGTACCAAATATTGGTATTTGTTAGTAAAGTCACGGGGTCTCATCTCGAACAAAGAAAAGTTAGTTCAAAAAAACAAACAATAGATGGCGTAATAAGCATCGATTTCTTATTTAAGTTAGTTTAAGAAAAAAACTAACTGTATTTTCTTATTTAACAAACTACCCTAAGCATAAAATTGTGGAATAATTGGCTCCTAATAGATGGCGCTGTTTGAAGTTTTAGAGTTTATCTATTCGCCTCTTTAAAATTTGTATAGTGAAACATTTTGAAACAGTAAAACTGCTATGAAGCCAAAAATATTCTATACAGTAATGCCTCAATGTGTGAGAAAATATTGGTAAGACTTTATGTAAATTCATTCAACTTGCAAGCCGTCGCTGCTAACACCATCTAGCGAGGTGTAGAGGACGGGCCCGAACGAAAAACAAAAGTTGCTTGTGCAAGTCGCTAACCCGTAGTTACGGCGGTACCGTTTCTTTGTATGGGATGAGGCATCTGTACGCTAATATTATTATTATCTGTAGTAAAGTATACGTAATAATAAACATTATCACCACATTTCAAGTTCATAGGTCAATGGGAAGTTAAAAAATTCTTCGTAACAAAGTTTTGTGACAGACGACGGACGAACAGACGGACACGTGAGTGACAACAATAGGGCTCCGTTTGGACGCTTCGGGTACGTAACCCTAACAAGTAAACTTTCTCGCTCTATACTTGAATTTATAATCTCAAATAACTTACATTCCATCGTGACTAAAGACAATATTTGTTACGTTATGTTTTCAGTGTCAATTTAAAAAGATCTTAAAACATTTTTATTTGCAATGGAATTATGTACTTTGTTCTGTAAGACATTGAGTTTGTTGTATTTCTAAACTTAATAATTATCTCAGATTCTTTGTTGAAGTGTAGTGACAATGAAGCGACTGATAATGTTGTCTGTGAGAAGTGTTACCTTCAAACGCAGCATAATGCAGCGGTGTCCATCCGGAGTTGTCTCTGTGATGTTCATCTAAACCTCGGTCGAGCAGCTGACGGACGACCTCCACGTTGCCTGTGAATTATAAATAACACCGACTCTCAATAAAATGCTTCATACTCGAACCTGTATAGCTATTCTCAACTGTGTAAGGTTCGCTTAGCGAGAATGCTACGAAATGGTAATCTTTAACCGACTTCAAAAAGAAGGAGGTTATCAATTCGGATCTTTATTTTTTTTTTATATGTATGTTCGGACATAACTTCGTCACATATTGACGGATTTGCAAAATTCAGTTGTTTTGTTCAATAGGGGTTTATTCCGAAATGGTGGGACCATTTAAATTTCATATAGATCTGATGATGGCTTTCGGAGACAGACAACGGAACTCTTCAAAAATTGCAAATCAACCGCGATTGTTGCGATCGTATGTCTATGAATTGTTAATACAGTTTAATGGGGAACCACAACTAAAAAGTGAAGAATAAAAAACGTTTTAACAAAAAAAAAAACCGACATCCTAAAAAAGTGCAAAATAACTTCAATTTCGGAAGTCGGTGTCAAATAACGAAGACACAAAACCAGGAAGACCGACTTCCGAAATTGAAGTTATTTTGCACTTTTTTTGGAAGTCGATTCTATTTTTTTGTAAAAAAGGTTTTTATGGTAGAAAACGATTCAATGGTAAGTGAATTAAGTGTATTTCGCAACATAAGTTAAGTGCAACTGTGAATAGCTAAGTTGATACGGTCTAGCATAATTATAATCACCCCGAATAGTGACGTTATGTAGACAAGTGGGACGTATGAGTTACAGGGTAAAAGATTATTTTGTTGTTCACGTAGCAAAGGATCATCATTATTTCATTCGAAAGACCTACACGGAGCACTCTGGAACCATAGCTCAGCATGGGCTACCATGGCCCAGTATGGACCACTAAGCCCCAACATGGTCCATTATAGCCAATTATGAAGCACCATGACCCAGCATTGTCAACTTTAGCCCAGTGTGGCACTATATGGCTCAGCGTAGACCACTATAGGCCAGGGAGGACAACTAAGATCCAGTATGGTCCACTATAAGACATAATGGGCACCATTACTCAGAGTGGACCACTACGACTTCGCAAAGGGCCACTGTAGATCAACATGGACCATAAAAACACAGCATAGCCCACTATTGTCCTACATTTATTTATTTGTTTATTTTTCACAAACTCTGCTATCATTACAGGAAATTTCTAATGTGGTAGCGTGGTCCTTAATTAAACTTAACTATCCTAAATAACAATACACATACAATATTATTTTTGTGAATTCATTCAGAGACCATGAGATTAAATCGATTCTGTCAGCCGTGTCATTCAGTGCGTGCAAAGCGCGCATCAGTGGCGCTTTGCTGAGCAAGTTGGTTCGTAACCGTGGCTTCCGGCGCCGCGATACGTATGTACATGGAACAGTGCGGGACTTCATGGTCCAAAAAGTTCTTGCTTACCTTGAGCAGCGGCGACGCTCAGCACAGTCCGTCCATCAGCGTCCATGTTGTCCACGCAGGCTCCCCAGAACAGCAGCAGACGTAGAGCGCGCGCGTGGCCGGCCGCCGCGGCCGCCCACAGCGCCGTACGACCCGCCGCGTCTACTGCTTCCACGTCCGCTTCCGCTTCGAGAAGGAGCTCGCAGATCTCGCTGTGAAAGAAAGAAAATTAACAGCATTTATTTTCGGTTGGCTGCGAACTGGCCCCAGCCCCGCCCTGGGACCTGGAGGCGAAAGCATTTGCAGCACTACACCGGTGGCGCGAGGAAGTAAAGACGCAGGGCGAAAGACTGATGCAGCGACAGATCGCGCTGCGCCAGTCAGAGGTCTTGGTGGCGGAGTGGCAGTGGCTTGCATCCTACCGGCCGGCCTCGTTACAATCGAAACGGTCCGGCCTGTACTTGACCGCTGGTTCGGGAGGAAGTACGACTCCCTAACGTTTTGGCAACGCAGGTGCTTCCGGAGCATTGCTACTTCGGGAAGTACCTGTGTCGCCTAAACAGCGAGCCGGATGCTCAGAGCTATAACCGCATCCACTGTCCGGAGGACACGGCGTGGCATACTCGTACGCTAGGCGAGTGTCGCATGGGAGGAGCCGCGTTGTGCCCTAGTTTCGGAAGTCAGAGGCGACCTGTCGCTGCCAACCGTGGTTCATTCCATGATCGGCAGTGTAGAGTCCTGGGATGCGGTGATCTCCTTCTGTGAGAATGTCATCTCTCAGAAGGAGGCTACAGAAAGGGAGGGAGATGACTAGTGCACTCTGGTCCCAAACCAGGCGCACAGGGCGTCGGGGAAGGGCAGATAACGCCCCCTTCCAGCCCCCCTAAAAAGGGTCTAGGGTCGACGGATTTGGGGACATCCGTCGGCCCATCAATCAGGACCCGAGATGGCGGCGCGTAGTGTTCCACGCGCACCTCCCTTCGACGTGATAGGGAGCGAACACCTCACTCCCCACCACGGAACGAGGCCCACAGGTGACGGGCCGGTACTAGTCCGGCGCAGCGGAAGTCCGCAGCCCCCGACTCAAGTATGTGAGGGAATACCGGGGTGGCTTTTAGTCAGTAAGAGTCTGACAGACCTCCACCCACCCCAAGGCGGAGGACATCCGTGACGACTTTCCACCCCGGAACAAAAGATAAAGAAGTGGTTGAGCTGTTGGCTGCGCTGCGTGTAGCGGTTTCGATTCCCGCACGGAGCAAATATTTGTATGACCTACGGATAGTTGTTCCGGGTCTAGGTGTCTTTTGTATGTGAGTTTACATGTTTGTGAACGCACCCACAATACAGGAGTAATTCCTAGTGAAACGTTTTTTTATTTATTTATTAATAAAATACTGTTTCGCATAAAATAAGTCTTATAGTATAAAGGAACGTGAGGATCGACTCAGAATCCGACAAACTATCAAGTTCATTAAAAAAGAGTAACTTACGTGTGCCCCTCAAAAGCAGCGACTAATAGCGGCGTTGCATTGTCCCGGTCGGCAAGAGATACGTCCGCTCCTCTCTCTAACAGTAAAGCTGCGCAGGCGCAGCCACTAGCGCAGAGGGAGGCTACTGAGAGGGCTGTGCGACCTGAGGAAAGATAATGATAATACGTTAGACAATAATAATAAAAATCTATTCTATTCTAAGAATAATAAAACTGTAACCAGGATTGAAATAATTTATTTAAAAAAAGAGTGTCTATATGTCGACTTTTAATGTATTCAGTAACTTGACAGTTAATTTGACAGATTTTGATAAAATAATAAAACAGATAATGAGTTGGTGTAAGAATAAACGAAATTGAATGAATTTCACAAATTTACTAATAAGCAAACTTTTTTGTTTTAAATTTAATAACTTGTCTTCACGATAACACGTAACATTATTTTTCTTAGAACTGTCAAGTTATTGAATACGATTGTCGAAGTATATGAAGTTTCTTGCCTGTTCTTCTCCATACAGACTTTTTGACTAATTTACCGACTGACTACTTGGCATAGTGCCTGTAGATGGTTAAGTTAAAATACATGCTTTGATTGTCGATGAATCAATTTCATATTATAATAACTTTTCTACAATCACGTGTTTGTGACTTCAAATTCTACATAACTGACCCATAATTCATTTACATTGTAGTAATAAAAATCACAGTAAAAATATAATTGAAAAAAAAGTTAAACAAACTTTTAAATTCATACACAAAATTTCTGTTAACCGTTGAAGAGTTTCTCTATCTGGAGCTAACTCCAGATAGAGAAACTCTAACTACTCCTGGACTAATCCTGAATGTCGATTCAGGTGATGCTTACCATAAAAATGTATTGTGATCGGAACTGAACCAACATCTAAAAATTCAACTCCGTAGGATAACAGGGAAGTTGTTTTAATTCTGTTTGCAAGATTTGACCCGAACAATCAAACATAGCAAGTTAAATAAAAACCAGTAAAATTTAATTGAAAAAAACTGTATCATCATTATTATTATCATCATCAGCCTTTTTAATGTCCCCACTGCTGGGGCACAGGCCGGAGAGACGTTCAGAGAGGACGAGTGTGAGTGGGTGTGGCCCGTAATCCACCACGCCCAATGCGTGTTGGTGGAGTTCACATGTCTTCGAATTTTGGTTCTAGGACATGCCGGTTTCCTCACGATATTTTCCTTCACCGTTTTGAGAGTAGTGGTGATGAAATAATTTACACTAAGTAAAGCGCATGCCAGGGTTTGAACTCACGACCTACAACTTGTAAGTCGCGGCCGATACCACTGGGCCAAAGAACTGTGTATTTTCGAGCATACAAGAATGAGCCCGGATAGCTCAGTCGGTAGAGCATTGGACTTTTAATCCAAGGGTCCAGGGTTCAAGTCCCTGTTCGGGCGTATTCTTTTTGTACTTATATATGATGGTATTTTCTATGATAGATAGTTTGTAAACTGGTAAAATGGATTAATCGAATTAAAAATCTGTGGGATTTCTACTTCTATATTTAAAATAGAATTTATTTATGTATCAGAATGTGCCTGTAAATGGTTTATTTGAAATAAATGCTTTGAATTTGAATGAAGTTTTACATAATAAGGTGTTAGGTTCATTAAAAAGTTCCTCACATTGACCCCAACATATTTTTTTTTGTGGGGTGGGAAATCATCCAATGACTTCTCCCGTTCTGGGTGGAGTGGAAGGGCGTGTCAGACTCTTACTGACTAAAACCCACTCCACGCTGTATATAGTTACCGTCGTCGTCGGCGTGGTCGATCTGCGCGCCGGCGTCGAGCAGCGCGCGCACGATGGCGGCGTGCCCCATGTAGGCGGCGGCGATGAGCGGCGTGCGGCCCTCCGCGTCCGCACGGTCCGGGTCGGCGCCGGCCGCCAGCAGGCGCGACACCACCGACGAGTGGCCCGACCACGCCGCCGCTCTGGGGAATTATTAACATTGTTAACCGACTTCAAAAAGGCGAAGATTCTTAATAGGGAACATGCATGAAAAATTTTGTACAACCGGTTTATCGATGAATATACTAAAATAGAGTACGAACAATGAAAGCAGAATCAAAATTGATGGAAAATTAAACGAGATATAACAATTTTAAACAAATATATCTGTCCCTCTCTCGAAAACGCTGTTTTCTATGGCAGTTGCATGGGCGCGACCTTTGACGTCAAAGAACACGTCGGACTTCTCTTTCTAATTATCAACTTTACAGCTTAAGCTGTTTTTTAGGCCGGACGGGCGGCGAGTGAGTCAGTCTGTTTTCGACTACGAATGCAAACGGAAGCGATTACTAAGCGATTACGAAGAGAATAGTGATTATTAGCGACTTAGTGTTTGTGTAAATGTACATAGTATAAAACAAAGTCGCTTTCTCTGTCCCTATATCCCTAAGTATGCTTAAATCTTTAAAACTACGCAACGGATTTTGATGCGGTTTTTTTTTAATAGATAGAGTGATTGAAGAGGAAGGTTTATATGTGATTTGTACCCGAACGAAGCTGGGGCGGGTCGCTAGTAAAGGATATTTGGTTAATTATAGGTGTAAAATAATTTATCCCATACCCAGCTCGTAACAAATTGATGTCAGAAGTGAGGGATAATTTATGCCAATTTACCAAAGGACGACACGGACCGTATTCTTACAAGGAGTCAACTGCAGCAAGACATGGATCGGAGGCGCTTTGGAGATTCCCCGATACAGAGGTGTTCAGCCTACAACAGACTCGCTGGCTACTTTTGACAAATGACATATGAGTTCAAGATGATGATGAAATTGATAAAAGAAAGACAGTATTCAAGATTCTGTTAAGTACCTGTTAAACATAATTCTGTGTGTAAACATGCTAGAACAGGGATGGCAAATGAATGGTACGCTACAAAATAATTCGGACACACAAAAAAAAAACGATCATCATTGACTTCAGTTTATTTAAGTTTTGCTACAAAGCATGATATTTAAAAGATTTTTCAGTCAATAAAGGTTCGCCATCCCTGTTCTAGAATGATAGCAAATCCTTAATTTTAAATGTGCACCCCACGCACATAATTACTATCTAAGTTAAAAACAAATGTAGTATTCTTTAGCAAAGTGAAAAATGAGTATATTAGAGATAGTTCAAAAGTGTAGAAAGGGAACCGCTTATCCTGGTATGGTCATGTGAAGTGGAGGAATGAAACACATGTAACTAAAAGAGTTATGAATATAAATGTGGATGGATGGAGAGGGAGGCCAAAGAAAAGATGGGTGGATTGTGTGAGGAGTGATATGAAAGAAAAGGGAGTTGGTGATAGCGTGACGGCTGACAGTACAGAATAGAAGAAAAAAACGTGTTTCGCCGACCCCAAGTAACATGGGATGAGGGCAGGAAGATGATGAAGAGTATTCTTTAGCAACACACCTCAAAGCTGTCCTGTTATCTGCGTCCACACAATCGACGTCACAGCCAAATTCCAATAACACTTCAACCACCTGAAACAATAAAATATTCGTTTATTCCTCTTTACAATAATGCAGTACTTAATCGCGTGTGCGTTAGAGTGCCTTAATGATCAAAGAATCAATCAATCAATTCAGCCTGTCGCAGTCCACTGCTGGACATAGGCCTCTCCCAGGCTGCGCCACAACACCCTGTCCTCCGCCTTCCGCATCCAGTCTATCCCAGCCACCTTCTTAAGGTCGTCGGTCCATCTAGCTGGTGGGCGTCCAACACTACGCTTGCCGATACGCGGTCTCCACTCCAGGATCAAAGAATAATAATGGTCTTTTGACAATGGAGTCAGACAAAGAAGTTTAAGAATGGGCCTGCCGGAGTCTGTGTTTCCTGATAACTACAACCTGGGAGTCTTTAAGTCAAGAGTGAATAGGTTACTTCTAGGCAAGCGTGCTCCATCTTCGACCACATCATCGCTTACCATCAGGTGAGATAGTGGTCAACGCGACGCTATCAAAGATAAAGAAATCCTACCTCAGTATGTCCGGCCCAAGCCGCGGCCCTGAGCGGGCTCCAGCCGTCCGCGTCGGCCGCGTCGGGCCTGGCGCCGGCCCGCAGCAGCACGGCCGCGGCCTGGGCGCGGCCTCCCCGGGCCGCAGTGTGCAGGGCAGTGCCTCCGGTGGCGTCGGTAGTGTCCACTAAGGCTGGGTAGCGCTGGAATGATAAAAAACATTAACATTATAAGAGTGACTGAAACAAAAAAACACCTGTCAAAAGGGTTCCGTACGATTTTTTATTATTAGTTGTTTTAAAGACAATAGAAATAAATTTCAGCTAACCTATTACGGTTCATAAGTCACAGCCCGCTGACAGACAGACAGACGGACATAACACTAGGCTAGATCAAAAACAACACCAGGACAAGAAAAAAAAACGGCCTTGATAGATATTTTTTTCTAAATTGAACAGGCTTTTAGACCAATGTGTACCTTCAATAGAGCAGCGAGCGCGTCGTCATCTCCCTTGCTGGCCAGCTCATGTACAGCATTGGGGTCCAGAGGTACGGAGTCTTCTAGTTCTTCGGCCGTTTCGTTGTTGTCCTCACCTTCTAGTGGCTGGTCTGATGATAACTGTCAGAGGAAATAAACACATCGTTAGGTACCTATACATAACGACATCCGGGCCGGCGGACGGCGAGTAGTGGGTAGCTCGCCGTCCGATCAGCACCAGGCCCGAGAGTCGACGGCGCGTAGTGTTCCACGTATTAACGTATTCCGAAACATGACAAATTTCGAACAGTTAGACACAAGAATAATTTATAGGTAACTTGTATGATGCCAGTTAAGTACTGCTTTAAAGCGTCTGTAATGTGTATGTACGACATTCACATACGAGCTAAATCACACAAATCCTGCATCGCGCAAGCAGAGTTCTCCGCGGGATGCCATATTATCACAGTCGAAGCACTTTTAACTACAGCAAAAACTTATATTTCCTGGTCATCCAGAATCAGGCCAGCGTTCGCAGGTACCATGGGTTGTATACACCCTGCATTCAACCACGGTACCCAAAAAAGAAATTGACTTTCCGTAGAAGTAACCGAGTAGGTACAGAGTACCGTGTAAGTTATCATCAGCTGATCGAAATTAGTAAGGAAGGTCCAATTTTCCACCCATTCCTGATACACCTGTATATCTCTCTAACTATAACCACGAGGCGGTACAAAAAACCGGCCAAGTGCGTGTCGCACTTCGCACATTTAAGGTTCCGTACCAAATGTATTTTAGACCATTTGTATGGCTTTGGGTTAACAAGATACTTATACTGTGAAAATTTGAAGACTGTAGCTCCAACCGTTTGGCTGTAAAATCTGTGTGACAGACGACTGATAGACAGACGGACACCGGACACGAGTGACAGCAATAGAGCTCCGTTTGGACTCTTCGGGTATGGAACCCTAAAAATTAGCCAAACGTCTTTACTTTAAAAGAGTTCACTCACCAATATATCCTCCCGGTCCGCCTCTGTAGGCACGGAGTCAGCTCTGCTCAGTTCCAGCAGAGCTCGTAAAACGCGGCGATCTCTCGGCCAATGCGTGGTCGACTCCCCGGCTATGAGCTCTGGCATGATCGTCTCCAAAGGTGTGGGATCTACTGCAGAAAGATTAGGGATGAAATAACATCACGCCTGTATTCCGTAAATGAGTGGGCAGAAGTTTATCGCACACTCCGTGGATCGATTTTATAAAGATAGGTCAAATATTGTATTTCGATTTTAATTGATTATTAATTAATGCTCTCAATTATCTACAAGTTCATATAATAAATGACTTTATATGATATTTCTAAGTACCAGAAATTTCTTCTTTGCTTAATTTTTTAAGCTATTGCATAGCTTCTATCGCGGGCCTTGAGCGTGGAGACCGAATCCAGAAATTCCGTAACGAAAAATAACCTAACACCCCCTCCGATGATGGTGATGATGATGATATTTATCTTGTTACGCCAAAGAAGTGTAACTTGAATTAATATCAAAGAAAAAAAAAACAAAGGAAAAAAAATACTGAATAAATAAAATAATTATAATTGCATAAGTTGATAAAAAATGCTATGCAATAGCTTTACCGCGGCAGTCTCCGAGTGCCACACGTCTTTTTTTTTTAATGTTTTTTGTCATTCAAGCTCTTTCAGAGTTTCAACTTCAAATGTCTGATAAAAAATGTGCCCGATTTGGAATATTTTTTTAATCCTTATTATCAATTGACTATTCTAGATACCGATCCTAGTCTTAACTCAATGTCCCACTACTGGACCCTTTTCGCTTGGACACCCACATATAATTCACACGTAACGAGGTGCGACACAAACAGACACATAAATTTTAAAAGCACAATCACCCAGAAACAAAACAATATTGTTTATCTATAAGTCAAGTTAAGATAAGGGTTTCCTCTATCTGGCAGAATCTTGATGCTCCGAAATTTATTTAGCTTAACCTGATGGATCGACCCGTGCGGTTGTTATTACTTTAGCCATGAGCTCCTCACCACCAATTAGGTACCAATCATTACCAAATGGTTATATACAAACATTGTAGATACACAAGCTCACAGGGGTCCCATTTGCACTCTCTGACTACGGAACCCGAAAAAAAAAACAAAATCAACTCAGCTGAACGTTCGAACGCCTTGTTATTACATAGTGCGTACTGTCATGACCGTAATTTGTCATAGTCAACTGGGAAAGCAGGGTTCTGGATCGACCCGTGCGGCTGTTATTAGTTTAGCCACGAGCTCCTCAAGATAATACTGCACTGTACTGCACTTATTTATTCGTCGAAAGGCTCTTTCAAGTTCATACAGAGCCCATATTCCCTAACACTGTGCAAATACGAGTACCTGAATGTAAACATAAAAAAAACGCGTTACATTTTTAACTTTCAGCGCTGATCTGAGCGTTGCAAATTCATTAGGAAACGTCTATAACCCTATGAACAACCTAAACCTGACCCACACGCATAGGGAAGCTCAACGGAGTGGCCCTCACGGCCCCGGCCGCTACCACCGCAGGAGAGGCACTGGGCGTAGGACATCGCGAGACGATCTCCTGGAGCCACCGTAGACCCGGGTCTGCGGACGGCGAGCAGTGGGTAACTCGCCGTCCGATCAGCATCAGGCCCGTGAGTCGACGGCGCGTAATGTTCCGCGCGCGCCTTAAAGAGATTGTCAGCCACCACTGACGGGGCCCATCATGGCCGGTGCCTGCATGCCTAGGGCGTGGATGGCCGGTGCCTGCATGGTAGCGGATAAATTCTCAACATGAGTTACCGCACCCCTGGGCACTCAGGCAGGGAAGGAACAGTGGTGGGTTTTAGTCAGTAAGAGTCTGACACGCCCTGAGCTCCACCCAGAGCGGGAGATATCATTGGATGAATTCTCACCCCACAAAAAAAAAAAACCACACGCATAGAACCAAACAATCAAAGACTTGTGTCATCTACCAATCCGCACTGTTACGCTGTTTGTCTGTGTCATCTACCGGCCAGAGATATGGACTAGCCCACTCCCTATCAGGGGAGCCTGTGTAGTGGGAATTATATGCTGATTAAGATGACACACGAATGACACAAATGTTCTTACATAATAAATTAATAAGGAAAGAATTTACGATGTTTTTACGGGGAAAAATTGCACTACCAAAAGCCCTCTATATATTACCTCTATATGATGTGGGCGTTATAAACTAAATACAAATGAAAGACGTCAAACAATCCTTGGGAATTCATAATTACGTCAATAAGGTTTATTTTTAACTGAATAAAATATTATATAGGCTAATTAGGAAGAAGGTTTCCTACTATATTAGGTGTTAGGTTATTCATAGACTAGGTTGTTAAGTAAAATGTTATAAAGGTTTTTCCAAAAACCCGGCCTGACCAAAAAATGTGATGTAGTCGCGCGATGCGAGGTTTGTGAACCACAACCACAATTGATAGAAAAGCGCATTTAGAATTTCAACCTTTAAATTTTCCACTGCTGGGACTCACTTCGACTCAAGTCTCCTCTCCTTGGGAAGGAGAGAGCCATCCCCACTATACAGTCCGCGTTGGTGAACGTAACACGTCTTTGAATTTTTGGTTCTAGAGTTTTCTCACAATTTTTTCTATCAACATTTTGAGAGCAGTTGATAAAAACAAATTACACTGAGAGTTCTTGTCTCTCTGGGTTTGATCCTGACCTACAACTCGTAAGTCGAGGCCGTTCAATATTGATCGATTTCTGAATTAAATATTTGAAAGTATTATTAGAGTATTTGTCAAACTCTAGCCTTTTATTTATAAAGATACTCTCCTTTTGGGGAGAACGGAGAGTTATGTCTGATTTCTACCGACTAAAACACCAAAATCACCAAAACCACTACCATAAGTCGGGGGCTCGGGATACAATTATTAAATTCACGCGCACCCCCGACTGGTCAAACTGTAGCCTTAGATTTGACACGTTCTTAACTGAAAATACTCAATTCAGAAACACGTCCTAAGAATTTATTTTAAGTATCTATATATATAACAGCCGCACGGGTCGATCCATCAGGTTAAGCTACGCTTGCCGGATTTGTCCATGGATGGGTGAGCATCTTTACATACCGAGACTCCTTCGAGCCTCGGAAAGCGCATTAAGCCGTTGGTCCCGGCTGTCAATCGTGGATCTTTTACAGTCGTTACGGGTCGTCAGAAGCCCGAAAGTCTGACATCCAGTTTTACCAAAGGGTATAGGGGTAGCAGATAAATTCAGAAAATGAGTTACCGCACCCCTGGGCACTCAGGCAGCGAAGGAACACAGGTGGGTTTTAGTCAGTAAGAGTCTGACACGCCCTTCCGCTCCACCTAGAGCGGGAGAAGTCAATGAATGATTTCCCACACCACAAAAAAAAAAAAGTAATGCGCCTGACTGGGTTTGAACCCACGACGTACAACTCGTAAGTCGGGGCCGGTACCACCGAGCCACTACTGCTCTCGAGGCTCCCGTGATTCACACGCACCTAACTCCAAACACTCAGTTCAGAGACCAACTCTAATTCGCTTATAACTTACCAACTAATTGATGATAATGTGAATGGTACAGGTACTCCATTTTCTCAACATTCGACATAACATGACCGTACATTATATCAATATCGTCGATCATCAACTCCTATGCACTTTACTAACACTTTTATACACACTATATTGCACTTGATTGAATATTAACATACATTTATCACAAAAATATACACTTTTTAAGTTACTTTAATGTCGAAGCAGATTTTCAGACTAACTTGAACTTCTTTTCGTCAGGGTTTTGACACAAAAAAATGCTTTTATTCAGCTTAGTGGTCAAACAACGTGTTCCTTCTAAATACAACTAATAAAATGTATTGCTCTACATAGAATTATCACTATGACAGACGTTAAAAACACTATTTAATATCACCCTTTTTGTCTATTTAGCACAGTATTAAAAAAACGTCAAATAAAATCGGTTCGAAACTTTTCAATAAAACATTTAATATTATTTTCAATTAATCACATTCAGGTGTCAACTACACGACATTCAATGAACTACTGAAAACATTTTTGCTTTATTTTCCTAATAAGCAATTAGTCATAATTGAGACTTTATGTGAATAGTGATAAGGACTATTATGCTAATGGTTAGTGGTAAATATATAATTATGTCTGTTTGTAGTATCTGTTTGTCGATATAAGTACCGCACACCCAACAGAAATGATGATAATCTCGCCATCATTGTCATTATTCCTGTCACTGCTGAACATAAGCCTTCCCGCAAGTGTCACCACAACGAGCGGTCCTGTGTCCATTTTGCCAGTTACGTTTTAATCTAATGAACTATGGGAGTAAGCCTATTGTCATAGGGCACAAATTCAGCCACCGAGCTGCTGAGAAATTCTTGATTGTAAAATCAAATAATACTTTTCCCGAACAGGGTATCGAAGCCTCCTATGTACTTGCGTCCATTAAACCAAACGAGGAAGTTACACACAAAACTCAACCCAAATTGAAATTAAATAAACAGACAAACCCACAAACAACCGCTAGGCCATCCGACCGGACAGGCAGGATACGATAATAAAATTAAAGTTAATTATTGCAATCATTATTAACGAGAAAACCGTCAGGCGGTTAGGTCAGTTACATTATGTTGATAAAATAATATGACAATACAGGATGTAAAAGAAATGGGTGCTCATATAATAAATACATTCACGGTCATTAAATAATACTTTCTTCAAGCAAGTTAACCAATAGGGAATATGCATGTTATTTTTTTTTTTAAATGCAGCACTATAAACTCAAGAAAATTATAATATACTATAATACACTATTATAATACTCAATAAAATAAGGTACTGCATGCCACTCAAATGAAAATGTTGAGATGGATGTGTGGAGTAACGAGAATGGATAAAGTGAGAAATGAGTACATTAGAGGTAGTTTAAAAGTGGCGCCAGTCACAGAAAAGTTGAAAGGAAACCGCTTATCTTGGTCTGGTCATGTAAAGAGGAGGGATGAAACATATGTAACTAAAAGAGTTATGAATATAAATTTGGATGAATGGAAAGGGAGAGAGAGGCCAAAGAAAGGATGGATGGATTGTGTGAGGAGTGATGTGAAAGAAAAGGGAGTTAGTGAGCGTGACGGCTGACAGGACAGAATGGAAGAAAAAAACGTGTTGCGCCGAACCCAAGTAATATGGGATAAGGGCAGGAAGATGATGACTGCATGTCACTCAAAAAAAAAATTTTCTACTACACTACAAACGTTCGTGCTTGTCAATGCTGTACTGTGACGTCACTTACCTCGATACGCCTTGTTCTTTGTATGACATCTACACCTTATTTTTTGTCCTAAATGAATAATTTTACTAAGCAGAAATTGCAATTTCAATATTGTAACAAAATTTTAGTGAAATTTAAAGTACTTTTTACGTATTACCTAAGTGTTACATTGACTCATATATTTTTTCGTCACTACCGGCATTATTGAGAACGATATGTTTTGAGTTCACGTTTAGTTTCATCAAAAACATGCAATTTATAATAATGAATTGTAAAATATGTGATGAATTCAAAAATCAAACAAGTGCACCACATTGTTTCTATGGTCCAATACAACGTATATTTAAAAAAATAAAAAAGTTTTGAATTACTTGCATATTCCCTATACCACAGATAATATAATACTAGCGTACAGATGCCTCATCTCATACAAAGAAACGGTACCGCCGTAACTACGGGTTTTCGTCAAGCACAAGTAACTTTTGTTCTTCGTTCGGGCCCGTCCTCTACACCTCGCTAGATGGTGTTAGCAGCGCGGCTTGCAAACTGAATGAATTTACTTAAAGTTTTACCTATATTTTCTCACACATTGAGGAATTATTGTATAGTATTTTTGGCACTTCATATCAGTTTTACTGTATCAAAATGTGTCACTATTAAATTTTAAAGAGGCGAATGGATAAACTGTACAACTTCAAACAGCGCCATCTATTGGCACAAGAAATATAGATGTCTAAGGATTCGTTCCAATAATCGTCTAAATTTGAATTACAAGCCAATTATTTCACAATTTTATACTAAGGGCAGTTTATTAAATAAGAAAGTACAGTTTTTACCATATTTATTTTCAAAATATTTTATATTACTTAAACTTCAATAAGAAATCGATGCATATTACGCCATCTATTGAGATTTATTTGAACTAATTTTTCTTTGCTTGAGATGAGACCCCGTGCCTATACTAAAAAAATATTAATTTTTCAGTTTTTCTTTTTCTTTTTGTGTTTCTCTGTTTTTTGCGTCATGTTTACCGTAAATAAACGTATTTTCTTTCTTTCTTTCTTTTCTTATTAAACCTCCCATACTAATTTTGAACAGCTGATGATATAATTGTATGGAAATCATTCTTTTTTTGGGAATTTACTATGGTTTACCTTAAGTGATTTACCATAGTATACAAGGTGGGTTGGCTTGTTTCTACTAAAATTAAAAAAAACGTTCCCAGTATTATTAACGAGTGCCACGCACGGATCAAACCGTCGGATAAAAGTTGTTTAACTAATGGTGAAATTTATTGTGAGATGGGGTCACAGGAGATATGTACTTGTAATCGACTGATATGATTGTAATTCACGCTAGAAATGGCTGTATGGGTACGACAAAAGATAAGACATTCATTTATCTGCTTTGTTTTTGTCGGCCACACCCACATTTCGGTTATATTTAGGTAGGAACATCAAAAATCAAAATCAATAGTCATTTGTTCAAATTAGGCTGAGGCAGCACTTTTTCAACGTTAAATTTCTACAGAATAACAGTCCCTCATAAACGCAAGCCATCATCAAATGACTTCTCCCGCTCTGGATGTAGCGGGAGGGCGTGTCCCACTCTTGTTCCTTCAGTTGCCTGTGCCAAGGGCCGCGGTAACTCTCTTTCGAATTTATCCGCGACCCCAGGCAGGCATCAGCCCTAGCGGGCCCCGTCAGTTACTGCTGACATCTCTTTGAGGCGCGCGTGGAACACTACGCGCCGTCGACTCGGGCTTTGTCCTTATCTTCGGCGAGCTACCCATTACTCGCCGTCCGCAGGCCGTCACCACTTCCTAGTGTTTAGCTGGGAAGAAGTGGTGCACCAAACTCTCTAGACATCTGTCTGTTAAGTTTGAAGAAGTTAAATTTTTATATACTTGTTTGCAGCAATTAATATAACAAGTAAAAAAGCGCACGTCGCACACATTTTTTTATTCAATACAATGGTTCCTAAAAACTGGAAATCTGACATCAGTCTTGCCAAGGGGCATCGTGTTACCCAATTACTGGGTTGTAGAGGTCATATAGACATTAACCCCATGTAAAATACTGGTACTCAGAGACTGGAAGCCGACCCCAATAAAGTTGAGAAAAGGCAGGCAGATTAATTTTGACATAGCGCCTAAAAACTCATCCTGTAAGTATACGTATTAGATTCTTTGTAAATCTTATCTGCATAGTATCTATTAATAAATTATAGGAAAACTAATGAATACTTAATAGACTACTACCGTTATCACACTTTCACAGTATTCTGTTATCAGACAAGTAAACATATGCCTGTCTAAAATTCGATTGTCATTTTTTTTATTATTGATAAAAGGCTCCCGTTTGACCACTGTCTCACCTGATGGTAAGCAATGATGTGGTCGACGTTGGCGCACGCCTGCCTAGAAGTAACCTAATTTTGTCAGCGTATTCTCTCGCGCCACCAAGGCGCCTAGGAACAGGTCGCAAGACGACCTAGACGCCTACCGCAAGGGCTGGTTCACCGTGGCTCGTGAAAAGAATACCTGGAAGGATTTGGGGCAGGCCTTTGCCAGCAGTGGGACAGTATGTAAAAATCAGTTACAGTATACAGTAAAAATCTGTAACAGTATACAGTAAAAATCTGTTACAGTATACAGTAAACAGTAAAAATCTCTCGTGCCGAAAAATGACGAAATACGTAAACATCTTATTTCGGGCAGAAGTAGGCGTCAAGTAAGTTGATATAGTGAAGTGAATCATAATATAATGGGTCCGTATTTTCATATAAAGTAAGAGCCCAGAGCCGCCAGACAATAGTTATTTTCTGATTAACAAAACTAGCTAGCATACCTGCTAGCTTGGGCCAACAACCAATTTACCGGTACCAGATGGTAAAGTTTCACACATTATTAACATTACAATAGTCTCACTTCGGCACAACCATTAGTCACCCGCCGCCCGGGTCTACACCACCGCTTCCTACATGGTGCCTTATTCCCCTACACAAGACTAGTCGCGTAGTGTAGTAGTAGTAGTCTATGAATTATTAACACAGTTTAATGGGGAGCCACAACTAAAAAGTGAAAAATAAAAAACTTTTTTACAAAAAAATAGAACCGACTTCCAAAAAAAGTGCAAAATAACTTTAATTTCGGAACTCGGTGTCAAAAAACGAAGACACAAAACAGGAACACCGACTTCCGAAATTAAAGTTATTTTGCACTTTTTTTGGAAGTCGGTTCTATTTTTTTGTAAAAAAGTTTTTTCTTTAAGAAAGTTGTTATTCTCGATGGGCAGATGCAGTTCTTAAAATATGACCACACCTTTCCGTTACACCCTGTATAATAAAATATACGTCTGAACTAGTCGTGTTTATCTTCATCTAACTCTCATCTACGGTCCTCCTACTCTACGTCCACCTCTGCGTGTCACTCCTACGACCTCCTCTACGTGTCACACCACCAATACTCCGGTCCGCAACGTGACTTACTCCTCTCCCTACCGCCTCGAAGAATTCAGTCGTAGTGTAATGTCATAGTGATGAAGATAATTCCAGCACACATTTGTGCCAGAATTTGCATGCAAAAGCATATCAACCTTACTTACACAAGTGGTTAATATCTACTATACTTTTGAAAACTTTTTTACAAAAAAAAAAGACATACATATACAGTTGAGCATAGAACCTCCTCCTTTTATTTATTTATGCACACACAAAAACAATTACAAGAGAAAAATGAACAAATACAGATAGAAGAGCACAAAGGTGCTGCTTATTTCAAAAGAAATTTCTTCCAAAAAAATTTCAAAATAACTTAAATTTCGGAAGTCGGTGTTTCTGGTTTTTTATCTCCGTTTTTTGACACCGACTTCCGAAATTAAAAGAGATTTTGAATTTTTTTGGAAGTCGGTTCTATTTTTTTTGTAAAAAAGTATTTATTTTTCACTTTTTAGTTGTGGTTCCCCATTAAATTGTGTTAGCACTACATAGACATAAGATCGCAGCAATCGCAGTTGATTTGCTGTCATTTTTTATACAGTTCCGTTGTCTGTCTCCGAAACTCATCATCAGATCTATATGAAATTTAAATGGGACCATTTCGGAATAAATTCCTTTCGAACAAAAAAATAATTTTGAAAATCCGTCTAATGCCGAACACATAAAAAAAATGAAAAAAATACAAACATCCGAATTGATAACCTCCTTCTTTTTGAAGTCGGTTAAAAAAATACACCATACATTAATTACTAACTACTAACCTAACTACGTGCATGTATACAAAAACCAGGAAACGTGCCCAGAAGACTGCCAGCATTGCCACGTTAAATGGCAATGCAAATTAATTGGACGAAGAACGAGCCAGCCATAAAAGGTCATCAATATTTTAGGTTGTAATTTGACCACAAACTTATTGTTCGCAATTATTCACACCTACATGTATTACTAATTGAGGTACAAAACCGCAATCCAAGTACTTTTTCCGTTTAGTTTGACGTTAATTTCCACATATTGAATGACCGATAGAATTAGCGGTAAAACTGACTTATCTGGGGTATAGGGAAACACAAAGTATAGCAGGAAATCATGAGTTCCTCTATTTTATTAATTAAATGTAAACAGAATATTTATGTTGGGCAGCTGGCTAGACTGAGTGGCGACGTAACATAACATAAATAGTGGTGTCCGACCGAAAGGCGATTTTTAGCCGAGCTCGTAAGTGAATGTTCAGTTCCCCTTCCAGTTTCGGGGGAAACCGAAATCGAAATTCACGTGGTAACAGAAAAATTTACAAAAAATTGAACTTGAAAAAATTATAAGACCATTGAAAATTCAGCCTTTTTAACCCGACTGCGCGACAAGGGAGGGTAATGTATGCCGGATAAATTCTGAAAATGAGTTACCGCACCCCTGGGCACTCAGGCAGGGAAGGAACAGGGGTGGGTTTTAGTCAGTAAGAGTCTGACACGCCCTCCCGCTCCACCCAGAGCGGGAGAAGTCATTGGATGATTTCCCTCACCCCAAAAAAAAAAACAAAAAGGGAGGGTAATGTGTTTATCAGCCTATGTTATGTATGTATGTTTGTTCCTTTGTGGCACTATAGAGATCAAACGCGTAGGCCTATTTTGATAATTCTTACGTCAGTTAATTCGTCTTAACCTTGCGAGAGCTACTTAAGACACGACAGTAATCAAAATACAATATGACGACAACCAGACGCCATATTATTGTTAAAAAGAAAAAAAAATGTAAGGCGACTAACTATATTAAGTGGGGTATCAATATAAAGGGTACAAAGAGGTGATTCCAAAAATATAACTCACTAAAATGTAGAAAAAAAAATCTAAGCCTGTAAAAAACAACAAAAAAGTTCCAAACAAGTCACTTTTCAAGCAGTCTGATGCAGTTAGTGGCATGAAATCAATAATTGACTTAAACATTTAACTGCTTCATGGTAGTTTCAATTTCCTTTGACACTGCAAAACGCGCTCCGGCCGGTGGAAACATAACCTTTGCTACCTACAACAAACTACGCATTTCTCAACTTATCTAGGGACTAGGAAAACACACAATTCTGAAAACCAGGAAACTTCCGTCAATATTATTGTTTTATCGGCTATTATTAAATATAAACAAAGGGAATAAAATACTTTAGCAATAATTTTATTTTATTATTTATTTATATTTTTAGCTATTTTTCCTGTGAAACTGGGTCAGAGTTCAATTGATATGGGATTACAGGAAACTTGTATTTTTATGATTTAGATTAGAATTTTTTAGTGGCCTTGGACTAAATAATTGGTCTATAATCATCCTAACCGGATTCCGATAAGGATGGCCATGCTTAATGAAGATTAGCAAAATACGCAGGTGAACCGTAAGGAAGCCTTCGAATGGAAGTAAAACTTGCACTTGACTGGTTTTTATGTATGTCTTTGACTATATGAACTGTTGCAGATCTAGATGTTTATGTATTTGAGATAAAGGTTCATAGTAGGTTTTTTTTTTAACACGCTTTTATTAACTTGGTATGTATCTCGGTCGATCCATCAGGTTAAGCTCCGCTTGCCGGGGTTGGTCCAGGGATGAGTGACCATCTTTTCATGCCGAGACTCCTCCGTGCCTCGGAAAACACGTTAAGCCGTCGGTCCCGGCTGTCAATCTTGGATCTTTAACAATCGTTACGGGTCGTCAGAAGCCCGAAAGTCTGACAACCAGTCCTACCAAGGGGTATCGTATTACCCAGTAACTGGGTTGTGGAGGTCAGATAGGCAGTCGCTCCATGTAAAATACTGATATTCAGCTGCATCCGGTTAGATTACAGATTTTTGTATCTATGTAACGGAATCTTTGAACGTGATTGTCACACACTTCAAAACGTCGGATTTGAATGCATCTTCATGATATGGGTGTCAAATTAAAGGCTTTGCTGAGAAGATTACAAAGCATAAAAAATAAAGCGTTTTTTTTAGTTTTTTTTTAACTATAGAAAAATATTTTTTAGTCAGCCTGAACTGTCTCACTTCTGTGCGAATGCTTCCCCCCATTCCTTCCACTTCTCTCTGAGCTGTGCCCCTTCACGTCACGTCAATAGGGTATTTTTTTTTTTGGGGGGTGGGAAATCATCTTATGACTTCTTCCGCTCTAGGGTGGAGCTGAAGGGCGTGTCACTCTTACTGACTAAAACCCACCCCTGTTCCTCCCTGCCCTACATGCCCAGGGGCGAGGTAACTCTTTCGAATTTATCCTCAACCCCCGGGCAGGCATTGGCCGTGGCAGGCCCCGTCCTTTGCTGACAACTCTTGTTCGGCGCGCGTGGAACACTACGCGCCGTCGACTCTCGGGCCTGGTGCTGATCGGGCGGCGAGTTACCCACTACTCGCCGTCCGCAGGCCCGGGTACGTCAATAGGGTATTACACCCATTTTTTAAAAGTGTCTCAATTAGATTCTATAGTGCTAATAAACCAATAAAAAAACACAAAATTTTTATTCAATCAATAAGTGCCATAAAAATGCATTTAAAATTTTGATTTTCAAATTTCGCGCAAACTTGACGAAAACGCTGGACGCAGTGGACGCCAAATTGTTCTGTGGTCATGACGTCAGTTGGCTATGTAAATAAAAGTACAAAGCATTTAAACGCTGATCAGTTGACAGTTGACACTTTATAGTTTTCATAGCCGTATGACGTATAACATGGCGGCTACTATTCCATGGTGTTAAAAAACAGATAAAAAAAACTGAAACCTTTGAATTCAATTTTAAAATTTATTTTGTTATTTTATGAACTAAAACTAACATTTTCCGACTGCTTTTTGCCTAGCTATCTCAATAATATAAATGTTTAGTTTTTTTTTTCTCATATAGAGTAAAATACCCTATTCGCCGGGAATGAGAAGAGAAGATGGCGGGACGCCTTGTATGGTCCAAGGCGTCCCGTAATCTGCTCTCTCTGCATTAAATACTAAAAAACATTACAAAATATTTCACTCACCCGATATAGAATCCTTGCTTTCAGATTCAGGGTCGCCATCTCTCTCTTCGGACTTAGCATCTTGCTTCTGTAACAAAACACGTTATCAAAGACGAATCCACGAACGATATTTTCATGTAGGTTGGTAAGTAAGCATTGTTGTGGCATCTTGTGACTTAGAAGAACATAATTATATTAAATACATAATACATGGATCACCTTTGTAATTAACTGTCCTATTGTGTTATTATTTTATGTATGTGTTTCATGTGTACAATAAAGAATAATAATGGATAGAAATGTAGCCATTACGGAACAAAATTTTAGAAAAATAACGCCTAAGTGGGAGTCGGACTCCCGCGTAAGGGAACTGAATAAAAAAAAAATTAAGTTTCTTCTTGTAAAAATTTTGAAAGAACTACTTCCTGTATTTTTTTTTAATTTTAGACTTAGTAATTTCGGAGATAAGTGCGGAAATGGAATATTTTATTAAAACTATTTGATTTAATATTATGAAAAATTACACTGACCAAAGAGGGATGCACATCGGAAAATAACAAATGAAATATATATGTAATACCACAGATAATATAATACTAGCGTACAGATGCCTCATCTCATACAAAGAAACGGTACCGCCGTAACTATGGGTTTTCGTCTGGCACAAGCAACTTTTGTTCTTCGTTCAGGCCCGTCCTTTACACCTCGCTAGATGGTGTTAGCAGCGACGGCTTGCAAGCTGAATGAATTTACTTAAAGTCCTACCAATACTTTCTCACATGTTTAGGAATTATTTTATAGTATTTTTGGCACTTCATAGCAGCTTTACTGTATCAAAATGTGTCACTATTCAAATTTTAAAGAGGCTAATGGATAAACTCTGAAATTTTTAACAGCGCCATCTACTGGTACAAGAAAAGTAGATATCTAAGAATTCGTTCCAATAATCGTCTAAATTTGAATTACAAGCCAATTATTCCACAATTTTATGCTAAGGGCAGTTTATTAAATAAGAAAATACAGTTTTTACCATATTTATTTTCAAAATATTATTATTACATAAACTTCAATAAGAAATCGACGCATATTACGCCATCTATTGAGATTTATTTGAACTAATTTTTCTTTGTTCGAGATGAGACCCCGTGGTAATACTTTGTTATAAATATTTTGACCATAAATAAAAAAAAAAAAAAAAATTGTTATTTTGCGATTTGCATCCCAAAAGTTTCTAAATTAATTTAGCTACGTTACACGTCCGAGTTTGGGACACAGATATTTTATGTGTGTACCAAATTTCAAGTCAATGGGGCTTGTAGATTCGGAGAAAATTGGCTGTAACAGATGCACAGACAGACAGACACACGACCCTATAAGAGTTCCGGTTTTTCAGTCAAACGTTTGGAACCCTACAAAACGGCTAGAATGTTTCCGGCATCGCTGTATCCGTCAGCGGTGGAGAGGATTATGTCCGGCACTGCGTACAGTACAGCAGTATCGTTTTGATAAAAGATCAAAACTGTAGCCAGAGCCCCCACAACGGACCGAATGAGAGCATAAGTGAAGAAAATGGAGATCCTCGTCTTTTTAAATGACAATTTTTAATTGGTTAATACATTTTTTTTCTGAGTTCGCAATTATCATGACATTTTTAATAATTCTCATATGATATTTCAGAATAATAATTTTATTTTGACTTTTATTCTTTTATTAATATTTGATTGACATTTTTGAATAACTCACTAAATTCTTTTATTTCCATGTCATTGTCCAAGGCAAACATTACGATCTACTTTAATGTTTCTATCCATCATTTTCCTGCCTTTATCCCAATTTATTTGGGATCGGCGTAACATGTCTTTTTCTTCCATACTCCTCTATTAGTCGTCATCTCTGTAGTCACCCCCTTTTTACCCATATCCCTTTCACACAGTCCAACCATCGTTTCTTTGGCCTTCCCTTACTCTTATAGCCATCCACATTCCTCACGACATTTTCTTCATTCCTCCGCATCACATGCCCATACCACGACAACCGATTTCCACACAACTTTTCAGTCAGCGGTGCCACTTTCAGACTTCCTCTTATATACTCATTCCTAATTCTATCCATGCGCGTAACACCAAATATCGCTCTTAGCATTCTCATCTCAGCCGCATGCAATTGCTTTTCATTCATAACTTTTCTGGACAAACATGCTGAACTATACAATACAGCCGGTCTGACCATTGTTTTATAAATCTTCCCCTTAAGTTTAAGGAGAATGCGGGACCGGCCCGGTGACCTGCCGCCCTCTTATCTTTCTATCCATGGTAATCAAAAGTTTCTTACCAGTGACTCGTCATTGTCCAGCTGTTTCTGCGTATCGCTTTCTCTTCTCAAAGCTGATTCCACGTCACAGCCGGAGTCCAACACCCAGAGCAGTATTAAGGTGTGAAGGTCCAGTTCGTCTTCCTTTTGTTCGCTAGAACAAGACAATTTTGAAGTTGTAATGTAATGTAGATGTTAAAATTAAATTGTGGGTTGATGTAAATAACCTGACATGTTAAAAACATTTTACAATAACTTTGATTTCGGAAGTCGGTGTTTGTATTTTTATTTCTTCGTTATTTGACACCGACTTCCGAAATTAAAGTTATTTTTTAGTGTATTTTCTTTTTTGGAGGTCGGTTTTTTTTTTGTAATTTTTTATTTTTTACTTTATAGTCGTTATACCCTAGAAATAAAAACCTCAATAACATGGAACGTGGAATTTAAACACACTCGTAATTGGAGAAAACAAAAACGTCATCTAGGTATACGTATTTTTCGTTTTTGTTCAGTTTCTCAAAAAGCGCTGAAGCAATTTCGATAAAATTTATATGGGACCACCTCCGGAGTATATTCTTTCGGGAAAAAAAAGAATTTTGAAAATCGGTCAACAATTGACGCAGAAATCGGTGGACATACATAAAATAAAAAATAAAAAACACACAGTCGAACATAGAAACTCCTCTTTTTTCGAAAGTCGGTTAAAAATACAACCGACTCTCAAAAAAGAAAATACACTAAAAATTGCAAAATAATGGTGTGTGTGCAGCGTGGTGTTACATAAACCGTCACACAGTTTAATTTTCTTATACTATGCTGATGGCACGGCCTGACAATTATTTTACCTCTAGTTTTTGTCTCTCTCCTACCATTTCACTTGAAAAAGTAACCACTAGAAAAATATGCATTTTACATTACTGTTATCATATTCTATAAGAAAGCATTAATTCTCCCTTTCTTGAGAAACACACTAAAGAATCGTACCAAAGCTAATTGAAACTTATTTTCAGACTAAGCAATACTCATGGTCGTCAAAATATGAAATAAAAATTAGATATGCTGCACTCCATTGTAAGTTGGAATTAAAGTTAAATAAAACGAGATAGTCTTTATGTAACTTACGTATTTTTACTTTTCTTCTGCGACGCCATGTGTTGTTCTAAGCTGGTCATGTGAAATACATAGTTGTGGATTTCCAAAGCGCTCAGCCTGTAACAAGTAATAATATAACATTAAGTCTACATTCTTCGAAGAGTTGGGCATTGAGGCATTTAAACGAAATAGTATTCGCAAAAGGTACAATAAACCCGACCACAAATAAATTGGGATAAGGGCAGGAGAATGATGAGTATTCGCAAAAGGTTTATACACGCGTTTCGCCTGTTAATCGCATGTAATGAGGGTAAGTACGGCTTTTTAATTTTTTTTTGGCGGGCTGGGAAATCATCCAATGAAATCTCCCGCTCTGGGTGGAGCGGGAGGGCGTGTCAGACTCTTACTGACTAAAACCCACCCCTGTTCCTTCCCTGCCTGAGTGTCCAGGGGTGCGGTAACTCATGTTGAGAATTTATCCGCTACCCCTAGGCATGCAGGCACCGGCCACGATGGGCCCCGTCAGTGGTGGCTGACACTAATCTCTTGTTCGTCGCGTGTGGAACACTACGGGCCGTCGACTCTCGGGCCTCGTGCTGATCGGACGGCGAGTTACCCACTACTCACCGTTTATATTAAAAAAAATTGTACCTGGATGACCGAGTTTTTTTTTTTTTGGTAAATTTTTTCTTGGAAATGAAACTTATCTAGATCGATTTATCGCCCCCGAAACCCCCTGCATACTAAATTTCATGAAAATAGTTGGAGCCGTTTCCGAGATTCAGATTATATACATATATACAAGAATTACTCGTATTTCGATCACAGTAGCCAATCTTAACGGAGATTAGACAAGTACGCAGGAGATATTATATTGCACAAGCGTGTGCGCAGACACAGGTGCACTCTCTGTTCCTTTACTGTCATAGTGCGATGGGACGGCAATCTGACACGACCGGAGAGAGATCAAGAGCAGTAGACCCGGGCCTGCGGACGGTGAGTAGTGGGTAGCTCGCCGTCCGATCAGCACCAGGCCCGAGAGTCGACGGCGCGTAGTGTTCCACGCGCGACGAACAAGAGTTGTCAGCAAACACGACGGGGCCCATCATGGCCGATGCCTGCCGGGGGCTGAGGATAAATTCGAGAGAGTTACCTCGCCCCTGGGCATTCAGGACAGGGAGGAACAGGGGTCAGTAAAACTCTCTATTCTGACACGCCCTTCCGCGCCACCCTAGAGCTGGAGAAGTCATTGGATGATTTACCACCCCCAAAAAAAAAGCGCAGGACCGACACAGACACGTGCGCATCGAGGCACGGGGGTGTCAAGGGTGCCATCTTATCGAGGGTGTGTTTGAAAAAGTCACCACGCCCTGGCACAGGTAAGAAGGAACACGGGTAGGTTTTAGTCAGTAAGAGTCTGACACGCTCTCCCGCTGCACTCAGAGCGGGAGAAGTTATTTGATGATTACCCACCTAAAAAAAAAGGAGATGCCATCTTAGAAAGAGAACACACCTCTTAGCATCCAGCGTGTAGTACATAGCTATGGCGGCGTGTCCGTCGGTGGGGCAGCACAGGTAGCGCCGCGTGCAGTGCTTGACGTCCACGAGCCACTTGGCGAACGAGTGGTGGAACATCGACAGGAAACCCGTTGAGCGCTCCATTACTAAGATTCTGTGGACGAAGGTAGGAATTAGATATTGGTGCGGATTCTGTTGTGCACAAAATAAACTTAATTTAGGCTATTTCTATCTTTTTCTCTCTAATAAAACAAGAAAGGGACGGACGTAAATTAGAGCTGTAAAATTTAGTTGAACTGATATTTGCTTACAAATTAAGGGTACACGTAAAAACACGGTAAAGCGCAAGGCGTAAACTAGTTTGACATCTCTAACTTAGTTCATAGCTATAGCCGTCCTTTTCTCGCACTACCTTTTAGTAAAAGATAGCGATTCTCTAATTTTAGTTTAGTTATTGAATAAGAGAATCAGCAGCATTATCACTATTCGGTTGAAGGAAGATCACTGAGATGTTTTCTCCCACGTTTTAATCAAAATACATTATTTTTTTTCTTTAACTACAGTAATACAAATAGAAAAATCTAATTTTTTATGCAGTCTAGAGCAAATATGTATTCACTTAGTGAAACGAACAATGTTCTTAATACTAAATGTTACACAGGGTACAAAAAGACACATCACAGAACCGTTAACTACGCATACTGTACGTCTAATAAAGTAGTTTTGCGTAAAAATTATTGCTGTGAGACGACTTTTATTTTTAGGTATGAAAAATAAAACTATTTTTTATTCCGCGCAATGTAACGCGAACACAAGCAAGTGGAGTTAAAACCCGCCCCTTCGCTCTGAACCACGTAGGTACTTGTCGGATACGTTTGATGTTCATTGCGTTTTCGTCACTGCAAATTCGTAATTTCGAAAAAATATCGAAAATTCAGGTAATGTATGTTTGGATAAAGTTTAGTAATAACACTTAGAATTCATTTTCGTAAAAAAGTTTTAAAAAATTGCGACTTTGACCTTCAATATCTCCAGAACCAGTGGTTTTCCAGTGGAAAAAAATGATCCAAATAATGGGTAGATGGGCTTTCGGCTTCGGAAACTGTCTTTTTACACCCGATATAAACAAAAAAATAACTTACATATTGGCATTTTGTAGGTTTTTTTGTTCAATGAAAGTTATGTAGTTGACTAATTTTATTTTTGGTCCAGAAGTAACTTTATTCAAAAATAAAAGAGTTTTTCAAATCCGTTCGAAAGTGGATAACGGAACGATTTGAATTTTTGATAGAACGGGTTGTCTTATAGCTCAAGATTTATACCTTCTCAATAGATGTAGACGTCGATTAAAGTCTTCTCTGGTTACGCTGTACTCCTTGGTCAGAAGACATTTGTATAGCATCTCCTCTGTGACGCCGCAGCGGGCCGCTAGCAGCACGTCGAGGAGAAGACGGACCTGGATATCAGATGAGCTGGTTTTAATTACATAATAACAACACGCTTGAGGTTGGAAGGCCTCCATCAAGGTGGACAGATGACCTGGGGCCCAATTCTGTAACTTTATGTTAAGCAACACGCCATAGACACTCTATCGACACACAACAGACATTATTTTGCCACTGTTGCAAATTTGGTATTCTGCAAAAACTTTAATATGCTATTGACATATTATAGTAGACCAGACTACCAATTATTACAATAGGTAGTCTTATTATGGCGTTTCATTGGCACTACAGTGGCAAGTCAATGACCATAAATAATTTATAGAATACCAAAAGTCAATGACTATTCTATTGAGACACCACTGACACACTACCAACACACTATTGACAAGTTAGTTATTTTACAGAATTGGGCCCCAGGTGAGAGTCGCGGGTAGCCGATGGATGCGAGACGCACAGGACCGGTCATTATGGCGACACTTGGGGGAGGCCTATGTCCAGCAGTGGACGTCTTTCGGCTGAAATGATGATGATGAACACGCTTGTATTCCCTTAAAGACTAGGCAGAGGTGTGGAAGTAATGTCGAGTTGCAAGAACATGCAGTAAAAGTCTGCCCAGGGGTCGAGGATAAATTCGAAACAGAGTTACCTCGCCCCTGGGCACTCAGGCAGGGAAGGAACAGGGGTGGGTTTTAGTCAATAAGAGTCTGACACGCCCTCCCGCTCCACCCTAGAGCGGGAGATGTCATTGGATGATTTCCCAACCCACAAAAAAAAAAGTGACCCCCTGCGCTGCCACCGACGACGGCGTGGTTGTGGCAAAGTTCTGGGCCAAGATAATATTAAAAAAAACTGTCATGATAGCGACACGAAGAAGATTTTTATCTCGTTGTCACCGAGTCGAGTGGAGGTCTTTAAAACTGACTTGGAATAGGGTCCTCGGTTTAACTAAATTTTACTCATTCAAAATAAATCAACCGCGCTCGAGAATGTTCAGACATTGTTTTTTTTTTGCCACTTTGTAACCCCCTCCGCTCCCTATTACGTTATGCTCAAATCGTTAGATTTTCTAAATGTACACAGAAGCACAGGGGCGTCACACCACCAACATCCAAACTTCGGGCTGCTCTACAGAGTAATTTTTAATCGAAAAACCCAATAGCACTTTTGCCTGACCCGGGAATCGAACCAGGACCTCACTCTCAGCAGTCGCGCTTGGTATGCTTACCTTAGTAAATCTCCTGCCATGGAACAGCCGCTGTGCCAGCCATAAGTACAGGCCGTTCAGCGTGCCTGGTATCTCTCGGATCTCTCGTAACGCTATGAATCCGTCCGCCACACCGTCTAATACCTGCAAAGTAGACAAGGAAAATCTGTACTTAATATTATAGCTGAAGAGTTTGTTTGTTTGTTTGAACGCGGTAATCTCAGGAACTACTGGATCGAATTGAAAAATTCTTTTTGTGTTGAATAGTCCATTTATCGAGGAAGGCTATATTGATGATTGATTGGTGGGAAATCATCAGATGACTCTGACGCTCTGGGTGGAGCGGGAAGGCGTGACAGATTATTACTGACTAAAACTCACCCGTGTTCCTTCAGTTGCCCTTAGCGTTCCAGGGTCGCGGTGACTCTTTCGAACAATCCCGCGACCCTGGCAGGCACCGACCCTCTCAGACCCCTTCAATTAGGCTGACATCTCTTTGAGACACACATGAAACACAACACGTCGTTGGCCCGGGCCGCGGGAGCTACCCATTGCTCGCCGTCCACGAGGCCGCACCTACAGACGCCCAGGACGTCTCCTGCGGTTCTGACAGACCCCTGTGCCCACCCCGGGACGGAGGACATACATGAGGCTTTTCACAAATCATAAAAAAGCCAAACCAAGATACGTCATCATCATCATCAGCCTTTTGATGTCCCCACTACTAGGGCACAGGCCTCCTCTTTGTGAGAGGGTGTGGGCCGTAATCCACCACGCGAGCCCAATACGGATTGGTGGATGTCACATGTCTTCGAATTTTTGGTTCTAGAACATGCCGGTTTCCTCACGATGTTTTCCTTCACCGTTTTGAGAGCAGTGGTGATGAAATAATTTACACAAAGTAAAGCGCCTGCCTGAGTTTGAACTCACGACCTACAACTTGTAAGTCGCGGCTAATACCACTAGGCCACCACTGCAAGATACGTACCTTCTCCAAATACAGCAAACATCCGTCACTCTTGATCCTCAGATGGTCTAGCGCCGCCGCTGCCGCCGCCGCAGCCGTCGAGTCGCTCGACACGCGAGCTCTGGAAACAAGCAATACGCTTAGTTAGTCATTTCGTCATGCATAACATACGAAAACATTACTTTTCTTCGAGTGTAGACCACAAAGAATTGTGAGGAAAAGAAATTGGATAGAGACAGGAATGGCACAAAGGACATTAGGTTTTCGACAAAAACGACTGAGAATCTGCTAAAAACTGTCTATATGAGTCTATGCCTAACAGACAGTAGCACTGAATATTCGATTTCTGTTGTAATTTGGGGAGAAGTATTTTGGCTGTGAGGCACCGGGCGCAACCAACGTCAATTCGTCTAAATCCGTCAGGCACCACGGGCGGTCCTCGCATATGACAGTTTTACGTATTAAAACTTTTTTTAAAACATCCTTAATTCATATTTTTGGTAAAAATCTATGGTTACTACAGACTATATTATGCCCCGAGTGATTGAACCTTGCCACAGTATAAAAAAACTTGCATTATAGTAATAATAGAGATTTTAATTTTTGTCTAACTACGGCAAAGCCTTAGAGAACACAGTCATTTTACATTCTATGTTTATGTATGTGTGGAATATAGTCTGGGGGCTTAGACAAAGTAACAATTTAAAAACGATAACGAAGTTACAAATTATGTTCATAAACACCTCAGACTAAAGGTCCTAATTAAGTCTGAGGTGTTTATGAACATAATTGTTTTGTCGAGTAGGTTTCGTTCAAAGAAACTAAAATGGCCATGACATCAGAAAAACTTTTCACTAACCATAGAAATACATAAAATCACTATACCGACCCGACCAATGTATTTAGCAATAGTCTTTATGCTTTCCGAATATAAGAGCATAAATGCTCAAGTTTTAATTTAAATAGTACCTAACCGATAACTTGCTTTGTTCTTTTTTCGTTGGCAGGTTTTAGTTTTTAAGAATATTTTTATTTATTTTTTATTTTATACGAATATCATATTAATTAATCCATAATCGATTAGATATATTTTAAATATGAATCGAAAATAAATTGACAACCCTAACCTTCGCCTAAAAGTCAAACTCGCATTGATAATCAGTTGAATTACTTATTTATTTGATAAGATCACGGCGAATTATTTAGAGATAGAAATTAAACGGATAATTCCTATTTAAAAAACTTATATTTTTTGATTATCGTTTAAAATGTGTTCGTGTTGGGATATAAGTATTGGGGCATTCTTCTTTGTACATGCAGTGCCTGAGGGTGCATGTACAATGTTGTACATGTCGGTGCCCAATGATAATGATGTTGAAGCCCTGCTCAATTTAACCCACTGCCCGGTTTCTGCTAACTGAGCTGAAATTTTGCATACATGTATAGTTTGGATAACAATGCATGGTTAGCTAAGTGACGTCACTCTAAATCCAATATGGCGGACTCTCCAAGATTACTGGACTAGTTATTTTTCATGCATTCCCATGATACGGGTATAAAATGAAAGGCTTAGCTGAGAAGAATACTAAAAGTGTGTTTTTTTTTTAGATTTCTAACTATTTTTCTTTTATTGTTAGTCTTGCGCTTGATCAATACCTTACCAAATAGTAAGCGATGGAGCACGCTTACCTAGAAGTAGCCTTTCTTTATGTTACGAGCTGTGTTATGGGAAAAATTATTTTACACCGATTAATTAACCAAATATCTTTTATTAACTCAAAAATTTATTAACACAAATTCACTAATAATCACTATGATTCTCTTCGTAATCGCTTGTATTCGCATCCCTTCGCATCCGTAGTCGAAAACAGACTGACTCACTCGCCGGCCTTCCGACCTATTTATACAGTCATAAAAGTTTCCAGAACATTGTCGAACTATCCCTTATTGGAATATTCTAGAAACATCTATGAACTTCTACACAGTACCACAATGGAATGTTCTCGAACGTAGTGAAACTTCTGGAAAGTTCGATCACATTCTCGAACGTTCCAGTGTAATACGGTCGACGTAACATTTATAACAAACTAACCTGAGCCGTGGTTCAGTATCCAACCGCGCGAGCACGTATCGCTGAACGTCGGCTGACACGTGAGCACGCTGCAGCTCATCTAGGGTTATCTTGCGGAAACCTGAAGAAAATATTGAACAATTTTAATAATAAATCTTAAAATATGACGTAGACTGTAGACTGAAAGTGTGCGCGACAGGCTGTCTGTCCATCCGTCCGTCGTCCGTCTGTCCGTCTGTCCGTCGTCCATCTGTCCGTCTGTCCGTCGTCCATCTGTCCGTCGGTCCATCTATCCAACTCTCCGTCCGACTGTCTGTCTGTCCATCTGTCCGTCATCCGTCTGTCCGTCTGTATATCTTTTCGGCTGTCCGTCTGTCTGTCTGTCCATCTGTCCGTCTGTCAATCTATCAGACTGTCGGTCTGTCCGTCGTCCATCTGTCCGTCTGTCCGCATTGCCACGTTGTTTAACGCCAGCCAGCCTTTTGCTTAGCCTCTGTGCAACGCTTGTTAGGGCACATCCCTGATAGAATAGAATACTCTTTATATACAAACTGTACCTGTAAACATCCGCGTGAGGTTCCTGCAGTGCTTCCTGGCGGTGCAGACCAGCAGCAGCCACTGCGGGAACAGATGCTGGTGACGCGAGAGGAGACTTGCGACACTCGTGGAACCTTCGGTGCCCTCGCGGTCTTCACAGATACCTGAAAAAGCAGTAATGTGTAAATTATATCGTTTTGTATTCTTCCTTATTATGTTTAAGACCAATTTTAACACATTGGCTTGTAAATTCGTGATCGTATTTTAAATCTGTTTCTGCCCATGGAAATCAACTTTTGTAGCGACATCTATGACGCTACATACGAACTAGAACAGCAAAATTCGTACATCGCGCAAGCAAAGTTCTCCGCGCGATTTGAACATATACAACCGCCCGAAATCAACCATCGGGCAGTTGCCCGGACCAGACACAACACCCGTCTGGTCGGAGGATCCTCCCTTTTCAATGGAGGTTGTGGGACTTTACACCCTGTTCCGCTCACCTCTACACTTTCTTCAAGGAATCCCCAAAGGAAAATTGCGCTTTCCGTAAATAATTATCATCAGCTGATCAAAATTATAGAAAATAGAATATTTATTGAATTAAAGGTTTACAAAAAGTGTACATTTAGTCTATAGTATCCCCTCAAATCACGCCATCATCCCATACAAAGAAACGGTACCGCCGTAACTACCGGCTTTCGACTTGCACAAGCAACTTTTGTTCTTCGTTCGGGCCCGTCCTCTACACCTCGTCAGATGGTGTTAGCAGCGACGGTTTGCAAGGTGAATGAATTTACATAAAGTCTTACCAATATTTTCTCACACATTGAGGAATTACTTTATAGTATTTTTGGCACTTCATAACAGTTTCACAGTTTCAAAATGTATCACTATACAAATTTTAAAGAGGTGAGTGGATAAACTCTAAAACTTCAAACAGTGCCATCTATAGGTACAAGAAGAGAGACTTTTTGAATTTCTGACCTCTTTACTGAAAAAGCAACACTACTCCTGTCAACAGGCATCTGTCAGTTGACTCCTGTCCAAATTTGAACTTGCTGCGTCAGTTAGTTTGTGTTTGACAGCTATCTTTATCAGACTACCCAGTAATTTGAGGAAATAATGGAAAAAAAAGTGAATTTCGTGTGCTTATTAAGCATTATTTTTTGCGAAAAAAAACCATTACCGAGACCAAGGCTAAGCTTGATAAATACTATGGGGACTCTGCACCATCGATTTCAATGGTAAAAAAGTGGTTTACTGAATTTCGTTGTGGCTATACAAGCACTGAAGATGCCGAACGTCCTGGACGCCCAGTTGAGGTCTCTAATCCACATTGACTACCTTCAAAAGGCAAGAACAATCAATGGGGAATATTATGCCAACTTATTGGACCGATTCAATGACGATTTGAAAAAAAAACGACCTCATTTGGCCAAGAAAAAAGTTCTTTTCCACCAAGACAATGCAAGGGTGCACACATGTGCAGTTGCCATGGCAAAAATCCATGAATTGGGCTATGGATTGCTCCCTCATCCGCCCTATTCTCCAGATTTGGCTCCGAGTGACTACTTCTTGTTCCCAAACCTGAAGAAATGGCTTGATGAAGTCATCTCGCAAACAAATGCCTATTTTGAGGACCTCGACAAATCATATTTTTTGGAAGGGATAAAAAAATTGGAAAAGCGTTGGACAAAGTGTATAGAGCTCAAGGGAGACTACTTTGAAAAATAAAATGATTTGTTTATCAAAAAATCTGTGTTTTATTCCAAAAGTCACGGACTAATTGATCCGCCCTCGTAAATTTGAATTAGGAGCCAATTATTCCACAATTTTATGCTTAGGGTAGTTGATTAAATAAGAAAATACAGTTTATACCATTTTTTTTTTCAAAATATTAATATTCCATTAACTTCAATAAGAAATCGATGCATATTACGCTATCTATTGAAATTTCTTTGAACTGAATTTTCTTTGTTCGAGATGAGACCCCGTGATAGTAGTAAGATTTCCTATACAATAATAGTGCCTAAAAATAAACTAAAACTAAAATATGATACATTAATGGTGCAAGATAAGATGATGGTTAGGACCCGCCCGAACTAGGTTCATTCAAACCTGTGTTTCAGGTTTTAGAGGTCCAATATTATTTTAGAAATTGTCTATGACTTTCTTTAAGTAAGTTGTTCGTTTCTATAGGCAGAAGCAGTTTCTAAAACATGTCCAGGCATTTCCGTTACACCTGTATATTGAATGCTTTTAATTCAATTTATTTTCTTTTTCTTTCGAAAATTCAATCTGCCTAACCTTTTCCCATTTTTTTTTGTTTTCTTTTTTTTTTGGGTTCTTCCAATGACATCTCCCGCTCTGGGTGGAGCGGGAGGGCGTGTCAGACTCTTACTGACTAAAACCCACCCCTGTTCCTTCCATGCCCTGAGTGCCCAGGGGCGCGGTAGCTCAGTTTCAGAATTTATCCGCTACCCCTAGGCATGCAGGCACCGGCCACGATGGGCCCCGTCAGCGGTGGCTGATCGGACGGCGAGCTACCCACTGCTCGCCGTCCGCAAGCCCGGGTAAAAAGAGTTCAATGTTTCGACTTGGATTCGAACTATCGCATCACCGAACGTAGTCATGCATACTCTTACCTGCAGTTTGACTACCAGCCAACGAGCTTATTTCCCAACTATCTTGGGGTCGGCTTGCAGTCTAACCGGATGCAGCTGAATACCAGTATTTTACATGGAGCGACTGCCTATCTGACCTCCACAACCCAGTTACTAGGTAATACGATACATCTTAGTAAGACTGGTTGTCAGACTTTCGCCGTTAACTTACCGCCCAATATGCCTTCATCAATAGCATCAACCAGAAGGAAGAGACATTGTTTAGGCGGATCGATTTCTAGAAGAGGAAAGAGCAGAGCCTTCTTGAAGCATTCGTCCGGGTTCTTCTCCAGATTCTGGGGTAGCAGTGCCTGGAAAAAGATAGTGTTTACGTCAATTACTTATTACTAAAATTCTTATATTAATATCACATCTGAGACTGGTATATCAACCGCACTTCCCTGGTAACCATTTGACATTGATTCAGATGTGATATTAATATAACACGCCAGGATAACCGGCCTAACCGGGTATTGTTGTCACGGGCCCGAGGAATGAAGAAAATGTCGTGAGGAAAGTCTTGTGTATGGATGTGGATGAAGAGTAGAGGAAGGTCAAAAAAACGATGGATAGACTGTGTGAAAGAGGATATGGGTAAAAAGGGGGGGACTACAGAGAGATGACGACTAATAGAGGAGTATGGAAGAAAAAGAAATGTTGCGCCGACCCCAAATAAATTGGGATAAGGGCAGGAGAATGATGATGACATGGCGTGATATGTATCATTACTTATTGAAGTTCATGAAATATTAAGATTTTGAAAAAATATTCATTTAACTTGCAAGCCGCCGCTAACACCATCTAGCGAGATGTGGTATTTTTATTTAAAACTAACCTGCTGAATCTCAGGCTCAGACAAAAGCTTATCATAATACGCATTCGCAATCAACGTCCTCGGACTTATCGGCAGACTAGGAATCGGAGGAGGCACGTCATCCTCTTTCCTCTTCTCTATCTTCTCCGCTACATCTTCTGCTTCTGGCTTCAAGATGTTCTGGTATTCGGGAAGCTCTTCCTTGGGGGTGGAAGGTCGTTCCGGCTTGGTTTTGGCTGGCGAACTCTCAGCTGATCGTAAGTCACTTTTGTTCGGGTACCTGGAATGGTTGTGGCGTGTGTATTCTATATTTACTGTTGTAGGGTATTAAGTGGAGGAATATTTGAGAGATGAAAGTTATAATACTGAATCGAAAATTAAATTTGTAATTGTTGTACCCTACAGCTTAAACTAAATAGTAAATTGATAAGTCCAATAATATGGAAATCATACTTATTAAATATTATAAAGGCCAAAATTTGGGTGTGTTTGTAAGTTTGTTACTTATTCACGCTCAAACGGCTGCACCGATTTGGATGAAATTTAGTATGTCAGATAGCTTATACCCTGGATTAACACATAGGATACTTTCATCCCGGTCTACGTGGGGCGCAGCTAGTGGAACATAATTGGTGAAATTAGGGTGTATCAGGGTGAACTGTACACATCTGCGTACCCCTTCAGAGCGTACCAGCGTGATATTATGTCATGAAATGGTGTAAACAATAAACAGACATGCAATTGCAGCAATCCCGGAAGATTTGCTATCATTTATTGAAGAGTTCCAGTCTCATCTTCGAAGTCCTTCAGATCTTCACCAAATTTAAACGGTCAAAATTAGTCTACAATAAGCGGAGAAATTGGTGAACATATATTATATAAAAATAAATACACACAGTTGAACATAGAACCTCCTCCTTTTTTGTGGTCAGTTAAAAACACATACCTGAAATTAGCAACCGGTATCCTAGACTTAGGGGGACTATTCTCAACCTTCCTGTCTTCTCCAGAGCTATCGTTCTTCTGTTCAGTCGATAGGCTCTTCTGCAGCACATTCGCCTTCTTCTCACTCAACGGCTCAGAAGACTGTCTCAACAGTCGAGAGTTGCGTAACTCTTTAGATTGACGCTGAGAGATGTTTCTTAGGAATAGGTTCTCGTGGTTCTCGTAGAGGCGGAGATCGTCTTTTTCATCATTTACAAAGGGATTTGTTGGTTTCACTGATGTTCTTGGCAAGATTTCTGGCAACTGTAAAGAGGTAAATTTAAAAATAAATTATTGTTATTTTAGACTAGTATTTCATTACCCGACTGCGCGACGCAAGGAAGGGTAATGTGTTGATCAGCCAATATTTTATTAAACAAGACAAGTAAAAGTTGACTTTATATTTTACAAATTAAGGTCTACTTCCGTTTAAACTTAAACATATTATTCGCGAAGATTCCTACTATGCACATGTTACAGTCAGCTACCCTACTACAGAATAGTAATGACCTCGTTACGGAAATCAATCTTATTGTTAACACTATACAGCTTTAAATTGAATGTATTTAATATGTATAGTGACATCTAGTCGCTCCATGTAAAATACTAGTATTCAGCTGCATCCGGTTAGACTGGAAGCCGACCCCAAGATAGTTCGGAAAAGGCTAGGCAGAGAAGAGAAGTGACATTTAGCGGCGGGTAGCGTAACTTGCTCATTAAACTATTTCATGTGCTCATTAAACGGAAAAGGTAATAAATACTTAAAAAGAGTAGACAATAAACGGCTCTATGCTCATATAACTAGTTTATTTTCAAATAAGCAACGACTAACACATTTCCTACTTTCTTTCAATAATAAATACCAATAACGATTTCTTAGTGTTACGAAATACAATTAACCTGTATATGTGTGAGTTTGGGTACGCTGGTTCCGATACTAATGAAACGCTATGCGATTTCTACAGTTTTTTTCTGCGCCAGTGGCGCGGTAACTCTTACGAATTTATCCGCGCCCCTAGGCATGCAGGCGCCGGCCATGATGGGCCCCGTCAGTGGTGGCTGACACTCATCTCTTGTTCGTCGCGCGTGGAACACTACGCGCCGTCGACTCGGCCTGGTGCTGATCGGACGGCGAGCTAACCAACTACGCCGTCCGCAGGCCCGGGTCTACGGTGGCCGGAGATCGTCTCGCGACGTCCGGGAACGCAAAGAACAACTGAAGGAACAGGGGTGGGTTTAAGTCAGTAAGAGTCTGACACGCCCTCCTGCTCCACCGCGGGAGAAGTCATCTGAAGACTTTCCACCCTCAAAAAATAAAGGAGTATCATGAGTACTAGGTACTAACATCGTCAATATTGCTGAGTGGCGCATCAGCATGCAGGTCTTTATACTCCTCTCGCTCGTGGATACGGTGAATCGTACGCGTCCGACGACCACTTGGCCCGATATCTTCGTCGTCTGTGCGCTGGTCTGAAAATAATAATGTCAATATTAGAATTCAAATTACACAGACTTCCCTTTTTAGGGTTCCGTACTCGAAGGGTCCAAACGGAGCCCTATTGCCGTCACCCACATGTCCTTCTGTCCGAAGATTTTTTTAACTTTCTATGTACTTGAAATTTGGTGATTGTTTATTATTACGTAAATTTTACTAACAAATACCAATATATTGATAAATCAGATTTTGTCTTTGATAATTCCTTCATTTGGTACGGAACCCTAAATGTGCTAAGTCCGACACGAACTTGGCCAGTGATTTTTAGGGTTACGTACCCCAAGGGTCCAAACGGAACCCTATTGTTGTCACTCACGTGTCCGTCTGTCTGTCCGTCCATCGTCTGTCACAAAATTTTGTTACAAAGAATTTTTTAACTTTCCATGGACCTATGAACTCGAAATTTGGTGATAATATTTATTATTACTTATACTTTACTAACCAATACCTATATTTGGTACGGAACCCTTTTTTTATTTATTTTTTTGTTGGGTAGGAAATCATCCAATGACATTTCACGCTCTGGGTGGAGCGGGAGGACGTGTCAGACTCGTGACTAAAACCACCCCTGTTCCTTCCCTGCCTGAGTGCCCAGGGGTGCGGTAACTCATGTTAAGAATTTATCCGCTACCCCTAGGCGTGGTACGGAACCCTTAATGTGCGAAATCCGACACCCACTTGGCAAGTTTTTTAATTTATTTACATATTTATTTAGTTCTTTATGCACACACAAGTACAGAGGTGGACTTAATGCCTGAGGCAATTTCTACCAGTCAACCTTTGGTTGATCTAGAGACAAATAGTGGGAGGTGCAATATCCTACTAATATTATAAATGTGAAAGTTGAGGATGGATGTTTGATACTCTTACACGTCAAAACTACTGGACAGTTGTTGTTGATGTTGATGAAACTTTACAATAATAAAGAACATACATCAGTATAACATATAAGCTATAATTTATAGGACTGTTCCCTACTATAAATTCGCTTCGCTCGTGTGGAATTAGTACTTAGTAATTCCACGCGGAGTTGAGAGAAGCCGCTGACAGATGCTAGTAGAAAATTAAACGTGATTATTAGTAGTTAAGTTTTCCCCTGATTTTTGTTTTTTTCTTTTGCGCAGCCTTGGTGCACATAATACTATTTTAGGTTATTTCTAGATTTTTTTATTGTGGATAGGCACGCGTTTGACTACCATCTCACCTGATGATAAGCGATGATGTGGTCGAAGATGGAGCACGCTTGCCTAGAAGTAACCTATTCACTCTTGACTTAAAGACTCCCAGGTTGTAGCTATCAGGAAACACAGACTCCAGTAGGTAATTCCACTCCCTAGCTGTACGCACAATGAATGTGTTCTCAAAACGCTTTGTGCGTATGGATGGGATGTCCACCATGAACCGGTGGCACTGCGCCGTACGTCTTGTGGTCCGTTAATGAAACGAGCTTGACAGAATCAAATTATGCAATTCCGTCGCACACTCCCCAAAATGTAATCGATAGAAAACCGACAGGCTAGCAACTAGGCGTCTATCCTCAAGACTTTGGAGCTTCGACTCAACGAGCCTATCATTGCCGATGATCCTCTTGGCTCGTTTCTCAATTGACTCAAGGACAGCAAGCTGGTATCTGGCAGATCCGTCCCAAAGATGAGAACAGTAGGTACTCCATACACGATCGAACTTGTGCTTGATAGAGTTGGAGCAGCTGTTCCGGCGTGAAGTACCGTCTCACCTTTGCGAGGATCTACTTTTTGGCAGCCACTTGAGCCTTTGCCTAGTTAGTGTGTTTTTGTGAATATTGTGTGCTGGATGGGTCAAATAAATGTATTTTCTTTCTTTATATATTTTTTTTAAATTAGGAATGAAAATGACATTACGAGAGAACGTTTTCTCGGGATAAAAGAAGAAATCCTATGTTCTAATTGTATGTACTACCGTAATTACAACTCCCAATAAAATAAACCTAACGGCACATAAAACTTGGCAGTAGCACAAATATTTCAAGTTAATATTCATACAACAGTCATACATAATGTATGACCATTGTAAAGTTACTGAACTAAGGTAGGTATGCCTTTGTTTACTGTGTGTCGCCAAGCTGTCTGACGGGGAAGTATATATTAATAAATTTATTTTGACGACAAGTTTGGCGAGGTTGGTGGTTGGTTGCGTGTCGCAGGTTTGATTCCCGCATAGTACAAATACAATACAATACAATACAAATACTTTATTGTCTTAAATACAACACTAACAATTAATGAAGCCTCTGACTCCGAAACTAGGCGTGCCTGTATGTCAGGAGTCAGTGCCCTCCCCATTTTTTTGGTCAATTATTTACTGGAATTATATATGATGAGACGTATACCATAAAAATTAAAACAATTCAATGTAATAATAACTAAAATACTTATTACTAAAATTAACATAAATGAAGAAATAACAATAAAAATTAATCAAATTATTAAAATCGTAAAATAAATTAAAATTAAATTATATAAGATCAAATCAAATTAAAATCGTGCCAAATTAGGATTATATAACAATTAAATAAAATTTCTGCAGTCGAACATTAAAATTATCAAAAATAAAATAACATTATTATAATAAATTATAAACTAAAATCTAAAAAATCTAAAAAATCGTGCTGTGTGTAGTGTACATGTTTGTATGCGTGTTTATGTATGAGTGACTGTATGTATGTTTTTTTTTTTTTTTTTATGTTTGATAGGCTCGCGTTTGACCACTATCTCACCTGATGGTAAGCGATGATGTGGTCGAAGATGGAGCACGCTTGCCTAGAAGTAACCTATTCACTCTTGACTTAAAGACTCCCAGGTTGTATCTTACAGGAAACACAGACTCCGGTAGAGAATTCCACTCTCTAGCTGTACGTGCAATGAATGTTTTCTCAAAACGCTTTGTGCGTATGGATGGGATGTCCACCATGAACCGGTGGCACTTCGCCGTACGTCTTGTGGTCCTTAGATGAAACGGGCTTGGCGGAATCAAATCATGCAATTCCGTCGCACACTCCCCAAAATGTAATGTCCAGAGAGATAATATGTTCCATGTTTGTGTTTGTATGTAAATAATTGTATGGTCTTTAGATAGTTTTTCTGAGTCTGTGTTTGTAAACGCACCTAGAGAAATTCCTCGTGTGGGCAATTGACTAATTGCAAACCATGTATTCGGGTTATTAATTGAATGATTTTTTTTTTCAGGGAATATTTATTCCTAGCATACGGGCGTAACATACCTTCACTATCAGCCAGGAGTGGTTTAGAGCTTTCTTCACCGTCGTCTGCGAGATCTCGGAAACGACTGATCAGCCTTTCCTCTTCCGAGTTACGCCTGGAACAACAATATTAAAAGATTTGAATGCCAAGTATACGTATACAGTGAAAATTTCAACTAGGAAGCAAATATTTAAAGATACAGCCAAACAGACAAACTGATATAGACTTCCCAAAAAAATCATATTTATAGGCTGCTCTCAAAATTATTTAAAATATTGACCAAATTACATATTGACGTGAGTACAGATAGAATTAAAGCTTCTGGCGGATCGGAACACTCCGCGAGTCGCTGCGCAGTAGCAAATTCACGTGATAGCGGGGTTGAGGGTGGGGTACTGCGCAGCAAAACGCGAACTTCACACACGTCATTAACTTTAAATTTGAATATAACAGTAGTGCTGCCTGGGGTCGCAGATAATTTCAAAATAGAGTTACCGCGGCCCTTGGCACACAGGCAACTGAAGGAACAAGGGCGAGTTTTGGCGTAACAAGATAGAAAACAAAACTGTCACAAAGTTTACAAAAGGAAAACAATCATTCTTCATGAACCACAGACTATAGCTAACTTCAGGGTGTCGGTTTTTTGTGATAGTGTGCGCGCGCATCATAACAATTTACTCTCTCATAATTTTTCCCTAACGCGCCAAAAGAAGTATAACTTCAGAAAGTGGGATGATGAACTGTATTATGTTATGATAATGAGTACCTGGTTTTTTTTTTGTGGGGTGGGAAATCATCCACTGACTTCTCCCGCTCTGGGTGGAGCTCAGACTCTTACTGACTAAAACCCTTCCTGCTCTGAGTGCCCAGGGGCGCGGTAACTCTGTTTCGAATTTATCCTCAACCCCCGGGCAGGCATCGGCCATGACGGGCCCCGTCTTTATTGCTGACAACTCTTGTTCGTCGCGCGTGAAACACCACGCGCCGTCGACTCTCGGGCCTGGTGTTGATCGGACGGCGAGCTACCTAATGTGTACCTGTGAGTGTGTGTCTCAGACAGCCTCGGCGACAGGTCGCAGTTGTCAGCGCGAGCCCTCCTCGACGAGTGGCTGAGGATCTGCATCGCGAGCGTGCGCACGAACTCGCCGGGACGGAGGCTACTTTCTGTGTGACTCTGGCAAGTAAAAAAAAAGATTTTTTTAGTACTTTTGAAAAATTTATAAACTTTGAAGTTGTACTGCAAACTGAACTTTAAATGTGGTACGTAAAGAGTTATTTTTTCAAAAACATATTTTTAGGTAGATTTTTGAAGAAGATTACACAATAACTTTTCTGATGGCAGACCTGCAGAAAGTGTCTAGCCAGTAGTCTTCTGTTGAGAGCTCGTTGCTGCCTCGCTTGTGGCCCCTGGCCTGGCTCGCTCAGCTCTTGACATAGAGCTGTTTTGCCGCTGCCAGCGTCACCTGAAAAATTAAGTATGTATTTAACATAATAACGATGTAGGTACTCTACATAATAGCTAAAGATTACCAAACTTGTGGTGTCCACAATGCACGACGATCGAATGGGCAACTTTTTAGGGTTCCGTACCCAAAGGGTAAAACGGGACCCTATTACTAAGACTCCGGTGTCCGTCCGTCTGTCTGTCTGTCCGTCTGTCACCAGGCTGTACCTCATGAACCGTGATAGACAGTTGAAATTTTCACAGCTGATGTATTTCTGTTGCTGCTATAACAACAAATACTAAAAAGAAGAATAAAATAAATATTTAAGGGGGCTCCCATACAACAGACATGAGTTTATTGCCTTTTTGTAGATAATGGTACGGAACCCTTCGTGCGCTAGTCTGACTCGCACTTGGCCGGTTGTTTTCTCGCGTTTGATTACATTGCTCGAAGAACGAATGGCCAATGGTTGAATTATTAATAATAAATAATACTCGAAGAATCATTTGGTTGAAAAGTTTAGAACGTGCAACCGCATACCAAAAGGCCCTCTACAATATGACAAACGAACTTGACAATACTGGTAAATGAGAAGATGGTGGGGTAAGTCTTTCCGTTGTATCACCTCTATCTTGTAGATAGTCAAATATGTCTCTATCACATCAACAATCATTAAGTTAAACACTTACCCAAAATAAGTGCTCCGCAAGTCTTGCTAACTGGCCGCTGCTCCAGACAGTGAGCAATCTTCTGGAAGGCCCACTCCCGGCAGAAGAATCTCCTCTTGTCCGTGGATATGCTGGTCTCCGTCACTTTGTGAGCTGAGGAGGACTTGCGGACAGGACGGACCTCCTTGTCGTGGGCGCGGGGAGCTATGGGGCTGAGTGGTGTGCCTGGAAACAAGAGCATACATGATCAGCTTATGAAGTTCCGACTGTTGCTACTCAAGCCAGCTCTCTGTTCTGCCCAGGGGTTGAGGATAAATTCTAAACAGAGTTACCTCGCCCCTGGGCACTCAGGGCAGGGAAGGAAAAAGGGGTGGGTTTTAGTCAGTAAGATTCTGACACGCCCTCCCGCTACACCCAGAGCGGGAGATGTCATTGAGTGATTTCACAACCCACAAAAAAAAACCCAGCCCTCTGTGAGAGAGGCCGGAATCTAACACGGGGATAAAAGATGAGGTGCCAGTAATCGTGATTTTAATATGTTATTGGGTACTTAGCGCATTAGCAGGCGCCTACCCTGATTGCAAAAACTACGAAGTCGCCTATCTGCAATACTAGTTCGAATTATCGCAGGCAGCTAAAATGAATTAATTAATGTGTTTAATTACACCGGAACCATACCCTTTGCTTGGAAATGGACATGAACTCAGCTTGGAGGCAGAAATAGTAATTCGTTGACTATACCTTTACTATTTCTGCCTCCAAACTGAGTTCCGGTAGACGAGGTCCTTCTCTAAAAACACTATCACTATATATTATAAAACGTCCCCCGCCGCGTCTGTGTCTTTTCACGATAAACTCAAAAAGTACTGAACTGATTTTCATGCGGTTTTCACAAATCAACAGAATGAATCATGAGGAACCTTCAGGTGTATAATTTGTACCCGTACAAAGCTGGGACGGGTCACTAGTTATTACATGAAGTTCTCATAAACTTTCTCAAACTAAACAGACATAGACCTCATGTAACATCATGAAACAAACTACCAAGGACCAGCTTCCCCAGTATAATTGGCCCAACGATTAAAGATTATCTCCATTGGAGTTAGTAGCTCACAACTGCTAACTAACTCAATCCGGCTCCCAGCGGAGTCGCGAACTCATTCGTTATATTCACAGTTCATGTCAGAACATTTCTAATGTGATTACGATCATGTCTGGTTTCAAATCTGCATTACTTAGCAGTCCCTGTGGGGCTACTTGCTTGTTAACCTTGATGCGCTTGGGATTTTAAGTTAATTTGTGACTGATATCACACTTCAGTAAAACGAAGAGCTCGTAGCTAATTTATGACAGCTTCACTTGAAAACGTGGGGCCGAATAGTTCTGGAGTGGCGACTGCGTACCGGAAGATGTAAGGTTGGCGGACCGATGACCTGATGAAGGTCGCGGGTAGCCGATGTATGAGAGATACACAAGACTGGTCGTTGTGGCGACCCTTGGTGGAGACCTATGTCCAGCAGTGGATGTCTTTCGGCTGAAATGATGATGATGCACTTGAAGCAACGCTTGCCAAGGTCCGACCGTGGATCCCCCCATCTAATACATACCGGGGACTAATCCATGCTTCGGAAAGCACCCGCTGTCAGTTTTAGATCTTTGACAGTCGTTACTGAAGTCGGAAGCCAGAAAATCTGACACCAGTTTTGCCAGTTACTGGGTTGTGGAGATCAAATAGGCAGTCGCTCCATACAAATTACTGCATCAGGTTAGACTGGAAGACGGCCCCGACATAGTTGGGAAAAGGCTAGGCAGATTGATAACTGTGCAATATTACGTGTGTACGTGTCCCACAAGGTAGACCGAAGACCTGTTGAGGGTCGCGGGCATCCGATGGATGCGAGACGCACAGGGCCGGTCGTTGTGGTGACAGTTTTGGGAGTCCTATGTCCAGCAGTGGACGTCTTTCGGTTGAAATGATGATGACGTGTATACGTATGCACGGGTCGATCTTCAAATTGGAGCAACGCTTGCCGAGGTCCGCCCGTGGATGGGATGACCATCCATTACATACCGAGACTACTCCATGCTTCGGAAAGCACGTTAAGCCGTTGGTCCCTGCTGTCATTTGTAGATCTTTGTAAAGCTAGCCGCTGACTTGTGATTTTTGTCACCGTGACTTTTTGTTACCCAGTCGAGTGCTATGAAGATACATGGGAGTGCGCTGATCATGGTGACGTGACAATACGATGACAAATAGTTCCTAGGTGATTGAATTTTGAAGGATACTGTACGTCAGTATCCTTCAAAATTCGTGACAATACGATGACAAATAGTTCCTAGGTGATTGAATTTTGAAGGATACTGACGTAATTTAGAATATAGAGTGTAAAACTTTCCTTTCAGTGTCTAAGGGATGCACCCAATAGCGTTTTTTTTTTTCGTTTCATTTTTCTTCTTCTTATTTCAAGAGCACTTATTACAGCAATCTGTACCAAATCCATTTCAAGATTGAGCGCGTTTTGTTGTCCAGTGAGTTTTCAAGTGGGCGCATCGTGGGTGACAGTAGGTGACAGTGACAAAATCACAAGTCAGCGGAGAGGACAGAAAATGTGATACCAGTCTTGCCATAAGATATCGTGTTACTGAGATGTGGAGGTCAGATAGGCAGACGCTCCATGTATAATACTGGTATTCAGCTGCACCAGGTTAGACTGGAAGCCGACCCCAACATGGTTGAGAAAAGGCTAGGTCTGATATAATATCAGGATATAAACTATCCTGGACCAACTTCCCCAGTATTAGACGCAACGATCAAAGATGAACACCATTGGAGTTAGTTGCTTACAACTGTTAACTAACTCAATCCAGCTCCCAGTGGAGTCGTGAGCTCATCCGTTACATCAAGTCAGAAAGTTTTCTAATGTGATTACAATCGTGTCTGGTTTCAAATCTGCATAGTTGAGGCAGTCCCTGTGGGTGTACTAGCTTCATATCCTTGAAGCGCTTGGGGTTGTAAGTTAATTGGGGATCGTACTGTGTGATATTAGTAAAATGTAGTTATTTATTTATGAAGGAGCTTGTCCACGGACCTTTACCATTTTTAACACGCTTTTATTAAACTTCACCTGTGACTATGTGAAAAAGTGGCACTCCGGGAGTGCCGACAGAAGTGAAAACTTGAACAAAAATGCCCAACGCGCCTAAAGAAGTTTTCACTTCAATCGTAGCCGTGTCGGTGTCGCGCGAGTTCATTAGTTTTTTTCCCCATCTCAAAATGCCCAACGCGCCTAAAGAAGTTTTCACTTCAATCGTAGCGGTGTCGGTGTCGCGCGAGTTCATTATTTTTTTTTCCCCATCTCAAAATGCCCAACGCGCCTAAAGAAGTTTTCACTTCAATAGTAGCGGTGTCGGTGACGCGCGAGTTCATTATTTTTTTTTCCCCATCTCAAAATGCCCAACGCGCCTAAAGAAGTTTTCACTTCAATCGTAGCGGTGTCGGTGTCGCGCGAGTTCATTAGTTTTTTTCCCCCATCACAAAATGCCCAACGCGTCTAAAGAAGTTTTCACTTCAAAAATCTTAGAAGTTAAATTTGACCCACTTAAGCTTTCCGATTTAGCTCAAATTTTGCGTACATGTATAGTTTGGATGACAATGCATGGTTAGCTAAGTGACGTCATTCTAAATCCAATATGGTAGACTCCCAAAGATGGCGGCTACTTGATGAGAAGAAGACGAATAAACGTGTTTTAGTTTTTTTGAACAATAATATTTTATCACTTTAAGTTCCGGCTGTTGTTGAAAAGGAGTGAGGAGCTCGTGGCTAAAGTATTAACAGCCGCACGTGTCGATCCATCAGGTTAAGCTACGCTTGCCGGGATTGGTCCGTGGATGGGTGACCATCTTTACATACCGAGACTCCTCCGTGCCTCGGAAAGCACGTTAAGCCGTTGGTCCCGGCTGTCAATCGTTGATCTTTGACAGTCGCTACTGGTCGTCAGAAGCCCGAAAGTCTGACAACCAGTCTTACCAAGGTGTATAGTATTACCCAGTAACTGGGTTGTGGAGTTCAGATAGGCAGTCGCTCCATGTAAAATACTGGTATTCAGCTGCATCCGGTTAGACTGGAAGCCGACCCCAAGATAGTTTGGAAAAGGCGCGGGCAGCAGATTGATTGTTCCGGCTGTTGTAATTACGAGCAGTGCCGTCATATTAACGCCTTAGTAACGACCATCGTGAAAATCAAGGACTTACAGTTTAACTTTACAATGCCGAAATACCTTCATTATTCAGGGTTATTTCACTTCACTTGCGATATTTCAGGGGGTAAAAGTTTCAACATACAATAGAAAACTTACAATGGATCTGTGAACAATGGAAATTAACTCTTACAATGGGATGAAAACTCAAATATGAAAATTATACAACTTTGCCAGCATTTTGTAGAGCTATGCGAACATTATGTACTGAGTAGCTAATTATGTATGACAGACGGTCGTTGTTTTCCGACCGTTAATTTAGTCCCACACTAGGAATCACTCCTGTACCGTGGGTGTGTTCACAAACATGTAAACTCACATACACAAGACACCCAGACCTGGAACAACTAACTATATGTAGGTCATACAAGTATTTGTTCCGAGTGGGAATCGAACCCACGATACGCAGTGCAGCAGCCGAACACTCAATCACTGCGCAAACCGTGTCGTCAAAGTTTGAACATGTGTTAGCATGAATATAACCTATTCTTACAATGGGATGAACACTCAAATATGAAAACTAATCAGTTTTCCCTTCATTTAGTTTAACTATGGCATAACCATAGGAGAACAGTGGTAGCCCAGTGGTAACGGTCGCGACTTAAAAGTTGTAGGTCGTGAGTTCAAACCCAGGCAGGCGCTTTACTTTGTGTAAATTATTTCATCACCACTGCTCTCAAAACGGTGAAGAAAACATCGTGAGGAAACCGGCATGTCCTAGAAACGAAAATTCGACGACATGTGACAGCCACCAACCCGCACTGGGCCCGCGTGGTGGATTACGGCCCACACCTTCTCACAGAGAGGAGGCCTGTGCCCCAGCAGTGGGGACATTAAAAGGCTGACTGGCTGGCTGGATGGCATAGCTATGGGAACATTGAGTACCTACTGAGTACCTGATTAGGTTGGTCGGTTGTTATTTTCCGGCCGTTTATATAATGATGACGGCATAGCTTTCTTAAAAGTAAATGAAATGTCTAGTAATCTTTCCAGGCCAATATTAAAAGGTTCTCTATAGACCCACTCACCATCAAAATCAAAAGGATCCCTCTCCCGTTCTCTGTCCCTGTCCCTCTCACGCCGATGTTCTCTGGAGCCTTCTCTGTCTCTCTCGGGGAAGCCGCGATGCCGGTCGGTCGGTGTTCGGTCGTGGCCACGAGCAGTCGCCACATCGTTTAGAGGTAGCGATCTGGAATATTGAGTTTATTCAGGAAATCAGAAAAGTAATGTAGAAAGCCGAGATGTATGTGGATATTTTTTGGGACAAGCCCGCCGCACTATTAAAAACAACGGTAGTTCCTGACAGCCAGAATCAACAGTGGTAGCCACCAGAAAAACGCCAAATCAATGAAGCTCGACGACTCCCGAGAAAACCGTTCAACAGTCTTGGATCCCGCAACGAAATGAATGAGAAAAGAAAAGCAGAGAAGAAGAATATAATTTCTGCTTCCCTCTTTTATCAAGCAGGATACAGAATCCAGAACAGACCTACGCCAATAGGCACAAAGGGACATTAACACAGGGATAAGATAAGGGAAGACCAAAGATATGTTGGATGAAGCAAGTGCCTCACCTGAACGTTGTAAAGCATAGCGACTACCATACATACTCATAAGTCATTGAAAATCTTCAATAAACTGCCGGCAGGAATGAAAAGTCTATTATATACAAGTGGATTTCAGAATAAGCTTAAACAGTTCTTGTTAAACAAGTGTCTTTGTGCTATTGTTGAATAATAAGTTAATACAAAAAAACTTATTACAAAAAAAATACAACCGACTTCCATAAATAATAAGTACTAAAAAATGCAAAATAACTTTAATTTCGGAAGTCGGTGTTTCTAGTTTGGTGTCTTCGTTATTTGACACCGACTGCCGAAATTAAAGTTATTTTGCATTTTTTAGTACATATTATTTATGGAAGTCGGTTGTATTTTTTAACCGACTTCAAAAAAAGGAGGAGGTTCTCAATTCGACTGTATTTTTTTTTTTTTTTTTTTGTAAAAAGTTTTTTATTTTTCACTTTTTAGTTGTTGTACCCCATTCTGAAACTAAACTAATAGTAAAGTTATGCCCAAATTGATAGCCCCAAAAATAGGGAATTTGAACATATCAGGGTGAACTGTACAAATCTGTATACGCCTTCAGAGCGTATCAGCGTGATGTAATGTTGTGAAGTGGTGAAAACAATATACAGACATGCGATTGCAGCAATTCTGAAAGGTTTGCTATAATTTATTGAAAAGTTCCATTATGTATCTCCGAAGTTCTTCATCAGATCTTCACCAAATTAAAATGGGACCACATGTGAAGCAACAGCTTTCAAACAAAAAAAAATCATCAAAATCGGTTCACGTAGTATGAAGGTATGAGGTAACACACATAAAAAAAAAAAAAAATACAGTCGAATTGAGAACCTCCTCCTTTTTTTGTAGTCGGTTAAAAAGTCGAAAGTAACATAATTTTATTGACTTAAAATGGTTAATTTTATGAATTGACTTACGACATTAATTTTGATATCTTTCTATTCTTTTTTTATTATTATCCTGATTTTAATAAAATATGGATATTTTTTTTAATGAAATTGTTGCCTCACACTAGGAATTACTCCTGTATCGTGGGTGCGTTCACAAACACGTATACTCACATACACAAGACACCCAGACCCGGAACAGCTATCTGTAGGTCATACAAATATTTGTTCCGTGCGGGAATCGAACCCGCGACACGTAGCGCAGCAGCCGAACGCTCAACCACTACGCCAACCGTGTCGTCAAAATTGTAGTGATTTAAATATGTTTTTCTTGCATGAAGGTACTTATGTATTTAGTTATAGAAATTCAGACATGATGCTAAAACAGTTATTGAATAATAATTAATAAATAAAGATACAGATGGATTGTGTTAAACAACAAAGGGGCGGAATACTGAGATGGTAGCTAAAAAAGACAAACTCAAAAACACGGACAAAGGCCGGAGAATGAATTTATTATAGGCTCCCGCTTGACCACTATCACACCTGGTGGTAAGCGATGATGTGGTCGACGATGGTGCACGCTAGCCTAGAAGTAAACTATTCACTCATCTTAAACACTTGACTAGAAACAAGGGTATATTTACCTGAGATTAACACGATGCTCAGCCTGCCTAACAGCAGAATGCCGATGCTGCTGCTGCCTCATGCTGACCTGGTACTGCCTCAGATACGCTTCCACCTTCCCTTCGCTCGCCTCGTTCCTAACCCTTCTCGTCCGCCCAGAGTCCTCTTTAACCCTCCTTGGCTTCTCTTCCTTTTTCTCCTTACCCTCGGCAGGAGAACTCATCGCAAAGTTCCCTCCGTTGTTGAAATTCAAGGGATCAAAATCATTTCTCTGCGGGTTCGTCGTCTTATTGACTTTAGAATTTTTCGCCCGGTATTGAGATTTTGGGACAACCTGGCTGTATATAGGTATCTGATTCGACATGCTTAAAAGACTAGCTTTGGTTCGAAAATATAGTTTTTTTTTGACAATTTTTCTACTAGAGGTAGGACCTAATGAGTTACTTTGGTTTTTGCTAATTGACCCTATGACTACAGGAACGCGGGATTTTTAATAGTTTTCTAATTAGTAAAATAGGCCTATATTTGCTTAACTGTTTGTTATCACAAGTATATCTAACATTCAGGTCATTTTGTGTTTGACCTTTTCATTCTTCTTTTTAATTTTTGCACTTTGATCGGATCACTTTTCGCTGCGCCATTTCTTCGATGAGAAAGTCTGTAACAAAAGAAAAAAGTCCATTAGTTTAGCGGACAAAGTGTTGGGAAGGTCAAAGGAAAGAAACTGATAGGTCGACGTATAATTGAGTTCCAATGTAATTCGAAGAGGTCACCTGTACGATTATCCGTGAACGATCTCATGAACTACTTAGCTAAACCCACTCGCACATAACATGGGCACTTAAGAACCGTAACTTAATTCCAGTTGAATGGAGATAGCTATCCGAGATTAAACTGTACGGTTTACATTTTGTTTAATGTCATTCATAGATCTTTGACAGTCGTTACATGTACTTATAGCACGAAATCTGACACCACTCTTTCCAAGGGGTATTGTGTTGGCCAGTTACTGGGTTTTTTTGTATGGCTTCGCACGGTCTGTGCCTTTAACCAATGACAAGTTTAGAAAGTATTTAGTTTTTAGGGTTCCGAAAGTCCGAATGCAAAACAGAACCCTTATAAGATCAATCGTGTGTCTGTCTGTTCGTCTATCTGACTATTCCCAAAATCCCCGGGCCTAAAATTTAGAAAAAAATACAAGAGGTAGTTCTTTACTTATTACCTTGCCTTATATGAAACCCTATAAGAAGAATATAATTTAAAAAATACCTGAAAAAACATGAGATTTGTTCGAAACCTTAAGTGTGTGAGTCCGACTCGCTTTTGTCCAGTTTTTTTATACAGAATACAGTCACTTTGTTTTCCATTAAAATGCGGATGTAACACATTCTAATGTTTTGGCAGTATTTGGCAGCAAACGTATTGATACAGCCTTCTCGGCAAGCTTCGCTGAGGTATTCAATACGAAAATAAAATTCTCAGCTCCATTTTACCGAGATCGCGTACGTTTCAATAATTCCACAGATTAGCCAAATAAGTAGACATAGATTTGAGATGATAACTACATCAATTTTACAACACAATATCCACTACGAATCAATTTGCAAATAATTAAAACAGCCACCGACTTCATTCGAAAAAGTCCCGCCTAAAACTCTCAGTTACTGGGTTCCTGGGTTGTGGAAGTCAGATAGGCAGTCGATCCATGTAAAACACTGGTATTCGGCTGCATCTGGTTCAACTGGAAGCCAACCAAAGAGATCGTCTGAAAATCACACATATTTCCAACGATATACGAGTACTTATTGACGACAATCTGCAGGTATATTCGTTAACTCAGTGGACATCAACTTGATAGGTACTTTGCACTACATTGCTCGATGGACATCGATTATAATAGGCACTAAGTAGTACATTTCTGTTTTCTTATACGTCAAAGCAGCAATGTACTGCAATAGTGCCTATCAAATTGATGTCAACTGAGTTAGTGAATCAGTGAACACCTGCTGTTGCCCGCGGCTTCGTTCCCATGGCCTTCCCACAGGAGCGGTGCATCTTTACAGAATACAAAGGTACTCCGTAACAGTACAGCTTTCTATCGGTGAAAGGGATTTTGTAAACAGATCATCATTTCCAAAGACTTTCTTTCACAAACACAATCACACAATTAAATTAATTATTTATTTTATTTTACTTTAACATAACACGGCCAAGGCCAATTACATTAGTTAAAGACATGTTACGAACATAACTTTATGAACAAAATAAGAATGACATACAATTACACCGCAATAGGTACACTCATCTCGCAATATCTCGGAATCGAAGTCGGAGGTGGAGCCGAAGGCAGAAGAGAGATATGTTTTAATTAATTAACACTAATTAAAGACTCGGATAAGTTTAATTGAAGCGCGAACGCACAAAAAGGCGAAACTAACCAATCGGGATTCCCCGCACGACAAGCCTAAAACATGATCGTACGCGCTGGCAGCGGCTGGCCGCGCCACCCGTGAGCTTCGGCCTCCGATTTGAACATCCGATTTAAGGCCCTACTACCGGCCAAGTGGCGCCCTCATTGAATAAAAACCGTAGCATAGCATAGAAAATAAATATTAAAGAATCCAACGTCACGTTTGTTACAGAGAGGATAAAGTATTTTTACGTTGTTAAAACAGGTCTCAGTATGTTTCGTATCCAAAGTAGTAGGCAAAAGTACCAAAAACGGCCGTTTCTGACACTTTTAACAAAATATACTTTATCCTCTTTGTAACAAACGTGACGTTGGATTCTTTAATATTTATTTTCTATGCTATGCTACCATTTTTTATTCAATGAGGGCGCCACTTGGCCGGTAGTAGACCCTTAATTGTCGGAACGGAAGCCGAAATCAGAAGTGTAATTTCAATCGGAAGTTCTGACTTATCGGAATCGGAATCGAACCTCCGTAACATTCCTACATCAGACATACCTGGACAAGATCTTCTTTAGTTCGCCCGCGAACGTATCACAATCAGGTTACATACTCGTAATTATTATGAGTTAAGGTTTGATGCTCACTAAAAAAATTACACTTTATAACAGACCCATCTCACCGTCACAGATTGATTAAAAGTGTTGAATAAACGCAAAAGCCTATCAACATCTAACAATTTCAGATAAAATGCATCAAACATTGCCTACATGCACAAAAGGTCAAAAACACATTTAATCACGTAACGCACATTCTCCACATTCTCCACAATCAAACAAATTCCTACTCTACTAAATAATTACACACAATGTTTTCCGACTACCCTCAAACGTAGTGTGTGTACGCGCAGCGGAATGTTGTTGAATTTAAAGATTTTAATTATGCAGATATTTAGTGTATGACGTCGTATAATTGTGTATGGTAAAAAAAAATTTGTGCACGCAACCATTGTGGAGAAATTCACCAAAAACTGATTCCGCTGGGCGAACGTTGTCCTGGCGGAACTTTTTTTAATCCATAGACTTTAGAAGAAAAGAGATGTGTCCAAAAATTAGTGTGTATTTGTGTGTAATTGTGTATGTATGAATAAAACTAGTGCATGCATAAACTTCGGAGAAATTCAAGTTTCCGCTACGCGAACGTTTGGCCATTAGCTAGTTTTCATATAAAGCGCTTACATAGAGAACTGTAGATTTTTACATACGTTGTTTTGAATTTGTTTATATTTGTTTAAAAAACAGATTTAGAAAAAATCGTAGGGCTTAAAAGATAAAAATATAAACGTAAAATACGCTTATTAGGTCTTAGTTCTTAAAGTATGCACTTTGGGGTCTAGATTTTCACGTTTATACAAACCTTGTAAGTGTCTGCAACATGTTGCCAAGTATCAATGATGTTCCGTTAGTAACTAAAGAGTTATAGGACAAATTTACCATGAACAGATCACTGTTTACAAAGCAGTCAAATATCACGACGTTCTGAAGGAATTGCATGGTAATATGTATGTCAATAATTAGTGTATTCATTCAACTATTCTTATGCAAAATTTCATGTCATTAAATTCAGTAATTAAAGAAAAACAATTATAATACTGACGAAGCATCGAAAACCTACATAACCCGACCAAGTTCGGATGGCTACAAAAAAGCGGCCGTGCAATATATTTAGGTAACATCCCAAAATTTACAGTATAATACCGGTATTGAATTGGTATAGGTGATAACACAATTGTTGTTTCGATATAATTTATAGGTCATTTATTTTTGTACACCTACTTTTTTAAATGTATTTGACTATGACAGAAAGTAGGTACTATTTACGTAGGTACTTTATTTAAGTATGCGCTTGAGACTTGAGATATAATCTAAATATATTATCTAAGACAAATAAAATTCATACAGCTAATTTCTATTGAAGATTTCACGGATCAGGATTCTAACTATAGACCCCTTAGGGAAATTAAATATTTACCACATGTAAGTATGTACTAGGTACTGTTTAGGTAAATATTTATCATATTGTAGCTTATTACACTATTTAACCAATAGACTAGGCATGCACGAGCGTTCCCCTTTGCAACTTTAGTGGATCAAGCAATCTAATAACTTAAAAAAAACTACTTCTTGAATCGATTTTTTTTTTCTTATGTATGTGAGCGTGTTCCCCCGCACCCCACCAAAATATGCAGAATTATTTTGTTCGAAGTTCGGTACGCTTAATCCTTTAGTTAAATAGTCTAAGTATTGTAGTTATGAATTGATCAAAAATATTCTTGTGTGAAAAAATAGACAACGCGCTGCGCGCAACGAGCGATAGGCGGCTTCCCGCTTGAAACGGCACTGTCATCCTTGAAGAAAAGAGAGGGCAATATGTTTTCGCGCGTATTCGTTTGCTGTTGAACTTGAACCTGATTTTGTTTCATCCCCAGTCACAAACAAATAAATGTGCAGTCAAGGACAATGTGCGTATGCGCTGTTGTTTTGCTATGCATCGCCAATTCTCTGTAATCATAATATTGACAAAGTGTGTTATTAATGTTATAGTGTAACAGTGAAGCATAACATAATTATGTAGTAGGAATATTGAGTGAATGATAGTGAGAAGCTGATAACAGATATAAGGTAAGATTTTATAATAAATTAATAGCTATAGACTTATTCATTTACGTAGGTAGTTTATTAGGCAGATAAATTATAATAATTGTGTTATGTTAACATTGGACAGACACCATAAACCCAAGTTAATATCTACTGATTGATCTAATTCTATATCTATTTACTTAAATTTATAATAATAAATTATACTAGACATATATTATAATATAATCGTAACAAAGTAGATGTTTTTCCTGGTTAAAGACAAACTACTGAATAGATCTAAACTACTAAACGACCGACCAGATTATAACGAAATGTTGAAAAGAAATATTGTTATTAAATAATCACCTTATGTTTATTACCTACATGTAATGATATACGTATGTGGGCCTCTCACAGATCGTCAACTCCTCGGCAACCTGGAACAACTTCCAGAACAAGATCACCACCTTCCTGGGTAAGGATAAACCGAGTAACAGGAACTTGCTCATTTAGTTGCAATTTTGTTGTAAATTAGACCTTAGGTCTATTGATATAGAGTTTAATTTGTGTACCTAATCGGTTTTTGAATTGAAATTTTGTGTGTGTTAGTACAACTCGGTCACATTAACTTGACGCATGGCGTCGATATAATAATGTCCAAAAACAATATAACAACAACAGAGAACTAGCCAAATTATTGACGAGCGTATCGATAACAAAGATTCTGACCATACCTGACACCTGCCGGGCGAGCTAAGGGAATGCGGGGGGAAGCGGGGGGATGTGAGTATTTCAGAGATGCGTCAAGTTAATGTGACCGGATAGTAATTATGAGTTCATACACACAAGAGGCATGTTGCACGAAGAGCTCGTGGCTAGATAATAACAGCCGCACGGGTCGATCTTCAAGGTTAAGCAACGCTTGCCAAGGTTGGTCTGTGGATGGGTGACCATCTTAACATACCGAGTTTCCTTCGTGCCTCGGAAAGCACGATAACCCGTAGGTCCCAGCTGTCATTTGTAGAACTTAGGCAGTCGTTACAGATAGTCAGAAGCCAGTAAATATGATTCCAGTCTTGCCATGAAGTAGGTACCGTGTTACCCCAGTTAATGGGTTGTGGAGGTCTGGTAGGCAGCCGCTCCTCGTAAAATACTGATATTCAGCTAAATCCGGCTTGACTGGAAGCCGACCTCAATATAGTTGGGAAAAGGCTAGGTAAATGAAATTATGTAATGATATACGTATAAGGCAGATTTTTATTAGCTTCTTTCTTTTTGTGGGGTTATGTGTAGAGATGGCAATAACGGCTGTTTTTCAATAATTAATTATGCATATGATTCTATATCACTAAGACATACTCCCCTTAAAAGGAAAGCAACTAATAAAGTATCACAATTTTACATTAGCTTTATGTATAAGTCCATATACGTAAATTCATACTTTTTATTAATGTTTCAGATTATAATGGCGTCTTAATCTCACTAGAAGCGAACACCTCAACGACCTAATTCTACAAACCAAACCAATTCATCCAACACATCGCGCAGCGCTACCGATGGGAGGAAAAAATTAAAATGGCCGGCAGAAAAAGTACTATACCGTTAAGTAATATGAAAGTAGTAGTACGAATACATAAAGACACATTTGTTAAATCTGTTCCTTCTGTTAGCCATAAAGTGTATGACTGTATACAAAAGCAGTTAGCTGAATTATTTAATTACCACATGAAGAAACCTGCCATACAAATGTCAATTAAACGCCATTATAATTTTTTTTTTGACGACAGTGAAAACATACCCACCAGTAAACATTGTTTTGATGATTCTGATGAAAAAAATGTTGATATTAAAGACGAATCTGATGAAGTTCAAGTAAAATTTCTAATGGATTATCATGAGTACAGAAATATAGAACCAACAAATCACAAGTTGTTAAAAAATAATTGGACGAATGAGCTACAAGACCAAATATGGGCAAAAACGGACATTCAGTGCACTTTTTCATTTAAAAGCAATTACGTTCCTTCAAATTTAAAGCTAAATAACATCAAATGTGATGGCAAATGTACCCAATGTGGAGCAAATATTTTAGTGACTATTGATCCAATAACTAGTAATTTCATAGATGTTACTTGTTTGATAAGCCGATATAAAAAAGATTTTGTCCATGATTCGACTATAAAAAATAAACTTAATTCTGTAAGAAAACAAAAATTTGCAGTAATGTTAAAACACAATAGGGCATTAGCAGTTAGAGCTATGATGGCAGACAAAATTATAGGCATAAATGAACCAAGTGAACCTCCAACATTTCCGAAATTAAGTACTTTGAGGCGTATACGACACGAAGTTAAAAGGGCACTCCAATTCGATAAGAATACAATTCTCTCCATTTATGCTATGTCGCAAAGTCCACCATTTGATTCTTTTGTTCAAAAATTTAGTTTAGTCCCGTTTTTTTTATATTTTTGGACCCAAGAACAAGGTAAATATTATGATGAAGTATTAAAAAATACACATATCGTTTTATCTATTGATGCAACCGGTTCGATTTTTCAAGTAATTGCACCGCCAAATGTTAACGATAATTTAAGAACTAAGGAACCCAAACATACCTTTTTGTATGCCGTTGTGGCATACACTGCAAACACAAGTATACCTTTATGTTATATGGCGTCCCAGTCCCATACTACTGAAACCATAGCCACGTGGTTAAGCACATGGGCGCGTAACCGTAATCCGCCGAATGAAATTATCAGTGATGATTCGTCTGCCCTATTAGGAGCAATATGTCGCAGTTTTTTAAACACCGACACAAACAAATATTTGGCGCAGTGTTTTTCGATATTAGAAGGTGAACATAATTCTATACCAGCATGTTACATTAGATTGGATAAGTCTCATTTTTTCAAAAAATTATACAAACAAAGCTGTTTCGAAAAAGCGACAGAAAAATGTAAAAACTTCTATATAAATTGTATAAAAAAAATTCACTTGCTTAAGTCCTATGACGAAGTCAAATCAGTAATCAAAGATATCGTTACTGTATCTTTACATGAATATGTAACCCTAGATTTGGATGGGCAATCATGCAAGAAATATGATCAAGCTGTAGCATGTTTAGCGAACATAAGCGAGTATAAGGTTGACATCCAAGATTTAGATAACTGTAACGATGATGAGTCATTAGGTTCTGTATTACCCGATGAAAAGAATGACACCAACAATGCAGGTACAAACCCACTCATTCAATATTACGACAATATTCTAGAAACCGAAAAATTGTATTTAATGTTAATTGACCCGAACGAACATAAAAATGAATATTATTTACCAGAAATAAATGATACACTAAAAAGACTATTGAGAAAGTTGCCAATGTGGAGTGGCGTTATGGATAAGTATTTTCGTAATGTTAGAATTGTTGGAAGTAGCTCAAATGTTGAAAATCATTTCAAAGATATAAAGACCATATATTTCAACACAAAGCAGGAGCGAATACGTTTAGACGAATTTTTAATACAACATTACACTTACATTAATGGGATGATCAAATTAAATAAAGCTAAATATTCTGAAACTGCTACTAAGATAATTAAGAATAAGAATGAACATATGATTTTAAATCAAGTTAAACAGACGAAAATTATAGGTGATTTCGAGGAGCAATCCATTTTTCAAGACTATCCTGTTGAAATAGAAAACTGGAGAGGTCTAGTTATTCCCAACAAAAAAACTATCTCGTCGAAGCCTCTATACATCTTACAAAATGGTAACGTATCAATATCGAAAGACATCAAAAATGTAGTGACTAATACCTGTGCATTTGACGCAGTGGCTCAAGCTTTCGCAGTCGCATATACTGACCGTATCTCTTTCCGTCATTTTATAGATCCCTTGATTAGCAAAGATTCATTCACTCGTTTTTTTATCCAATTATCTAATACGAAAAGGAATTGCAAAACGTTATACGCAAAACGAGACATTTTACTAAATCCATTGTTTAATGTTAATAACAATACACTCGATGCAACACAGTGCCAAATTATAGATTGTGCGTGCAATGTCACAAAAATTATTGAAGACATCTGTTTGCCATACTTTTCTGGAAACAGAGAGAAATGTTGTTCAAATAAAGAATGCCTTGTTTCCATAAATAACAGCAATTTTAAATGTAAATATCTACCTTTAAACATTGATATCATTAAGTGTAAAGGCATTGCCAAATTGCAAGAGTCTGTAGAATCTGGTATGAGGAGTGACAATCCGCCTGTTTGTAATTTTTGTGGAATAGGCACTGTCGATTTTAAATATGATTTAAATGATTTGATTATCTTTGAACTACATAATTTGTACATAAATCTAGAGGACATACCTCGTAATATTGAAATAAATAATAAGCTATTTTTAATATTGGCTATTATTGAATATGTTCCACCTTTACAAATGCCAGGTATTGGTCATTACAAGGCGCATTGTTCGAGACCCCCGTACACTAATAAATCATTTCAGTGTTACGATGATCTATGTAGCAAAATTCAAAATAGTTCCAAAAACATGATGCCTCATGCAATAATTTATACAACTGAATAGTCTAGTTATGTGATCTGTGATTTTTTTTAAGCTAGAGTACATTATACTTAGAAATGTTGAGGTTATTTTCAGTATTTGCTACTCATTTAATAATTGGTATTGAATTGAAAATACCTTTTTTATACCAATGTTTTATTTTATAAGTACTTTTTAAATGTTAATTTATTTTTATATTAGGCAGACTCTCAAACCTAAACAACTAAATAGTCTAGTTATGTGATCTGTGATTGTTAATCTGTGATTTTATTATTGAAACTAGAAAATATTAGGTATACCTACTTAGAAATGTTGAGGTTATTTACAGTATTTGCTACTCATTTAAGAATATTTTCTTGAAAATACCTTTTTTATACCAATGTTTTAGTTTATAAGCACTTTTTTAATCTTGATCAAATCTAAACAACTGAATAGGTTAGTTATGTGATGTGATTTTAATTTTTATTGAAGCTCGAAATATTATACTTACCCTAAGTTTCGTCATCCACGCGAACGAAGTCGCGGGCAAAAGCTAGTTCATAATCTATTTTAGTTAAAACACATTTAAGTCTATTGCTGTCATTGCAAGCGTTTGTTAACGTTATTATAATTACATAATTAAGTATTATATGTAATTAAAAATATTTTTGTACGCGGATATTTAAATAGAGAAGTACTTGTTAATTGAAGATTTGTTTTTATCGTAGATAGTGGCGTTATTATTAAAAAAATATTTTTCATTCAAGAAATGCAATTGTTTTATTTTTTCCTAACGCTTGTGTACGCAACTGTACCATATTAATAAATACTATATTGGAAGGTTAAGAACGTTTCTTAGATATATGGCACGGCCGCTTTTTGGTAGCCATCCGAACTTGGTCGGGTTATGTAGGTTTTCGATGCTTCGTCAGTATTATAATTGTTTTTCTTTAATTACTGAATTTAATGACATGAAATTTTGCATAAGAATAGTTGAATGAATACACTAATTATTGACATACATATTACCATGCAATTCCTTCAGAACGTCGTGATATTTGACTGCTTTGTAAACAGTGATCTGTTCATGGTAAATTTGTCCTATAACTCTTTAGTTACTAACGGAACATCATTGATACTTGGCAACATGTTGCAGACACTTACAAGGTTTGTATAAACGTGAAAATCTAGACCCCAAAGTGCATACTTTAAGAACTAAGACCTAATAAGCGTATTTTACGTTTATATTTTTATCTTTTAAGCCCTACGATTTTTTCTAAATCTGTTTTTTAAACAAATATAAACAAATTCAAAACAACGTATGTAAAAATCTACAGTTCTCTATGTAAGCGCTTTATATGAAAACTAGCTAATGGCCAAACGTTCGCGTAGCGGAAACTTGAATTTCTCCGAAGTTTATGCATGCACTAGTTTTATTCATACATACACAATTACACACAAATACACACTAATTTTTGGACACATCTCTTTTCTTCTAAAGTCTATGGATTAAAAAAAGTTCCGCCAGGACAACGTTCGCCCAGCGGAATCAGTTTTTGGTGAATTTCTCCACAATGGTTGCGTGCACAAATTTTTTTTTACCATACACAATTATACGACGTCATACACTAAATATCTGCATAATTAAAATCTTTAAATTCAACAACATTCCGCTGCGCGTACACACACTCAAACGTACCATTCAAAATAACTCTCTACTAGAGATGGACCGTCTAAACGCCGACTTGGCGGGAAAGCCGACTATCTGGGCACGTTTTTAGGTCGGTGAGCAGTATGCAAAAGATCCCTAACTAGTCTGCACTTTAATGAGCCATAGAAAAACAGAAAATAAATCGCTATACGTTTTAAACATATATTTAAGAACTAGCTTCTGCCAGCGGTTTTTCGGTTTATGGTACTGAACCCTTCGTGTAAGAGTCTGACTCGCACTTAGCCGTCGTCTTGGTTGAAGTTTATTTCTTATCATATTTGGTTTTTTTTTTTTTGGGGTAAATGGAATGGAAATCATCCAATGACTTCTCCCCCTCTGGATGGAGCGGGAGGGCGTGTCAGACTGTTACTGACTAAAACCCACCCCTGTTCCTTCCCTACCTGAGTGCCCAGGGGTGCGGTAACTCATTTTCAGCATTTATCCGCTACCCCTAGGCATGCAGGCCCCGGCCACGATGGGCCCCGTCAGTAGTGGCTGACACTTATTTCTTTGAGGCACGCGTGGAACACTACGCGCCGTCGACTCACGGGCCTGGTGCTAATCGGACGGCGAGCTACCCACTGCTCGCCGTCCGCAGGCCCGAGTATCATATTTGGCTTACAACATGTCGATAAAACGCATCAAAGTTCAGCGAGGGGCTTGTAAGTCACCTAGGTAAAAAGTGGTACATTTTTTACGTACGTATTATTTATATTATTTTTATTCCATTTATTCAATTTTATATACATACAATTTTAAATTTTTAAATATTTAGGTACTTAGAAAAACATAAATAAATACAAAAACATTTAAAAATATAAAAAGTAGTTGCCCACCGGTATCGGGAATAGGGTCCAAGCTACCGGTGGTCAGGGCTCCTGAGAAAGGAATCTCCTAACAATACGCGCCGTGTCCAGGAGTACTGCTTTCTGGATCAAGCCCTTGATCCAACTGCCCAACGAGAGCCTCCTGAGATGTTGGTCGAGGCTCTTGGCTATTAAGCCATTGGCCGTCACGACTATCGGCACAATGACTGCTGTATCCACCTCCCACATGTCGACAATCTCGCGAGCCAGATCAAGATACTTTGTTTTTTTATCTTTCTCAGCCTTCACGAGGTTCTCGTCATGAGGGACAGCTATGTCAACAATCATTGTGCGACGCTCTTGTCGATCTATCACCACTATGTCAGGCTTATTGGCAACAATAGTCCTATCAGTGATGATAGATCGATCCCAATACAACGTGATATTGCTATTTTCGAGGACTGGGTCGGGCTCATACCTATAGTACGGTACTTCAGATTCCACAAGATTGTATTTAAGAGCAAGTTGCTGGTGGATAATCCTGGCTACAAGGTTGTGTCTGTGCAAATAGTCTCCGTTAGCTAGACGAGAACAACCAGAAATAATGTGTCGGATTGATTCCCCGGGCCGGTGGCATGCCCGACAGATGTCAACCGTACCGTCCTTCACAATGTATTTCCGGTAGTTATTCGTCATCATAACTTCGTCCATAATCGCACAGACAAAACCTTCGGTTTCCCCGAATAGGTCACCAAAGCGCAGCCAGGATACGGACGCTAAGAAATCTACATCGGGTCCATGTAGGACCCGGTAAAAGCGTCCGTGAAGCTCCTTGCTCTGCCATACTTCCCTGCGATCATTAGTATCCAGTACTTTAAGTTTGCGCCAGTTCTCGTTTGCCAAGGAGAGCGAGGTGAGGCCCTTGTCCACAGCGACCACATCTCGATGCATACCCACGTCGGTTTCTAGGAAATATTCCCTAAGGCTGCATACCTCGCGGTTGTGTAGGGTCTTAGCATTTAAGAAACCACGACCCCCACATTTCCGCGGGATATACAGCCTCATCACCGATGATCGTGGGTGATGCATCCGATTTGCGGTCAGCAGTGTGCGGACCCTCCTATCCAGGGCGTCAAGTTCCGTCTGAGTCCATTTGAGTATGCCGAAAGAGTACATCAATACCGGCATGACCCAACCATTGAAGGCGCGCACCTTGTTCCCGCCTGATAAAAGACTATTTAGTACTTTATTCAGGCGGCCAAAGAAGCGCTCCTTCAGCGACTGTTTCACGTCAGCAGTATTGATGCCTAACGCTTCCGACATACCCAAATACTTGTAGGTTTCGGTTGAGGAGAGGGATCTAAGGTGTATGGAATCCGAGAGTTGAGTTCCCACGGATTCCATAATCTCCCCTCGCTTTACATGCATGACTGCACATTTGTCCACCCCAAATTCCATTCTGATGGCGCTACTGAAGGTTTCTGTTACCTTCAGTAGCTTCATCAGTTGCAAGTTGTTGGGGGCAAAGAGTTTCAGATCATCCATGTAAAGGAGGTGTGATATGACCTGACCACCTCTTCTCAACCGATAGCCCTGTCCCGAACCCTCCAGTAGTGTACTGAGAGGGTTGAGGGCCAGACAAAACCACAGTGGACTTAGACTGTCGCCCTGGAATATGCCACGCTCGATCCTTATCGGTTCGCTGTTCTCCTGTATCTGACGACATCCTGGATAGTGAAGGACTGTACTCCACTGCCTCATACACGACATCAGGAAGGTGCGCAGAGTTGCATCAACTTTGTACAACTCCAGCACCCTCATGAGCCATGTATGTGGCACCGAGTCATAGGCCTTCTTGTAATCTATCCAACATGTCGACAGATCTCTTCGAGAACGACGAACCTGTTGGCTAATAGCAATATCGATGAGGAGCAGCTCCTTAGTACCACGGGACCCATTCCTACATCCATTCTGGGAGGCTGACATGATACGATTTTTATCAATATGGGTGTTAATTTTAGCTCTCAGAATGGATGTAAGAACTTTATAGACCGTCGGTAAACACGTGATCGGCCTATAATTCTTAGGTTCCGCAGTACTACCTGATTTATGGAGCAGGTGGGTTATTCCTGTCGTAAGAAACTGGGGCAGCGACCCTGACTCTAAGGCAGACTGGAACTGAGCTGCCAAGCGAGCGTGCGACCTTTGAAACCATTTGATCCAGAAATTGTGCAGCCCGTCCGGCCCTGGAGATTTCCAGTTAGGCAACGGACGGACTGCACGAGTTACATCTTGGGGGCTGATGGTAATTGCCCCCATTTCTGGTATAAGGTCGCACGCGCGCTCGACCTCTCGAGTCCAATCACCCTCGGTGTGCCTGACAGGCACCGACCAGATGCTGCGCCAGAATGAACTCATAGCGTTATCATCCGGTAGATGTCTATCGGACACACCTTGGTCCGGTCGCTCCCAAGCCCTATAAACCCACCTTTCGTTGCTTTGGAAAGTGCGATTCTGAGTGTACCGCTCCACTCGCCGCTTGTACCGACGAATACGATTTGCCCATGCATAGACCTTCTGCTTCAGGAAGTCAATACGCTCTGTGACGCGGGTCAGATAATCTCGGGAACTAATATCAGTCCCCGAGAACGCCCGCCTCACGAAACGCATCACCCTAGGGCGAATGTTGCCCTCCCTGAAGCAGATAAGCTTGCCGATGAGTGCTCTAGCCTCACCGATACGACGCTCAATCCTACACTGCCAAGCTGGTACAGCAGGTCGTGTAGCTCTGTCACAATTTGTGAACTTGACGTGAGCTACACGACATGCCGCTGCAGCTGCGCAGTATAAGATTGAGTGGGTATCGGCAAGGTCTTTGCTGCTATCAAAACAATTCGATAGCTGCGAATCTAGAGCACACACCAGCGCCTTATTTTTATTTTTATTATTATTATTATTTTTTATCACGGGATATTTATACTGTATCATCTTTATTTATAGTTTTCGGACCAAACAGATTTATTTTGTCATTTACCTTATTGAGCGCTGACTAGTCGTCTATTCGGCTAGTCGGCCAAGTCCATAGTGAGCCCATCTCTACTTTACATCTACCCACATTCTTTGAAAAGCTAAAACAAAAGTGCGTTGATGACGTGGCCCCTAACGAGCGAGGTTTACGCTTTCAGGCGACGGATTAAAACCTTTTGAACCCTCCCTATGAGGTATTTAAGGGTTACGCTAAAAATGGAGCGTCAATTTTGTATGGAAGGATGATGAGAGGTGTGTGGGAATAATATATAAAACAGCAGATTGGCGCTTGCAAACCGTGGCACAGACCGTGGCGAGGTAGAGTACTGTTACGTCGACCGTATTACACTGGAACGTTCGAGAATGTGGTCGAAGTTTCCAGAAGGTTCCACTATATTCGAGATTATTCCATTGTGGTACTGTGTAGAAGTTCATAGATGTTTCTAGAATATTCCACTATAGGATAGTTCGACAATGTTCTGAAAACTTCTATGGTTGTATAAATAGGCCGGACGGGCGGCGAGTGAGTCAGTCTGTTTTCGACTACGGATGCGAATACAAGCGATTACGAATAAAATAGTGATTATTAGCGAATTAGTGTTTGTGTAAAAAAAGTTGTTAAGTTAATAAAGGATATTTGGTTAATTAATAGGTGTAAAATAATCTATCCCATACCCAGCTCGTAACAGTACCAACAAAGTTATCATCAGTTGATAAAACTTATTAATCTCGTCCAATTTTTTTTTTTCAGACGCATCATTTGACTTGATTCTGAATTATCATCATCTTCTTGAGTTTGGATTTCTGTCACCAAAATGTTGCCATCAAAAACCAGGTGAAAATTCTTTTATCATCATCAGCCTTTTAATGTCCCTACTGCTGGGGCAGAGGCCTCTTCTATTAGAGGGTGTGGGCCATAATTCACGACGCTGGCCCAACGCGGGTCAGTGGATGTCACATGTCTTCGAATTGTTGTTTCTAGGACATGCCGGTTTCCTCACGATGTTTTCCTTCACCTTTTTGAGAGCAATGGTGATGAAATCATTTACACAACGTAAAGCGCCTGCCTCGGTTTGAACTGAACAAGACCTACAAGTTGTAAGTCGCAGCCGCTACCACTGGGCCACCACTGCTCTTTCATCATCATCTGCCTAGCCTTTTCCCAACTATCTTGGGGTCAGCTTCCAGTCTAATCGGATGCAGCTGAATACCAGTATTTTACATGGAGCGATTGCCTATCTGACCTCCACAACCCAGTTACTGGTAATACGATACCCCTTGGTAAGACTGGATGTCAGACTTTCGGGCTTCAGACGACCCGTAACGACTGTCAAAGATCCACGATTGACAGCCGGGACCAACGGCTTAACGTGCTTTCCGAGGCACGGAGGAGTCTCGGTCTCCACCACTGCTCTTTATAATTGATAATTCTTTACATTCTTATTATTATTTTGTCCTACCGGTCCCAAGAACCTCCGACGGCCAGGCATAAAATTACGTTCCCGAAAAAAGGATTTGACCTCCGTAAGTCATATTCCAATTAAGCACCACTCTAAGGTCCACCGAAAAATAAATTCAGTCGTCCTTTTGTTTTAAAATGTCTAAACTAAGCTTCAAGGGAAAATACACCCTGATAGTCCCAAAATAGGGTTTATTTTCCTTTTGGGCGTTCGTTATAAAATTGAGCACACATTTAAGGGTTTCCTGCTATTGATAATTTAAGAAGGAAATGCCCTTTAACCTTTAATAGATGGAAAGAAGTAATTTGAACTGTATTTACATCGTTTTAGAGTTCTGTATTGATTGTTCAGTTTGGTCAGACCAAATTAAGGATGAAAGGGCGCTTGATTCTTTATTGTGATCATTATTTTTAAATACTTTCCGTACCTGAACATTCAATAGGATTTTAGCGGGATTTTTAGGGTTCCGTACCCGAAGAGTCCAAATGGAACCCTATTACTGTCACTCATGTGTCTGTCTGTCCGTCGTCTATAACACAATTTTTACAGCCAAACGGTTGGATCTACAGTCTTCAAACTTTCACAGTAATTTTTTTTTTTTTTGGGGGGTGGGAAATCATCTTATGACTTCTTCCGCTCTAGGGTGGAGCGGAAGGGCGTGTCAGACTCTTACTGACTAAAACCCACCCCAGTTCCTCCCTGCTCTACGTGCCCGGGGGCGAGGTAACTCTTTCGAATTTATCCTCAACCCCCGGGCAGGCACTGGCCGTGGCAGGCCCCGTCCTTTGCTGACAACTCTTTGAGGCGCGCGTGGAACACTACGCGCCGTCGACTCTCGGGCCTGGTGCTGATCGCACGGCGAGCTACCCACTACTCGCCGTCCGCAGGCCCGGGTCTACGGTGGCCGGAGATCGTCTCGCAGCCCCTGGCGTCTCCTGCGGCGGCTGCTGCTGAGGGCGCTAGGGCGACTCTGCCGTTGTTGAGTCTCCCTAACGTGTGCCGCCTCCCTCTTCGCCAGCATTACTGCTTCGCAGAAGGAGGAGACGGCTCCCCACTCCCTCTCGCTCCGTACCATGGCCTGAACCAGGGCACGGCGCGAGAGGTCGCTGCCGCCTATCGCATCCACGAGGACACGGCGGTGTTCTGCCGAAGCGGGGCAAACCTCCACCGTATGCTCCACCGTGTCCTCTGGGGAAAATTTCACAGTATAAGCAGCTTGTTGACCCAAAGCCATACAAATAGTCAAAAACGGAACCCTAAATGTGGGAAGTTCGATACACACGTGGCCGGTTTTTCGAGTGAAGTTCAGTGGCTGTTATATGTATATACCAATTTTGATCAACTGATGATAGCTTCGCATGGAAAGTTCAATTTTTGGAACGAAGTTCCTTATCGCGCGTTGTGAAAGGGGGCTAGACGGAAAAAAATCTTACGAAAAGTTGTCACGACACTAATGAGGCTGTCCAACCAAAAAGATTGTGTTGGAAAAACAATCTAATAAAAACTTCTTGTATTTTTGGTGGGTAGGTACAAAGTTTGCAAGCAGAAGCTGAGCTTAGCTGAGCTGAGCTGATCTGAGCTGAGCTGAGCTGCGATGAGATGAGATGATGAAGTATAACTTCTTACGCGCGTGCGTGTGTGCGTAGTTAATAATAAAAAAATATTATAAATTAAAAAAAATAAAATTATATTACAATTCCTTCACTAATTAATCGAAAGGAACTTCGTTCCATCCGGGTGTCCCTTGACACCTCTCAAGTTTTTTTTTTTTTGTGAATTTATTCTTCTTGAAGAAAGTTGTTCATTTCTATGGGCAAAAGACGTATTTAAAATATGACCACGCAATTCCGTTACACCTCCTTTTTTTGGGGTGGGAAATCATCCTAAGACTTCTGCCGCTCTGGGTGGAGCGGGAGAGGGCGTGTCAGACTTTTACTGACTAAAACCCACCCCTATTCCTTCCTTGCCTGAATGCCCAGGGGCGCGGTAACTCTGTACGAATTTATCCGCGACCCTTCCGTTACACCCTGTTCCGTTACAATCTGTCTAGACTTTTTACAAATTTATTGGGTTCGGTTTCCAGTGACCAGATGCAACTAACAGTTTTTTAGGGTTCTGTACACGAAGAAGTAACCAATGGGACCCTCCGCTGTCAGTCCATCCGTCCGTCCATCCGTCTGTTTCCAGGCTGTATCTCATGAACCGTGATAGATAGACAGTTGAAATTTTCACAGATGATGTATTTCTGTTGCCGCTATAACAAAATGTATTTCTGTTGCCGTTGTAACAAAAAATAATAAAAATAAATTAAAAATAAAGGGGAGCCCCTTTTCATTTGAATTTTTTTTATTATTTTACCTTATCAGAAACGGCTTTTTTGGTTTTTTTGCTCGATCTTAATAATGACAACAAGTAGACGCGTATAATCTTGTAAAATGGACCCTACATGCGCTGTTTTTAAATACGGTTTTTAAAACCATACTCAAAATACCACATAATTTCAAAAAGTTATAAAACTAAGTAACAGAAGCTATCCACCGGAGCCAGCTGTAAATTCCCCGCTACCCAGCTGACTGCACTGAAAATACTGAAATATTCAGCGGCTTTATGTTAGCACTGCAAATACTCGTATTACCGTACCGTCGACATTTTACGTTGAATTGAAGAAAATATGCAGTTTTAGTTCGCAGTTTGTAAATGAAACTTATGAAACGCTGTGAAGTTATAAAAATAATTATCATTTAAATAATTTTCTGTTCTTATATTTTACGTTTTACAAACCTTTTCATTTGATACCAAAAAAGAGGCAAAAGGGATGAAAATGCGATTGAAAAAACTTTAAAAAAAAAAAATACAACCGACTTCCATAAATAATACTTACTAAAAAATGCAAAATAACTTTAATTTCGGAAGTCGGTGTTTCTAGTGTGGTTTCTTCGTTATTTGACACCGACTTCCGAAATTTAAGTTATTTTGCATTTTTTAGTATTATTTATGGAAGTCGGTTGTATTTTTTTTGTAAAAAGTTTTTTATTTTTCATAGTTTTGCCCGAATTGATAGCCCCAAAAATAGGGAATTTGAACATAGTTGGTGAAATTAGGGTGTATCAGAGTGAACTGTACAAATCTGTATACCCCTTCAGAGCGCATCAGCGTGATGTAATGTTGTGAAGTGGTGAAAACAATATACAGACATGCGATTGCAGCAATTCTGGAAGGTTTGCTATCATTTATTGAAGAGTTCCATTGTGTATCTCCGAAGATCATCATCAGATCTTCACCAAATTGGACCACATGTGAAACAACAGCTTTCAAATTAAAAAAAAATCTTCAAAATCGGTTCACGTAGTAAAAAGTTATGAGATAACACACATAAAAAAAAAAAAAATACAGTCGAATTGAGAACCTCCTCCTTTTTTTGAAGTCGGTTAAAAAATATTAAATTATAAAAACAACATGGATTTATTAGTTTCTCCTTGCAATTGCAATTCACACAAAATTTTGAGATGTACATAGAAAAGATAATAATTTAAGATTAAAATGTGATTTGTTCGTAAGTTCTGTGTTTTTCTTGTATTCTATAAAAAAGTACCTATACTGTAAACTGATATTTCGATAGAATGAATACGCGATGCGTTGAACGCTCGATCAAACAAACATTTGATATTTTGAACACTCGATGTATTGAATGTTCTATTTATTAACCATTCGATATTATGAACGTTCGAGTATTTAGACTTTCGATGTATAGTGGTCGATCAATTGATATTCGATTATTTGGCATTCGATTCGGCATAGTACACCCACCCATGTCATGGGAATGCATAAAAAATAACAAGTCTGCCATCTTAGGGAGTCCGACATATTGAATTTAGAATAACGTCACTTAGCTAACCATGCATTGTCACCCAAACTAATAATAATAATTGTCAGGCGGTTCCTCTCTCTGGAGCCCTGACCGCCGGTAGCTTGGACCCTGTTCCCGATACCGGTGGGATACTATTTTTTATATTTTTAAATGTTTTTTATATATTTTTTTTAAGAAATATTTAAAAATGTATTTAATATGTTAAAAAGATAAATAAACAAAATAATAATAATAATATTCCACAACTATCACACAACGCCATCTAGTCCCAAGCTAAGCAGAGCTTGTGTTATGGGTACTAGACAACTGATAAACATACTTATATATTTCTAAATACATACATATTATAGATAAATTACACCCAGACACAGAACAAATGATCGTGCTCATTACACAAACATTTGTCCTGGGTGGGAATCGAACCCACGACCTCCGGCATAGCAGTCAGGGTCACTAACCACTAGACCAACAGGCCAGTCAAACTATACATGTATGCAAAATTTCAACTCAATCGGAAACCAGGAAGTGCGTCAAATTCAGCTTCTAAGATTTTTTCACATACTTAATTACGCTTTTATTATTAGCTTCTAACAAAAAAAGCGTGGTAATAAATGGGTCTATGGAAGCCCTAATGGAGGTAGCCCACGACGACTTTTTTCGCCATTGGCGACCTCCGTCCCTAGGTAGGTACAGCACGCGGTCATTAATAAGGCATATTCACCTTTTTAACGAACTGTCACACAGGTTGACAGAGACTAGGTCGGACAAAGGAATATGGTATTACCCAGTAACTGTGTCGTGGAGGGAGATGATGAGATATCGATCATAAACCATAAACCGTACTTTTTCTAAAATCCAATGTGCCATGTTACCGGACCAGTAATTTATGAAAGTTCCCTACGGGTACTTCGTTATGAAAATTGCTATACTAGAAGCATTCGGTGTAACAGCCCACTGAAAAATTCAGTACCTAACCGGAACACTCACGACTCGCGAGCCACAAAAGGCGAAAAAACAATTGTTTTTAAATGCACAAGAGTCCCATAGGGAGAAATAACACCATTTGGAACAAAAATGAGATGTACTGGAAACCTAATACTTATGTTAAAGTGGTCTCTAGGGCACTTGGTTTGGAAAACTATGCGGTGAACACCACAGAGCATGGAACCACCCGCATCGGCAGCGAAAAGACGCTGAGCGTGAATGCGGCTGTCACAGGCAGAGTCTTGAGAGAATCAGAAATCAGAGAGAGAATTGTCACGGGCTCTCATATTCACACATATGTAAACTCACGCATTTTTCCTAAGACCGAAGCTAGAAACTACGGAACACCTCTTGCTACGAACCTTACATACTTCTTTTGCGTCCAATACGTCTAGTCCTACACGCACGCCGCGACGGCTGTGTGAGTACTACTTACTACGCACTCAACCTTTCTGATGAAAGATCGGGTCTACTCAGCTCCACTCGGAGTCAAGTGCGCTCGGGTGGCTGACAGAGTGAATCGTGTATACTCGATTCCAGTCATCATATACATACTTTAATATGATAAAATTAGAAATTTTCACTTTTACGCACACCCGTTTTTTGTTTTGTTTGTTTATGTCCATGCATTTTGCAGGTTTATATAAAGTGTTGACAAAACCGTCTCTATCTAGCAGCGGCCAAAGAAACGACTCCGTGCTCTATGGGTAGATACTCAACGTTACTGCCTCAATGAAATATTCAGCAGACCTTGTGTACTTGACGTGAGGTTAACCGTTTTGTTAGGCTTCACTACACGGCTTTGTTTTTAGATTTCGTTTCATTATTAAGTGGGTTTAGACCGTTTAGACCACACATCATAAAAGTAAAGGTTTTAGAGGAATTATACACGAAGGATTTCCACGAGTTCAGGGATGTTGTGAAATCTAAAAAAACAGAGATGTGTGTGACATCCATCAACCCGCACTGTGCCTTTTTTGTGGATGGGAAAGCATCAGATGAGTCCCAGCAGTGAAAACATTATGGGCTGCATTATACTGAGTGTAAAAACACACATCACGTCATACCCGTCAACTAGGCATACTGTGAATCTAACAAAGTAGCTTGGCGCAAAAATTATTGCTGGGAAACGACTTTTATTTCCAGGTATGAAAAAAAAAAGCTATTTTTATTTCTCGCAATGTAACGCGAACCCAGGCAAGCGGAGTTAAAACCCGCCCCTTCACTCTGAGCCACGTAGGTACTTCTCGGATACGTTTGACATTGCGTTTTTGTAACTTCAAATGCGTAATTTTGAAAATTCGAAAAAAAAAACCAAAATTCAGGTAATGTTTGTTTGGCAAAAAGTTTAGTAGGTAATAACATTTGGAATTAATTTTCATAAAAAAACTAAAAAAACAAATTGCGACTTTGACCTTCAATATCTCCAGAACTAGTGGATTCCCAGGTATGGTCTAGTGGAAAAAAATGATCGAAATAATGGGTAGAATATGTGGCTTTTGGCTTCGAAAACTGTCTTTTTACACCCGATATACATGTATTGCTCGCGTACATTCGGATGAACACGCCTGAGATAGTACGGGCATGTGATGAGAAGACCCGAGGAACACATGACCAGATCAGTCCGGTCCGGTCCGAAAAATCGAGGAAGACCTCCTCTAACCTGGATATCCGTCGTTAACGACCTAAATTTGGATGTTTCGACGACCCAGCAAACGTTTGGCGAAGAATGTCGAGGAGAGCTAGCCCTAAATAATGGAATAGGGTAAAACCGGGATAGATGCCGCGCTGGGATAGATGCCTCGTTTCTAAAAACTCAACTACCAGAGAACGAAACAGCAAATTCGTTGTTTACATACGCGCCACATGCACCCCCCACCTCAGTGACGCGCGAGTTGTTGTGCTAGACGGACGTTTCTCGCTTGTGTGTCGAATTACATTCGCAGCGGACGCGACGAACGCTTCAAAATTTCAAACGTAAGTATTCACTATTCCATATCTTTATAAACAGTTAAATGATTACATTTTATTTGAATGGTTTTAATACATTGGTTCTTTAAGAATACATTTAAGAGTCAATCACTGATGTTTGCATTTATTTTATATAAAAAATAATGAGAGGCATCTATCCCTAGTGAAAAGGATAGTTGGCCCGAGTTTACAAGGGATAGTTGACTTTAGGGGCATCTATCCCTCTATACTGCAAGAGCCTTATCAAAGTATTTAAAAGTCATAGTCGTGAATATTTTGGTATTTCCTAATAGTAGAATATTAAAAAAACACCAAAAAAAAATGTATCCAACTTTAATTTCATAATTCGAATGTAAAGAAATGAGTGTAGATACTGTGTTTTATTTATACTTACTTTGCTTATTGTAGGTGAGCCATGCCAAGGAAATACAAAAGAAAGGAGGGCGTACGAGCTCGAGTAGTTTCTTGGACAACAGAGCAGTTACAGTCAGCTTTTCATGAATTGGCATCTATCCTCCTAAGTGATTTCATAGTGGGGCATCTATCCATATAGGTAGGCACCTATCCCCAAAAAATGTGTTTCGCAAGAATTACATTTTTGCAAAACCAGTAATGGTTAGGTAAATAAATACAGTTTCTAAAGCTTTATGAATGATTAAACTAACGATATTACAGGGTCAAACTAAGCAAATATGTTTGGTATTCAAATAATGAAACAGTTTCGAAAAGTGGGGCATCTATCCCGGTTTTACCCTAAGGCTAGGCAAAGAGAAATAGTACATTCGGATAGACCAAGCGCAGATTGGTATGTTCAAATTGATCTCTTTTTGTATGGTAGGTATTGTGACGATTGTAGACACAGCCTAATCTTAGCGGGTCTGTACCGGCCTTCAACTGGCCGGTAAGATTATTGTAGAGCCGTTTGAATTTAGAAGGTGTAGGCATCACATTTGTTTTAGGGATCAGTTCTGCTTGCCTGGCCGAAGTGGGCACTTGCATTTTTGCCGTTACTACCAATATAGTTATTCAGAGTGCCCTATCCCTCTTTCTTTTATAACACTGCACAATTTAATCAGTTACTCTCATACACCACACTCTCGCGGTGCCAGCGAGTGAGACCTACCCTGAAGAACGTCCCAGGATCCCTGCAGGCCGTACTGGTGCCTTGGGGTCCTACAGTATCATCAGCGACGCAAGTAAATTACTTAACACGTAATTTTATCCAGCAAATACCCGTGTGAGAGTAAGATTGCCTGTGAAGAATTAACTACAGGAAGAAGTTCTTTATGCCCAAAAGAAACCAGGAATATTGACTTTTTGAAACTATATATGTTGACGGAAACTGCTACATAACTCCGTATCAAGTATTACTATACAACTTTTTATGTAAAGTCAGCATAACTGATGGATAACTGACTCATAATAAAACGCAAACGTTTTTATTACTAACATAAAAACAATGTTTACTCTGTTAGTCATGGAGTCATGCACGATAACCGACATTAAATTATCATAATTAGACGGCCTAGGTCTTGTGCGTTTTTATTGACGTTAATCAGGAAGTCGTAAGACATAGAATGTTTCTTCTGCTTATCATTCGCTCGTAAAATTAACTCACAAGTTATTTACAGGACGGAATCTGCCCTTCTTTGGGCATGGATGATGCTAATTAAACTCACAATGGGCCTCATCAGAAGGCTTAAAGTCACCAAAAGGGCAATGGCGAGGGCTATGCTTGCAGTTTCCTTGCGTGATCGAATCAGAAATGAAGAAATCCGCAAGAGAACCAAGGTTACCGACATAGCCCGAAGAATCGCCAAACCGAAGTGGCAGTGGGCTGGGCACAGTGCTCGCAGAACGGACGGTCGATGCGGCCGAAAGGTTCTGAAGTGGCGACCGCGCACCGGAAGACGCAGCGTTGGAAGGCCTCCAACAAGGTGGACCGATGAGCTAGTGAGGGTCGCAGGTAGCCGATGGATGCGAGACACACAGGACCGGTCATTGTGGCGACACTTAACGGAGGCCTATGTCCAGCAGTGGACATCTTTCGGCTGAAATGAATGATAATGAGGGAATCTATTTAAATTAGCCATCTTCTGAATGCGCTTACTTGCTTCCTTACTAGTAGTTCCTAACCATACCATCACTCACAAAATGCATTCATATAGTTTCTTTGTTTACTCGACTGCTAAGGATTACCATGACCGTGATAGAAAGAAAGAAAGAAAGAAATATCATTTATTTGCCACAGATAGAGGCACACACAACAATAGATAAAAACTGATAGGAATGTGTACGGCAAAAAATATATTTTGTATCGAAAAATATGATTCCATACTAGACCGTTCCGTCACCCACCAAAATGCGCGTGCCATGCACAGAGCGTGTAAGTAAGGCCAAATCGGTGCGTGCAGGTGGCGAAACGGTAAGTATATGGATTGATGACTTCGTGAAGCCCAAAAAGCATTTGCCTCTCGGTCGAGAACTGCAGTGACCTATATGGAAAACTCTGAATCCCTTGCGTACCCAAGTTGGCCGCTGCAAATACAATTTGGCGAAGTGGAGGATCATCGATACATCAAATACTCAGTGCGAGTGCGGTGCTCCTGATCAAACTATGTCTCATCGGCTGGTCCCAAATGTGCTTTCACCTGCACCCTCGATGACTTGAACAAGGCCTCCGACAGCACTATAACGTGGCTACTTGCTGGGCCCAAGCAGTAAAATTATATAAATGTACCACGACATGAAAAGAAGAAGAATCGAATTCCTTTGTTTTCTTTTTAAAGTTCCGTACCCAAAGGGTAAAATGGAACCCAATTGCTATCCTCCGCTGTCTGTCCGCCTGTCTGTCTGACCATATGTCCAGACCAGGCTGTATCTCATGAAACGTGATAGTTACACAGTTAAAATTTTCAAAGATGATGTATTTCTGTTGCCGCTGTAACAACAAATACTAAAAACCAGAATAAAATAAATATTTGAGGGGACTCCCATACAACAGACATGACTTTTTTTGCCGTTTTTATAGATAATGGTGCGGAACCCTTCGTTCGCGAGTCCGACTCGCACTTGACCGGTTTTTTTCTTAGCCATCGTTGAATGTTTCCTGTGGTATCACATGTCAGTACACCTTATCTAACAAGCATATTATCACGTTTGGTTACTGACATCAATTCTTAGAGAACGCCTGCATTTATGTGTCACTATATTTATCTTAAATTGAGGAAGCTGTAAAGTAAGGTACACAGTTACTTGTTTTAATATTTTCCGGTGACTGGTCTTCAAAATGAAAAGATTTTTTTATGTAGATGGATGTTTTTCTAAGGTTGGGATCTGCTATTCAGGGTTAACAGAGATAACTGCTCGAATACCACACGATCAGCTACCAGTCTAGCCTGATGCACAGGTATACCAGTTATTGTATACAGGATGTAACGGAAAGGTGTGGTCATATTTTAAGAACTGTATCTGCCCATCGATATGAACAACTTTCTTCAAGAAAATCTACGAAATTGCACAAAAAAAAAATTTACCTCCCATACAAATATTGGTCAGCTGATGATAACTTTGTATGGAAAGTTCAATATTTTTTTTGGGAATTTTCAGTTTTTTCTTAAAGAAAGTTGTTCATATCCAGGGGCAGAACTGGTTCCTAAAATATGACCACACCTTTCCGTTACACCCTGTATATCATGTACAGTGATTGTTTTTTGAAGTGAAAACTTCTTTAGGCGCGTTGAGCATTTTTGAGATGGGAAAAAACTATTGAGTTACGAGTATTCGTGCGACACCGACACCGCTACGGATCCGCTGCGGATTGAAGTGAAAACTTCTTTAGGCGCGTTGGGCATTTTTCTTCAAGTTTTCACTTCTGTGAGCGCCTCTCTTTTTTTTTTTTTTGTGGGGTTGGGAAGTCATCCAATGACTTCTCCCGCTCTAGGTGATGTAGCGACTGTAACATGAGTACCCTCCTAATATTGGAACATAATCTCTAATCTCTTGCAATATCGAAGATATATGAATGAAAGTATTCTGTGATATTCGAAGATCTATTGCTTAGTTAAAGCCGTATATTCACTTTTCACTAGAGGACAAATAATTCGCGACTTGACGATTCTACGGAGATTTCCCTCAAAGTCGGTGTAATTGCTCTAGCAGGCACATAAGACGTTTCAGGTTCGTCTCTAGGATAGCAAGTGAAATGAAACTCGGCGATACCTCGTGTACGTCTTAATAATCGACTCACTTGATACCCTTTTTTTTGTGGGATTGAGCGGAAGGGCGTGTCTGACTCTTACTGACTAAAACCCACCCCAGTTCCTTCCATGCCCTGAATATCCAGGGGCGGCGAGGTAATTTTTTCGAATTTATCCTCAACCCCCGGGCAGGCATCGGCTATGACGGGCCCCATCTTGTTTGCTGACAACTGTTTGAGGCGAGCGTGGAACACTGTGCGCCGTCGACTCTCGGGCCTGGTGCTGATCGGACGGCGAGTTACCCACTACTCGCCGTCCGCAAGCTCACTTAGTACACTTGATCTTACTATTCTTAATTACTTATACAGTTAGTGCTTATGGTAGCTTACAATCAGTACCAGTTGGTTCCGCTGTCGCCGAAGAAGTGACTTCGGCTCCCTATTACCTTGCCGCCTTTTGTCGGTGCAATATGTGGGAATGTCTCTAACTTTAAATATTTAGAATGTAGTATGTTTTAGGGACCAAATACATGAAAATAATAATTAAGGATTTAGCTGTTTCACATCCGATGATAATATCAAATTAACACAACTACTGAATCATAACAATTGCCACAGATAATGTAGCATAATTTAAAACAGATAACGACACAAGGGATCGATGTGGCGACGCTACGGAAAACCTCTATAAGTTGCAAGTGCATCACATTCAGTACTCCCCGCACCCCATTAGATCAGGAGTCCCATAAGGCTCTGTGGTTTCCCCATTAGCTTTTACGCTGTTTACGAGCGATACCCCAACCTCCAAGAAGGCGCAGTTAGCACTATTCGCTGACGACACAGCCATCTACTGTTCGGGGCAGTCACCCATTCAGATAGCCAACAAACTCCAATCCTCCGCTACCCAGCTGGGCAAGTGGTTCCGGAAATGGAGAATTGAGGTAAATCCCGATAAGAGCCAAGCAGTCCTTTATTCTAAACGACGTAACCCGGATATACCCCGTCCGATCACCATGTACGGCAAGCCGATCCCTCGGGGGAAGCAGGCCAAGTACCTGGGAGTAACCCTTGATCAGCGTCTCTCCTTCGCCGAGCACATAAGACAGGCTCGCTCGCGGGCCGCCTTTGCTCAAGGTAGATTCATTGCCTCATGAACGCTGAAAGCAAATTGTCACTTAAGTGCAAATTGCGTATCTATACTTCGGTCGTCCGACCAATCATGACCTATGCTTGCCCAGTGTTCGCACATGCCAAGCCCCGTCAACTCTACATGTTGTCAGTAATGCAGCACCGTCTTCTCCGCAAGGTGGTGGACGCCCCCTACTTTGTGAGGAATGAGGACCTGCATGTCGACCTTAAAATCCCCACTCTGCAGCAGTTCATGAAGCGCTCCACAAAGCGCTTCATTGAAACTGCTGCCAAACATCAAAACCCCCTTATCGCATCGGCTACTCGATACGTTCCCTCCCAAATCTCCAAGACTCGCCGCCCCCGGCATACCCTCCTAGTCCCTGACGATAATACCACCCTGCTCCAAGAGAGCCGTAGGGAGACTAATACCATAAGAAAACACTACAGACCGCCGTTTTTCCGACCTCGCCGGCGAGGCCCGTCGCGAAATCTAAGTCATTGTCCTCTCTGTCTCTCGCCAGCACGTGCCGCTGAGCCAGTAAATCCCCCAATTAATGGAAACCAGATCCAGCCTTCCCTTGCTGCCCTCCCCCCCCCCCTCCAGTGACGCCCTAAGCCGAGGCCCGTACCCCGAAGGGGGTGCCCTTAGCGTGGTCACTTAGTTTGTAAGTTTAAATAAGTCCTGGCTGGAGGCTTTAATAAATTAAAGCCTACACAGGCAAGCCCGGTTGAGCAGACGACAGCCTCAGAGGCTGACCTGCGAGAAGTCCCACAAAAAAAAAAAAAACATTCAGTACCCACCAGACTTCAATAAAAACAAACTATGTACTAATTAATACCCACTTTCAACGAATTAAGATGAAGTTTATTTTTACATTTCCTGTTCCACTGAGTTTTAGATTACTCTTCAGAGGGCATAACGAAAGGAAATTAATAGGAGAGTGAGCTTACCGTCGCTATTCGAGACGGATCGCGCACTTTTTAGTAGTTTTAACTTTTTGATTTACGAGTCGGCGCGGCATTTGTTTTTAATACGAAAATATATACCTACAAGATAGCCTTTTTCCTCGGCTTCGCATCCGAAGCCTTTGCCATGAGAACCGTGTATATATTTATCCGGGATTAATCCGTCAGGTACCGGAATAACAGACAATTAAAAACCTATTGTTGCGTCCCCAAGGGACGCGCGGGACGCTCTACTGGTATTAAGCTTTCAGTGAGTGAAATAATGTCTGTTTAGATTACTTTCGTGCGCTTGCAGCGTAAATAAGAAATTCCGATGTCTTTAAATTAAGGAGTGTTCGCCGCCGAAACCGTATTGCTATAAATTTTGGTGCACAGACATACTTCCGGTTAGATAACTATTTCCTAGTGACAATTTATTAAAAGACCAAGGCCCATCCCACACGTCTGAATAATTGTATGTCAAGCGTGTCAGCTGCATAACGCGTGCAAAAAGAACAAAATAGTTTTTTTTTTATGTTTGATAGGTTCGCGTTTGACCACTATCTCACCTGATGGCAAGCGATGATGTGGTCGAAGATGGAGCACGCTTGCCTAGAAGTAACCTATTCACTCTCCCAGGTTATAGCTATCAGGAAACACACTCCGGTAGGGAATTCCACTCTCTAGCTGTACGCACGTAGTTTTAAACAAGTCACTTTTCAAACAGTCTGATGCTGTTGGTGATGACCTTTCATGATGTGATGACATTGATGCCACTAACTGCATCAGGCTGCTTGCAATTTATATTTTTTTTATCTACATTTTAATGAGTTGTATTTTTGGAATCACCTTCTCGAGGCTTTTATTGATACCCCAAAAGATCATAATTATCTAAAAAAATACGACTACACTTACCTAGTAACGGCCGCGATTTCTTTTAACCGACTTCAAAAAGGAGGAAGTTCTCAATTCGTCGGAACCTTTTTTTTTTAATTTTTTTTTTATGTATGTTCCCCGATTACTCGAAGATGGCTGGACCGATTTGGATTTTGTTTTTTTTTGTTTGAAAGGGTATACTTTCCAAGTGGTCCCATATAAATTTTATCAAAATTGATCTAGCACTTTTTGAAAAAATCAACATAAACAAAAAAATATGTATACACAGATGACGTTTTGGTTGTCTCCAAATGTTCAAATTCCATGTTATTGGGGTTATCCATTCGGGCGTAACTTTAATATTTAGTTTTACTTCTGCGGTACAACAACTAAAAAGTGAAAAATTAAAAACTTTTTTTAAAATACACATACAATACAAACACCGACTTTCGAAATTCAAGTTATTTTGAATTTTTAGAAGTCGGTTGTATTTTTTGTAAAAAAGTTTTTTTCAATCCTACATAACTTCGGCGGTCAAGACCAATGTAATAATACATCATTTAATAAAATTCATCCAGCCGTTTAGGCTACAGGGCGCGCCACAGAAATAGACATACAAACATACTTTCGAAAAATATAATACCCTCCTTCTGAAACAGTTGACTAAAAAGAAATGACAAAAAGTCGACAGAAATAACTCACATAATTTTTTTAACTTGTAAAAGTATGGTAAGGTAAAAACTATGGCTTTTTTTTTTGTGGGTTGGGAAATCATCCAATGACTAAAACCCACTCCTGTTCCTTCACTGCCCTGAGTGCCCAGGGGCGCGGTAACTCTGTTTCGAATTTATCTACAACCCCTGGGCAGAGGCATCAGCCATGACGGGCCCCGTCATGATTGCTGACAACTCTTCGAGGCGCACGTGGAACACTACGCGCCGTCTACTCACGGGCCTGGTGCTGATCGGACGGCGAGCTATCCATTACTCGCCGTCCGCAGGCCCGCGTCTACGGTGCCCGGAAATCGTTTCGCGGCGCCGGAATCCCTAGGCGTCTCCTGCGGCGGCTGCTGCTGAGGGCGTGAGAGCGACTCTGTTGTTGAGCCTCCCTCACCCATGCCGCCTCCCTCTTCACGAGCATTACTGATTCGCAGAAGGAGGAGACTGCTTCCTATTCCCTCTCGCTCCGTACCATGACCTGAACCAGGGCCGGGCGCGAGAGGTCGCCGCCGCCTATCGCATCCACGAGGACACGGCGCCGGCGGTGCTCCGCCCAAGCGGGGCAGACCTCCAGCGTATGCTCCACCGTGTCCTCTGGGTGACCCGCGCCCTTTGGGTGACTTTAAGCCTTCTGATGAGGCCCAAGGTAGTAAGTTCCCGTGGGATAAATTTCGACTTTCACGCGTGTGAAGCCGCTGGCGAAAAAGCCAGTCTCATGGACGTCTCCCACTCCTCAAACATTTACGTTTAAAATTCGCCTTTATAACACCACAATAATTCCAACGGCCTTGTCACAAATTAATATAAATATCTGTAATACGAAAAGCCTAATAATTTCGTCAACCGCACATTATTTATGAGAACGTGGGCGGGGATTAATGCCATTTGTTAAGCTCTGATCCTCGTGTATTACGTATGCAAAAATATGCGAACGTGCTCTCTGCTCATCAAAGGATTAAGAGGAAAGACTGCGATGACTGAGTTAATTAATATTATTGTTACGTCGACCGTATTACACTGGAACCTTCGAGAATGTGGTCGAAGTTTCCACTACGTTCGAGAACATATGGTACTGTGTAGAAGTTCATATATGTTTCTAGAATATTCCACTATAGGATAGTTCGACAATGTTCTGGAAACTTCTATGGCTAATAGGCCGTACGGGCGGCGAGTGAGTCAGAGTCAGTCTGTTTTCGACTACGGAAGCGAATACAAGCGATTACGAAGAAAATAGTGATAATTAGTGAATTAGTATTTGTGTAAATAAATTATTATTTGAGTTAATAAAAACATTTGGTTAATTAATCGGTGTTAAACACGGTAAATAATTTATCCCATACCCAGCTCGTAACATTATAAAGCTGGCTGTGTGAGTGTCATTTTGATGAGATGAGCAGAACGCTGCGTCATCATCAGCCTTTTTAATGTCCCCGCTGCTGGAGCACGGCCTCCTCTCTGTGAGAGGGTGTGGTACGCTGCTTACGGACGACCAATTATGCGAATTGCAATGGGCCTCGTCAGAAGGCTAATCACCGCTTTCCTCACGATGTTTTCCTTCATCGTTTTGAGAGCAGCGGTGATAAAATAATTTACACAAAACTTGAAAGTAGCAGCCATTACCACTGGACTGTGACTGTTTTGAGTTACCCAGTACCTTTTTTTTTTTAAATAAAAGTCTTAAAAAAATCTCCGCTTCACAAATTGTCGAAGTAGTCGTGTAAAAAGAGATGGAACAATTAATTGGTAATTTTATCCCAATAATAATATTAGGGTTATCTATCCCGCATTACGTTACAAAATAATGTAATTAATAGCTATGCGGGTAATAGGACCCATTGAATGATCGATGGGATAAAAGGACCACTTCACCCCAATTTAATATGAAAGAGCTTGAACCATTACTGAACTTTCAACTACACATCAGGCAGAGACAATAGATCAGTGACGGTCAAGTATCCCGTTAAAGTATAGTTGATTAAATAAAATACAGCGTGTAAAAAGACACATCACAGAACCGTTAACTACGCATACTGTACGTCTAACAAAGTAGGTTTGCGCAAAAATTATTGCTGGGAAACGACTTTTATTTTTAGGTATGAAAAAAATAATCTATTTTTTATTGCGCGCAATGTAACGCGAACCCAGGGAAGTGCAGTTAAACCCCGCCCCTTCGCTCTAAGCCACGTAGGTACTTGTCGGATACGATTGATATTCATTGCGTTTTTGTAACTGCAAATGCGTAATTTCAAAAATTCGAAAAAAAAAACGAAAATTCAGGTAGGTAAGTACTGTTTGTTTGGAAAAGAGTTTAGTGATAACACTTGTAACTAATTTTCGTATGAAAGTTAAAAAAAAAAATGCGACTTTAACCTTCTATATCTCCAGAACCAGTGCATTCCCAAAAAAAAGGGAGTGGAATTCCCTACCGGAGTCTGTGTTTCGTGATAGCTACAACCTGGGAGTCAAGAGTAAATAGGTTACTTCTAGGCAAGCGTGCTCCATCTTCGACCACATCATCGCTTACCATCAGGTGAGATAGTGGTCATTCGCCTATCCTTTGCCTATCAACAATAAAAAAAAGGTATGGTCTAGTAGAAAAAAATGATCCAAATAATGGGTAGAATATGTGACTTTCGGCTTCGATATAATATAACTACTTACATAAGCTGTCAGACACCATGAGTGCTGGGTCACAGCACAGGTATACCCTGAGTGAGAGGGAGCGGGCCGTAAACCGCGCGGGCACATTGCGGTTTGATGGATGTCACATGTCTTTAAATGTTAGCTTCAAAGACACGCCGGTTTCCTCAAGATAATAAACTATTTACTTCACCGATTCAAGAGCCGTGTTTGATAAAATTGATTGCTCAGTGCATGCCTGTCTAGGTTCCCTTCGAAATCTTCATCAGTTGATACAAAAGTGGTATGCCAGGACTATGTGTCCTCTGTTTCACATTTCTTTTTCTTTTTGTTGTTCTCTGTTTTTTGCGTCATGTTTACCGTAAATAAACGTATTTTCTTTCTTTTCTTTTTTTTTTTCTTTATAGTATGACGGCATGGTTGGCGCAGTGGTTGAACGTTCGACTGCTGCGCTGCGTGTCGCGGGTTCGATTCCCGTACGTAATAAATATTTGTATGGCCTACAGCGGGTCTTCGTGTCTTGTGATTGTAACTTTACATGTTTGTAAACGCACCCACGATACAGGAGGTGGAGCAACATTTTTCTTTTTAAAGAAAAGTATGAAGCCTCGAATTCCCTCTGCCTAGCTCCATTAAATCCTACGAGAGCTCTTGAACAAACATCCGAATAGGAAAGCCTAACCTTGGATCCACTTCCTCAATATCCTGGCTCGCGTGTGCGCATACCATATCCTCGTTTGCATATAGATATAAAGCTTAAAATTACGAGTGTTCGGCGCGCCTACGCCATTCATGATTTTATAGGGCTGTCCGGACCTGTTTGCAAGCAAAACTTTTGTGTACATATTGTTGATTCACGATCATTTGACTGCCTCGTTGGTGTCGAGGTCACACAGCACCAACTCTTAGCATGGGGTACTAAAATAGTATAGGATTTTATATAAAGAATTTCTCAGCAACAGCACGGTCTCACGAGGTCTTGAATTATACACAGCTGGTGACACTAGTACCCCTTTACAGTCTCCCCAGGTATGTGCCATGACAGGCGTTGTACACAGGTGATGACGGGGTCCAACCCGCAACCCTCTGTACATCGTCACCAAAAGTGCACTTTTCAGAGGTCACGGGACCTCTACCACGTGGTTTTATTGAGGTCACATTCCTTGGTCTTTTCCCCAGTCCAGGCGCATTTTAAAGGTAAAAAAGGGCCCGCGATTTGCTTGGGGGACTTGACCATAACTGACGAAATATGGGTGTACAATGTGCCTCTGAATAACTTTTCCGAGATTTCAGATGTTGACCTATAAAGATAGAAAAAGATTATTTATGAAACAAGAATAAAACACAGCAACCGCTTTCCGTGAGGCGATTAAATATATTAAGATTAAAATTTTCTCTTGTAACTAAATATTGTGATTGTGAATCCCCCAACAGAAGTGACAGCCCTATCTCAAGTGGTACGGTTCGCAAATAAGCAAATAAACACGTTGCTTCGACAAAACGTTATAAATATACAACGTAATGGGCGCTCGCTCGTAAACGCACACAGCGCGCGACCCCACGCAGCGGGAGTGTTTGTTTTGCTGATTGTACCGATGTCTTCGCTGATCAGATTAGTTGGAATCCTATCATCTATACATAGAATAAAACAGAATCGTTTTCGGCATCTGTCTTTCTGTTCCGATAACTCTTTCCAAACCACGCAACAGATTTTGATCGCTAAAAGAAAGAACGACAAAGAAAGAACTCGGCAGCACGCAGCAGTCTGCCGCAGCACTAATGGTCCCCATATATACGAGTATATAGTCCTCTTCACCGTATCCGGCGACAGCGACCCAGACTACTTCTCCTTCCTTTCGTGAGCTCTCTGATGACTGGCAAAACCAAATTTGGTCTTGAAAACCCGGTCACACCGTGAACAGAAGAGCTGATCAGCATCGTTGTATGTGTAGTTTTATGAAGGCGTTGCGTATTTGGCGCTTCTTGTCTAGGTCTTCAAGACAATTGGTTTCAAAGCATTCAATTGCTTTGTGGATTGAAGTGCGCCACCTTTCTCGGTTTCAAGCAAGCATGAATGGCAGGAGCCATTCATCAACGGGTATGCCACAAGTCGTAAGGTGACGTTTGAGAACATCTTTGTAGCGCAGGTACCTACTGCCCGCCCTGTGCACGTTTTCCCAGGGCAAGCTCTGAGGCCCCCATATATTCTCTATACGTTTATATAATACATTCCGACCTCAGCAACAATGTCGCGGCAGCAATGAAGTGGCAGCAGTGCTGCCTGCCGCCGCGTCAGACCAGCCCCTCTAGCCAAATAACTTTTATAATACCGCTAACGCTAAGGCTTCGTGCAAAATGTGCAACGACATTACTGGGCGTGAGTCACGTGACAGTTCTCTCCGCAGGTTTTCCGCAGGATTAGCGTTAGCGCTATTATAAAAGTTATTTGGCTATGGGGGCAATAGTGACGTGTGTTCCGCAGCGAAATCTACGTGAAGATGAATTTCTCTTGGTGACTTTATATCTAATCTAACCCTTTACGATAGCTGTCACACTAATATCGTAATAATTTAATTAACGCGTCAAATCCCTCATTAGCAGACACAATTAAAAACCTATTGTTATGTCGACGCGCGGGGCCTGACGCGTTAAAGACAATATATGGAAGGATACACAAAACAACACCACAAACAACGCAGCACTGCTGCCTTGCTCGGAATCAGCACGACAGGCAGCACTGCTGGCTGCGTGCTGCCGAGATCGGAATCATACCCTAAGCGAGGAAGGTTTGTGTACATAATACGAGTAATATAATTTACCCCCGAACGAAGCCGGAGCGGGTCGCTAGTTCTTATATAAAAAATTACACATCTCGAACTTCACCATCATCTCAGTCAATAATCGAGGCGAGTATATGATACTAACTTCTGCTAGTGTCTTTGCCCGCGTGGAATTATTACTTGCCTCATTATAATTATACAACCACTGCAAGTCCTGGAAGAATCAACACTGGTGACCACCAGATAAACACCGAGGCAATAAAGCTCGACGAGTCCGATTAAACTGTCTTAGGTCCCACAACGAAATTAATCAGAAAAAAACCCAGTCAAGTGCGAGTCGGAGTCGCGCACGAATGGTTCCGTACCATTATCTATAAAAACGACAAAAAAATCACGTTTGTTGTATGGGAGTCCCCTTAAATATTTATTTTATTCTGTTTTTTAGTATTTGTTGTTATAGCGGCAACAGAAATACATCATCTGTGAAAATTTCAACTGTCTAACTATCACGGTTCATGAGATACAGCCTGGTGACAGACGGACAGCGGAGTCTTAGTAATATGGTCCCGTTTTACCCTTTGGGTACGGAACCCTAAAAAATCGACCAAAAGCGAGTCGGACTCGCGCGAAAAGGGTTCCGAACGAATCATACTTTTTAGGGAGTGCTCTATCGTATTAAAAATATATATACATATATTGTGATGCAGCTACAAATTTACGTTTTTTTTCCTAAAGGTACTTGTGCTATATGACAATGCCTCTTGCCAAGTTTTGATTCCCTTTGAGAGTGTCAAAATATGCGGCATAAACGGAGCATAAGCGGCCGTATCTTTTGATTGCGTTGACTTAGAAGTTTGATTTCAGTGCTCCAAGGGATTGCAGACCTGAGTATTTGATATTAATATCAGCTTGATACGCATTTTTGAGAAAAAGGGTCTTGACAGACGGACAAAAAAGTGATCCCATAAGGATTCCGTTTTATCGTTCAGAACCCTAAAAACAGTGGAGGAGTAAGAAATAAAACAAAAAAAATATCTATCCACTGCTTAGGTATCAAACCACCTATGAGGATCGCCCAGAGGACACGGTGGAGCATACGGTGGAGATCTGCCCCGCTTGGGCGGAGCCCCACCGTGTCCTCGTGGAGGCGATCGGCAGCAGCGACCTCTCGGCCCTGTTTCAGGCCATGGTACGGGGCGAGAGGGAATGGGAAGCAATCTCCTCAATCTACGAAGCAGTAATGCTCGCGAAGGAGGAGGCGGAACGGGTGAGGGAGGCTCAACAACAGAGTCGCCCTCACGCCCTCAGCAGCAGCCGCCGCAGGAGTCGCCTGGGGCTTCCGGCGCCGCGAGACGATCTCCGGCCACCGTAGACCTTACGCCTGGACGCCGACGGGATACTCTTGGGTTTATATATATTTCTTTGTGGCGGGGAAGATGAAACAAAGTTGGTGACAAAGCCTTGGCAAATGAACATTTCGCCACTATGTTTAAGCCTCATCTAGGGAAGATTATTGATATCATCATCATATTAATGTCTCTCTCTCCCGGTCACCGTAGGCGCGGGGGGCTTACGGACGGCGAGTAATGGGTAGCTCGCCGTCCGATCAGCACCAGGCCCGAGAGTCGACGGCGCGTAGTGTTTGACGCGCGCCTCAAAGAGTTGTCAGCAATAATGACGGGGCCCGTCATGGCCGATGCCTGCCCAGGGGTTGAGGATAAATTCGAAACAGAGTTACCTCGCCCCTGGGCACTCAGGGCAGGGAAGGAACAGGGGTGTGTTTTAGTTAGTAAGAGTCTGACACGCCCTCCAGCACCACTCCCGCTCTAGCAGATGTCATTGGATGATTTCCCACCCCAAAAACAAAAAAAAAAGGATCAGACAACCGGATTAAGTCTTCCCACAAATCGCTAATCCCTCTATTCCGCTAATTAATCCGCGAACTGTTAACACCGATAAAGCACAGCGTCTGTAAGTATGTAATGTAATGTAATGTAAATGGAACAATCAATCAACGCCACGCTGCTGCCATAATCAGTCTTCTAAACTAACAACTAAGCCACAGGGGATCGATTTATTGTTTGTAAGGAGCTTATTACATGCTTGGACTGCTACAATGATAAGCTGAGAAGGGCTTATACCGAAATTGTGTCTAATATTAAGATTGCAGTAGTCGATATTTTGTCCAAACAAATTACGGGACGGTATTACTCCACTGTTTGACATTGTACATCCAAAGTTAAACATGATGTCGTTTTGTCTCATTATTAATGTTGTCTGTGCAGAAACAGAACAGTAAAATAAAAAGCAATTAAAAAGTTATAATCCCACAAAGATTCGTTTTTCTTGCTAATTTTAATGCAATTTTGGGCGTAAATAAGTAATAGAAGAAGTGCAAAATCTCTAAAACAAAGTCGGCACCGACAAACCTAAGTTACAGTATTTTTTTAGTATACAGTGTTTTTTTCATAAAAATCTATTTTCCAAAGTACTTTTTGTATTTGATTGCGCGGTCGTTTTATTTCGAAACGGTGCAGCAGTGTTTATGTGCGTGCAAACTAGACATTGTAAATGTAGACTAGCGTCTAACTGCTCATTACTGATATTCTCTCTGTCGGACATGATGCCAGGTGATACAGCATTCTTCCTTTTTGGCCAAGCCCACACCAGTGAGTTCGAGCCCGCGACTAGCTGCAGTCCTACTAATATCAAAAACCCGAGTGTAAAAAACAACTAAAAAGTTCCAAACAAGTCACTTTTCACGCAGTCTGATGCAGTTGTTGTTAGCATTTATTTTAGTTCAGTTATTGATTTCATGCCACCAAGTGAATTGTTTGGAACTTTTTAGTGGTTTTTTTTTTTAATTATTCATATTTTTTTCCAACATTTTAGTGAATTATGTTTTTGGAATCGCCTCCTCGAACGAACTCGATGGGGTATTTTGATACCCCACTTAATATAGTTCGTCGACTTTAATTTTCTTTCTTTTTTACAATACGGCGTCTGGTTGTCGCCATATTGTATTTTAATTACAGTCATGTCTTTAGTAGCACTCGCAAGATTAAGACTAATCAATTGAAGTAAGAATTATCAAAATCGGCCCACACGTTTGGTCTCTAAAGCACCACAAAGGAACATACATACATACATAGGCTGATAAACCATTACCCACCCTTGCGTCGCGCAGTCGGGTAATAAATGCGAAAGTTTGGTTGGATGTTTGTTGCTCAATCACGCCTGAAAGGTTTTTTTTTCTTTTTTTTTATTCTTGATAGGCACGCGTTCGACCACTATCTCACCTGATGGCAAGCGATGATGTGGTCGAAGATGGAGCACGCTTGCCTAGGAGTAACCTATTCACTCGTGACTTAAAGAAAAGATCTGGCTGAAATTTGGCACAGAGATAGATTATAGTCTGGCATAGCACGTAGGCTATAATTTATAATTTGGGAAGTACTAATTTCACGCAGGCAATGCCTATGTCAGAACCAAGCCTTCTCTCTGTGAGAGAGTGTGGGCCACCACGCGGGCTCAGTGCGTGTTGGTGGATGTCTCATGTCTTCGAAGTTTTGGTTCTAGAGCACGCCAGTTTCCTCATGATGTTTTCGTACACCGCAGAAATAAACCGAATTCTTGTTCCTCCGAAACCAAACTATTTTGCTAGAGATTCTAGGACAAGTCCAAAACCAGAAGATTCACGACACCGTTTCCTTTCCTACCAAATTAAATTTCATAAAAATACAGTCATCGCAAATTAAAAAAGGGGTTAATGGCAAATAACTCCAGGCTATGAGCCACCAGGCAAGAAGGGGAAATGAGCCCCCTAACAATAGTAAGTGAGCTATCATTGAAAGCACCATTGTCAGCCAAGTGCATTGTCTCATCATTCTATAAGGGTGCAGTTTAAAAGGGTTTGTCGAGTTAAATTCAGTCAGTAGGAAATTCAAAGGAGTCGCTAACCTGTTCGGTGAGGAAGACAGGACTCTTTATATCAGGAAGAAAATAAGTTGACCTCGAAGTTAAATACGGTCAAACGCAAGTCTTCATTTAAGAAATGTTAACTCTCTTAACTCGCACTAGTTTCGAATTTAGGTTTAAATGCTTATTTTTGAAGGTTTTTTGAGGGTTGCGCCAATAGAACCATCAAAAACCTCAAATACTCAATACTTTTTAACCGACTTCGAAAAAGGAGGAGGTATCGGGGTATCGAAATTGCTTCAGCTGTTTTTGAAAAACTGAACAAAAACGAAAAATACGTATACTTAGACGACGTTTTGGTTTTCTCCAATTACGAGTATGTTTAAATTCCACGTTCCATTTTAATGGGGTTTTTAGTTCTGGGGTGTATCAACTAAAAAGTGAAAAATAAAAACTTTTTTACAAAAAAAATAACCCACTTTCAAAAAAGAAAATACCTACACTAAAAATTAAAAGAAACTTTAATTTCGGAAGTCGGTGTCAAAAAACGAAGAAATAAAATATAACACCGGCTTCCGAAATTAAAGTTATTTTTAAATTTTTAGTGTATTTTCTTTTTTGGAAGTCGGTTGTTATTTTTGTAAAATGGTTTTGTACTGTAATTAAGGTTCCGTAGTCCTAACAAGGAATCCTTATAGTTTCGCCATGTCCGTCTGTCCGTCCGCGGCTTTGCGTATAGAGACTATTATTTATTATATTGTTCAGTATAGAGTATTCTATTCATCTACATATCTCTGTGTATCCTATGCACTTTGCATAGATACCTTGTTATGCCTCAAGGTCAGGCGATGGCCGGGCACAATTTATGCCAGAACATGGCTTGGAACCTGTTCTAGCATAAATGTGGTAAGTGACGGATGGGGTAAAGACTAACATAGCCCGTGTTCCCCGAAGGATTAACCCTACTTTCCAAGTCATGTCCTCTTATCTAACTCGACTCCAACTGAAATCATCAAATTTACAGATATAACTTGTTTTATTGACACTAATCGAGGTTAAGGTGAAATGTAGAGGGTAAGCCCGCGAAATTCAAATTTTCTCACGTTTTTTGCAATTTGTAGGTCAGTGTCAGGTAAAAAAAAAAAAGTGAGGTTGTATGTTGGTCAAAATATGATTCGCGGCCGTAGCACTTGCTTACGTATTTATAGAATTATAATCATTAAAATCATCAATACAACTGTCTCTCAAACTTTGAGGAAAGTTTTTTGTTTGTTTGTACCGAATATAAGCGTTTGTCGGCCGTAGTACAGTCGCGCATACTGCAATATTTTGGACACGTCTCTAGTCTCACGACACCATAGAGCGGCTGGTCGTACAGGGAAAAATACAAGGAACCAGATCGCGCGGCAGGTCACCTATGCGCTGGACTTACCAAGTGAAATCTGCAGTAGGAGGCCACGTATCTGACTGCACCAAACAGTCCGCCAACAGGGAGAGATGACGGGAGAACGTGCGAAGAGCTGTGTCCGCCTCTACCACCGACGTGTACGCCTCTAGGTGGCCACGACAGGTCTGCCAAATGCGAACCGTCAGAGAAGAAGACCGAATAAACTCCGAAACTACTGGACTAATTTTAATAATTTTTTCACCAATAGAAGGCTAAATTATCATGAAGTAACATAAGCTACCTTTTTATCCAGGGAAAAATAACAGTTCCCGCGGGATAGGTCACGGGAGCGAAGCGGCGGGCAAAGCGCATAGTGTTATACCCACATTGTTATTTTGAATTGTTTTCCTACGCTACCTACGTTTCTTATTATTGTTATTGACTAAAGACTAAAATATTATCACGCCTCATCTCTGAAGGGTTAGGTAGTACTCTTACATCTCGTCAGGCTGCCCGGGTGGTCTACGTTATTACTGTTGCGTAATTGTTAATTATTTCAATTGATACTCCATTAAAAGTGTCATGCATACCAATAACTGTCGCCACTTATATTTAACAGAGTTAGCTAACGAGTGGGTTGCGTTTTATCATGCATGCCATAGGATTACCATGTCTGGAGTATGTGATGAAAGGGTACAAACACATCAGTTTAATCAATCTGCCTAGCCTTTTGCAACTATGTTGGGAAATCCAATCTAACCTGAAGCGACTGCCTGTCTGACTTCATCATCATCAGCCTTTTAATGTCCCCAGTTTTGGGGTACAGACCTCCTCTATGTGGGTGTAGGCCGTAATGTACCACGCGGGCACAATGAGATATTTTTTTTTTTCATACATATTTCAAGCAACCCGTGCTTGAAATGAAAAAAAAAAATCTCTCAGTACCTAAATGACACCGGTGTGATTTAGAAAGAAAGAAAAAACGTTTATTTACGGTAAACATGACGCAAAAGACAGAGAAACTCAACAAACAAAAAAAGAAAAGCTGGGGGAAAACATGCGTCACATCCACGCAAAACGGCCATCGCTCAGCTTAGTGCTGTGACCCTATGCGAGACAGAGCCCCAGCGCAGGTTTTCAGTGACAGCCGGCGCTGAAAACCGCCGATACCGCGCCGGCCGGAGCGCCGGCGGTGGCGGCGGGTGATTTGATCATTAGATTTTCTATTGTGTCTGTTGTCTGGTACTTCAGATTTTAATTAAAAAAAAATAGACGAGACATCGCGACAAACTGCGCTAATGGTGTATCATGCCTATATGTTTGCTCCGTCACACGATAGCCGATAGTAAAACTAGTGTCACATTTTGTGGCTTCTGTCGACCCGTAACGACTGTCAAAGATCTACAAATGTCAACCATAACCAACGGCTGAACGTATTTTCCGAGGCACGGACAAGTCTCGGTATGTAAAGGATGGTCATCCACGGACCGAACTCGGCCTCGACCTCTTGAAGATCGACCTGTACGGCTGTTATTGCTAAGCCACGAGCTCCAGCATTCGTGTCATTGGTTTACCATACCTGATTTAGAATACTGGTGATGAAAGAACAAACACATTCAGTTACGGATCAAAATAACATGGTTCCTTACATCAAGCTCGCCTGCCATAATATTCAACGCAACGCATTATAGGCTTGCGTAAAACAAAACTAATTAACATCGCAGTCAAATCTACACCTTGCACTTAGTAATTTAAAGCTCAAAATTGTTTGTAAGTCAACAAACGTGCGTAGTTTTAAATAACTAGCGTAACTGCAAATAGAAGACTTTATTCACATTCTGGTAAGGTTTAAAATAGATTGCCATATTAACACATGGTCCGTATTTTAAAACAGAAACTTGACAATTAATTTTAGATTTTACACTAAACAGATTAACGTCGAAAATGGATTGTAGAGTGGACACGTGTATATTTAAAAATAGATGCTATGGTTATCATGTGGAGTTCAACAGACTATGGGAATAATAAAATATGGGTTGGCAACCTGTCACCATTTCATGGGCAATGTTTAAACCAGACTTTTGTTTTTTTGTTTCAGGATGATCTCATTCCCATAGTGGGAGAATTTATGGCTTTTAAATAATGGTCGGCACTGGTAACATTTTGACAGCATCGCCGCGTCGTTGGGAAAACGATAGATCTGCCATATTTTTTTACTGGGTGAGAAATCATTACATGACTTCTGCCGCTCTAAGGTGGAGCGGGAGGGCGTGTCAGACTCTTACTGACTAAAACCCACCACTGTTCCTTCAGTTGCCTGAGTGCCCAGGGGCGCGGTAACTTTGTTTCAAATGTATCCACGAACCCTGGGCAGACATCGGCCATGACGGGCCCCGTCATGCATAGCTGACAACTCTTTGAGGCGCGCGTGGAACACTACGCGCCATCGACTCTCGGGCCTGGTCCTGATCGGACGGCAAGCTACCCACTACCCGCCGTCTGCAGGCCCGCGCCTACGGTGGCCGGAGATCGTCTCGCGACCCCCGACGCTCCAGGCGTCTCCTGCGGCGGCTGCTGCTGAGGGCGTGAGGGCGACTCTGTTTTTGAGGTTCCCACACCCGTTCTGTCACCTCCTTTGCGAGCATTACTGCTTCGCATTAGGAGGAGACTGCTTCCCATTCCCTCTCGCTCCGTTCCATGGCCGGGCGCGAGAGGGCGCTGCCACCGATCACCTTCACGAGGACACGGCGGGGCTCCGCCCAAGCGGGGCAGATCTCCACCGTATGCTCCACCGTGTCCTCTGGGCGATCCTCACATTGGGGACACCCAGGCGTTTCCCTCCGCCTTATCCTACACAGGAACCTCCCAAAACTTCCGTTTCTGAAGAGGACCTGCGTCAAGCGGAAGTTGAGGACGCCGTGGCGCCTCTCCAGCCACTCCTCAAAGAGGGACCTTAGCGCCGCAATTCCCCAACAGGCGTAAAACAAATGTGGTTCCGGAGTGGTCTCTTAAGACGCAGTTAAACGACTGTTAATGGTTTTTAATTGAACATCACGTCTAAACGACTTGTCTTATTTCTTTGAAAAAAAAAATATGTTACTCTGGACAATTTATTTCGTAATTTGATCTCAGAATATTTGAAATTATATTTTTATAACATAGTGTAATTAATTTGTAAAGTTATGTCTAACTCGGATAAAAAATTGAGAATCACGCAAAGACTATAAAGCGTATTTTTATGAAACCTCGACCATTTTAAAGATCATTTCATTATTTACAATTTAGTCTCAGTGTTTTAGTTTAGTATTTGTTGTTTTATGTGTAATAAATTAATAATTCGTCTAAATTCGGACAGCGCTCCTTGATGGGCGAGTCCTATTACTGGGTGGACATACGACGTGTTGCGTGAGCTCAGCGCAGAACACGCAAGCTAACCACTCAAGGTCGTTGGCAGCTAATAGCGCCTTAAGAGGTAAAATTACCATGTGCTGATCGTGATAACCGGGGATTTAGTGAGGTGCTGGATGAGACTTCACACTGAGGGTGGTCGCGTCCAGGGCTTCGCATAAACTGGCATTCCTGTGTGGTGCCACTTTGTAATTTGTGTCTTTTTTTTGTATGTACTAACAATAGCTTATAAGGTTTTTTGTGTTACTAACAGTAGGTATATGGGCCACGTCTGAAATAAATGTCTTATTATTATTATTATCCCACACTCCCCGGTCTTGTCCAGAAAAAATGTTTATATTTAGTGTCGTTTGCTGTTTCATAAAAAATATTGTACAAAATAAACACAGGCGAATTATTACGTCAAATGTCAGGCTATTCTTGGCACCGAGCTCTGAATAGGCGCTTTTCATCTTTATTACCGAATTTATGGTTTCACGATAAAAGATTGATGGCAATGAAACTACCAAAATGCCATGTAAGTTATCAGATGACCTTGAAAGTAACTAAACACAATGAAATACAGTTTTATTACTCACGAAGTCACAAAAGGCCGAGAGAGATCAATAATAAGTAACCTATTATTATGGAACCATTATTCTCTACTGGCACGTTGATACAGTGCTCGCTAGTGAAAGCGAAATTGCTAAGCGTAGAGTCCTGGCCAATTCCCAAGTCGAGTTTTTTCGAAGAGAAAACTTCTTCGGCCGTAAGAGTAAAAGTTTTGAGCTATTGATGGCCAATGCGGAACAGGGTGTTAACTTGTAAATTCTCGCAAATCTCCATTGAAAAGGGAGGATCCTCCCACCAGACGCATGTTGTGTCCGGTCCGTGGTTGATTTCCGACTGTTGTATGTTCAAATCGCGCGGAGAACTCTGCATGCGCGATGCAGGATTTGTGTATTTAGTACATTATGTGACACCACATAATGTACTAAATACACTATAGATGTAGCTTGTAATTCTTTGTAAGAATTCGTCAAATTCGCGGCAGACACCTGGATAAGAGATGCAACAACCCTTTTAGTAAGCCTCGTTCCAGCTGCCATACTTCAGCTTGGTTCTGTAGGGTTGACACGTTAATGCCTGAACTGGGGCTATTACAAAATATTAGAGCCCATTTAACAATGTATTGTGTACCGTGCGATCAAGTCCCGCGCGCGTCAAACGTCAACATCTGTCAAGCCCCGTTGACAGTCGGCCATCGTGCAACTACAGACTATATCATGTTCCAAGTGTGTGAACCTTGCCACAGGGTAAAAGACCTTGCGTAATAGTAGTAATAGAGGTTTAAAACGCGTGAATTGGGTTTTTGGCAATTTTTTTGGCAAAGTAAATGGCATTTTCGCTCTGACTTACTGGTGAGTCATGGACCTTTAAATGTACTAGCATCTACCAGTGGCTTCGCCCGCGTGAAGGCAAAAATTATCCAAGGGAACATATTCCCGGAATAAAAAAAGCCTAGGCTACTAGCCTATGTGCTATTTCAGACTTTAATCTATCTCCAACTAGTGCCAAATTTCATTCAGATACGTTCAGCCTTTCTGGAGTGATGGCGTAACAAACATCCATCTTTCGATCCTTCCAAACTTTCACATTTAAAATATTAGTAGGCATCAGTAGAATGTATGGTACAAGGTACCAATTAAATTAAAAATTAAAAAAAAATGCTCCAACGCTTAAAAGAAAAGCGAACATTTAAAAACAAAAGAGCTGATGACCTTGAAACGGCTGAACGAATTTTGATAAAAACGTGTCTAAGAACCATCGCTAGAAAACCTGCTTTCAAATAAATAAATAAAACTTTTTAACAGAAAATTTAACCGACGAAAAAGAATTATAAAGCAAAAAATAAATAAACCTTTTAAGTCTTGGGTATTAAGCTTAGTTACATAAAATATCAAATTTTATATAAACTAATTTTGAGTCGGCGTCAACAACAATCTGATTATTAAATATCTAAATTTTATATGTGAAACGAAGAAGGCTCTACGTAGGTAATTAATCGTTTTATTATTTGGCTCATAAATAACGGAGTGAGGGCCGAACATACATACAGAAACATTATTCGTGCCCACAATTTTCGAGGTTTTCTCTCAATTTTTATCAGGATTCCATCATCAGATCCTGATTTCCTTGACATGGGACCACCCTCGAGGTATCTAACAAAACAATAATCATCAAGATCGAATCATAAATGACGGAGTGAGGGCTGAAAATACACAAAAAAATATATATATACGGTGGAATTGAGAACCTCCTCCTTTTTTTTTCGGAGGTTAAAAAACCGCATTCAAATCGGTTCACCCCGGTGAAACAGACACACACACAGACAGACACACACACATAGCGGTCAAACTTATTTACTAAGACTCCTCTTTTTGCGTCGGGGGTTAACAAGACACAACCACTAACAACTGTGGTACTATTCAACCTCTGCCTATCTCTTCGGGAAATGAGGGCGTGATGGTAAGTCATGATAGATATTCTTTTCAAGACTGCCCATTTATCTTCAAGTTTTAAACTTCAGGGTAAACTTAATCCAATTAGACATTTTCGCAGTCTCCGCGAAACCGGAGGCTTTATGTCCCGGAGTCACGTAACCAGTTACTTTTTGTGACTTCGATGTTTAAGTTTTATTTTACTTTTTGATTTCAGAACCGAACTTTTGGTCCTTGGTGTTTTTTCTAGATTTTTATCGGCATTCCAACCGGTCCCTTTTTCGTGATTCTAGGCGATGGAAATTGTACTTTCTTAAATTACGTAATACTCAATCCTGCTAGTGAGGATCAACGTTTAGAATGTAGCAACCCAATTCCCTTATTTTACCTTTCATAACAGGCCTTTCAACGAATTTTGCTGTAAGTATTTGACCCCAAACCACCAACCCACTAAATATCATTGGTAGATTACGGCCCGCTCCCTCTCATAGAGAGGAGGCCGTGTCCCAGCCTTGAGGACACGTTCTAAGCCGATTATGCTATGACCCCTCAACATCTCTATAAACGGTACAGAGGGGTTAGACAAAATACTTTTCTGTTAACGTCAACGCTAACGCGTTATTATAAAAGTTATTTGGCTGTAATATCGCAGAAACAAAACGAACGAATAACACCTCAAAGGATAACACGAACTACCAAAAGCCCTATAAACATCAATTTCGTACAACATACATTGTAAATCAAGGAAACTCATAGCATCTACAAGACGGATGGCATCCGGCAGGAGCTATGAATTTATCATTGTTCCCGGAACGATGGACGTTTGTGGGTCGGTGCTTACAAATAGACGAGACTATTAATATCGACGCCGATATGGACTTACGTAGGTTTGTATTCCCTGAAGTGGTAGGCGGAGATATATAAGGGAAAAAAGTTAGCGACAAATATAACGATAAAAGAAAAAAAGCTTGTTTTTATTAAACTTATTTTTAACTTTTTAGTAGGGGTAGGTATTTTAGAGTAGGCGTGATGTTTTACAATATTCTACGGATATTATGATGTGATGTAAACTGCTCCTCAAGACGAATCAATCGAGCTCAAACTCGGTGGTGTTATTTTGTTTTATCACAGATATGCCGTGGCCACTTTCCATCTTCATCATTAGACCCTGGATTTTGTCTAGGCCTAAAGTGCTCCTTAAGACGAATCAATCGAACCCAAACTAGAAAGGTTTCTTGTTTAGCTCAAAAGCTCCTATAGCCATCTTCCGTCTCCATCATCAGACCAGCTCCATGGTGCGATATCATTGTATTGTCACCGAAGATAAATAAGTACACCAAATTTGAGTGTAATCGGGCATCGGGAACTGGGTCTAATTTAGCTTGCAAGATTTGATTACAGACCGACAGACGTTTGGGACAGTTGAAGCTAAATAAAACCTTATAAAATGTGCATGAGATCCGCACATAAAGGGCATTTATATTGTATCGTTAATTACGAGTATTATTTCGCGGGATGTTTAAGCCCTATGTGTTTGCGAGGCTATTACCATCAATCCTGAACAAGAATCTGTACTGATTCGGAAATAAAACACTGATGAAAATTTCATCCAATCATAATCTTGCTAATTTTGTTGGGGAGTTTGTTGCGTCACTTCTTCTTCCCAGCTAAAACTCTAGGAAGTGGTGACCGGGCGATTTTGGAGCACTGTCTTTATGTAGAATTTTGACGTTCAAAAAGTGCTGGCTCTCAGCCTAATTTGAATAAATGACTTTTGATTTTGAATCTGCCTAGCCGGAAAAGGCTAGGCAGATGGAATGAAAGCCGACCCCACCTTCATTATGTTGGGGTTGGCTTCCATCTTCCAGCTTCCATCCTAACCAGATGCAACTGGATACTAGTATTTTGCATGGAGCGACGTATATCTAACGTTATTTGTTGATAGATTGGTTGTCAGAATTGCGAGCTTAAGGCGCAGTTATACGACTTCTAATGATTTTTAATTGAACATCACGTCAAAACGAGTAATCGTATTTCCTTAAAAAATATGTATGTTACTCTAGACAATTTCCTTCGTAATTTGATATGTGAATATTTGAAATTATATTTTTATGACATACTCGTACGAGTAATTTATTTGTAAAATTATGTCTAAGGGCGATGATCCACTAGTGCGTTGCGTTGCGTCGTCGCAACGGATCAACGCATTGTATGCCACACCTGCATTGCGACGACGCACGACGTCGCAACGCAAGAAGGACGACGCACGCACCACGCACGTCTCGTTTGCCCCTCTAGCAGTGGAAGAGTGAGGCCCCATTAGTGCGTTGCGCTGCGTTGCGTCGTCACAGCGTCGTTTTCCATATATTTTTTATGACATGCCCATTAGACCGTTGCGTCGTCGCGCGCGACGTTTCAACGGATCGCCGGACGAGAGACGAAGCGGGAGGCGGGTGATCCGCTGCGCTATCGGAGCTCCGCTCCGGTGCGACGCCGCGGACGACGGACAGTGTTCCACTGCTTGAGGGGCAAATGAGACTTGCGTGGTGTGTGCGTTATCCTCTTGCGCTGCGACGTCGTGCGTCGTCGAACGCAGGTGTGGCATACAATGCGTTGATCCGTTGCGACGACGCAACGCAACGCACTAATGGGGCATCGCCCTTAATGTGGCATGTCATTTAAAAACAATAAAAATATGGAAAACAACGCAGCATCAACGCTGCGACGACGCAACGCAACGCACTAATGGGGCATCGCCCTTACGCGGATAAAAAATTTAGAATCACGCAAAAACTATTAAGCGTATTTTTATGAAACCTTCACCATTATAAAGATAATTTAATTATTTATATTTTAGTATAACATTTATTGTTATACGTATAATAAATTAATAATACGTCTAATTTCGGACAGCGCTCCATGATGGGCGAGTCCTATTACAGGGTGGACGTACGACACGTTACGTGAGCTCAGCACAGAACACAAAAGCTAACCACTCAAGGTCGTTGGTATTTAATAGCGCCTTAAGACAGCCGGGACTAACGGCTTAACTAACTTTCCGCGACAGCAAGGTCTCGGAATGCTAGGTTAATCACATTTGTACCCACCCACGGAAAACAACATAAATTAAACAAAATCGTAAATTTGTTTCAACAATAGCGAGAATAGGTTTTCTACATAACACATAATAACTTTTCTTCGAGACTGCTGGAACAAGAGATAATAGTGCAATAAACAGACAGTTTACGTAATAAATCAGTCAGAAATGTGACAACTGTTCTGTTTATTAGCTAGCATAATTTATGAGGCCGATACTCTTGGGTTTATATTAGTGGTGGTTAATTTAACAGAAAGCATTATAAATAACGTGTTTTTTAAAAATATAGATTAGCAAATGCTTACGTGGCTCTCACTTGTTGCTTTTTGCTTATCTGGTTTTAACATAATTCACATTTCACTCGATGTACTCGCATAAACACGCGTAAGTCGTAAGCAGGGTCGTAACAACTCGCGATCACGTAATAATTTAACGTGTTAAATAAATCAGTTAGGTATGTTATTTTGCTAAATGTTTTTTGTGTTAATAAACAGTATAGGACAAGCATTATTGAATCTATAAATGTGAATGTGATGGTGATGGTGATGGTGGTGGTGGTGGTGGTGGTGGTGGTGGTGGTGGTGGTGATGATGATGATGATGATGGTGATCGTGATGATGAATGAACTTTTAAATACGCCGTTGCATATAACACAAAATAACACTTAATCAATTATAGACAGTCCTAAGCCCGCAAAGTATGAAGGAAAGTTCATTGTTTATTCATAAACGCGATGTAATAATACTCATAAAAGTATTACTCTCAGTTAACAGTCACCGCGCTAGCTTTTTGGCCGTAACAACAAGTACCTACGCGACACGAATAAAAAAAACATGTTAAATTAAAGCATTTAACAAAGTCTGCTTAAAAATTTTAGCACAAAGCATTTAACAAGTGATTGCCAAAAAGCAACTTTGAACACCACTAGTTTATATATATTTCTTTGTGGCGGTGAAGATGAAACAAAGTTAGTTCATATTATTGTCTCTCTCCCGGTCACCGAAGGCGCGGGCTTGCGGACGGCGAGTAATGAGTAGCTCGCCGTCCGATAAGGAGTTAAGGACTAGGCCCGAGTCAACGGCGCGTAGTGTTCCACGTGCGCCTCAAAGAGATGTCAACAAAAACTGACGGGGTCCGCCAGGAGTCCTGCCGCGACCCAGACAGGCATCGACAGGACCGATGCCTGTCTGGGTCGCGCGGTTGGCTGGTTACCGCGGCCCTAGCACAAGTAACTGAAGGAACAGGGGTGGGTTTTAGTGAGTAAGTCACGCCCGCGCGCTCCACCTAGAGCGGGAACAGTCATTGGATGATTTCCCACCCCAAAAAAAAAGATATGTGTCCGACTTGATGGGTTAACTTTAAGGTTCTTGTAATAGGGGCGAGCTTACAGTCATCTGCTATGTTACCGGGCCCATAGTTTAGACTGAACCGGATTAAACTCAGGACATTTTCGTCGCGCTAAAGATGGTATGCGGAACAGGGTGTAAAGTCCCGCAACCTCCACTGAAAGAGGAGGATTCCCGGACCAGCAGGCGTATTCGTTAATCTCAGTTGACATCGATCTGATAGGCACTTTGCCGTACATTGCTGCTTTGACGTATAGGAAAACCGTATTGCTCATTAGAATCGATGTCCAATGTACTTCATAGTGCCTATCAAATAGATGTCAACTAAGTTAGCGAATACGCCTGCAGATAGGTGTTGTGTCTGATGGGCAACTGTCCGATGCATCGGGTCATATAACATATACCATACCATCGTGATGGTTGTGGTTGGGCTGTTGTAGGTATATTCAAATCGCGCAGATTGGTTTTACCTGTATGTAATGTATGTAAGAAAACTTAGAAATTAAATTTGAACTACTTCCCGGTTTCCGATTGAGCTGAAATTTGCATACATATGAAGTTTGGATGCATGGTTAGCTAAGTGACGTCATTCTAAATCCAATATGGCGGACTAGTTAATCCCATGATATTGGTATCAAATGACAGGGTTTTCTTAAAAGAACACAAAAGCGTTTATTCGTATTTTTTAAATTATAATATCGTAGTTCGTATGTGGCGGTATAGATGCCGCTACAGTCTGGCCTTAAAAAATTAAATACTTCTCGACTTGATGTCTGTCTCTAAGTTCATGAACCAGTGAGATCGTATCTATTGAAGTCTAGACTTTAGAATATTTATATCTTAACAACTGCGTAGATTAAGATTCAAACTCGTGACTTTATTGACGCCTATGTAAATGCCATGGTAAGATCAGGCACTGGGTTCACCAGACAGGATTTCGTTCGTCTTTTATTCTACGACCTATAATGTCCCCACTGTTAGGACACAAGCCAGCCACCAAGCAGCAAGTCTCTGTCAAAAGGGGTGGGCAAAATTCAGTCCACCACATGGGCCCAATACGGGTTGATGGAAATCTCCCGTCGCGTCACATGTCTTGGAAGTTTTGGTTATAAGACATGACGGATTCCTCATGATGGTTTCCTTCACCGTTTTGAGAGCAGTGGTGATGAAATAATTTACACAAAGTAAAGCGCCTGCCTGGGTGTGAACCCACGACCTATAATTTGTTATTCGCAGCCGTTACCACTGGGCCACCGCTGCTCTCAGCTTTTATTCTACGACCTATGAAAGAGCTTCACTGTACCAACATTAGAACCTAAAATTAACACTGGCTACATAGAATAGAATAGAAAACATTTTAGAATAATTTTACCACGACGCAGATCCAATGCGAGTTGGTGAATCTCTCCCGCCACATGTCTTGGAAGTTTTGGTTCTAAGACATGCCGGTTTCCTCACGATGGTTTTCTTCAACGTTTAAAGAGCAGTGGTGATAAAATAATTTACAGAAAGTAAAGCGCTTGTCTGGGTTTGAGCCCATGAACTACAACTCGCAAATCAGGACCCTTACCACTGGGCCACCGCTGCTCTCAGCTTTTATTCTACGACCTATAAAAGAGCTTCACTGTACCAACCATGAGAACCGAAAATTAACACTGGCTATATCAGTAAAGCGCCGAGACAATGAAGCTCAACGGAGTCCCGGAGAAATAATAAATTTATCTTAAAATAAAAACGAACTCAAGCAAATAGAAAGAAATCTAGGACCTAAATAGAAAGTGACGTTTACAAAGACGTAATATTTTCGTTTGCTGCCAAAAAAAAATCGGGATGAACATTCCAAGTACATTTTAATGTAGTGAACATTAAAATGTACTTGGAATGTTCATCCCGATTCGAGTCCTTTAATGTGTTACTCAACTTCCCCCATTTCTAAATTTCGGTGACCTTGGCCCTGACCTATATTCAAACAGAAACATTTTCCTTATACGCGTAAAGACCACCGGGTACCCGGAAAACACGTTCCTCGATAAGTGAGGATTTTGCAGGATTCTTAAGGATTTTCCATTTAGAATTTCTCAGTAGGAGCACGGTACGGTGCAGTATCGGGATTTGTGGCCGGTTAATGGTGGCTCATCTTCTAGGAAAAGGTACTTTTAAAAACATAAACAGTAAAATCAGGGTGTGCTATAAGTGCACAGCCTGTCTTGCCGAGGATTACAAGCAATGAGCAAGTAATTATACATAAAAAAGAGGTAGATATCGCACTAGCGCGCGCAAATCGTTGCAGACAAATTCAGACAATTGTTGCAATTTGATTTAGTCAGCTAACAGCAGCGAGTGAAGAAAAGCGTGTCCGTCGCGTGACAATAATATATGATGCCAAGTTGTGTGTTACGAGTGTAAAAACTATCGGCGGGTCAATAAGTCCGTGACTTTTGGAATAAAACACAGATTTTTTGATAAATAAATCATTTTATTTTTCAACGTAGTCTCCCTTGAGCTAATTTTTTTATCCCTTCCAAAAAATATGATTTGTCGAGGTCCTCAAAATAGGCCTTTGTTTGCGAGATGACTTCATCATTGGAGTCAAATCTTTTTCCACCAAGCCATTTCTTCAGGTTTGGGAACAAGAAGTAGTCACTCGGAGCCAAATCTGGAGAATAGGGCGGATGAGGGAGCAATTCATAGCCCAATTCATGGATTTTTGCCATGGCAACTGCACATGTGTGCACCCTTGCATTGTCTTGGTGGAAAAGAACTTTTTTCTTGGCCAAATGAGGTCGGTTTTTTTTCAAATCGTCATTGAATCGGTCCAATAAGTTGGCATAATATTCCCCATTGATTGTTCTTCCCTTTTGAAGGTAGTCAATGTGGATTATCCCGCGTGCATCCCAAAAAACAGTCGCCATAACTTTATTGGCTGACAAATCCACCTTGGCCTTCTTTGGCGCCGATTCACCCTTGCCTTGAGAAACCCACTGTTTTGACAGTTGTTTAGTCTCTGGTGTGTTGTGATGGATCCATGTTTCGTCCACGGTTACAAAACGGCGCAAAAACTCCTCCATATTGCGATTAAACAACGCCAAACCTTCCTGTGAAGTTGTTACACGATTGCGTTTGTGGTCGACTGTGAGCAAACGCGGCACCCATCTTGCGGAAAGCTTTCTCATGCCCAAGTGATCATTCAAAATTGAAACCACTGAGCCATGCGAGATCCCTACGGCTTCCACAATCTCTTGCACTTTCAATCTTCGGTCGGCCAACACCATATCGTGAATTTTTTCGATTGTTTCGGGTGAAGAGACCTCAACTGGGCGTCCAGGACGTTCGGCATCTTCAGTGCTTGTACGGCCACAACGAAATTCAGTAAACCACTTTTTTACCATTGAAATCGATGGTGCAGAGTCCCCATAGTATTTATCAAGCTTAGCCTTGGTCTCGGTAATGGTTTTTTTTCGCAAAAAATAATGCTAAAAAAGCACACGAAAATCACTTATTTCCATTTTTTCCTCAAATTACTGGGTAGTCTGATAAAGATAGCTGTCAAACACAAACTAACTGACGCAGCAAGTTCAAATTTTGACAGGAGTCAACTGACAGATGCCTGTTGACAGGAGTAGTGTTGCTTTTTCAGTAAAGAGGTCAGAAATTCAAAAAGTCACGGACTTATTGACCCGCCCTCGTATATATATAATTCATTGTCTGTACGCTCAAGGAGTGGAATTCCCTGTCGGAGTGTGTTTCATGATACTGTAGGATCCCAAGGCACCAGTACGGCCTGCAGGGATCCTGGGACGTTCTAGTAAGTTCAGGGTAAAGGTCTCACTCGCTGGCAACGCGAGAGTGTGGTGTATGAGAGTGACTGGTTTATTTGTGCAGTGTTATAAAAGAAAGAGGGATAGGGCACTCTAAATAACTACTCGTATATTGGTAATCACGGCAAAATATAAGTGCCCACTTCGGTCAGGCAAGCAGAACTGATCACTAAAACAAATGTGATGCCTACACATTCAATATTCAAACGGCTCTCCAATAATCTTAACAGCCAGCTGAAGGCCGGTACAGACCCGCTGATATTAGGCTGTGTCTACAATGTCACAATACCTACAAACGGGGTCTTTAAGTCAAGAGTGAATAGATTACTTCTAGGCAAGCGTGCTCCATCGTCGACCACATCGTTGCTTACCATCAGGTGAGATAGTGGCCCAGCGCAAGCCTAACAATGAATACAAAAAAACAATTGTTCATAGGTTACTAAGCTGCAAACCAATCATGTTACATTCAGGACAATTTTCAGCTCCTAATTTCCGAAGAGTCTGAAGTTACACAGTCAAGACATATCCGAGTCACGTCCCCAACTATCTCGTACCCACGTACCGAGATTATCTTCAAGTGTTGGCAAAAAAACGTAAAAAATATCAAGCTTTTGCAAGTCTGCTAAAGAAAACAGAGTTGTGTACGTGATGCGACCTCCAAAGGATCTTTGTGCTGAGTTTTTAAATCAGATAACGGGGTTTTTGTTTAACGGGTCTTGGAATAAATGTGATTGTGTAACTGTTTTAGACTTATTGATTGTGTAGTTAAAAATTCTACTGCAGCTGCTGCTAACAATCGCGGTCCTCAATAAGGTAAAGTTTCGTGCAAGTTTAGTAACGTTTGTGTGAGAGGTGGTCGTCTGCCATGCGATGCTCATCAAGATCCCCTTAAGGCGTTTATATCCGCCAAGTCGCGCCCTCATTGAATAAAAAATCGTAACAAAGCGTAGAAAGTAAATATTAAAGAATCCTATGTTGCGTTTACTACAAAGAGGATAAGGTATTATTACGTTGTTAAAACAGGAGTACAGGACTCAAAATGTTTCGTACCCAAAGTAGTAGGCAAAAGTGTCAAAAACGGCCGTTTTGGTACTTTTGCCTACTACTTTGGATACCAAAACAATGAGTTCTGTTTTAACAACGTAAAAATGCCTTGTCCTCTTTGTAACAAACGCAACATAGGATGCTTTAATCTTTATTTTCTATGCTAAGATATGATTTTTTATTCAATGAGGGCGCCACTTATGCGGAGGTAGGCCCTTAAATTTGCAAACAGTCTCCAGAATTACCTTTATTTATTTTTTAAATAAAGCTTAGACTTATTTTTTGTGTGGTAATAACACTATTGCTGGGTTGATCTTCTCCATTCGCAGGTGGTAGAATGTATTTTCCCACAAGAATGTTTTTGGTAGTTCCAATTAAGTATTAAAGGTTTTTCAGTACAAAATAAATATTTGTATGGCCTACAGGTTGTTGTTCCGGTTTTTTTTTTTTTTGGCGGGGTAGGAAATCATCCAACGACATCTCCCGCTCTGGGTCGAGCGGGAAGGCGTGTCAGACTCTTACTGACTAAAACCCACCCCTGTTCCTTCCCTGCCTGAGTGCCCAGGGCAGCGGTAACTCTGTTACGAATTTATCCGCTACCCTAGGCATGCAGGCACCGGCCATGATGGGCCCCGTCAGTGGTGGCTGACACTAATCTCTTTGAGGCGCGCGTGGAACACTACGCGCCGTCGACTCACGAGTCTGGTGCTGATCGGACGGCGAGCTACCCATTACTCGCCGTTCGCAGGCCCGGGTAACGTACCCACGGTACAGAAGTCATTAGTAGTGTGGGGCAAATTTTTTTTTTAAATATCTTTCACGCAATAAATCAGTCAGAACTGAAACGTGGTCACTCACAATCAGAAGGCTTAAAGTCACTCAAAGGACAATGGAGAGGGCAATGCTTGCAGTTTCCTTGCGTGACCAAATCAGGAATGATGATAACCGCAAAAGAACCAAGGTTACCGCAAAGCTTGAAGAATCGCCAAATAGAAGTGGCAGTGGGCAGAGCACATTGCTCGCAGAACAGATGGTCGATGGGGCCGACATGTTCTGGGTGGCGACCGCGTCCCGGAAGACGCAGCGTTAGCGCGGCCCCCACAAGGTTGATCGATGACCTGGTGAGGGTCGCGGGTAGCCGATGGATGCGAGATGCACAGGACGGGTCCTAGTAGCGACACTTGAGGGAGGCCTATGTCCAGAAGTGGACATCTTTCGGCTGAAATGATGATAAATGAGTTGGTTTTTGGTTGGTTCATATTACCTACATAGAATTCCTAACTTACGACCTGACCTGATTGCTAAGTACGTGCTCAGCAGTACTCACATAAAATAACGCTGAAAATAGGTTAAAGCTCTCATACATGGCCTAATTGTCCCAATTTAGGTATGCACCGAGCATTTCGGTGATAAACACAGATTTCGATCGAATGTTCGTGAGTTGAATGTAATTGTGCTCGCTCAATGCAAATGAGTCTGTTAAGAGGAACAGATAATCGAAGTAATCTAAAATATAAGACTGAGAACAGATGAGGTTAAGGTTCTTAATTTACGTAAGAACTCTTATTATATATAACACTAGCTTTTGCCAGCGGCATCGCCCGCGTGGCATTAGTACTTCCCCTTAACTTTTTACCCCTTTTTCACCCCCTTAAGGCGCTATTAACTGCCAATGTCCTTGAGTGGTTAGCTTGCGTGTTCTGTGCTGAGCTCACGTAACACGTCGTACGTCCACCCAGTAATAGGACTCGCCCATCAAGGAGCGCTGTCCGAAATTAGACGCATTATTAATTTATTACACACAAAACAACAGGTATTAAACTAAAACACTTAGACTAAATTATAAATAATTAAATGATCTTTAAAATGATGAAGGTTTCATAAAAAATACGCTTTAAAGTTTTTGCGTCATTCTCAATATTTATCCGCGTTAGACATAACTTTACAAATTAATTACACTATGTTATAAAAATATAATTTCAAATATTCTCAGATCAAATTACGACGATACATTTTGCACGAAGCGTTAGCGTTAACGTTAACAGAAATGTATTTTGTCTAAAGGCTCAGTTCATCTCGCTGTCCCCGCCTGAATCTTCAACAGCGTAGCGTTCGGCAACCATTTGGCTGTCAATTTTAACCAGCAATGATCTATCATTCGACATACATGGCTACCCCCACCTAGAAAAAAACATCATAAATGATTTTTAAGTAAAACAACTTCCCAAACTGTATTCGACAGAACACCAACTTACTTGAACGAACGAAACCAACGATCCCTAATCAATAGTCCGGTATCTATAAATAATACTTTATTTCCAAACTTGGGGAAGTCAAAAACTTCTGTCCCCGAGGGCACAGAGCTGGATACAAACAAGCAATCAATAGCCGACCTTTACTTAGGGCTGTTTACTCAAGTAAGCCGGTCAAGCAAAGACACTTTCTGCTCCATTTTCGACAAACAAAAAAGAAATCGAATCAATAAAAAAACTTTTATGTTATTAACACGTTTTTATTACCAAAAAAAAAGAGTGGCACTCCGGGAGTGCCGACAGAAGTGGAAACTTGAACAAAAATGCCCAACGCGCCTAAAGAAGTTTTCACTTCAATCCACTACGTGAGCCGCTACGAATGCTACGAGGCTACGCGTCGTAGAACTCGTAGCGGCGTCGGTGGCGAGTTCATTTTTTTTTCTCATTTCAAAAATACCCTATGCGCCTAAAGAAGTTTTCACTTCAATCCGCTACGCGATGTGCTGCGTACTACGTACTCGTAGCGGGTCGGTGTCGCGCGAGTTCAATAGTTTTTTCCCATCTCAAAAATGTCCAATGCGCCTAAAGAAGTTTTCACTTCAAAAATCGACCGATTCGATTGAGCCACTTCCCGGTTTTCGATTGAGCTGAAGTGTTGCATACATGTTAAGTTTGAATGACACTGCTGGGACTCAGGCCTCTTCTCTACTAATCTAGGAGGGAATTGGCCGTAATCCACAACGCGGACCCAGTGGGAGATGGTGGATGTCACAAGTCTTCGAATTTTTGAAGTGAAACTTCTTTAGAATCGTTGTGATTTCAAACCGGATGCAACGGAAAAAACGACAGGTAAGAGACACAAATACAAAAGAGCGAGAGAGCAGATGACGGCGAGAGGGGCCTGGGGTACCGTCACTTCGCTACCGATCATCAACTTTATAGACAACTATTTTGACAATCTTTTCCCACCTTTGACCACCGATTGCTCACCTTTTACTCACCTTTGACCACCTATTGCTCACCTTTGACCACCAATTGCAAACCTTTGACCACCAATTGCAAACCTTTGACCAACTTTTGATCACCTTTGGCCACCTTTGTGCTCACCTTTGGCCACCTTTTGAACATCTTTGCCCACATGAAGTTTCACTTCTATCGTGTGTGAATCGCACACACAACTTTTTTTTGTTCTAGGACATGCCGGTTTCCTCACGATGTTTTCCTTCACCGTTTTGAGAGCAGGGGTGATGAAATAACTTACACAAAGTAAAGCGCCTGCCTGGGTTTGAACTCACGACCTACAACTTGTAAGTGGCGGCCTGGGCCACCACTGCTCCAGAATGATGAAGATGCCTATACCTGGGTATAAAGTTGCATTAAATAAAAACCTCAACAAGTCCCACATAAGACAAAACTTGCCAACCCTGCCTCAGCAGCAAGTTAAACAAGCCGAAACAAGTTGTCTACGTCAGATAGAGTCTGCGGAATAAGCAATGAATAGCGCTACATTCCCCAAACTGTCAGTCGTTGCCAAATTACCAAGAGACGAGCCTGCTAAATTGTTTATGAATTTATATCACAGTACACTGTAGATCTGTGTGATTTTGTGTGATGAAATTATCTTGCTTCTGTCAGCGGTTTCGCCCGCGTTGTAAAAAGTAGCCTATGTTTTAATCCAGATAATAATCTATATATGGCTTTTTTTAACCGACTTCGAAAAAGGAGGAGGTTCTATGTTCGACTGTATGTATGTCCACCGCTTTCTCTGTCACTTGTGGACCGATTTTCAAAATTCTTTTTTTATCCGAACGAATACACTCCCGAGGTGGTCCTATATAAATTGTATCGAAATTGATTCAGCGCTTTTTGAAAAACTGAACAAAAACGAAAAATACCTATACATACATAGATGACGTTTTGGTTTTCTCCAATTACGAGTATGTTTAAATTCCACGTTCCATTCTAATGGGGTTTTAGTTCTGGGGTATAACAACTAAAAATAGAAAACTTTTTTCCAAAAAAAAACAACCGACTTCCAAAAAAGAAAATACACTAAAAATTCAAAAATAACTTTAATTTATTATTTGTTGTTAAAGCGGGAACAGAAATACACATTCTGTGAAAATTTCAACTGTCTACCTAACAAATACAGATCATGAGTAATAGCCCGCTGACAGACAGACGGATGGACGGACAGCGGAGGCTTAGTAATAGGGTCCCATTATTTACCCTTCGGGTATGCAACCCTAAAAATACTAAATAAATTAATAAAACGATGATGACACACAAATTATTTATTACACATTACAGAAATTTTTGTTAATTTTTGCCAGTTTTTCTGTTTCCACGTTAGTTTCGGTTTTGGCAGATATAAAAACACTTCGGAGTAGACCCCCAGGGTCTACTCCGAAGTGTTTTAACTAAGTATCGGCCGAATGTTCGGACATATTTGTGTGAAGTGTTCAAGTGAATGTGCCAGCCCATACCTAAAATTGTAGCTCTTCTCTGAGAGCGTCCACCAAAAACATACCGACGGTGAAGTGCCAATACCTTCTAACTGACATTTTTCTGGATAATCAGTTTTTAATCACTTTGAAGTTAAGGGCGTTTTTCGCATGTATTAGTGAAATCTCCTAAGTGTATTTCTAGTTGCAACTGAACTAAATTAAAATGAGGAAATACCTCCTAACTAACCAACGTGTCTGTTTTATGGCATTACCACTCTACTTTTATGGTACACTACTACACTATAATAAAATATCATAATAAAACATAATAATTAAAGCGTATGTTAATATTTTTCTTGATAAATAAATAAATAAATAATTTTCAGCTTCTCAAGAGATTAATCGTTTTTTTTCGAATCTTGTAAATTCTTGACTTCGTCAGTTAGGAGTTATTGGCACTTCGCCGTCGATACGTAACTTGCCTATAGTGCCTATACATGCCAATTCGCTAGGTTGAGGATAAATTCGAAAGAGTTACCTCGCCCCTGGGCATTCAGGGCAGGGAGGAACAGGGGTGGGTTTTAGTCAGTAAGGGTCTGACACGCCCTTCCGCTCCACCCTAGAGCGGGAGAAGTCATTGGATGATTTCCCACCACCCAAAAAAAAAATGCCATTTCGCTACAATTTTAGGTATGGCACATTCACTTTAACACTTCACACAAATATTTCCGAACATTCGGCCGATACTTCGTAAAAACACTCCGGAGTAGACCCCCTGGAAGAGACTCCGAACACTCGGTTACGAGCTCGGTTCAAAATCGTGTTCCAGTCGGACATAACTATTTAGTTAGTTAGTCCTAATTGCTACTACGCAGCCCTAAATTTCCAAAGAGCCGTACTCAATAGATGAAGACTCAATTTAGCAGCTAATTAACTCACGTTTCGATTCGTTAAACAAGCAATCTCTTGCCAAGAAAGAAGATATTAGCATTTCTAGGAACAATCAATATTTACGAGGTCGGACAGATGCGGAGAATCGTTTTAGGCCCATTGTTTCTACGATTTTCTTGGACAGTATCTAAATGTCGAAAATCTTACTAATATTATAAATGTTAAAGTTTAGAAGGATGGATGTTTGTAACTCAATCACATCAGAGCCTTTAGACAAAATACATTTCTGTTAACGTTAACGCTAACGCTTCGTGCAAAGACATTACTGGGCGTGAGTCACGTGACAGTTCTCTGTCTAACGCTTCGTGCAAAACGTCGTTGCCATACATATTGCACGAAAAGTTAGCGTTAACATTAACAGAAATGTATTTTGGCTAAGGGGTCTGAAACGCTTAACGGATCTGGATAAAGTTTGACACAGGGATCGATTATAGTTTGGTATATATAGCTATAATTTGGAGAAGCTCGTGGCTAAGTAATAACAGCCGCACGGGTCGATCCATCAGGCAAAGCTACGCTTGCCGGGGTTGGTCCATGGATGGGTTACCATCTTTACTTACTGAGACTCCTCAGTGCCTCGGAAAGCACGATCGTGGATGTTTGACAGCCGCTACAGGACAACCAGTCTTACCAAGGGGTATCGTATTACCCAGTAACTGGGTTGTGGAGGTCAGATAGGCAGTCGCTCCATGTAAAATACTGGTATTCAGCTGCATCCGGTTAGACTGGAAGCCGATCTCAAGATAGTTGGGAAAAGGCTAGGCGGATTGATTGATACATAATCTATACATATAATTTACAATAGGGACAGTAACAATTCCAAGCGGGCGAAACAGCTGGCAGAAAATAATAGGATAATATAAGGCAAAAACTCAATTGCTTAGAATTATGAAATCGCGAGAGATACCTAAAATCTGACAAAAAAGTCTACATTAAAAACAAACAATGTTATCTTGTAAACAAATAGAACTTCTGTTCATCCAGATGCTCTGGTAGAAATCATTGATGCGACAAGATAAGACCACCCGCATTGTATCACCCATTCTGTTAATTTAAATTGTTTTTCCTTTATTTGCTCTAGAAAGAGTATTCTGTTGAAGTTTTTAAGAGTTCCCAACCAGAAAAGTAACCAACGTAACCCTATTACTAAGCGTCCGCTGTACGTCCGTCCGTCTGTCAGCGGGCTGTATCTCATGAGCCGAAATAGGTAGTCAGATGAAATTATCACAGAGCGTGTATTTCTATGGCCACTAAAATAACAAATAATAAAAATTGTACGGAACCCTTCGTATGCGTGTCACGTTTTTATTTTTAATTTCGTGATGTGTCAGCTCTTTACCTCACTCCTTATGGAAAGCAACGGATTATGTGTAAGATGGAATGAGCGAGCCCAAGGAACCCAGATTCCCGAGGGTACACAGACACTCGCAGAGGGCAGGACCACACTTTGGCTGTACGTATAATGAATGTAGAAAAAAAGTGCTTATGCAGGATGTAACGGAAAGGTGTGGTCATATTTTAAGAACTGCATGTGCCCATCGATATGAACAACTTTCTTCAAGAAAACCTGAGGAAATTCACAATTTTTTTTTTACCTCCCATACAAATATTGAACAGCTGATGATAACTTTGTATGGAAAGTCCAATTTTTTTTTTGGGAATTATCAGTTTTTACTTAGAGAAAGTTGTTCATATCCAAGGGCAGAATCGGTTCCTAAAATATGACCACACCTTTCCGTTTCATCCTGTATATGCTAAATTTGTAATTCTCAGTCTTTTGATCCAAATATGTACAAAATTTATTACGTTTATTAAATTAAAACATAAATTGGGTTCTCCTAGTACGTACGTCACTTAGCCCCTTTTAACGACACTCTTGAGTGACATTGGCAGCGCGAAGCTCCTAATTTGGGTACATATTCTGGCAGAATTAATTAATTGATGTTATCATAGTATTTGAGTTCAGACGATATTGATTTTGTTCCGTGTTACTTTATGTCGATTTTAATGAAATAAGCTTTATTACGTGAAAAGGAAGTCTGAAAGTGGCACCGCTGACTGAAAAATTGTGTGGAAATCGGTTGTCGTGGTATGGGCATGTGATGAAGAGGAATGAAGAAAATGTCGTGAGGAAAGTCTTGTGTATGGATGTGGATGGCTATAAGAGTAGGGGAAGGCCAAAGAAACGATGGTTGGACTGTGTGAAAGAGGATATGGGTAAAAAGGGGGTGACTACGGAGATGACGATTAATAGAGGAGTATGGAAGAAAAAGACATGTTGCGCCGACCCCAAATAAATTGGGATAAGGGCAGGAGAATGATGAAGCTTTATTACGTGAAGCCGAAAAAAAGTAGATACTTAGGCCTTCTAAGAAAATTGTTGATGTGTTGTTTAATATTTTCACAAAAGTTTTTAATTAAGCTTTAATAGGGCACCATTTGGCTCTCGAGCTTCATTTGTCACTTTTACAAGCTTTTTGAATCGAACCACTTACATACGAACAGTCCAACATTGCAAGTTTAATAATTAAGGCACTATCAACTGCCAATGACCTTGAGTGGTTAGCTTGCATGTACTGTGCTGAGCTCACGTAACGCGTCGTATGTCCACCCAGTAATAGGACTCGCCTATCAAGGAGCGCTGTCCGAAATTAGACGCATTATTAATTTATTTATTATACATAAAACAACACGTATACTTAAATATAAATAATTAAATGATCTTTAGGATTCAAAAAATACGCTTTATAGTTTTGTGTGATTCTCAATTTTTTTATCCGCGTTTATACATAACTTTACAAATTAATTACACTAGGTTATAAAAATATAATTTCAATTATTCACATATCAAATTACTTTAAAAGAAATAAGACTAGTCGTTTAGACGTGATGTTCAATTAAAAATTATTAGAAGTCGTATAACTGTGCCTTAAATAATTAACTTGCAATTTTCGTATGTAAGTTGTCCGCTTCAAAATTTGCAAGCTAATTTTCGACACTTGTTGGTTTCCAATGGAGCTGAAATTTGGCATACTGATGTAAGTAAGTACGATGACAATGAAATATTATGATACCTCGAGCTGATCTGATGATGGCGCCGGGATGTAGAGATGGAACTCCCTCCAAATGGTGGAATTTTTTAATTTGGTTTAGTATGTTTTGTTATCATGAGTAGTTTCTATTGGGTACACATGATGACGAGGGCATAAAGATTGTTAAAAATATTATGATACCTCGACCTGATCTGATGATGACGCCGGGATGTAGGCATGGAACTCCCTCCAAATGGTAGAATTTTTTAATTTGGTTTAGTATGTTTTGTTATCATGAGTAGTTTCTATTTTGTACATATGATGACGAGGGCATAAAGATTGTTAAAAATATTATGATACCTCGACCTGATCTGATGATGACGCCGGGATGTAGGCATGGAACTCGCTCCAAATGGTAGGATTTTTTAATTTGGTTTAGTATGTTTTGTTATCATGAGTAGTTTCTATTTTGTACATATGATGACGAGGGCATAAAGATTGTTAAAAATATTATGATACCTCGACCTGATTTGATGATGACGCCGGGATGTAGGCATGGAACTCCCTCCAAATGGTAGGATTTTTTAATTTGGTTTAGTATGTTTTGTTATCACACATGATGACGAGGGCATAAAGATTGTTAAAAATATTATGATACCTCGACCTGATCTGATGATGACGCTGGGATGTAGGCATGGAACTCCCTCCAAATGGTAGGATTTTTTAATTTGGTTTAGTATGTTTTGTTATCACACATGATGACGAGAGCATAAAGATTGTTAAAAAAAAAATAGGCAGTCATGGGGACTGTCGACAGAAGTGCAAACTGTGTGCTACGCGTCGTAGCACTCGTAGCGGTGTCGGTGTCGCGCGAGTTCTATAGTTTGTTCCCATCTCAAAAATGCCTAACGCGAAGTTTTCACTTTAAAAAAAACGTGTAGTATTTACTAGCGACTCGTCCCGGCTCCGCACTGGTACAAATTATACACACAAAACTTCCCCGATTATCGCTCTTTCTTTTAGTGAAAAACCGCATTATAACCCGTTGAGTGGTTTAGGAGGATTTAGCGGAGATACAGACAGACGCGGAAAGTGACTTGACCTGATTTATACTATGTTGAGATAACTAGACGACTGTATGAACTTAATGAACGATAAATGTATCTATTGAGTAAATTTCTCAATCTGCCTAGCCTTTTCCCAACTATCTTGGGGTCGGCTTCCAGTCTAACCGGATGCAGCTGAATACCAGTATTTTACATGGAGCGACTGCCTATCTAAACTCCACAACCCAGTAACTGGGTAATACGATACCCCTTGGTAAGATTGGAACTTTCGGGCTTCCGACGATCCGTAACGACTGTCAAATATCCACGATTGACAGCCGGGACCAACGGCTTAACATGCTTTCCGAGGCACGGAGGAGTCTCGGTATGTAAAGATGGTCACCCATCCATGGACCAACCCCGGCAAGCGTAGCTTAACCTGATGGATCGACCCGTGCGGCTGTTATTACTTTAGCCACGAGCCCCTCGAGTAAATTTCTCAATATGTCACAACATTGCACCCAGTTAAATTAATCCCAGTTAAATCTAACCGCTTCACACGCAAGTGGGTCCATCGATTCTCCGAATACGCTAAAGTTAGAAACACGGACATAGACAAATAGGATATGTGCTTTAAGCGCAATAGTTTCTGAGTATTATGAATATTTTAAACTCGACTACTGCACAAATTTCAATATTGTCCATGATTTAAGTGTCAAAATAAAGAACGCAACATGGGTAAGGACCTGCCAGGTTCAAAGGGGAGATCGAAAGAGCCAACGGAGCCCTAGCACTGGCAACTGAAGGAACAGGGGTGGGTTTTAGTCAGTAAGAGTCTGATACGCCCTCCCGCTCCACCCAGAGCGGGAGAAGATATTTGATGATTGAACACCCTTTAAAAAAACTGGCCAAGTGCGTGTCGGATTTCGAACATTAAGGGTTCCTTACTAAATATTGGTATTTGTTAGCAAAGTATACGTAATAATAAACATTGTCACCAAATTTCAAGTTTATAGGTCAATGGGAAGTTAAAAAATTCTTCGTAACAAAATTTTGTAAAATTAACAATATTTTTCAATTTTAAGAGGGAAAAGGGGCTGCGATTCTCCATACAAATGTATTCCCCTTTTTTCTTCCTGAATAATGTCTCTAGAGCAATAATTAACGAAAATATGACCCTCCAAAAATTAAAAAAATGGCCTGTTTTTACCGCCGTGATTAGAGGACTACCAGACGAATTCGAAAAGTTTTTAACACAAAACATTTAATAGGAACCAAGACATACTCTTTCCTAAAATTTTTGTGTCAAAAATAATTGAATCGGTTCAGTTTTCGAGAAGAAAACAGCGGAATACGAAACGTCGATTTCGTAAAAAAATTTGTGATAAAATCGGTCTGAGTTGCAGCTGGGGAATCGCACTCTACGTGGCCAGGCTTGAGGCAACACGACGGCAATGGTTTCTTCAAATACCTATTTTTCAAATTTCGCGCAGGCCCTGTTCCCTCTTAAGTGTATTTTCTTTTCTGGAAGTCGGTTGTATTTTGTTTTTACTTTTGATAGGCAACCGTTTGACCACTATCTCACCTGATAGCAAGCGATGATGTGGTCGAAGATGAGAGAGCACTGTCTTAGAAAATGAATAGGTTACTTCTACACTCACACACACTCACTCAGAGCACTCAGACCCACACACTCAGAGCACTCAGAGCTAACGCACACAGAGCTAACGCACACAGAAAAAACTGTACGTGACCAAACACACAGATCCATGACCAACCTGCCTTGGTGAGATAGAACATCTATTACATCAGATTGTTTTTCATTAGTCAGGATTAGTTTTATAGTAAAAGTGCTTTCACGCCCTGAAAAATTATCAACGAATTCAAAACCACACTGTATCCACTAGGGATGTTACGGAGATTCAATTCCGATAAGTCGCTTTCGATTCCGGTTCCAATTTCATTTTTTTTTTTTTTTACATTTGATAGGCCCGCGTTTGACCACTATCTCATCTGATGGTAAGCGATGATGTGGTCGAAGATGGAGCACGCTTGTCTAGAAGAAACCTATTCACTCTTGACTTAAAGAATCCCAGGTTGTAGTTATTGCCCGTGAGTCGACGGCGCGTAGTGTTCCACGCGCGCCTGAAAGAGATTAGTGTCAGCCACCACTGACCGGGCCCATCGTAGCCGGTGCCTGCATGCCTAGGGGTAGCGGATACATTCTGAACATGAGTTACCGCACCCCTGGGCACTCAGGCAGGGAAAGAACAGGGGTGGGTTTTAGTCAGTCAGTAAGAGTCTGACACGCCCTCCCGCTCCCCCCAGAGCGGGAGAAGTCATTGGATGATTTCCCACCCCACAAAAAAAAAAAAGCCCAGCCCTCTGATCATGTGAAGAGTCGTGAGATATGCCGAAAAACATCATATTTATCCTTGATAAAAATGCTTGACTTAATCGGTCCTGCTCTACTGTCACAGCCATTTGGGTCCACTTGTTAGTTCGTTTTTTTTAATATTTGTATATTTGGAAGAGATGCTCTTCCTTTTATTTTTATAGACATGGTTTTTTTATTATAATTTTTTTTCGAGTTAATCTTAAATGTTTTAGGGTCCGAAAGTCCGAATGAAAAAACTTGAGAGGTGTCAAGGGACACCCGGATGGAACGAAGTACCTTTCGATTAATTAGTGAAGGAATTGTAATATAATTTTATTTTTTTTAATTTATAATTTTTTTTTTATTATTAACTACGCACACACGCACGCACGTAAGAAGTTATACTTCATCATCTCATCTCATCGCAGCTCAGCTCAGCTAAGCTCAGCTCAGCTCAGCTCAGCACAGCTCAGCTAAGCTCAGCTCAGCTCAGCTCAGCACAGCTCAGCTCAGCTCAGATCAAATGCGAAATAGAAATGAAAATATCTGGCTTGCTTTCTATAAGAGAGAGAGAGACAGACAGAGAAACATGCGACGCCGCACAGCTTACAATAGCTTACTATAGCAAAAAGTGTCGTGACAACTTTTTTCGTAAGAATTTAAATACAAGAAGTTTTTATTAGATTGTTTTTCCAACACAATCTTTTTGGATGGACAGCCTCATTAGTGTCGTGACAACTTTTCGTAAGAATTTTTTCCGTCTAGCCCCCTTTCACAACGCGCGATAAGGAACTTCGTTCCAAAAGGTTGTAGTTATTAGGAAACAGACTCCGGCAGGGATATCCACTCCCTAGCTGTACGCACAATGAATGTGTTCTCAAAACGTTTTGTGCGTGTGGGTGGGATGTCCACCATGTACCGGTGGCGCATCGCCGTACGTCTTGTGGTCCGATGATGGAAAGGGCTTGGCGGAATTAAATCATGCAATTCCGTCGAACACTCGCCAAAATGCAACCGATAGAAAACCGACAGGCTAGCAACTCTGCGTCAATGCTCAAGACTTTGGAGTTTTGGACATCCCACTATCAACCCCTCATCTCTCACACTAGGTATCCATCCTGCATTTTTTGGACTCTCCTTTTCTCATACACTACATATATTTTCTACACAGTGCCCTATATCGGTCACATGTGTATCAGCAGAGAGACTAACTATCGATCCTTCGAATGCGCCGAAGTTAGAAACAGACATTGACAAATGGGGCACGACGAGGGTTGCCAACCGTACCCTAAAATAGAGTATTGTACTCTATATTTCATGTAGTTGTACTCTATAATCTGTAATACTAATAGAGTACGCTAAAATACTCTTTTTTCACAATGTCACCAGTCATGTATAGTATACCCATTGTCATAACCCAAAAATGTAATTAACTGTTAGTAGGTCCATGGAAATTAATAAAAAATAAGCTAAAAAAATAGATTAATAATGTTTGGAGTCATACAATTCTTTTAAAAATTTCAAAAATTAAAAAAAAAAATAAGTATACTCTATTTCTTTTAAAAAAGTTGGCAACCCTAGATACGACACAGAGAAGCTTTTAGCAGACGAGAAACTATCGGGAATATTGGTCGGGGCTTTTGTCTTTCAAATATATGCTCTCCTGGTAAATGTAGGACAGTGGACAGGCAAAAAATTTGCTTTCTTTTTAACCGACTTTAAAAAGAAGGAGGTTATCAATTCGGATGTCTGTATTTTTTTTTTTTTTTTTATGTATGTTCGGGCATAACTCCGTCATATATTGACGGATTTGCAAAATTCTTTTTTTGTTCGAAAGGGGTTTGTTCCGAAATGGTCGTATTTAAATTTCATATAGATCTGATGATGGATTTCGGAGACAGACAACGGAACTCTTCAAAAATTGACAGCAACTACAGCGATTGCTGCTGATGAATTGTTAACACAGTTTAATGGGGAAACATAACTAAAAAGTGAAAAATAAAAAACCTTATTTTAAAAAATAATACGAATGTATGTATGAAATTCGAAATCCCTAAAATACGGATGACCTATCGAATTTATGATCAAAATACGAGTACTTGGCACCTGATAACGCACGTCTGGTCTGAATATTTCACGATGCAGTAATACGAAATGTTATTGAGCGTCCCAGAATAGCGTTTATTACACAGTAATACTGCATTCTGAGCTACAAATTGTGTATTGGGTTCATGAGCACTCATTCATGTAACAGGTATAATAATCTGTTTTCTAAGGGTCTACTACCAGCCAAGTGGCGCCCTCGTAAGTATTTTTACGTTGTTAAAACAGGACTCAGTTGGATTCTTTAATAATTATTTTCTATGCTATGCTACGATTTTTTATTCAATGAGGGCGCCTCTTGGCCGGTAGTAGGGCCTTAACCACAAACCTAAAGGGTTATCGTTATCATTCTCATTCTCAGTCGTTCCGAACCTCCGAATGTAAAAACGGGACCCTTATCACTCGTGCGACTCGCTGTCTGTCTTTTTGTCCGTCTGTCACAGCCAATTTGCACCGAATCTACTGACTATGGGCCGATTCGTTAATTTTAGCATAGCATGATTTCCCCTTACCAATTTTACCTTAATAAATTCAGCTGAAACGTCTCTTTTCATTTCAAATTAATTATTAGTTTACTGTGATAATAATTTTTATTTTATATGTGATAATAATCAGCCTTTTAACTTCTGTTTTTAGTGTTGAGAGGCAAGTGTTTGACCACTATCCCACTTGATAGTAAGCGATGATGTGGTCTTCCCACGGCTGCGGCACAGGCCACCTGGGGAATGGGCCTTATTGCACCACGCGAGTTGACGCGAGTCCAGTGCGTGTCGGTAGATGTCTTCTGTCTTAGAATTTATGGTTCTACATGCCGGTTTCCTCACGATGTTTTCCTTCACCTTTTTGAGAATGTTGATGAAATAATTTACACAAAGTACGAAGTAAAGTGCCTGCCCTAGGTTCGAACCTACGACACATAAGTCGGATACATTACCACTAGGCCAGCACTGCTTTACATTTACAAATTATTCGGTATTGGTAGGTACATCTCCGATGTATCTCCGAAGTATCAATACAGACTGTTAACCTAATCCTGGAAGGATTACGTTGAGATCCGCAATATGAGCGGTGCGTGATTAGTATGAAAATGCCAAGATTATGTCGCTAAACCGTCATCTCATCTGTTAGGGTTTTCAGCTGTTGACAATATTTTTGATACATGGACAATGAAAATTGAGATAGAGAGAATTAATAAGAACAAAGAATTTAAGCATGCGTTCAATATAATATAATACGAGCAGTATACTACGGCACATGGTTCTGCCCGGGGGTGGAGGATAAATTCGAAAGAGTTACCTCGCCCCCGGGCGCGTAGGGCAGGGAGGAACAGGGGTGGGTTTTAGTCAGTAAGCCCTTCCTTCCGCTCCACCCCAGAGCGGAAAGAGTCATAAGATGATTTCCCACCCCCCAAGAAAAAGAAAAAAAAAAAAAAAAAAAAAAAAAACGGCACATGGTTTCATCTCGAACAAAGAAAATTTAGTTTAAATAGATTTCAATACATGGCGTAATATGCATCGATTTGTTATTGAAGTTTAAGTAACATTAATATTTTGAAAAAAGTATGGTAAAAACTGTATTTTCTTATTTAATAAACTAGCCTGCGCATTTGTGGAATAATTGGCTAATAATTCAAATTTAGATGTTTATTGGAACGAATCCTCAGGCATTTATATTTCTTGTACCAATAGAGCGCTGTTTGAAGTTTTAGAGTTTATCCATTCACCTCTTTAAAATTTGTATAGTGACATATTTTGAAACAGTAAAACTGTTATGAAGTGCCAAAGATACTATAAATTAATTCCTCAATGTGTGAGAAAATATTGGTAAGACTTTTTAAAAATTCATTCAACTTGCAAGCCGTCGCTGCTAACACCGTCTAGAGAAGACGGGCCCGAACGAAGAACAAAAGTTGCTTGTGCAAGTCGAAAACCCGTAGTAACGGCGGTACCGTTTCTTTGTATGGGATGAGGCATCTGTACGCTAGTATAATATTATCTGTGACTACGGTACGAAAATACTACACACACGCTACATGACAAAAATCTACACCTCATTAAAATCAATTTCGATGTAGAACGTGACACCTCAACTATTAGTGCGTTTAATAATAACTAAGCATAACTGAGCTATTAGTAATTCGCGACTCTAAGCAATCGTGCGTAAGATGCGTGCATGTCTGCGATTGCAAAACGTGGTCCTATGATACTTTGAAATAAATGCGTTCGACTGTGTAATGTTCAATACTTATGACATAGAATATCATCACGCCTCATTCCCCGATGAGTTAGACAGAGGTGGGGGGTGTAATACATCCACATTGAAAGGGGAAGACTTTATAGTCATCAACCACGTTTGCAACTAGGTACGTACTAGATAAGCACCTTCAAATAAGAGGGGTTCATAAAGAAGAGAGAAAAAAACATAAATTACAAGACCACTTTATCAAAAAAGTAAATTACAAATTCAATAATCAATCAAAAATCATCATTCTCCTGCCCTTATCCCAATTTATTTGGGGTCGGCGCAACATGTCTTTTTCTTCCATACTCCTCTATTAGTCGTCATCTCTGTAGTCACCCCCTTTTTACCCAAATCCTCTTTCACACAGTCCAACCATCGTTTCTTTGGCCTTCCCCTACTCTTATAGCCGTCCACATCCATACATAAGACTTTCCTTACGACATTTTCTTCATTCCTCCGCATCACATACTTACACATAATTAATAATCAATCAAATAATACGATTAAATTATTAATTATTACTAAAATTTAAAATAATGAACAATAATCAAATTTAATTTAATAAAAGACTATTTCTAAAAAAATATATATATTTTTAGTGAAATAGAAGGCCTTTTTATTTTTTTATTTTATGTACTAGATAAGAAAGGCAGTCAGTGACCCTTTATCAGATAACCAATCGCAATGAGAGTAATAGGGTGTAGTGTAGTTGACTCAATTGTTTTAAATTATTCATATTCATATCCATAATCATCAAAAATAAAAATAAAATCAAATCCGTTAAAAAATTAATTAATTATTTAATCATTTAGTACACACAATTATTTTAGAAGATGTTAAGTAAGTTAGAAACCTTTCAAATCTGGTGGAAGGGGAAACTGTCAAGTACCTAACAGAAAAAGGATGCACACACTGACGAATGACGTGACCGCCGTTAGATTATGCGCGTACAAAAGAGATAGCGAGATGTCCCCACCACGCTCCTCTGCCTCATAACAATAATAGAAATGCTAATCGCTGCTCTAATTAATAGGTAACCAATTTTGATGCTGTTTTTAGAAAATGTTATTTGTTGTTTTGTACAAAATCATCATTCTCCTACCCTTACCCCAATTTATTTGTACAAAATATTGTACAAAAATAAAAACAGGAGAATAACCTATTCCTAAAAAGTTCAGTGCCTTTTTATGACAATTTTTCAAAGAAAAATAGATGATTCACTTAGTGTTTCAAAGCAATACAGATAATATTTGATTGTCCTGAATTATGACTATACAAGATTAGATTAAAGTTTTATCATGTTTGACAACCATCTGATTTCCAGATAACGGTAGTTAGAATTTTTTCCTATGTAGAAAAAAGATCCACTTGTCCGCTTCCGATTGCGCTGGCATACATGTTTATATAGTTTGGATGACCATGCATGGTTAACTAATTGACGTTATTCTAAATCCAATATGGCGGACTAGGTATTTTTTATGCATTCTCATGTTATGGGTTTGCGAAATAGAATACAAAAAACCTTGTTTTTTAGTTTTCTTTTTAATTAAATCTTATATTATTTCAGTATTGCAAGCGAATATAGGTAAAACAGCATATTTATCCTGTCAGCATCCAATGGGCCACTGTTGTGCCTTTAACGACTTTATCCGTCAACGTCCAATGGGCCCCCAGTGGCCCCGCCGACTCACGCTGTTTCAACCTCTATTTTTAAAAAACGAAAGGTAATATTCTTATGGAAATTTTTACACACTCAGAGCGTGATAATATCGTACTTTTACAAACATTTCCATAGACAAATAGTGTTTCCAAAAATTATAAAAAAAGTTTTTACTTGCATGTTTACGTTTGTCGATGGCGGACGAAATTTTGTTAATATTGTGTGTCTTAAATAGTTTTGTGTTTGTTTATGTGATATGTTAAGTTTATATATTCATTGCTATGTTGTTATTACGTCGTTATAACATATCATACTGTCTTCCGAAAGGATTGCAAAAGATGTCTTTAAATACATCCACATTTTGCTGGATTACGTTAGAGTAACACTAACGAGAAATCTTAGTATCATTATTGGAACGCCAATCGAGACTTCTACTAGAACTCGGTTTCTAAATTAAGTAATTTGAAATATTTAAGTCTACTTTAAGCCTGGGAACCTTTCAAACTGCCGCGGCATGAAAGTTGGATTTGGCACGATCTTAACTCGAAATTCTCCATTCAGAATCTGGTGTAAGAAATTCCCTTTAAAAAACACACACAGACATATGACTGGGTTTTGAAATCAGGACTCTTCAGCAGTCTCGCTTATCACCAATAGTCTAACGAGGCAATTTAAAAAAGAAAACTGGAAATTTTCAAAAAACCCGGCGACAAAGTTACTTCTCTAAAAAGTAATTTTATTAAGGGGCCTTTTACAGTCCACTAGCGCCGCCAATCGAAAAAATGTCATAACTCGTAAATAGAATCAAAAATACAAAATGTAGTCTATTATTAGTGTAGAAAAGGCAATAACGTAATTTTATAACACATTGTCAACACTTGAAATATAGCTGTTTAGCTAAATCGTGCATTTGTAACAAAAACGGCCGTTTATGTTTTGAATGCACGATTTAGCTAAACAGCTATATTTCAAGTGTATGAGTGTGTGTGTGTGTGTGTGTGTGTGTGTGTGTGTGTGTGTGTGTGTGTGTGATATTTTGTATTTTTGATTCTATTTACGAGCTATGACATTTTTTCGATTGGCGGCGCTAAAGGACTGTAAGAGGCCTCTTAAGTAAATTTCAAAGTGTTAGTTTTTTTTTTAACACGACTGCAAGGAAACTTTTCAAGCAATTTGATGCAGTTGGTGGCAAAATAGCTAACCATGCGTTGTCATGCAAACTTAACGTGTGTGAAAAATTTCTGCTCAATCGGTTGAGGATAACAGCTTTAAAATTCAGTTGCAAGATTTGACCCGAACAAACAAACATTGCAAGTTGATTAATTTATTTGGGACAAGCCCGCCACACTATTCCCAAACCACTGTAACTTCTGTAAGCCAGAATCAACAGAGGCGACCATCAGAAAAAACGCTGAGGCAATGAAGCTCGACGAGTCCCAGACAAAACGATTAAACTGTCTTGGGTCCCGCAACGAAATTAATCAGAAAAGACAGCGGAGGAGTAAGAAAAACATAATTTCCACTTTCCTCCTAATCAAGCGGGAGACAGAACAAAGCTATGGCATTACGCACAAAGGGGGTATTTACAACTGGGAGACCGCCTATCACGTTACTTAGCTAACCATGCATTGTCATCGAAACTAAACACGTACGCAAAATTTCGGTTTAATCGTAAACCGGGAAATGGGTCAAATTTAACTTCTAAGATTTCTTTACATAGGTAAGAAACTAATTCACCTTACAAAATCACCTACTAACCAATCTAGTCGCAACTCTGTAGCCAGCCTAATGTCAAGATCATTAGTATTTCAAGCCCGGTCTTATCACGGTCTTCCTGCATCAACTCCTTATATGTACTTCCTATTTTATGCGCTGTGTGGAGGTACTTGACCGTGTAGGTAAAGTTTAAGCTTTGTTTCAAAAGTATTCGTGGGACAATGACCAGGAATGTAGGTTGTAAATTGTAGTGAATGAGATGGCAAGTTCTGGAGTGGCGACCGCGTACCTCGGCGAAGGCCTCCCAGAAGATGGACCAATGACCTGGTGAAGGTCGCGGGTAGCCGATGGATGCGAGACGCACAGGATCGGTCGTTGTGGTGACACTTGGGGAGGCCTATGTCCAGCAGTGGACGTTTTTTGGCTGAAATGATGATGGGAAGTCGATGGAAGGAGAGGAGCTCGTAGCTAAATATTGACAGCCGAGCCGCATGGGTCTATCTTCGAGATTAAGCAACGCTTGCCGAGGTCGGCCCGTGAATGGGTTACCATTTCACCGTAACGAGATTCTTCCCTGCCTCGAAAAGTACGCCAAGGTCGGCCCGTGAATGGGTGACAATCTAAATGTAACGAAATTCTTCCGCGTGAAAGCACGTTAGGCCCAAGCTACCATTTGTAAATCATGGACAGTCGTTACTGGAAATCATAAGACTGGTCAGCCTTCCATCCAGTTAAGACTGGAAGCTAACCCTCACATAGTTGGGAAGGACTAGGCTGATTGATCGAATGAGTAGACGACTTGCATTGCAGTTCTTTGCCAAAGAACCAAAGTAGGTTACAGAGCCAAGCTATATTAGTTTAGCTTAGCTCAGCTCAGCGTATAGCTGAGGTTATTTTCCACATCCAAACGACTTTATTTACATGGTTTTCGGTTTAAACACAAGTATGACAAATTGCCCCAGCCATGTGATCTAATCTACGTGCTGCAACTTGGGTTTCCAAAGAGAACAGTGCCTTCGTTAAGTGAAAATATGTGTTTTAAAAAACACTGTCTTTATAGGCAGTTATTACTTATGACGGCGGTGCTTTTTTAAAAATCGCAAAGGACATGAATCATTATATCGGTCTAACGAAAACACAAAATTGCAAGATCCTAATAAAAATATTCAATATTTACTGAACCAAAAATCTGCATAAAATAAGCTCTTTAAAATCACACAAGTTAAAAGTTCGCAACGGGTCATTAGAGCTTTGCCCGTAAATGCCCGCAAACCGTCTGGATTTCAGGTCAGACTCCAGACTACCTTCAGAACGCCCTCAATGCTTCATAAGTTAAATTAAGTCTGGCGTCTCAGCACGTGTCTATGGGTTCATGACCAGAATGACAGCTGTCAATGTCAAAACGAGGACACATTTGGTGCAGTGGTTGACCGTTCGGCTGTGCGTGTCGCAGGTTCGATACCCGCACGGTACAATTATTTGCATGGCCTACAGATAGTTATTACGGGTCTGGGTGTCTTGATATTATGTGAGTTTACATGTTTGCGAACGCACCGACGATACAGGAGTAAATACTAGTGAGAGGAAACGATAAAAAAATATAATTAGACATTTTGGCGTCTTTATTATTACGTCAAAGATATAAGCTGAAAAGGAGGTGGAGGTGAGGTGGCGCCCGGGCCATTAAGACATTAGGACATTCTACAATGCTCTATTGATTTTTCTATACATACAGTCCAGTAATCCGAACATTGCAATAATTCAGCACCTCCTGGTTTTTAGGGTTCCGAAAGTGCCGAAAGTCCAAATGAAAAAAAAACGGAACCCTTATAGGATCTCTCGTGTGTCTCTCTGTCTGTCCGTCTGTCACAGTCAATTTGCTCCGAATCTGCTGGGGCGATAGTGTCATAAACGGCCGTTTTTGGTACTTTTGCTTACTACTTTGGATAAGAAACATTTTGAGTCCTGTTTTAACCACGTAAAATTACCTTATTCTCTTTGTAACAAACGCAACATAGGATTCTTTAATCTTTATTTTCTAAGCTAAGATACGATTTTTTATTCAATGAGGGCGCCACTTATGCGGAGGTAGACCCTTAATAAATTAATTTGGAATATGGGAGTTCACTTTTGGGGTGAAAATTGGAAAATTAAAAAACAAACTTTTTCAAACTGTGCCGTGCGACATAACAAATGAAATGGCACATTGTGAGGGTCTCGGGTGTATTTTTTTTTTTCATAATTTTAAAATATATGGTTTTAAAGTTATTTAAGAAAACTGATGATGATTACCATTCCCTCTCGGCCGGATTTTAATACTATAAATCAATGTATTTTACATTTCAAAATCACAACCAAATCTCTATGACTCAGGTTATGTGCTATTTATTGATTGCGTTTGCATTTCGGTTCCGTACCCAAAGGGTAAAACGGGACCCTATTACTAAGACTCCGCTGTCCGTCCGTCTGTCTGTCTGTCCGTCTGTCACCAGGCTGTATCTCATGAACCGAGATAGTTAGACAGCTGAAATTTTCACAGATGATGTATTTCTGTTGCCGCTATAACAACAAATACTAAAAAAAAAGAATAAAATAAATATTTATGTGGGGCTCCCATACAACAAACATGATTTTGTTGCCGTTTTTATAGATAATGGTACGGAACCCTTCGTGCGCGAGTCCGACTCGCACTTGGCCGGTTTTTTTCAATGTTGTCTTGGTTTGTTACAGAAACTAGCGTCCCGCCCCAGCTTTGCAACGGTACAAATTATAAACCTAACCTTTCTCATGAATCAGACAGACAGACGCGGTGGGGGACTTTGTTTGATAATCACCCTTCGTACGGAGTAGTGATCTCGTAGACAGGACAACGAGTTCGTTCACGCGGTAGATAGACCAATGAAAATATTGATTAATTCAATCTTAGTCTTCCCGTTTCGAAAGACGGGAAGAGGCCTATCTTAGACCGGAGGTCACGCTGTCACGCAGCACATATTATAACAATGTTTCTGCTATTGCTATGACAGAAACCTTGATATCCCTTACTTGCAGATAGAACAAAAAAGAGATAGACCTATGTAGAGCTGTCATAAAATACGCTGAAGTTTAACCCTCTTTATTGGGTTTTAGCAGGATTTCTTCGAAGTGAAGTTTAGCGGTTGTTTTAATTATTCGTTTATTAATTCCTAGTGGATATTGTGATGTAAAATTGGTGTAGTTTTGTGTCTCAAGTGTCTACGCAACTGGACAATATGTGGAATCATTGAAACAGGTGCGATCTCGGTAAAAATGAAGCTAACAATTTTATTATAGTATTGACTACCACAGGCAAGCTTGCCGAGAAGTCTGACACATTTGCTGCTAAATACTGCAAAAAACATTAGAATGTGTTACATCCGCATTCTAATGCAAAATAAAGTGACTGTATTCTGTATCTGTAAACTAAATACTTTCTAAACTTGTTGCTATACTTGTTAAATGGACAAATCCTGCAAAGCCAAAATTATAAAAAACCCTCTCCTCTCTATGACATTTAAAGCCAAAATCGCACTGACAGGTGGTTTGCTTAGTAGGTAACTAGAGCCTAGCAAGTTGCCTTTCGAGTAGCAAAGCAGAATCAACATTTTAAAATGTTCGTAACCAAGCGCTTAGCGACTAGCGCTAGGCGACTCACATAGGCGCGTTTGGGCCCTAAATGTACTTCAGCACACCGTCGCGCCTCATCTCTGACCTAATAGGAATGGGTTCTAGCTTCAAGCTTTTTAGTTTCCCTCGATAGAAGAAAACGTCTCTGCTGTACCTGTTAGTAAAACATTGCTAATGTTTTAGTTTAGTTTGGACACAATATGCTAGCCCACGTGTTCACGCATTCGCTGCTGCTCAAACAATATGAAAACATGCACACAATTTTTGCTCCAGCATAGGAGAGTTTAAAGTTTCGTATAGTCCCGAGGAACGAGTCGAGCTCTGGATAGCAGGATAAAACATGCGACCAACAACAACTTGTAATTAAAACTCTTCCGTTTAGCTCGGATCCTGGTATGTTGCACCCGTGTATCGCGAGGAACGGGTTATAAAGTTAAACGTACTAGAGCCTGGGGTGCTCAAATATGGTGAGCTTTCCGAATCGCGGGAATACTAACAACATCTGAAATATCTGAAAAGTGCGGGCAGGCGACCCATAAAACGACACCTTAGTCTCTTTTAGTGCCTGTAGGAGTCCGTCTAAGGCGCGGTATTACCTCAATAGTCAAAAACATTGGTTTCTTGGATAGTCCAGTATGACGTAATGCAATAAAAATATCCTTTGTAAAAAATACAGTGGACAGAGAAGGGTTTAACGATAAATTTTAACCGAATAGATTAGTAAATAATAGTTAGATATTCCTAATAAAAAAATTGGAAATTGCTCCACTAAAATAAACTTTGGCGTCGAACATCTTTGTATTTTCAGCGTTAACAACATTTTTTTTTTTTTAAGAATTGAATAGAATTAGCATTTTATTAAAACTTTGACCGGACAATTATTTAATTTATTGTGTATATTCTAGTTTAACTGGGCGTTTACAATTGGTGAAAACGGCCCTTATAAGTCAATTGACTGATAGGTTAGATGTAATTTTCCTTACCGCTCTTCCTCAGGATATCTGTAACAAAAAAATATATGATTAAGCAACAGATAGCAAGAAAACATTTAGCTAAGTGACGTAATTCTAAATCCAATATTGCAGACTCAGATGGCGGACTAATATACAGGGTGTAACGGAAAGGTGTGGTCATATTTTAAGAACTGGATCTGCCCATCTATATGAACAGCTTTCTTCAAGAAAATCCGAGGAAATATATTGATCAGCTGATGATAACTTTTTAAAGAAAGTACAATTTGTTTTTTTGAGAGTTTTCATTTTTTTTTAGGGAAAGTTGTTCAGTTCCATGGGCAGAGCCGGCTCTTAAAATATGACCACACCTTTCCGTTACACCCTGTATAGGATATACGAAAAATAAAAGAAAAAGCGAGTCTAAAAACACGCTCCGTACCCGAACGGTCCAAACGAAGCCCTATTGTTGTCACTCACGTGTCCGTATGTCTGTCTGTCCGTTAGTCGTCTGTCACAAAATTTTGTTCCGAAGAATTTTTTAACTTCCCATTGACCTATAAACTTGAAAATTGGTGATAATATTTATTATTACGTATACTTTACTAACAAATACCAATATTTGGTACGGAACCCTTAATGTGGAAAATCCGACACGCACTTGGCCAGTTTTTAAGGGTTCCGTACCCAAAGGGTAAAACGGCCTGCCCGGGGGTTGAGGATAAATTCGAAAGAGTTACCTCGCCCCTGGGCACTCAAGGCAGGGAGGAACAGGGGTGGGTTTTAGTCAGTAAGAGTCTGACACGCCCTTCCGCTCCACCCTAGAGCGGAAGAAGTCATAGGATGATTTCCCACCCCAACAAAAAAAAAAAAAGTACAACGGCCCCTAAAACCCTATTACTAAGACGCCGCCGCTGTCCGTCCGTCTGTCGGTCTGTCCGTCTGTCACCAGGCTTTATCTCATGAACCGTGATAGTTAAACAGTTGAAATTTTCACAGGTGATGTATTTCGTTTGCCGCTATAACAACAAATACTAAAAAACAGAACAAAATAAATATTTAAGGGGGCTCCCATACAAACGTGATTTTTTTGCCCTTTTTATAGATTCGTGCGCGAGTCCAACTCGCACTTGGCCGATTTCTTTTTAACCTAAATATTTTTGACGTCAGTATTCGTCTGCTATACAACAAAAAACCTCAAAGTCATTACACTAGGGATTATCACATCAAGTTTTACTCAAAACGATGTTATAAAGCTAGGTTCATATCCAAGACCCTGCTCTAGCTTGTCACTACAGTAGACAAGCGGAACTAAGAAGTACTCGGAACTACTTCATCCGATGCGACGCCGGTGTTCAAGACAAAGACAGACGCTCTTTGAGACTTGCTCACACATAACCAACTTCACAAATGACTTTGAAGTCAGTTTTATTCAAGAGATGCCAGCATTTCATTTGTTTTTACATACTCGTAACGCTAGTTTTCCGCAAAAGCAGAGATGTATAAATCTTTATTAATAATAATGCGAAAGTAACTCTGTCTGTCTGTTAAGGCGCAGTTATACGACTTTTAATGGTTTTTAATTGAACATCAAGTCTAAACGACAAGTCTCATTTCTTTGAAAAAAATATATGTTATTTTAGAGAATTTACGTCGTAATTTAATCTCAGAATATTTGAAATTATATTTTTATAACATAGTGTAATTAATTTGTAAAGATACGTCTAACGCGGATAAAAAATTGAGAATCACGCAAAAACAATAAAGAGTATTTTTATAAACCCTTCACCATTTTAAAGATCATTTAATTATTTATATTTTAGTCTCAGTGTTTTATTTTAATACCTGTTCTTTTATGTATAATAAATTAATAATGCGACGAATTCCGGACAGCGCTCCTTGATGGGCGAGTCCTATTACTGGGTGGACGTACGACGTGTTACGTGAGCTCAGCACAGAACACGCAAGCTAACCACTCAAGGTGATTGTCAGCTAATAGCGCCTTAACTGTTACCTCTTTACGTCTTAAGGCGCTATTAGCTGCCAACGACCTTGAGTGGTTAGCTTGCGTGTTCTGCGCTGAGCTCACGTAACGCGTCGTATGTCCACCCAGTAATAGGACTCGCCCATCAAGGAGCGCTGTCCGAAATTAGACGCATTATTAATTTATTACACATAAAACAACAAGTATTTACCAAAAACACTGAGACTAAATTATAAATAATTAAATGATCTTTAAAATGGTGAAGGTTTCATAAAAATACGCTTTATAGTTTTTGCGTGATTGTCAATTTTTTATCAGAGTTAGACATAACTTTACAAATTAATTACACTAAGTTATAAAAATATAATTTCAAATATTCTGAGATCAAATTACGACTGAAATTGTCTAGAGTAACATATATTTTTTTCAACGAAGTAAGACAAGTCGTTTAGACGTGATGTTCAATTAAAAACCATTAAAAGTCGTATAACTGCGCCTTAAAGGCTGAACAGATTTGGGTGAAACTTGGCACACGTGGGTCAGGTACTGGGTTAGGACAAACGATATTTTTTTATCTCGGAAGCATGTTCCTTTAGGATGAGTGCCGAGGTAAGTAGCCTATGATCATCATCAGTATTTTAATGACCCCACTGCTGGGGCACAGGCCTATGTTACTCTCTGATAGTTTAGCTTTCTATTGGTGAAATAAAAAACTTTTTACAAAAAAAATACAAACGACTACCATAGATCAATACTAAAAAATGCAAAATAACTTTAATTTCGGAAGTCAGTGTTTCTAGTTTGGTTTCTTCATTATTTGACACCGACTTCCGAAATTAAAGTTGTTTTGCATTTTTTAGTATTGATCTATGGAAGTCGGTTGCATTTCTTTTGTAAGAAGTTTTTTATTTTTTCACTTTTTAGTTGTTGTACCCCATTCTAATACTAAATTAATAGTAAAGTTATGCCCGAATTGATAGCCCCAAAAAAAGGAAATTTGAACATAGTTGGTGAAATTATGGTGTATCAGGGTGAACTGTACAAATCTGTACAGCCCTTCAGAGCGTATCAGCGTTAGGTTAGGTTAGGTTAGGTTAATATTGTGAAGTGGTGAAAACAATATACAGACATGCGATTGCAGTAATTCTGGAAAGTTTGCTATCATTTATTGAAGTTAATAAAATTTATTGAGGTTAATATTGTGAAGTGGTGAAAACAATATACAGACATGCGATTGCAGTAATTCTGGAAAGTTTGCTATCATTTATTGAAGAGTTCCATTGTGTATCTCCGAAGTTCTTCATCAGATCTTAAACAAATGGGACCATATGTAAAGCGCCAGCTTTCAAATAAAAAAAAATCATCAAAATCGGTTCACCTAGTAAAAAGTTATGAGGTACACATAAAAAAAAATACAGTCGAATTGAGAACCTCCTCCTTTTTTGAAGTCGGTTAAAAATGGTTAAAATCGGTCCAGTAGTTTCGTAGATTATTCGGTACAAACAAACAACCAAACAAAATCATCTTTCCTCTTTATAATATTAGTATCGATACAGACACGGGTCCATTCAAGACAACGTACAATTCAATACAAAATATGTTAGTAAGTTGTTCGCCAGTTCCAGTAACTGGGGGGTTAAGCTAATGCAATTAACCGAGCACAAATATAGAATCCTGGTTTTTACTGAAAATTCCTAACTGGGAAACCCTAATACAAGTTTCTTGGAAATCAAACCCACGCTCACTAGTCTCGCAGAGGGTGAATTTGTGAGCTAGTCACTTTCCCCCTCTATTAAAAACTCCTCGTTTTAATAAACGCTATTTCATTCCCTTCCCATCCATTCGCAAAGATATAATATCGAAGTACCAACGCGTCGTCGTTAGACCGTATTAAAAGATAGACGTGGCGATTTTAAAAAGCGAGCTGTCTTCTCCATTTGCCATCGTTTTATTTAAAAACAGTTTCTGTTTTACGAGGATCCATATCACAGACGCGACCACCTTTGGAATGGAGTAATCTACTATCAGATTTTGAGATTTTGATTTTGATTTTGATATACCACCTCTGCTGCTCTTTATTATCTTTATTATGTATCTTTATGCAGCCACATCATCTGTGAAAATTTCAACTGTCTAACTATCACGGTTCATGAGATACAGCCTGGTGACAGACGGACAGACAGACAGATAGACGGACGGACAGCGGAGTCTTAGTAATAGGGTCCCGTTTTATAATTTGGGTACGGAACCCAAAAAATGACCATCCCCCTTTATCTCCAAAACTACTGAGCCCGTAATTTCGAAACAAATATACAAAGCAGTTTATGTTTAGCTTATAGATTACAGGAAAACCTATAACTATGGTTTATAAAAACATATTAAAAAAATATGATACGTTGGTAACCCTATAAGCGCTAGTCTGACTCGCACTTGGGCAGATTTACGAACACTTATCAGCCAGTATCAATATGCACGGGTCACGTTCTCTAGACCTCCTCTAGACGCCTGCAGTCCAGACTCTTTACGCACGTCTATGACGTCAGAAGAATAGACACACGTCAGTTGTCCGTTTGAATTCAATTTAGATTGTCCTGCAGACTTTTTAACCGACTTTCGAAAAAGGAGGAGGTTCTATGTTCGACTGTATGTATGTTTTTTTTTTTATGTATGTCCGCGCATTTCTCCGTCAGTTGTGGACCGATTTTCAAAATTCTTTTTTTATCCGAAACAATATACTCCCGAGGTGGTCCCATATAAATTTTATCGAAATTGCTTTAGCGCTTTTTGAGAAACTGAACAAAAACGAAAAACAGGCATATCTTGATGACGTTTTTGTGTTCTCCAAATGTTTAAATTCCACGTTCCATGATATTGGGGATTTTAGTTCTGGGGTATAACAACTAAAAAGCGAAAAATAAAAAACTTTTTTACAAAAAAAACAACCGACTTCCAAAAAAAAAATACACTAAAAATTTAAAAATAACTTTAATTTCGGAAGTCGGTGTCAAATATTGAAGAAATAAAATACAAACAAGAAGTCGGTTGTTTTTAAAAAAGTTTTTTTGTACCGAAGAACCAATACATTGGACTGGTCTTTTGGGACTACAGTATTTAGGGCGAAGTTTTGTCCAGATTTACTGTCGTGCCAGAGGATACGTAGAATAGTAATAAGTGCTAGTTTGACTCGCACACGATCCGTACAATTTTTATTGTTTATCGTTTTATCAGTAATAGAAATTACACATTTTAATGATTTTTAATTTTCTTTGAAAAAAAATATATGTTACTCTAGACAATATCTTTCGTAATTTGATATGTGAATATTTGAATTAATTTCTAAAGTTATATTTAACGCGGATAAAAAATTAAGAATCACGCATAAACTATAAAGCGTATTTTTATGTAACCTTCACCATTTTAAAGATAATTTAATTATTTATATTTTAGTATACGTGTTTTAGTATAATACCTGTTGTTTTATGTAAATTTATAATAAATTAGTAATGCGTCTTACTGGGTGGACGTACGACGCGGTACGTGAGCTCAGCACAGAACACGCAAGCTAACCACTCAAGGTCGTTGGCCGTTATTAGCGCCTTAAGTTAATTTCAACAGTCTTATTAGTACGGTTCATCGAATACAGCCCTGCTGACAGACAGACAGACGGGATGGAAAGCGGAGGCTTATAATAGGACTCCTTTGGTTACCCTTCGGATAAGGTGAATGATAGCGTGGCGGTTGTCAGGAGTATAAGGACGGAAGAATCAAATAAAAAAAAGTGTTAACCCGACCATACATCACAAGGGCAAGCAGATGATGATGAGAACATTTTTTAGCATATCAACACCAGGAACGTAGAATTCTCCCGTAGCATTATTATTCCAGGGAGGAACAGGGGTGGGTTTTAGTCAGTAAGAGTCTGACACACCCTTCCGCTCCACCCTAGAGCGGAAGAAGTCATAGGATGATTTCCCACCCCCCAAAAAAAAAAAAAAAAAAAAGCATTATTATTCCTGACATGAACACAGCATGCGGCCAGATGTATGAAGCAAAAGGAGTACCCCATGCGAAAAAGGCGTCGGTTTATGTATTTATTTAGGAATAACAAACAGTTACACATTTCTTTTTTGTTTTTTTTTTTTTTGAGGGTGGGAAATCATCCGCTCTGGGTGGAGCGGGAGGGCGTGTCAGACTCTTACTGACTAAAAACCACCCGTGTTCCAGCAGTTGCCTGTGCGTTCCTTCCAGGGCCGCGGAGACTCTTTCAAACATTGTTTTTTTTTTACATTATTACATTTAGATTATTATTATTTGACATTGGTAAATTATGTTGACATTGGTAAACTATTTTGACAATGGTAAATTATTTTGACATTGGTAAATTATTTTGACATTGGTAAATTATTTTGACATTGGTCAATTATTTTGACATTGGTAAACTATTTTGACAATGGTAAATTATTTTGACATTGGTAAATTATTTTGACATTGGTAAACTATTTTGACAATGGTAAATTATTTTGACGTTGGTAAATTATTTTGACATTGGTAATTGTGTGGTATTACATAAGGAATTGTGTGTGTATGTAATTAATTGAGTATTCCATTTTAAATGTGTGTCTGTTGTTTCGACATAAATAGCTTTATTATTGTATGATTTGTATGCTCTTGAATAAAATGTAGCGAACTGACCACCTTATTATAACATCATAATGCATTCAAATCAAAATCAAATCAAGTCATTTTTATTTCAGGCCTAATGACCCATATAAAAAAAATTAAAAATACTTAATACAAAAATATTACAAAATTAAATTATTAGAATATCATTAAATTCATTAATTAATTAAAAATTATTACAAAATTATAAAATGATTTCTTGCATTATTAAATGAGAAAAAATTTGCTGGAATATTAGTTGCCATATACGAAGAAATAATTTGCTTCGTATATGGCCCTCAATATTCCATTGTCAGATTTGTGTATACGGTTCATAAAGGAGGCCTGTGACTTTCTCATGACTGCGTAAAAGTCATCTACCCTGTTTTCAGCAAACATACCGGACATTGATACCTTTTCGGGTATTGATATCTTTTTTTTTTGTGGGGTGGGAAATCATGCAATGACTTTTCCCGCTCTGGGTGGAGCGGGAGGGCGTGTTAGACTCTTACTGACTAAAACCCACCCCTGTTCCTCCCTGCCCTGAATGCCCAGGGGCGAGGTAGCTCTTTCGAATTTATCCTCAACCCCCGGGCAGATTGTATTGATACCTACATTTACGAATAAATTTGATTTTGATTTGACCCCGGCAAAACAGTTACACACTAGATCTTATTACCTAACTTATAAAACATTATATGATTCAAATGAGCACCTCACACAGACCGTTATCCACAGGCCACAGCATACATAATAAAACATTTCTTTTAGCAAAACAAAATGCACGTGTGTATGTTAGAATAGAGAAAGTTACGTCAGCTGATAACAATCTAGCTGTGCTCCCGATGAGTCAAATGAAGGAAGTCCTTGTTAATGTTGTTAAGGGAGTTCAGACAAGTAACACAATTACTATACTGTCATATACTAATAGCTGTCTTAAGAATTACACAACGTCTTATAACGGCGTGGTTCAATAATTGGACTAGTGAAGAAAACCAGAGTCCAAACATGACATTACATTATGGCCGTTTTTAGGGTTCCGTACCCAAAGGGTAAAACGGTACCCTATTACCAAGACTCCGCTGTCCGTCCGTCTGTTTGTCTGTCTGTCCGACTGTCACCAGGGTGTATCTCATGAACTGTGATAGTTAAACAGTTGAAATTTTCACAGATGATGTATTTTTAGTAGATACTAAAAAACAGAATTAAATAAATATTTAAGGGGGCTCCATACAACAAACGTGATTTTTTTGCTCGATGTTGATAACGGCAACAGGGGCCCAATTCTGTAACTTTGAGTTAAGCAACACGCCATCGACACTCTATCGACACACAACAGACATTATTTTGCCACTGTTGCAAATTTGGTATTCTGCAAAACTTCCAAATGCTATTGACATAATATTATAGTAGACCAGACTACAAATTATTACAATAGTCCAATTAAGGCGTTTCAATGGCACTACAGTGGCAAGTCAATGACCATAAATAATTTGTAGAATACCAAATGTTCTATTGAGACACCACTGACACACTACTGACTGGAGGGGTTATCCATTCGGGCATAACTTTAATATTTAGTTTTACTTCTGTGGTACAACTACTAAAAAGTGAAAAATAAAAAACTTTTTTTTTACAAAAAATACAACCGACTCCTAAAAATTGCAAAATAACTATAACTTATTTTCGGAAGTCGGTGTCAAATAACTAAGAAACAAAACATAAACACCGACATCCGAAAATAAAGTTGTTTTGCAATTTTTAGAAGTCGGTTGTATTTTTTGTAAAAAAGTTTTCAAGAAAGTTGTTAATTTTTAGGGCAGAAGCAGTATTTCAAAGACCACGTATTTCCGTAACACCCTGTAGTAATGAAGTGCGTTCAACCGTATGTACTTCTAGAACCTCGTTACAAAACATACAATTAAAAACATCAGCATACGAAACCAATCTTCTAACCTTGAACTCGCGTTTCTACCACCCTCTAAAACCTGCCAGACGGTTACGTCATGCGTATTGATTGGCACGCCAGGGGCGCTCCCCCTGGCAGACTGGCATGTCGACGACCCGGTGAATGAAGCCCTACCACCCCAGTGCGTACCCCTGGTCGCGATGTAGGGTGTCTAGATGCGGTAGGCTGTTAGGGTGAATATTATTGATTGGGGGCAGTCAAGGGTAAAATTGTGCTGTAGCTAACGCAGAGAACAAAATCGGACATGTCATTTGGTAAATTAGGTAATATTTCTGATTATTTGGCGAACTCTGTGCTGCGTAATGCGTATGAGTAGATAGTTGGGGAAAGGCTAAGCAGTATACATATATACATATACTGCCCAACTGTCTTGGGGTCGGCTTTAGACTAACCAGACTAACCGGGCTTCAGACTAACCGGATGCAGCTGAATACCAGTATTTTACATGGAGCGACTGCCTATCTGACCTCGACAACCCAGTTACTGGGTAATACCCGTTGGTAAGACTGGTTGTCAGACTTTCGGGCGTCTGACGACCCGTAACGACTGTCAAAGATCTACGATTGACAGCCGGCACCAACGACTTAACGTGCTTCCCGAGCCACGGAGGAGTCGCGGTATGTAAAGATGGTCGCCCATCCATGGACCAACCCCGGCAAGCGTAGCTTAACCTGATGAATCGACCCGTGCGGCTGTTATTACTTTAGCCACGAGCTCTTCCTGGCATGCGTATGTAAAAACTGCAAATAGGAAATTTTTCCCGTATATAATAATTATAGGATAACTAACTTTTTTAACTTTTAGTTGGTGGTTTATTATATTTATTCTATTCGTTTGTAATCTTTTTGCAGTTGAGAGTACCTACCCGTAAACAACTTTTACCATACGATTAAATCTGATATATGAAAAGGAGAATCAACGAGTAGTGATCGGTGAATGAATAAAACTACCTTCATTGCAGAATTAGTACCATCTATATATCTATACTAATATTATAGACATCAGGTAAAGTTTGTGAGTTTATGAGTTTGTAGAGGGTAATCTCTGGATCTACTGAACCGATTTTGAAAATTCTTTTACCAATAGAAAGCCACGTTTTGTGAGTGTCATAGGCTATACATTTTTGAAATCCACGCGGACGAAGTGCTAGTAGCTAATAAAAGTATGTAGCGAACTTTCACCCCCTGGAGAATGCCAATGAATGAAAGTCACCCTTAGTTATAGGGTTATAAAAAGACGCGACTGAATGCGATTGCCCTTTCTATCTCGATAGAAACGTATGCAGTAAATTATGGAGACCGCGGTCATATAGCGATATACAAGCGACCCACCCTAGCTTCACACGGGTTCAAACTATGTATACTATACACCTAAACCTTCCTCATGAATCACTCATCTTCACTCATGAAAATCCGTTTAGTAGTTTTTGAGTTTATTGCTAACAGACAGACAGACAGACGCGGCGGGGGACTTTGTTTTATAGTATGTACGAGGGTCATTCAATAAATACTTAGCCTACAAAAAGTAAACGAAAATTTTGGAAAAGTGGCAATTTATTTTTCAACATAGTCTCCTTTTAGTTCGATACACTTAGCCCAGCGATGCTCCAACTTTTTTAACCCGTCCGAAAAATAGTTTTTGTCAAACTCTGCAAAATAGGCCTCCGTGGCGGCGATAACCTCCTCATTCGATCCATATCTATTCCCGGCGAGTGATTTATTCAGATTAGGAAACAGAAAGAAGTCACAAGGGGCCAAATCTGGAGAATACGGTGGATGGGGCAGCAATTCGTAGCGTAATTCGACCAATTTGGCCATGGCAACGGCAGACGTGTGAACCGGTGCGTTGTCGTGGTGAAACAGCACTTTTTTCTTCGCCAGATGGGGTCGTTTTTTCTTTAATTCGGCGTCGAATCGGCCCAATAAATCGGCATAGTAAAGCCCTGTAATTGTTTTACCCTTCTCGAGGTAATCGATGTAGATCACACCTTGTGAATCCCAGAAAACGGTGGCCATAACTTTTCCGGCCGATTTTACAGTTTTCGCCTTCTTTGGAGCACGTTCCCCGGTCTGGATCCATTGTTTTGATTGCTCCTTGGTCTCTGGTGTGTACCAGTGGATCCAGGTTTCATCGACGGTCACAAAACGACGCAAAAACTCCGCTGGAGTCCGCTTAAACAGCGCCAAACACGTCTCCGATGTGGTCTCACGGTTGCGCTTGTTTTCTGGTGTGAGTAAACGCGGCACCCATCGCGCCGACAGCTTTCTCATGCCGAGTTCCTCGTGAAGAATATGATGCACTGTTCCTTCTGAAATGCCTACAGTCTCAGCTAGCTCCCGAACCTTCAATCGGCGATCTGCCAATACGAGATCATGGATTTTTTTAATGTTTTCCTCCGTAGCAGCTGTTTTCGGTGCACCTGGACGTGGTTCATCAAAAACCGACGTACGGCCACGTGCAAACTCGTTGAACCAATTCTTGACGGTGGCCATCGATGGAGAAGAGTCACCGTACACAGCATCCAAGCGCTCTTTGATTTCGATGCGCGTTTTCCCTTCCAAAAATAGGAATCGAATCACCGAACGATATTGCTCTTTTTCCATTTTTGTAAAACCGATCGACACGTTCGCTTCCATAAGTTGTCAAATTAAAACAAATGAAGGGATTGGAATGAAAATTTGAAAAAAGAATTAAAAAAGAATGTGCTACACTGTGGTAAAACTCTTTTGAAACTACAGCGCCCTCTGGCGATGAGGCTAGGTACTTATTGAATGCACCTCGTATAGTGATGTCAGTTTTGAGATCAACCCTTGTGCAGAAGCTTAGTATTTTTTCATTGATGGGCTCGTGTTTGACCACTATCTCACCTGATGGTAAGCTATGATGTGGTCGAAGATGGAGCACGCGTGCCTAGAAGTAACCTGTTCACTCTTGACTTAAGGCGGAGGTTCCCAAAAATGGTCAAAAAGGTGGTTTTTTAAAGCAGTATATCTCTTAAACCGTAAATAGTTTTGAGAAATAAAAAAAAAATGTGATATTTTCAAGTCCTACTTGCATACAGTGATGGAGCTAGAAACATAATTTAACCTACTTTAATGCATCAAAAAAATCTTCTAACATACCTCTAAATTATCTTTAAAAGCAGTTTATCTCTTCATTAACAATTATAATCATAATAAAAAATATACCATAAAATTTCAAATGCTAAGTTGCATCCAGTGATGGATTATTTTTTATATTAGTAAATCCTAAGTAAATCGATAAAATACTTCATATTTTGCAATAAATTGCGACCATTTGTCGTAGCGCATCTCTTTCTTTTTTATGCAAACCGAGAGTGACCGCGCTTTATAGACATCTGGGCCTTAAGACTCCCAGGTTGGAGCTATCAGGAAACACAGACTGCGGCAGTGAATTCCACTCCCTAGCTGTACGCACAATGAATGTGTTCTCAAAACGTTTTGTGCGTGTGGATGGGTTGTGAACCATGCATAGTATTTGTCGTGTGCGAAGTTTGCGAGTGCAACTACGCGCAGGTACAGTCAAGTCAAAGTCAAATCGTTTATTGCGAACTAAGTGTACAATGTTGGTGTTATATTATGTTGACAATAATTTAGGCCATTTAATGATTTTTATAACTGTGTGAATATTTTTTAGGGGTGTATGGTTCCTACTTATTTGTCAGTTTGGAAGGTGGTATTCCCACAAGCCATTAAGTTTGATGGATACTATACCAGTGGCACATCGCCATACGTCTTGTGGTCTGATGATGAAACGTGCTTGTCGGAATTAAACTATGCAATTCCGACGCACACTGCCCAAAATGCAACCGATAGGTAACCGACAGACTAGCAACTCGCTTCGAATAACTTTAATAACTTTATTTCATTCCAACCACATCCAGTATTCCGACATCCCTGTCTGGGCACCCTCTCGATATGAATTATAGCATTAAAATTTAATATTTCTGCGTCGTGAACAATTACTTAGCGTCTGGAATATTTCGATTTGATTATAAATTCGTCATTTTAGGCCCCCTCGTTTAAGTACAATTTATGAAATGGTAAATCACTTTGTGCGTTTATTTTGTTTATGTAGAGTAGTTAGATTTATTTTGCTGCAGCAAAATTCGAGGTTATCTATCTAACAGTTTTACATAAATTTGGCTTTTCTAGAGTTAGTACTTTTTTGCTATACTTATTGGGCCTTTTTTTTTTTTTTTTTTTTTCTTTAATTTTGGCTTCGCACGGTTTGTGCATTTAGCCAGTGTCAAGTTAAGAAAGTATTTAGTTTTAGATACATAATACTGTCACTTTTTCCCATTAGAATGCAGATGTAACACATTCTAATGTTTTTTGCAGTATTTGGCAACAAATGTGTCGAGTCAGCCTTCTCGGCAAACTTCGCTGAGGTAGTCAATACTACAATAAAATTCTCAGCTCCATTTTCCCGAGATCGCGCCTGTTTCAATGATTCCACATATTGTCCATTTCCGTTGACACTTGAGACACAAAACTACACCAATTTTACATCACAATATCCACTAGGAATCAATAAACGAATAATTAAAACAGCCACTGAACTTCACTCGACAAAATCCCGCCAAAAACTCCCTTATTGGGCCTTATTTATACAGAAAACCGGTTAAGTGCGAGTTTAACTCGGCCACGAAGGTTCCGTACAATTTTAGTATTTGTTATTATAGCGGCAACAGAAATACATCATCTGTGAAAATTTCAACTGTCTAACTATCACGGTTCATGAGATACAGCTTGGTGACAGACGGACAGACAGACAGAAAGACGGACAGCGGAGTCTTAGTAATAGGGTCCCGTTTTACTATTTGGGTACGGAACCCAAAAAACTATCTGACCCGACAGATGTTGTCCTGTCTTAGCTATGAACTGTCAAACGCGCGAAGTTTCAGAAATTTTCTAATTTTCCGCGCAACTTTCTTAATTTTTTCTTTCATAAGAACCTTCTCCTGACAATAGCAAACACAACAAAAAAAGATTTAGCGAAATCGGTCCAGCCGTTCACGCGTGATGCCGTGACCAAGGAAATAGGGATTCATTTTTAGGGTTCCGTACCCAAAGGGTAAAACGGGAGCGGGACCCTATTACTAAGCCTCCGCTGTCCGTCCGTCAGTCTGTCAGCGGGCTGTATCTCACGATCCGTACTAGGTAGACAGTTGAAATTTTCACAGAATGTGTATTTCTGTTGAAGAATAAGACATGTTGCGCCGACCCCAAATAAATAGGATAAGGGCAGGAGAATGATGATGTGTATTTCTGTTGCAGCTATAACAACAAATAATAAAAATTTAAATAAATTAAAAATTAAAGGGGGTACGGGACCCTACATGCGCGAGTCGACTCATACTTGGTTATTATGGGTATTGACTATGGCTTCCTTGAAGAATCTTGCTCATTTCTATGAGCAGAAACACTATCTTAAGTAGGACCACCCATTTTCGGTTCAACCTGTCTGTATTAAGGTGATTCACGAGGAAGTTTTTTCGAATTGAGAAAGCCAAAATTCTTACATTAAGGCACAGTTATACGACTTTTAATGGTTTTTAATTGAACATCACGTCTAAATGACTAGTCCTATTTCTTTAAAAAATATATATCTTACTCTAGACTATTTCCGTCGTAATTTGATCTCAGAATATTTGAAATTATATTTATATTACATTGTGTAATTAATTTGTAAAGTTATGTCTAACGCGGATAAAAAATTGAGAATCACGAAAAAACTATAAAGCGTATTTTTATGAAACCTTCACCATTTTAAAGATCATTTAATTATTTGTAATTTAGGCTCAGTGTTTTAGTTTAATACTTGTTGTTTTATGTGTAATAAATTAATAATGCGTCTAATTTCGGACGGCGCTCATTGATGGGCGAGTCCTATTACTGGGTGGACATACGACGCGTTACGTGAGCTCAGCGCAGAACACGCAAACTAACCACTTAAGGTCGTTGGCAGCGCCTTAACTGTCTACCACTAAGACGTCATTCACGTATTGAACTGATTTACAGCAACTGTTTGTTTTTGTATGTTTTCAGCACAACTGGAATCTGTGTTTCCCGATAGCTTTACCTGGCCTACCTGGCCAACCTGGCCTGGGTGTCTTCAAGCCAAGAGTGAATAGGTTACTTTTAGGCAAGCGTGCTCCATCGTCGACCATCAGGTGAGATAGTAGTCAAACTCGAGCCTAACTGATACAAACATTTTATCTTTCCAACTAGGCAATATTTATTCACTAGAGGTGCAGGCCTTGACGCCAATCAACGATGACACACAAAGCAAGTAGTTCGTTTACCCCTTAAATAAATTAATAAATAATATGTACAGTGTCAAATTACGAAATGCCATTTGCAAAAAATTCAGATCGTGTATTGTGTAAAAAATATGTAAAAACATCCTAAAGCGTTGGCCTTTTTTTCCTTTATTTCACTAGAATAGGTAATACTGACAAAATACAATGTAAAACAAAATGTATGGAAAACATATTCCAGCATGCTGTCAGTTTTCACATGGGAAAGCTTATTTCAGCATACTTGTCGTAAGGCAGCGTGGCCGAGCGGTCTAAGGCGCTGGTTTTAGGCACCAGTCCGAAAGGGCGTGGGTTCGAATCCCACCGCTGTCAAAAATCCTTTTTGTGTTTTTTCAGGGTTACTTGTTGCAAAATGTTTTATGATATTGTTGACCTAAAGTTATGTAGTTTATCCAACATAAAAAAAAACTTCAGATTCATGTCTAGAGTTTGTAATAGTTTTATGAAATGATATTAATTTTGCTTTACCTACTTTTTTAATTGAGCATGAGTCAACTAATTATAATTAAGTGCAAATAGTAATAATTGATTGATCAAAGGTGAAGTTGTGTATGCTGATTTTATAACACCGGGTTGTTAATAACATTGTGTATACTAGAATTTTCCGCGGATTCGCTTCTCAGGCCTATCCCACAAAAACCTTGCATTTTTTCGGGATAAAAACCCTATGGGACTCAGCAAGCTTTATATCAGTGAAAGATGAGTCATCAATCATTTCCAGAGATTATCTCTACAAACAATTTCATCTCCGTATTTAATATGAGTTCAGATATAGATGCCCACTTGTGCAAAAGTCAATAGTGTAACGTAACGGGTGTGGGGGGAAGACTGCGGATGCGAATTGCGAACTCGCCAGACACAAACTCTTGATCGTCACTGACGCCCTAACACCCAACTGTTAGGGCTACATAATAAACTTGCACATTACGTAAATGTTTTTTAAATAACGATAGGCACACGTTTGACAATAATGACAATATTTCACCTGGTGCTAAGCGATGATGTGGTCGACGATGGAGCACGCTTGCCTAGAAGTAACTTATTCACTCTTGACTTTAAGACCCTCAAGGTTGTAGTGACTTTTATCCTCGAATTAAAACCGGCCAAGTGCGAGTTGGATTCGCGCATGAAAGGTTCCGTACCATCGTACAAGATTATACGCGTCTACTTGTTGCCATTATTAAGATCTAGCAAAAAATGGCAAAAACAAAACGTTTCTAATAGCCCCCTTTAATTTTTAACTTGTTGTCATGGCGGCAAATACACATTCTGTGAAAATTTCAACTGTCTACCTATTACGGATCATGGGATACAGCCCGCTGATAGACAGACGGACAGACAGCGGAGGCTTAGTAATAGGGTCCCGTTGGTTACCCTTCGGGTACGGAGCCCTAATAATAAATCGCCCCTATTTTTACGTTGTTAAAACAGATCTCAGAATGTTTCGTATCCAAAGTAGTAGGCAAAAGCAAAAACCGCCGTTTCTGACACTTTTGCCTACTACTTTGGATACGAAACATTCTGAGATCTATTTTAACAACGCAAAAATACTATATCCTCTTTGTAACAAACGTGACGTTGGATTCTTTAATATTTATTTTCTATGCTACGCTACGATTTTTTATTCAATGAGGGCGCCACTTGGCCGGTAGTACGGCCTTAAACAGTTGCTCTAGGATTGGCCATAGGAAGTCACCAAAAACCTAGTTATGCTAGGTTCTCGTGTATCATTCATGAGCTATAATAGAACCTGTCGCAATGCCAATTACTAATAAAAGACAGTATGTCAGTGTATTAGGTTCATGTTACTTAGACAAACCTCAGAAGCTATGACGTTTTCAATTTCGATTCCATACCTATTCGTAATCTGTATCAGTAAATTGAGTTCAAATGGAATCAAACTACTCGTTAGTACAATTTTATTGTCTTTCGAAGAAGTCATTTTGTTACGTCGGCTGAAAAATTCAGGCTTCAGTATAGACTATTAACAGCTGCGTTGATTACCAGGCTAGCCAAAATGTATGGAGTTTCCCACCTGGAGATCCTCAGTAGCAGTCATAAGTATGAATTGGTCCTCGATTGGTGATTAATGGCAATGGACTCACCCCCTATTACGTAAGTGTTAAACAAGAAGGCAGACGTATTCGCGTATATCTTCATGCCTTCTTGGAGTAAATGCTATATTCTAATGGCCTTTTTTTTTGGCGTGGTCGGAAATTATGCAATGACATCTCCCGCGACTAAAACCCACCCCTGTTCCTTCCCTGCCTGAGTACCCAGAGGTGCGGTAGGCGTGCAGGCACCGGCCACGATGGGCCCGTCAGTGGTGGCTGACAATCATCTCTTTGAGGCGCGCGTGTACGCGCCGTCGATTCACGGGCCTGGTGCTGATCGGACGGCGAGCTACCCACTGCTCGCCGTCCGCAGGCCCGGGATATTCTAATGAAGACTGAATATAGGTTACTTCTAGACAGGCGTGCTCCGACGTCCACCACATCACCGCTTACCATTAGGTGAGAAAGTGGTCAAGCGTTAGCTATCAGTGAAAGAAATTTCGAAATCACAGTTCTCTTAGACGTTACTAATTTATAAACTGTTTTGATTAACAATAAAGTTTTATTCTATTCTATTCTTCTTTGGATAAGGTTTAGATGACCTTATATGACACGCTGACATACTGTCTTTCATTATCTTTTAAGGTTGCTAACCGTACCTACTCTATAAGTATTATACTCTATTTCATGTAGGTGTTTTTTTTTTTTTTTTTTTTGGGGGGTGGGAAATCATCTTATGACTTCTTCCGCTCTAGGGTGGAGCGGAAGGGCGTGTCAGACTCTTACTGACTAAAACCCACCCCTGTTCCTCCCTGCCCTACGCGCCCGGGGGCGAGGTAACTCTTTCGAATTTATCCTCCACCCCCGGGCAGGCACTGGCCGTGGCAGGCCCCGTCCTTTGCTGACAACTCTTTGAGGCGCGCGTGGAACACTACGCGCCGTCAACTCTCGGGCCTGGTGCTGATCGGACGGCGAGTTACCCACTACTCGCCGTCCGCAGGCCCGGTTCATGTAGGTGTACTTTATAATCTGTAATACTAATAGAGTAGGTACACTAAAATACTCTTTTTACACAATCTTTACTATACTAATACCAGTCATGCATACCCATTATCATACTCATACATAACCCAAAAATTATACTTAAAAAACCGGCCAAGTGCGAGTCGGACTCGCACACGAAGGGTTCCGTACACTGAAAAAAAACCCAACAAAAACACGTTTCCAGAAACGTGTTTTTTTAGGCTGTATCTTGTGATCCGTAATAGGCAGACAGTTGAAATTTTCACACAGCGTGTATTTCTATAGCTATAACAACTAATACTAAAAAATCACAGACAGTCGAGAGATGGGTACGGAACCCTAAAAATGAGCTCCTGATCTACATTAACTTAGATTTAGAATGTTTGGGGTCATGCAATTCTTTTATAAATGATAAAAACTTGTATTATACCGCAAAAGGCACAAAAAAATACTTCATAAAAATTAAAATAAACGTACTCAATTTTCTAAGTTAGTACTCTTTATTTACCCTCTGAAATTCGATATACTCTTTCTCTTTTAAAAAAGTTGCCAACCCTATTATCTTCCGACATAGCGACAGGTTATGACTAGGCACTTACGCAGGTATTATAATTTGAGTGTGAGAAACACGAGCCGTAACTCAAAACATAGTACTCATAATAATCTAGATCATATAAGAAGCACAGATCGAGAGGAGCTCGTAGCTAAAGTACAAACAGCCGCACGGGTCGATCCATCAGGCCTCCAGGGTAGCCTGCGAAGCTTGCCGCCCGAGAGTCGACGGCGCGTAGTGTTCCACGCGCGCCTCAAAGAGTTGTCAGCAAAAGGACGGGGCCTGCCACGGCCGATGCCTGCCCAAGAAATAAGACAAGTCGTGTAGACGTGATGTTCACTTAAAAACCATTAAAAGTCGTATAACTGCGCCTAACAGTCCGATCGACTTTCAAAAATATATTATCGATGAAAAACATATCATGTGTCATGTTACATTCCAGGGAAAGACCACGTAAAAATGTTATAGGAGTCATAGCAAAAAAACACTAGGCAATGCGGGACGGGTAATATTAGCTAAAAATAGGGTGTAGGGTGGGCAGATCAAAAGGTCGCACGTGCTGTTTCCACGTCGATGAGCCGGGTAGCGAGGGCTACCGGCTACCCCATTTAAAACGCAAGCTTGATGGGGTTAGTGAAAATGTCATGCTTACACTGAGGCACTGAGCTGACATTTTGCCAATGGAAATGTATTTATTATTAGAAAAATGGATGAATATAGTCATTGTATGTAGATAGGTAGTTCTTCTTTTTTCAGCTGTTCAAGTGTTGGAATAGACAAATGGTCCAACTGTTGTTGCACAATTCAGCCATTTGCTGAACTCGAACAAAAGAGAAGGGTGGATCTGTCTGTTTGTGGCATCGCAGCTCCTTAACTGATGAATTGATGTTGATGGTCCTATGACAGATATCATGGCCGACTTACTTGACAGTAAGTACCTACTAGTATAGTTTGTAGCGATGCGATATGCTGAATTGCATTTTAAATATTTTGACGGAGCGCTGGCGGCAGAGCGCTAGTCGCTTACACCACCACGTCATATCCCACTGTATTAGTTAACCGAAAGAAGAAGATTAAACGATTATTAGATTTTTATATATTGACGACAGGGTTGGCGCAGTGGTTGAGCGTTCGGCTGCTGCGCTGCGTGTCGCGGGTTCGATTCCCTCACGGAGCAAATATTTGTTTGGCCCACAGATAGTTGTTCCGGGTCTGGGTGTTTTGTGCATGTTTGTGAACGCACCCACGATACAGGAGTAATTCCTAGTGTGGGGCAAAGTTTCTTTTTTTGTATTTCCATTCATCAGGATAGATAATAAGAAGAACAAGTTATTTTTCAAACAATGTCATTACACATCCCTTCCTTCTTAGAAACAGCGAGCCAAGCTCGCTCCATCGAGCAATACGACTTGATGATATGCGCTAACCTATTACAACTGCAATACCTCGGAGGTCACGTCTACTTAGGACGTGCTCTACGCATCACTGCGTTGCGTCAGGATATGATGCATCATGTTACGGCGACCAGATTACTCACACAAAAGTACCTACAGCAGTCATCAAGTTACTGGTTAACTGTTAGTAAGCTTGCCTCTGGGTATTCTACTATGATAGTGAGGGTCTTCTGAAATGACGTACACCAGTTGGCAGCACTGAGGCGTCAGGTCTTTTTTTTTTGTGGTTTTGAGAAATCATCTAATGACTTCTCCCGCTCTGGGTGGAATGGGAGGGCGCGTCAGACTTTTACTGACTAAAACCAACCCAACAGGGGTTGGTTTTAGTCAGTTGCCTTCAGTTGCCTGAGTGCCCAGGGGTGCGGTATCTCTGTATCGAATTTATGCGCGACCCCTGGGCAGGCATCGGCCATGGGGCCCCGTCAGGTGTTAACATCTCTTTGAGGCGCGCGTGGAACACTACGCGCCGTCGACTCTCGGACCTGGTCCTGATCGGACGGCGAGCTACCCACTACTCGCCGTCCGCAGGCCCGCGTCTACGGTGGCCGGAGATCGTCTCGCGACCCCCGACGCCCAGGGCGTCTCCTGCGGCGGCTGCTGCTGGGGGCGTGAGGGCGACTCTGTTGAGTCTTCAAAGGAGGAGGCGGAACGGATAAGCCGTTCCGCCTCCTTCTTCGCGAGCATTTTTTTTTTTTTTTTTTATGTTTGATAGGTTCCCGTTTGACCACTATCTCACCTGATGGCAAGCGATGATGTGGTCGAAGATGGAGCACGCTTGCCTAGAAGTAACCTATTCGCTCTTGACTTAAAGACTCCCAGGTTATAGCTATCAGGAAACACAGACATTACTGCTTTGCAAAAGGAGGCGACTGCTTCCCATTCCCTCTCGCTCCGTACCATGGTCTGGACCAGGGTCGAGCGCGAGAGGTCGCTAAAATGTACCTATTTCTTTGAAAAAAAAAAATGTTACTCTAGAACAATTTTCTTCGTAATGTGATATACGAGGTGCATTCAATAAGTACCTAGCCTCATCGCCAGAGGGCGCTGTAGTTTCAAAAGAGTTTTACCACAGTGTAGCACAGTCTTTTTTAATTCTTTTTTCAAATTTTCATTCCAATCCCTTCATTTGTTTTAATTTGACAACTTATGGAAGCGAACGTGTCGATCGGTTTTACAAAAATGGAAAAAGAGCAATATCGTTCGGTGATTCGATTCCTATTTTTGGAAGGGAAAACGCGCATCGAAATCAAAGAGCGCTTGGATGCTGTGTACGGTGACTCTTCTCCATCGATGGCCACCGTCAAGAATTGGTTCAACGAGTTTGCACGTGGCCGTACGTCGGTTTTTGATGAACCACGTCCAGGTGCACCGAAAACAGCTGCTACGGAGGAAAACATTAAAAAAATCCATGATCTCGTATTGGCAGATCGCCGATTGAAGGTTCGGGAGCTAGCTGAGACTGTAGGCATTTCAGAAGGAACAGTGCATCATATTCTTCACGAGGAACTCGGCATGGGAAAGCTGTCGGCGCGATGGGTGCCGCGTTTACTCACACCAGAAAACAAGCGCAACCGTGAGACCACATCGGAGACGTGTTTGGCGCTGTTTAAGCGGAATCCAGCGGAGTTTTTGCGTCGTTTTGTGACCGTCGATGAAACCTGGATCCACTGGTACACACCCGAGACCAAGGAGCAATCAAAACAATGGATCCAGACCGGGGAACGTGCTCCAAAGAAGGCGAAAACTGTAAAATCGGCCGGAAAAGTTATGGCCACCGTTTTCTGGGATTCACAAGGTGTGATCTACATCGATTACCTCGAGAAGGGTAAAACAATTACAGGGCTTTACTATGCCGATTTATTGGGCCGATTCGACGCCGAATTAAAGAAAAAACGACCCCATCTGGCGAAGAAAAAAGTGCTGTTTCACCACGACAACGCACCGGTTCACACGTCTGCCGTTGCCATGGCCAAATTGGTCGAATTACGCTACGAATTGCTGCCCATCCACCGTATTCTCCAGATTTGGCCCCTTGTGACTTCTTTCTGTTTCCTAATCTGAAAAAATCACTCGCCGGGAATAGATATGGATCGAATGAGGAGGTTATCGCCGCCACGGAGGCCTATTTTGCAGAGTTTGACAAAAACTATTTTTCGGACGGGTTAAAAAAGTTGGAGCATCGCTGGGCTAAGTGTATCGAACTAAAAGGAGACTATGTTGAAAAATAAATTGCCACTTTTCCAAAATTTTCGTTTACTTTTTGTAGGCTAAGTATTTATTGAATGACCCTCGTACATATGAATATTTGAATTAATTTGTAAAGTTATGTCTAACGCGGACAAAAAAAATGAGAATCACGCAAAAACTATTAAGCGTATTTTTATGAAACTTTCAACATTTTAAAGATAATTTAACTATTTATCTTTTAGTATACGTGTTTAAGTATAATATATGTTGTTTAATCTATACTAATATTATTAAGAGGTAAAGTTTGTGAGAATGTGAGGTTGTAGGGGGTAATCTCTGGATCTACTGAACCGATTTTGAAAATTCTTTTACCAATAGAAAGCTACGTTATTTGTGTCATAGGCTACACATTTTTGAAATCCACGCGGACGAAGTCGCGGGCGACGTGCTATGTATTAAAAATTAATAATGCGTCTAATTTGGGACAGCGCTCCTTGATGGTCGAGCACTATTACTGGGTGGAAGCACGACGCGTTGCGTGAGCTCAGCACAGAACCTATAACACCAGCCACTCAAGGCCATTGGCATATAGCTGCGTCTTAATCCCCCATGCTGGCCCAGGCCCGGCATTTAACCCAGATGCTAAATGTCTTATCTTTTCAATGGTTAGCTGCTGAAGCGCTTCTCTTCATTTATAAACTTTTTTTTTTACTGGTGAATATAATAAAAACCAGCCAAGTGCGAGTTGGACTCACACACGAAGGGTTCCGTACCACAAACTGAAAAAAAAATCGTTTCTAGAAACGTGTTTTTTTTTTTTTTTTACTGTAGCTATCCGTAATAGGTAGACAGGTTTTTATTATTTGTTGTTATAGCGGCAGGTTATTACGGATCGTGAGATACAGCCCGCTGACAGACGGACGGACAGCGGAAGCATAGTAATAAGGTCCCGTTGGTTACCCTTCAAGTACGGAACCCTAAAAAGCGTGTTAAAATAAAAATCTCTATAGCAAAAATACTGAGAAACTCACTCTATTTTCGGGTAATAATGACTGCGAGCCATATTCGGCTGCTAAGTAGGTGTTTACAGTCAGATAAACTGATCGCATATTTTTAACTGTTCATTTTTAACACACATTTATAAACGGAAGTGTCGCCGTCGGCGTCGATCTGTCTGTCTGTGTATTCTCTTGTTTTAAAACTGTCTGAATTAATTTCTTCTTCGAATGCGGTGGCTCTGATCATACTATACGGAGTAGCCAATCAGTATGGTTGCTGGAAAGGCTGAATGCAAATAGAATATTAGACAAAAGGGAGCACATAGAAACATATTTCCTTTGGATAGCATTTCTTCTAGTATAGTTTTAGGTCATCGTGATTGGTACGTTAAGGTTCATAAAAGCTATTTAGGATTTTTAAGGTAGGTACACCTGCGCGGATCGCCCAGAGGACACGGTGGAGCATACGGTGGAGGTCTGCGTCACGCGGGCGGAGCACCGCCGTGTCCTCGTGGATGCGATAGGTGGCGGCGACCTCTCGCGCCCGGCCCTGGTTCAGGCCATGGTACGGAGCGAGAGGGAATGGGAAGCAGTGTCCGCCTTCTGCGAAGCAGTAATGCTCGCGAAGGCGGATGCGGGACGCGTGAGGAAAGCTCAACGGAGTGGCCCTCACGGCCCCGGCCGCTACCACCGCAGGAGAGGTACTGGGCGTACTGGGCGTAGGACGTCGCGAGACGATCTCCGGCCACCGTAGACCCGGGCCTGCGGACGGGCGGGCACTGGGTAGCTCGCCGTCCGATCAGCACCAGGCCCATAAGTCGACGGCGTGTCGTGATCCACGCGCGCCTCAAAGATATTAGTGTCAGCCACTGGCGCGGCCGATAGTGGCCGGTGCCTGCATGCCTAGGGGCAGCGGATAAATTCTGAAAATGAGTTACCGCACCCCTGGGCACTCAGGCAGGCAAGGAACATGGGTGGATTTTAGTCAATAAGAGCCTGACACGCCCTCCCGCTCCACCCAGAGCGGGAGAAGCCATTGGATGATTTCCCACCCTACCAAAAAAAAAAAGGTAGGTACATAACTTTGTGTTGTATCCCTGCTGGTGGAAACAATGATTATAATAATGTTTTCATTACTTTAATGTTGCTATGGAAGATACGTTACTTTACAAGGAGCGATTGCAAATGGACACTCACAAGAAAATTTATATAGAATTTGCAAATTCTATGCTGCAGACAAAACCGCAACATATACGAGGTAAAATTTAACACGAAATGTCGACCGTTTTTTTATAAGATCATTAATTCTTCCTTATCAATTAAACTACTGAACCAGATACAACATTTGTTTTTATTCTTATCTTTTTTATCTGTATGGAATGTACGAAAATAAAACTTGCTTCATTTACTTGGCCAAGGCGAAAATGGCGGAACGAGCTTGACTCCAACCGAAGGAAAGAAACCTGTGGCCTTCGCCCAGCAGTGGGACAAATAGGCTAGTTAGTTAATTCACGAGTCATAAAAATTCTGCTGCCATTATCATTTTAGAAGCTTGCGGAACAAGGTGTAAAGTCCCGCAAACCTCCATTGTAAAGGGAGGATCCTCCGACCAGACGAGTGTTGTGTCTGGTCCGGGCAACTGCCCGATGGTTGATTTCGGACTGTTGTATATGTTCAAATCGCGCGGAGAACTCTGCTTGCGCGATGTAGGATTTTGTTATTTTAGTTCGTGTGCGGCGTCATAGATGTCCCAATTCATTTTCCTGCCCTTATACCCAATTTATTTAGGGTTCGAGAGCAGTAGTGGTACTTTACTTTGTGTAAATCATTTCATCATCATTTCTCTCAAAACGGTGAAGGAAAACGTCGTCAGAAAACTATGTCCTAGAAACAAAAAATTGTAGACTACCAATCCGCTCTGGGCCCGCGTGGTGGATTCCGGCTCCCGCTCATCTCATATCTGTTAGACTAGGACTCAGGTATCTTCTTTAGGAGACCTGAGTCCCAGCAGTGGGAATATTAAAAGGCTGGTTATGGAACGGGATCCCTTCTTTTCGCATATTTTTTTCCCATAATATACTTTGGCATCTCTTTTGGCATATTTTTTTTTGTATAATATTGCTTTGCCATAATTAGTATTGGCATACTGTTTTTGTTAGCATATTTATCTTGTAGGCTAATTTGTTTTGGCATATTTTTAATTCTCATAATGTTACTTGGCCTAATGATTATTAGCATAATAGTATTAAGGCATAGAACTTAAGTCATGTGTAGTATATCAATATGTTAAGATGCGGCGGGGTTAAGGCGCCAATATGTTTTACATACATATGTATAACAAATTTACAAAATTTACCTTTTCTGTACGTGGTATTAGTCTAACATTTTAGGAGTTAATTATTATGCGTATTTATTATGCCTATAAAGTTTATTATTCAATATCACTGTGTAAATAAATTCATGCTTTAGAATGTTATGCGTAAACATTATTATGCCTAGAGAAGTTATGCTTGAAGAAATGATGCGTAAATATTATTATGCTTAAAAAACGTATGCCGTATATTATGTCTTGAAATTTTATGCGAATGGATAGGGAACCTTATGCAACATGTGATCTTCTCTATTAGTCGTACGTACTATGTTGTTGGAAATATGTTGGGGTCAGTTTCCAGTCTAATCGGATGCTACTAATATGTTATACTACTACCTAACCTCCACACAACTACGCTAGTATTATATTATCTGTGACACAACCCAGTTACTGGGTAAGCGCATACCGCTTGGTAAGATTGGTTGTCAAACTTTCTGGCTACCAAAACATCAACATCAAAAACTAAAGACTTCCACAGACAGGCGCCAATTGATAATGCGACAAGGATGCAACAACTCTTTCTGTAGAACAGTTTTAGAGCCATTTCTATGCAAACGTGTTGTCGTACACTCCGACCTGTCAGATAGCTGTATTTTACAGAAGTGGACTTAATGCCTTAGGCAATATTTAGATATCAACCAAGGGTGATGGCCATGGCTTTGGTTGTCATAAACTCTTATTAACTTTTGCCTACCATTCCAAGGTATTCAGCATAATGTTCTCAATACATCTCCAAATACTCACAAACATTCTCAAGGTCTGTATACCCTGTAATCGCTCGCAATATTTACGATACCGCGACTGATAACTGGCTGTCACGGCGACGCGTGATAAAGGGTCATTGCCGCCGATTCTTTGTACGAGGAAGTGATAGCGGATGGGGCATGTAAACATCGTAAAGAGGGGGCTTTGTGGAGCGTCGTTTAAGAATGTAAGTAGGGTTAGCAGAATAAGTGATGATTTACAGCCACTTCGTTTTTACTCGAATGTACCAAAAGGAGGGTAATGTTATTCGAGAGTTTGTCTGTATGTTTGTGTCTATTCCTTTGACACGCCCTGTAGCCTAAACGGCTGGATAGATTTTTAACAAATGAGGTATCATTTAATTCGTTTTCAGTGCAGAAATGACAAAGGCTTTATGAATTTTGAAAAAGAAAATGAAAATTCCGTCTGCCATTAGGTTAGTGAGGTCCTATTTTTTAACATGGTCATGTGGGGTGTCAAAATAAAGGGCTCGAGGATTCCAATAATAAAACTCTTTATATTGTAGAAAACCAAAAAACAGAAAGACCCGACTTCAAAAAACAACTAAAAAGTTCCAAACAAGTCAGAGATTCTCCGTACCCAGCACAAATCGGGTCTTCATTAAGGCGCTATTAACTGCCAACGACCTTGAGTCTGTGGTTAGCTTGCGTGTTCTGTGCTAAGCTCACGTAACGCTTCGTACGTCCACTCAGTAATAGGACTCGCCCATCAAGGAGCGCTGTCCGAAAGTAGACGCATTATTAATTTATTATACATAAAACAACAGGTATTATACTAAAACACGTATACTAAAATATAAATAATTAAATGATCTTAAAAATAGTGAAAGTTTCATAAAAAATAAACTATGGTTTTTGCGTGATTCTCATTTTTTTATCCGCGCTAGACATAACTTTACAAATTAATTACACTATGATAAAAAAATATAATTTCAAATTTTCACATATCAAATTACAAAGGAAATTGTCTAGAGTAACATATATTTTTATCAAAGAAATAAGACTGGTTGTTTAGACGTGATGTTCAATTAAAAATCATTAGAAGCGCAGTTATACGCGCTTTAATTGTACCATACTACATATTGGCACCTTGGCACCGTTCGGAAACCATCGGATGCTTTCAGAGCTTCTACATTTCCGACGACCGATACAGAGTGTCGGCGACGTCGTTAACATCTCCTCGACATAAAGAAGAATAAATAAAATAGCCTCCACGAGAGGTAGCCTCTGACAGATGTTACTTGGTATTTGCCAGTTATCATCATGGTTCAAGCGTGAGACAGACCGACGAATTAAACTGTTTAACTGATCTTCAAAGAACCCCAGCTAAGACCTGGATCCTCTAGGTCCTGGTGAGCTTTCGTTATACTAGGGAGAGATGCCACAAAGGGGAGAAGGATTATGCTCAGGAGTGGGTGGAGTAAGGCCGTCAATGATGATACGGTGGACATCACTCATACGCACCAAACGTTTTGTGTATACGTCTACTGTGCGTTAGCTAAGAATAATTAAGGAACTGCTCTGCCAGAATATTTTTCTCGATAGCTATAACCTTCTCATTCAGTCTGGAAAAGAAAGGTTACTTCTAGACAAACGAACTTCATCATCGACCAATCCAGCATAAGACCATAAAAAAAAGAGTGGCACTCCTGGAGTGCTGACAGAAGTGAAAACTTGAACAAAAATGCCAAATGCGCCTAAAGAGGTTTTCACTTCAACCAGCTACGCGACGCGCTATGAGTGCTACGACGCATGGCGTCGTGGCACTTGTAGCGGGTAGGTGTCGCGCGAGTTCAATAGTTTTTCCCATCTTAAAAATTCCCAACGCGACTAAAGAAGTTTTCACTCCAAAAAGAAACACACGGGGCGTGTACTTCAGAAGATATTTGCTCTAGGTAAAATATTGACAACATGTTGTGACTGTAGCCTACCCCAACCTAATTGGGAACAGTCTAGGTAGTAGGTAGGTGTAATGTCGAAGTCCACTACATCGGTCACGCACGTCATACCATCCCCAGGGTATACTAAAACCCAGCAAAGCGGCAATCAGGTAAATGGACGCCTCCGCAACGCACATTAGAGAATGCTTAATGACAAAAGCTGGGTAGTGTCAAAGTACCACTTGACCTTTGAAAGTTTGGGCTTAAATGTTCTCTTGGGACCTTACGACGTAGGTTGATCCCATCGGGGATATGTGGGTGAGCCTGAATATGGCATTCTCATTTGTGTACTTTGAAAAAAAAAACTATTTTACAAAAAAATAGAACAGACTTCCAAAAAAAGTGCAAAATAGTCGGTGTTTCTGGTTTTATGTCTTCGTTTATTGACACCGACTTCAGAAAATTAAAGTTATTTTGCACTTTTTATGGAAGTCGGTTCTATTTTTTTGTAATAAAGTTTTTTATTTTTCACTTTTTAGTTGTGGTTTCCCATTAAACTGTGTTAACAATTCATAGACATACGATCGCAGCAATCGCGGTTGATTTGCTGTCAATTTTTGAAGAGTTCCGTTGTCTGTCTCCGAAACCCATCATCAGATGTATATGAAATTTAAATGGGACTATTTCGAAACAACCCCCTTTCGAACAAAAAAAGAATTTTGTAAATCCGTCAATAAATGATGGAGTTATGCCCGAACACACATAAAAAAAGATTGATAACCTCCTTCTTTTTGAAGTCGGTTAAAAATAAACAGAGAGACATGTGTTTCTGGCGAGTTTCTAACCCGCTTAAACACTAGGAAGTGGTGAAGAGTGGGCGTTTTTTACCTAACTGCCCTAGAAGGAGGGGAATGATTTTCGAGTGTGTTTGTCTATTTCTTTGTTCCTGTAGCTTAACCGTTACGATGGATTTCAACAAATTAGGTATCATTCTTGAGCAATGGTGGCCCAGTGGTATTGGCCGCGACTTACAAGTTGTAGGTCGTGAGTTCAAACCCAGGCAGGCGCTTTACGTTGTGTAAATTATTTCATCACCACTGCTCTCAAAACGGTGAAGGAAAACATCGTGAGGAAACAGGCATGTCCTAGAACCAAAAATTCGAAGACATGTGACAGCCACCAACCCGCACTGGGCCCGCGTGGTGGATTACGGTTCATACGCTCTCACAGAGAAGAGGCCTGTGCCCCAGCAGTGGGGACAATAAAAGGCTGAAGATGAGGTATCATTAAATTGGGTTGGACTGCCGAAGTGACAAAGGCTTAGTGAATTTTGAAAAAAAAAAGGAAATGGCGGCCTCCATTGGGTTGGTGAGGCTGAGGGCGTATTTTTTTGGTAACAGGATCTTGCGGGGCATCAAAATAAAGGGCTCGAGGAGGCGATTCCAAAAATATAACTCAATAAAATGAAGAAGAAAAAAATTTAGGGCATAAAATCTGCAATTAAAATAAAACAAATGGTACCACTAATTGCATCAGATTGCTTGAAAAGTGACTTGTTTGGAACCTTATGTAGGATATACAAAATTGCTTATTCTTGCGGAACTTGAGGACTTTTACAGTACGTTTACTGATGCACAGGCGGAACAGTCCAAAAGCCTTCGTCTACTTTTTAGGGTTCCGTCCAACGGGAATATTATTACTAAGACTCCGCTGTCCGTCCGTTTGTCAGCGAGTATCTCATCATAATCTCATGATCTGTTATCATGTAAATTTTTATTTATTATTATTTGTCGTTATAGCGGCTAGAGAAATACACATCCTGTGAAAATTTCAACTAAAAACCTTTGATTTTCTTTTCAGTTTATGGTACGGAACCCTTGGTGTGCGAGTCCGACTCGCACTTGGTCGGTTTTTACTTTCTAGAATTCGACTTTTATTAGTATTCAGTAACTTGACAGATTTTGATAAGTTGGTGTAAGAATAAACGAAATTGAATGAACTTCAATAATGTACTAGTAAGCAAACTTTTCATTCTAAATTTAATAACTTGTCTTCAAAACACGTAACATATTTTTTTTCTTATAACTGCCAAGTTACTGAATACAATTAAAAGTCCAACTATAGCTATAAAACTTCACGCTGGGAAATAAGGCATGCAGTCAGCAATGGTACAGGTAGAATAAAAGCTTATGGCGAATTGGTTTTCTCGGTAAATATGGCTAGTAGTTAGGTAGCAACTTAGCTACAGCTAACTTCATTCTCCATCTTCGACCACATCATCGCTTACCATCAGGTGAGATAGTGTTCAAACGCGTGCCTATCAACAATAATAAAAAAAAGCTAGTAGCCGCACGGTTCGAACTTCAAAGTTAAACAGCGCTTGCCGTAACCGAAACTCATCCGTACCTCGAAAAGCACGTTAAGCTGTTGTTCCCTGGAGCATACGGTGGAGGTCTGCCCCGCTTGGGCAGAGCAACGCCGTGTCCTCACCGCGTGTGATGCGATAGGTGGCGGCGACGTCTCGCGCACGGCCCTGGTTCAGGCAATGGTACGGAGAGAGAGGGAATGGGGAAGCAGTCTCCTCCTTCTGCGAATCAGTAATGCTCGTGAAGAGGGAGGCGGCATGGGTGAGAGAAGCTCAACGGAGTGACCCTCACGGCGCCGGCCGCTACCACCGCAGGAGACGCATTGGGCGTAGGACGTCGCGAGACGATCTCCGCCACCATAGGCCAGGGCCTGCTGACAGCGAGCAGTGGGTAGCTCGCCGTCCGATCAGCACCAGGCCCGTGAGTCGACGGCGCGTAGTGTTCCACGCGCGCCTCAAAGAGATGATTGTCAGCCATCACTGACGGGGGCCATCGTAGCCGGTGCCTGCATGCCTAGGGGTAGCGGACAAATTCGTATCAGAGTTACCGCTCCCCTGGGCACTAAGTCAGGGAAGGAACAGGGGTGGGTTTTAGTCAGTAAGAGTCTGACACGCCCTTCCGCTCCACCCAGAGCGGGAGATGTCATTTGATGATTTCTCAGCCCACAAAAAAAAAAAGCTGTTGTTCCCGGATTTCATTTGTAGATCTTTGACGGTCAATATGGTAGTCAGAAACAGCCAGAAAATTTGAGGCATGGGCTATCGTGTTATTCGTGTTACCTAGTTACTGGTTTGTGGAGGTCAGACTCAGTCGCTCCATGTAAAATACTGATATTCAGCTGCATCCGGTAGACTGGAAGCCGACCTTAAGATAGTTGGGAGAAGGCTAAACTAGTTTATTACATAATATTGGATTTATTCTACATAATAGAGGTAAGCGGAACAGGGTGTAAAGCCCTCTGACCTCCATTGAAAAGGGAGGATCTTCCGACCAGCAGGTGTATTCGCTAACTCGGTTAACATCAATTTGATAGGCAATATGCTGTACTCGGTGGACATCGATTATAATAGGCACTACGGTTTTCCTATAAGTCAAAGCAGCAATCGACATAATAAAAACAAATCTAAAATTATGTTGTACACACAAATTGTTGGGTGAAGCCCTGATCTCCTAGCTAGATCACAAAGTAATCTGTGTTAAGGAGAAACAGATTCCACTCCCTAGTGGGGTACCAATTACACAGATGCGTTCATGTTACTGAGTCTACAATGAAGGTGCATGGGCAGTACAGCATTAATGAAGTACAACATTAGTGCCTATCAAATTGTTGTCAACTGAGTTAGCGAATGCGCCTGGTGGAATAGCGTGTCTGGTGGGCAACTACCCGATGGATGGATGGATGGATGTTGTCAGGATGTTGTACAAGTATATTTTCAAATCGCGCGGAGAACTCTGCTTGCGCGATGCAGGATTTTCGTGACGTCTGGTTTGTAGTTCGTATGTATTTGCATTTTGTATTTTTTTTTTTTTTTTTATTTCACACAACGCCATCTAGTCCCAAGCTAAGCAGAGCTTGTGTTATGGGTACTAGACAACTGATAAACATACTTACATATTTCTAAATACATACATATTATAGATAAATTACACCCAGGACCCAGACACAGAACAAATGAAAAAAAAAGCGCCACATGCAAATAATAATGCATGGTTTTTGGCGGTAAAGATGCCGCTACATGCAAATAGGGAAGGTCACGTCTAAATAGGCGTATAGTTACACATTGCATTAGCATTATCATCACAATCATTAAAATAACTAGTATCTAATGGTCATTACTGCTTGTTACTACAACTTATTTGTTTTTAATTATTTATATTGATAGTAATGTACCCATTTACATGATCAATGGATGTTATTATTTCATTAGGGTGCAACTAAAATGCCGCCGATCGGACGGCAATGGTGCCGATTCTCTTAGAGCGTTTGCGCACTACGTCCAATACTTATCCGTCAAAATACAGATCTATAGAAAACTCGGACCGAACTCGGATCGGTAGTGCGTAACCTACCATACAAATTGATCTACGGCCACGCCGGACCGTCACGTTCACGGATAAGTATCGGACGTAGTGCGCAACCGCTGTTATTCAATAACTAAACTAAAATTAGAGTATCGCTATCTTTTACTAAAAGGCAGTGCGAGAAAAGGACGGCTATAGCTATGAACTAAGTTAGAGATGTCAAACTAGTTTACGCCTTGCGCTTAATCGTCTTTTCAGTTGACATGTAATTATCCTTAATTTGTATGGAAATATTAGTAGGTACAACTAAATTTGACAGCTCTAATTTACGTCCATCTCTTTCTTGTTTTATTAGAGAGAAAAATATAGGAATAACCTAAATTATGTTTAGTTTGTGCACAACAGATTCGGCACCATTGTGTCAGATAGAGGCTTAAACTTTATCATTGTTAGGCTCGCGCTTCACCCCTGGGCGCTCAGGCAGGGAAGGAACAAGGGTGGGTTTTAGTCAGTAAGAGTCAGATCCGCCCTCCCGCTCCACCCAGAGCGGGGGAAGTCAGGGGATGATTTCCAAAACAAAACAAAAAAAGGCTCGCGCTTGACCACTACCCCCCCTAGCCACATACATAGCTTTTCTATCGTTTACGCCAACGTTTAGTACAAAATGTATGGCAATGACATTAAGTCACGTGACAGTTCTCTCCGCAGGTAATGTCATTGCCATACATAATAGAAAAGTTTTTTGTTTAATAAAAACGTAGCCCCACACTAGGAGTTACTCCTGTATCGTGGGTGCGTTTACAAACATAAACTCACATACACAAGACACCCAGACAGAATAACTATCTGTAGGCCATACAAATATTTGTTCCGTGCGGGGATCGAACCGGCGACACGTAGCGCAGCAGCCGAACGGTCCACCACTGCGCCAACCGTGTCGACAAGTTATTTGGCTAGGGGGGCTGATGGTAAGCGATGATGTGGACGACGATGGAGCACGCTTGCCTAGAAGTAACCTATTCAATCTTGACTTAAAGACCCCTAGGTTGTAGCTATCAGGAAACAGACACGAAAATATAGATAGTCTCGTAAGTCCCTTTTCTTGTAGCTGCAACGGTTATAGTCTTGTGTAGTTCGCGAACGAACTAGATCGTAAGAGCGCTCCCACAGATGAACTACGCGAACTAGTTCCTTTATTCCCCGCTCCATAGTTCGTTAATTTGTGACCGAATGAGCAAGCCTTGGTATTATTTACAATAATGATATACTTTTTAAGAATATTCATTCAGAGATTTTTGCTGTTTATAGTGCAAAACTTGTAGGTAAAAGTACAGCAATCCATAATATTGTCGCGTGCTCGTGCAGCAGCAGTATCAAAACGAGCGAAGAATCTGCCTTCCTCTGATTCGAGCTGGGAGCTGACGAACTATAAGAGCTAACTAGTTCGTTTAGAAGCGGCGACCTAAACTGAGCGATCTCCGTCACGAACTACTATGCGCAAGACTATCGGTATTTCCCCTTACTGCGCTGCTGAAAGTTTCCACTCTGTACAATGTATTTAATGTAGTGTACTTCATACTAGTGCTACATTCTCTTATACCACTCGTACCATGCTCTGTTGATAAAATTAAGATTATCTTATTTAGTATATTAAATACAAACACTTTCTCTAGAAAGATGTAAACTCAGTTAAGTAATTAAGTGTTATGCAACAGTTATGACAGTGGAGATGAATTATGAGAAAGTCGGATCCAGTGTGTTGTATGAATATTCATATTTTTGTTATTGTATTGAAGAACTCTCAAACACTCTGTGTAAGTAAAATTGTGCAGAAAAAAAAACAAGGGTTAGGAGTATTTCGCCCTTTTCTTTATGTTTGAGATAGAGTCCGACCGAAACTGGTTTTCCGGCCGAAACCGAAACCGAATATTCGGCCGTGGCTTCAGTTTCGGCCGAAACCGAAACCGAAACTCACGTGGTCAAGTATAAAATTCCTTAAAATACTGTAATTTGGTGCATTTTACCCATTATTCTGCATTAATTAGGACATGAAATGGAAACACAGTATATCAATTTTGTTGTAACCATTTATTTAATATAACATAAAAAAAAATATATATACAGAGTGGTGATAACAATACGACATTAAATTAAACCTCGCATACCTCAAGACGTTCTCAGTCTACATACAAAAAATCATTTGAATATATCCAGTAGTTTAGTCACAGGAAATTATTTTTCATTTTTAACATTTGCTACATGATGTATCTGAGAATAGGGAAACACTGTCAGGTTAACGACCCACATCGGTATAAACATCAAAACATTAAAGTCACGTTGCCAACTCGCTACTTAAACACTTTCGCCAAATTAGTATTTTCATCTGATTTAGTGAAAATTATACCTTAACTCTGAGTAATAAGAGTCATAAAGCGTGTCATCAGAGTTGGATAAGAAAGTAACGAATGCGGAAATTGCAATGCACTCATAATATTAATAGAAAATTTAGTGTGTGCGAAAGAGATAAATCTAGTTTCGTTTGTTAGTTCGCTTTCTTGAAGAAATTTGCTACAACAAATTTATGTTAGTGTGTCGCCGCGGTCCTGTGATGAGTCACGCGTCCTCAGGTACAGTGCCGCAGGTGCCGCTAACTTTCGTTCGCGCCTCGTCGCCCGCCTTTGATGGCTAGGTACTTCCCCGCCGCTCGTGTTTTTTGTAAATTCATTTTTTTTTTTTTTTTTTTTTTTAAAAAAAACGTTGCCCCACACCAGGAATTACTCCTGTATCGTGGGTGCGTTCACAAACATGTATACTCACATACACAAGACACCCAGACCCGGAACAACTATCTGTAGGTCATACAAATATTTGTTCCGTGCGGGGATCGAACCCGCGACACGCAGCGCAGCAGCCGAACGCTCAACCACTGCGCCAACCGTGTCGTCAAAAAAAAAAATTTACGACGGTATTAGTGCGAAATTGGACGCTTTATTTTGGTGACAGGACACATAACGTTTTAATAGGTATTTAGTTAAACAGTGAGTGAATTGTGCGAAATTAGACGCTTAGTTTTTATTGTTTTCGTGTTTTTTTTAACGCAACCCAACGTGTAGTTCGCGAAGGGCAGGTCAGGTGTTGACCATACAACTATTCTTAAATTTTAAAACGCGTCAAACGGAAGCCGTATAAATACAAGAAATTGCATGCATTGTTACCAAGAGACAAACCAGTTAGGGAAAACTTCTGTAGCTGCATTGAAAATAAACATTTCGAGAATCCGGATTTCTTGTACAATGTGATGTGGACTGATGAAAATACATTTACGAGGAACGGTTTATGGAACAGACAGAATCTTCGTTACTGGAGCCGCGTGAATCCGCGTCTAGGACGGGAGACTTCGCACCAGTACAGATTTGCTGCCAATGTTTGGGCTGGCATTCATAGCTGTGATTCTGTGCTAAATAATCTGTGATTTAGTGTAATTTTACTGAGCATTAATCCATAATTAAAAGCCAAAAAATCAAGTCGCTACAGGACCGCGCGTTGTTGCCGCTCTTACGACAGGTTAGTGAACTCATATTTATAAATGGTGTTCTATTTCGTTTCTAGTTTTATGCCATTTAGTTTGTTTGAAATTTTTATTTTTTTATTTTCGATGTTAGGATATTTTTGATAGCTTAAACTTATTCTTATAAACTAGTATTGTCCGTGTTTTCATTTATTGTCGTATTGTCTTCTCCACGCTGTATATTTTTAAGTTTAGTTTAAAGTTAAGGTTAGTTTTAAGTTAGGCAAGAGTGTACGACAACTCCCGAAATCAGTTTCGGTTTCGGCAAAAGTTTCGGCCAATTTTGGCCAAAACCGAAACTGCCTCCGAAACTTGATTTTTGGCCGAAACTCGGCCGAAATCGAAACCGAAACCGAACTTTCGGTCGGACACTAGTTTGAGATAACAAAAATACCGGCCAAGTGCGAGTCGGACTCACGCACGAAGGGTTCCGTACCATTATCTATAAAAACGGCAGAAAAATCATGTCTGCTAAATGGGAGCCCCAATTAAATATTTTTTTATTCTGTTTTTATTATTTTTTGTTATAGCGGCAACAGAAATACATATGCGAAAAATTCAACTGTCTAACTATCACGGTTCATGAGATACAGCCTGGTGACAGACGTCAGGAGAGTCTTAGTAATAGGGTCCTTTTTTACCCCTTTGGGTACGGAACCCTAAAAAACCGTCACTTTTTTTTTTTGGGGTTGGGAAATCATCCAATGACTTCTTCCGCTCTAGGGTGGAGCGGAAGGGCGTGTCAGACTCTTACTGACTAAAACCCACCCCTGTTCCTCCCTGCCCTGAATGCCCAGGGGCGAGGTAACTCTTTCGAATTTATCCTCAACCCCCCCGCAGGCATCGGCCATGACAGGCCCCTTCGTGTTAATAAATGATAAATGATGTTTATTCAGTAAATAGGTTACAAGGAACACTTTTACACGTCAATGTTTTTTGTCAGTTTAAGCTAGATGAGGCCGGTGTTTCCTAGCTGACTACCCTGAGAAGAAACACCGAAACAAACTCAGAGGTCAAAGTCTCTTTTAGTGTTCAAATCCATACAATGTGTACTGGTTAAATCATATGAGAACCATGTACGTTTATGTCTGGGATGAGCTTTATAAAGAAAGCAACACACGAATTCGAGTGGACCTGTCCAGACAGTGCAAGCATTTGTCAGTCATCGCGAAGCTCAACTCAGAACTTTGAGGAGCTCAACGAACCGACGAACAATGCCAAAGTAAGGACATTTGAGTAGGCCGCAAAAATACTCAAACTGCCAGACAATCATAAAATCTACATGAATATAACGACATACATAGTTCTCGCATTCACGTTATTCTATATGTTTGCTGACAACTCTTTGAGGCGCGCGTGAAACACTACGCGCCGTCGACTCTCGGGCCTGGTGCTGATCGGGCGGCGAGTTACCCACTACTCGCCGTCCGCAGGCCCGGGAAAAACCGTCACTTAGGAAATAATATTTTTTTACAGTTTCAAACCAAAACTTTTTATTGTTATTATTGGATGACGCTTTTTTTTGTGGTCTATAAAATCTCCTGCATACTTGGATAATCTCAGTTGAGGTAGGCCACCGTGGGAGGATTATTTACACCTCTGCGTAAAGCTTCAGTATATAAAGGGTGTTTTTTTTAGTTTTTTTAGAGATATAGAACTTTAAATTGAAACAAAACAGGAAAATGTATATAATAATTATCAATGAAATTGACTTTATTTGAGAGACAGTTTTACGGCATTTGTGTTTAAATAAGATTTCGGATAAATGGCCACCGCGACTAGCGAATACAAGGCATAATCTGGAGGTCCAATTTTCACACATTCTTCGCAGTAAATCAGTCTAAATTTCGGCAGTAACGCATCGAATGTTGGCGTCCAAGTGCTCAATGTTTTCTGGTTTACTGTCGTAGACTTGCGGCTTTACATATCCCCAAAGAAGATAATCTAATGGCGTCAAATCGCACGAACGAGAAGGCAGAAAAACGAAAAACGCACGAAAAACTAAGAACTCATGTCTCGGACATTCGCATTGAATTTCCGGATAATGCCATATACGCGCCAGTCGCGGTGGTCATTTGCCTGAAATCATATTTAAAACATAAATGCCATGAACTTATCCCTCAAATAAAACTAATTTCATTGATATTAAAAACATTTACCTGTAATTATGTGAATTTAAAGTTCTATACCTCTAAAAACAACACCCGATACATGTAGACATAATGTTACATTATGTTTTGGAGAGATTGACAAATATTTTTGTAGAACTAAGTTTATACCTGACAATTTATACCACTAACTAGTAATGTAAATGTTTATTACCATGCTTAACAAGAACCTTTTTACCATAATTAACAAGACCAGTTGCACAGGTAGGAATAAAACAATAGAGAATTTATTGAAAACATTGGAATGTTTAAATTGCAGATTGTAAAATAGGCAATGATATTATAAAGGAAAGATATGCTACATTCATACAAAGCGGCGTTCAGATATTGTTGAGTTATTATTACAATATGTCCTTACATATAGGTGTATAATTATGGTATGAAATTCCTTCACTCTTATTTATCTTGGAACCATAGTTTTTACACTCCTATCACAACTTGGCATCGTAGATATATTATTGTCACGCCACAGACACGCTTTTCTTCGCTCGCTGCTGTTAGCCGACTAAATCAAATTGCAACAAATTATCTGAATTCGTCTGCAACAATTTGCGGGCACTAGTGCGATATCTACCTCTTTTTTATTTCAAGTATATAATATCATTGAAAATAGGTAGTAATTTGTTCCTATTTTGTGGCGGCAACGCTCGTCGATCCGGTTCGAAGACACAGCCAGGCGGGTAGTTTGACTGCTATGAATTATATTTATTACGACCTGTTTTTTCGAAATCCACGCGGACTAAGTCGCTGGCGAAGTGGTTATTTCGTTTTAAAAAGAAAAAAAATATTTTCGTTATCTGATCAGATTTTCTAAAGATTTCCCATAAAATTGCACAAAACCATTTTTCTTTATTGTATTAGATAGTCTAGATAAAGGTAGGTAAGTAGGCAGGCAGAAACTACAGAATACTGCGGCGTCGACGAAAGTGATGAGAATATCGACCCGACATTGACTGACCGGCTAGATTTTTGACGTTTGAAGTGATTCAAATAAGGAATTTATTTGAATATTGAGTAGACAGTTTTGTGAGGGACTTCAGAAAAGATCTCCGAGAGGAAGGATGTTTGTGTTCGCTCAAAAAAATATGTCTAAGTTATTGAATGCTTTTTTTTTGTGGGGTTGATAAATCATCCAATCACTTCTCCCGCTCTGGGTGGAGCGGAAGGGCGTGTCAGACTTTTACCGACTAAAACCCACCCCTGTTCCTTCAGTTGCCTCAGTACCAAGGGCCGCGGGAACTCTATTTCGAATTTATCCGCAACTCCGCATGTTATCCAGTGCCGTGCCTTACATAACTCTCGTTGCAAGCGTACGCCATAAATCCCTGAAGCTCCTACAATACCATCTGCTATAATCCTTGCACAATCCTTGTGCTTCTTTTAACATAGCACTTGAGAACTTTCAGATCTGTAGTGCTATTCTGTAAAATCGCACCGTGAAAACTTAGGTGAAGTGAACTTGAATTGGGAGGTCACTCCATACAATCAAGGTGGAATGACAATTCACTTCACGCTCACTCCACCTAAGTTTTCACGGTGAGTTGTTAACAGAATCGACCGGCTGTAACTCAATATCATGCAGTGTGGTCACTGCATTTTAGAGGACATTTTAATGACATACATAAACATACATGGCTAATTGGAAACATTTACTAATAAGCAAGATAATTGGTTGTAAACTATTAAGATGGACATAATTATATTTCTGTGTCCCTTTAAATATTTTATTATGGAGCCAAGATAATATCTCTGTGATCAAAACCAGTCACAGCACCTTGTAGAAGTTGTGAAACAAGATTGACAGATATTTCCAGCTTAGTGCATCAGGCTTAGAGGGGTGAGATGTATTATTTAGCTACATTAATGTCTTATCCTCCACGGCCGCACGGGTTGATCCATCAGGTTAAGCTACACTTGCCGGGGTTGGTCCAGGGATGGGTGACCATCTTTACATACCGAGACTCTGCCGTGCCTCGGAAAGCACGTTAAGCCGTTGGTCCCAGCTGTCAATCGTGGATCTTTGGCAGTCGTTACGGGTCGTCTGAAGCCCGAAAGTCTGACTACCAGTCTTACCAAGGGGTATCGTACTACCCAGTAACTGGGTTGTGGAGGTCTGATAGGCAGTCGCTCCATGCAAAATACTGGTATTCAGCTGCATCCCGTTAGACTGGAAGCCAACCCCATGATAGTTGGGCAAAGGCTAGGCAGATTGATTAAGTTCACTGCCACTTGAGTTATGGAGCGCAGGGTGGTGTATCTAAGGCCCTGTCCGCACTGCGATATTTCACCGCGCGAATTTTAGTCTCGCGTATTTATATTCCGTAACCGGAATTACTAGTACGCACTACGAAAAAAATTTCCTATGATTTTTTGTCAGTTCGACGCTGTTCCTGGCTGAGATTCCTCTCAATCTACGCCAAATGTCTAAAATGAAAAACAGAATCTTTTTAATTTACTACGGCGGCGGCGTGACAGACGTATCAAAAGATGTCATGAACATTGGGATCACCCATTTATGGCCTTGAGACCGATGAAAGGAATTTTCTACATTAACATGAAGCACTGCTAAAATATAGCTAAAAGATTTTTTTTTATTGTTGATATGCACACGTTTAACCACTATCTCACCTGATGGTAAGCGATGATGTGGTCGAAGATGGAGCACCCTTGCCTAGAAGTAACCTATTCACTACTGACTTAAAGATTTTCTGATATTACAGAATGACTGTAAAATAATTCGATAATTTACTACGACTAGTTGTTCGGACTATTACCTATCTAGATACGAATTGGAAAAAAGCAATTTTTTACACACCGCATCATGTTCAATAATTTGCATCAAATGACAGTATTTTTCCACATGAATTTTTAACTGCTAGTGTGGCTACTCCTTTAAGATTCAATGTGTTACAGAATTGGGAGAAAAAAATGGCATGGTGAAATATTGCAGTGCGCACAGGGCCTAACAATCTATTTACTTAACACCTATTATGCTGCGCTCATTTGCCTGTCGACAAATCTTGTTTTTTTTTTTTTTGGTGCTGTGGGAAATCATCCAATGACTTCTCTCGCTCTGGGTGTAGCGGGAGGGTGTGTCAGACTTACTGACTAAAACCCACCCCTGTTCCTTCCCTATCTGAGTGCCCAGGAGTGCGGTAACTCATTTTCAGAATTTATACGCTACCCCTAGGCATGCAGGCACCGGCCACGATGGGCCCCGTCAGTGATGGCTGACGCTTTGAGGCAAATTCTTGAGTTTGAACTTTGTGTGCGGGGCAAACTTTCCCAGAAATCGTCTGAGACACAGAGGTTCAGAAAGAAAAAGGGGAGGCCTTTGCTCAGCAGTGGTATACAAAGTAGGAAAAAATAAGAAAAAGTCTTCACTCAATCATTAGCATGGAAAGGTATGATGTATGCAAGGTAGGAAATAGTATTTTTCTAGAGTCTAGATAAAAAACCTTTCCTCTTTTTATTATTATTGGTTTACATTCTAGACTAATTATAAAGATAATATTATAAAGAGGGAAGATTTTTTTGTATGTTTGTACCGTCACCAATAGAAAGCTAAATTATCAGCGAGTAACATAGGATTCATTTTATCCTGGGAAAAATAATGTTTCAAGCAACAGTTCTTCAGCTTCGCTCCCGTGACTTATACCGCAGGCAAAGTGCTTGTTTATATGTATTAAAATTGTTTAGATAAGCTGTGTCTTCTTCTTTTTGAGTTCATGTTGGTTTTAGACAGTTTGGGCCCAGTAGCCATGTTTATAGCAGCTTCAATGGCATTAATTGAGTCCTCAACGGTCCGTTGTGCAGTGCCTGGTGAGATTAACCATACACAAAAATTTAGTTCATCTATACATACTTTTTTCCCTTAATTAACTCTACTAAGGAATGAACTTTCGAAAATAAGTGCTCACATTTGTTGCGTAAGGAACTTTGGAGCAAAATTCCATGCTTTTAGATGAGGGTTTAGGTGTGCGTTGCTTAGCAGTGAATATAAACTTGTCTGTTTGGTTTTTTTGACTATGAATAGTGATGTGAGTGAAGTCTAAGTAAATAAATAAACAAGTGGCCGATTTTTTGGCAGTAATTAAATATAAACAAATTTTATATGATATTGTTAACTCGATATGAGTTCTTGAGCTGATAGCGATTCAAATAGTCTGTACACGTTAGTCAGATTAACATAGTTACAGAAATGAACCTAAACAACTCCACAGTTCAAAGAATAAATATCGTTTGAGTTAAAAATAAACCATAAACAAAACGATCTAAACGCATTCGCGGCCACTGAATCGTGCTAATTGACGGCAATTGAACGAGAAAGCCAACAAAATTGCCTCCCACATAAATAAACAAAAAAACAGTTTCTTATAGTTTCTTCTACACGAGAGCGGCACGGGTGAGTCACTTGGCATATTGCAGACAGATGTAAGCTCCCACAAGATTACAACTAGTCGTTAAACATAAACATTGAACACACAAACTTACTTGAATCTCCAGCAAGCTAACCAGACGAGACACCGTCAAAATCCTTCAAAAAGATACTCTTTCACACTCACAAATCTTAACAAACACAAAACAAATAAAGTAATTACACATTACACCCACGATTACAACCTTTCACGTCCATTTTGTGCGATAATTTTAATTAATTATTTACATTTGTAATCACATGTTAGAAAACACTGGATTTACAAAAGTATATTTTTGTTTCTGAGATAAAAACAAATGGGCACTATGCATCACTCGCGACGTGAATCGAGAAAATATATTTTTCTATTGATACAGTGAATTGAACGATAATAACGAGAGTATTACAAAATGCAGCGGGCAAAGTGGCGAAAACCAAACGCCAAACGCGAAGGGCGAAACGAAAAGCTTATAAAAGTTGAATGAAATTAGACAAGGGTTGCCAGATTCATGGTAGTATTTCAACTATAAAAGTAAAGCCTACAATGGTAGCTTTTCACTGGTATTATAATTCCTAAATGATTCGCTAAAATATTAATGTTCCTTTTTCGTTTTCTCTTGTCGTTGTACTATTCTTCTCTTGTCGTAGCTTGACGACGTTACGTCCTTGAACTGCTTTATGTAAGCAGTTTGTTTTTTTTTCAATACACCAACTAAAAATGTCCAGAGAATCATTTTTTCAAATGATTTTCTATTGGTGAGGTCCTTGCCCTTGGGTAGAAAGCCGGTGGATTTCGAATGAGGGAGTGAATTGATGGGGGTCTGCGCCCCAATTGTGTAATACGAACACTGTCTGTTTCAAACCAAATAAACAAGCGAGCACAGAACATTACACTTGGTTTGAAGGCTGAGGGGTCATAGGCACACTTCCGTTGTGTGCAGGACAAATTTGGAGAAGTGCTTAACAAGAATAGTTGGTACGGTATATCAAACAAGTGCGGATGGGTCTATGTCAGACGTAGTTCAGGGTCCAATCCGCACTTAAATCAAGTCGTGGAGCTCGTGTTCTTGCACACAACGTAAATAACGCAATGCATGTCTTCTTCCTGCCCTTAACCCATGTTACTTGGGGTCGGTGCAACACAATTTTCTTCCATTCTGATCTGTCAGCCGTCACGCTATCACTAACTCCTATTTCTTTTATATCACTCCTCACACAATCCACCCATCTTTTCTTTGGCTTCCCTCTCCCACATTTACATTCATTACTCTTTTAGTTACATGTGTTTCATCCCTCGTCTTCACATGATCATACCAAGACAAGCGGCTTCCTTTCAACTTTTCAATCGGGAAACCTACTCTAAAACAAAAAATTGAATATTTTCAAAAAACCCGACTGTAATAAACAAGTAAAAATTTCCAAACAAGTCATATTTCAAGCAGTCTGATGCAGTTGGTGACAGTTATTCTAGTTCAGTTATTGATTTCATGCCACCAACTGCATCAGACTTCTTGAAATGTGACAGTGGAACTTTTTATTTGGTTTTTATATATTTTTTTTTCAACTTTTTAGTGAGCGAGTTATATTTTTGGAATCAGGCTCTCGAACTCTTTATTTTGATACTCCACTTAATATATTATTTCGTTTACTTTATTTTTTTCTTTTTCTCAATATTTCATATGGTTGTAGCCATATTAAATTTTGATGACTGTCATGTCTGTGACACTCGCAAGACGAATCAATTGACGAAAGAATTATCGAAATCGGCCCACACGTTTGGTCTCTAGAGCGCCACAAAGGAACAAACATACCTAGATAGGCTGATAAACACATTACCCTTCCTTTGCGTTTCACAGTCGGGTTAATAGGACGGTGTTGTTTTTTTTTTCAGCACAATCAATAATTCTACCAATTTGGTACAAATACTTTTGGCTAGGCAATAAAAATGGCGCTGCTGTAGCAAAACAAAAAAACTTCAAAAAAGAAAGCTTTGAGCGTTCCGTTTTACGCAGCTAGAAGATAGGAATAGGAAATTCTACTTTTTAGAATCGCCATGAATTTGGTAATTGATATTATTGATTTATGTACTCGCAATTAACAAGCATGTATGTCCAGGTTTCTGGCATTTGCACGCAGAGATTGTTAGAATCACATGGCAGGTGTTGTAAAGGTTCAGCCTATACCCTTACCTATAGAAAAGGGTGTGAGCCCTCTGCCACAGTCGGGTAAAAAAGGCAGGTGTACACTTATCTCAATTATTGAATGCGTTTGAATAACTGCAGAATTGCAGATCCCAGTGATAAGAATGTTCTATCAAGATCACTTTTGTTATTTCTGCTTAGAAATCATTTGAGATGAGAAATAGTCTTAAAGGCAGGATCTACATCTGGAATGTCTTTCTCATCATCTGCGGAGTCTTTGCCCAGCTAACTGAGGTCAGGCTAAAAAAAAAATAAGCTGAGGTTAGCTTCTAGTCTAAACAGTTGTTAAACCATACGTACCGCCACCATTTTTACATGGATCATACACAAAAACTAGCTGACCTGGCAAACATTGCTAAGTGATTAAAAAATAGGGGTGGGGGTGACAGGGTGAAAAATACTATACAAATTATCCTCATACCTACCAATTATACAAAAAAAAAACTTGAGAGGTGTCAAGGGACACCCGGATGGAACGAAGTTCCTTTCGATTAATTAGTGAAGGAATTGTAGTATAATTTTATTTTTTTTAATTTATAATATTTTTTTTATACGCACACACGCACGCACGTAAGAAGTTATACTTCATCATCTCATCTCATCGCAGCTCAGCTCAGCTCAGCTCAGCTCAGCTCAACTCAACTGAACTCTTTAGCAATAACAACAACTATAACAAAAGTAATTGTACTTAATAAAATTTTATTTTTTTTACTATAGCAAAAAGTGTCGTGACAACTTTTCGTAAGAATTTTTTCCGTCTAGCCCCCTTTCATAACGCGCGATAAGGAACTTCGTTCCAAAAAATGCATTAATATTGGTTGAGCCGTTTCGGAGGAGTGCAACTACAAACACCGTGACACTAGATTTTTATATATTAGATTGAGTAAGCTGGTCAGCTAGTTGGTCATCTCACCTAATCGTTTATTGAACTTATACATACAACACAGCTACTGGGTCCAAACTATTAAAAGAGTTTACCGCCAACTAAAAAAGAATAATTAAGTGTAACTTGACTAAGCTTGATGTGTACCTACACTGAAGAAGTGCACTGCTAAGTAGCTACGATAAATTATTTCAAAACTAGTTAGATACTTGGCCACTTAAATAACTGACTAAGTTAAATTTCTGTAGTCTGTATTAAAAGTAGTTCTTGGCTCATACAATACAATTTTTATTTATTCAAGTAACCATGACTCATTTGTTAGTAAAGAACTTATCCTAGCATCCTAAAAAACGAATTCCTGTCTAATATGCATGAGAATGTATTTCTTTTAATTTGAATTATAGTTACAGTATTTTCGGTTTGGAGGTCACATTTTATTCTTAGTTTGTATATTATTTACAACTATGATAAGCGCCAGATAAATAAGCAATAGCGGTCATTGAACCACCATATTTATTGACATTTTTGATTTTAAAATCAGAAATAAAGACACAAAGCTGTCCTGAATCAACATCTCTCGTGATCCTTAACACGAATAATGAAAAACGATTCATATTGAATTGTTCAGGTACTTATGAAGAGTTATTAGGGAAAGGTTAATGTACTTCATTGAAAATTTATCTGGCGCCTACCATTTCAATATTTTAGTTGAGCTTGAGAGCAGCCACCATTTTTCACTGTTACCTACATGTTTTAAATATGATATATGTGTCTCAAATAGGTATATAATCTTAATGTAGCTTGCACTAAGTCATTTCTAGTTGAAAGGGAAAACTACAATAAAAGAAAAACCGAAGTCAAATGCTCACATATCGACTTTATTGCGAAACTTATGCTTAAATTAGTATGTACACGCACTTCATAGTCCAAAAATACACAACATCCAAAGAAAGAGGTTATGAAAATTATCTTGTCGAAACCGTGGCCTCCTTTCGTGCCGCATCTTGCAGTAACTGGGTATCGACCTCGTCTGCAGGCAGCTGCACGTAGCGCACCACAGAACCACGGATAAAGCAGTTCTTAACAGATAACATGTGAGGATACTTCTCCGGATCAATGACGCTTATTTCCGACAGCTTTATATTCAAATATTGGTCCACAGAATGCAACGTGCCACATATACTGAGGTCGTTTTTCAGTTCTACAACTACATCTTTCCCCACAAGTGATTTGAAGAAAGAATAAAATAGCATTTTTGTTTATTTTGGTGATAAAACTATTCAACCGCCTTAGCTCAGTCAGCTCCGCTAATCCGCTTGCTTTGTAAATGTCAAAATTCAAAAACGTCAACGTCAAAGTGACAGAAAACTTTCATCCAGTGTTACCAAAATCCTGAAAATATTTACCCCTTAAAGTTGACTAAAGTCAAAAACCCCTAGAATCGCAATATTTATTTATTATATTCTTTATTGTACACCATGCATGATATATAACTAAAGAAACTTAAAAACTAAAGCAAATACAATGGGCGGCCTTATCGCTTTCCGCGATCTCTTCCAGGCAACCTAGAATGGAGAGTAATTGCCTGGACAAGATATGGGGCTGTCATTGGTGTGACAATACCAATATTCAATATAATACAACAGATACACATATACATACATATGCTGTATAATATATACACAAATACAATATATATACACATATAAAGTAAAAATAAATGACGACCAACGATAGTCACAGTGACAGGTAGTGTTCCTTTACCAGCCTTTTAAACACAGGCAACGATTGAGCGCGTTTTATTGGGTCAGGCAATGCATTCCACAGACGAGCAGCTTGAACAGCAAAGGATTTATTCAAGAAAGTCGTGGAATGCATCGGCATTTTAAGTCGTAAGTTATCTGATGACCTGAGACATTTCGTGTGGGAATCACAAAGAAACTGAAAACGATTTTTGAGGTAAAGAGGGGTGAAAGGGGAAAAGAGTATATTATACAAAAGGGAAAGAATGTGGGCATTCCGGCGAAGGCGAATTGGCAACCACTTGAGCTTCATGCGGAATTCAAAAACATGGTCCTACTTTCGCAAACCGAATATGAACCTTATACAAAAATTTTGAAGCCGCTCAAGTTTATCGAGTTGTTCTTGAGTAAGGTCAATATAGCTGGCAGCAGCATAATTAAGGATGGGCAGAAGAAGCGATTGTGCAAGCGCAATCTTGGTGGCAGTCGGAAGAAAATTACGCAGTCTCCTCAATGATGCAGCAGATGCAAATAGCTTGCGGCTAACTTCCTGCAGTTGGGCAGTCCAAGAGAAGGTCTTGTCAATGAATATCCCCAAGTCTTTAACTTTTTCAGAGAAGGGAATAACAGAGTTATCGAAAAAAACTTGGGGGAGACTCGTCCAGTCAATCCTTGAAACCATCCTAGGACTACCAACTACAATGACCTGAGTCTTTATGGGGTTGACCATGAGTGCAAATCTTTTGCTCCAGTCGCATATGCGGGCCAGATCACGATTTATGGTGACGATTGCCTCAGAAAGATTTCCAAGCGGAGCTTGCGAGTAAATTTGTAAATCGTCTGCATAAAGATGGTAGGAAGAACTTAGATCATGGGAGATTGAGTTTATAAAAACTGCGAAAAGTAAAGGGGATAATACGCCACCCTGTGGTACTCCGGCTGAGGTACTACACCAGGAAGACAAGGTCTCTCCGATGCAAATACGTTGCCGGCGACCGAACAGGTAACAACGAAACCAGTCAATCACCGATGGAGATATATTAAGAGAGCATAAAATGCCAAGCAAAACATCAAAATCAACAGTATTAAAAGCATTACTGAAATCGAGCAATGCCAAGACCGTCAGATTACTGTTTTCTATGGCTGACCTAATATCATCCGTAATATTGAGAAGGGCTGTGGTGGTGCTATGACCAGGACGGAAGCCGGATTGGAAGGGGTTGAGAAGATTATTTTTGGATAGGAAAGTACTAATTTGGTTATGGACTAATCGTTCTAGAACTTTGGACAGGAAAGGTAAGACGGATATTGGACGGTATTCAGAGAAGGATGTGGGGTTGGACTTTTTTGGTAAAGGAACAATTTGAGCATCTTTCCATGGACATGGAAAGACACTGCTTGATATAGAAAAGTTGAGGATGTGGCAAATGACGGGAAGGATTACGTCTAGCACTGGGATCAAGATTTTACGGCTGATACAGTCACTTCCTACTGCATTAGAAGTAATCGCTAGTATGCTCTTCTTAACATCACAAGCGGAAAATTGGCTAAAAACAAATGGAGAATAACTGGGAGTCGGAAGAGATGAAAGATAATTCAATGTATCCAATTTCAATGTCCTATCGAAATTGGAAGAAGTTGTGAAATGATTATTCATTGCATCGATATCTAAATCTTTAGGGATTGACTCTTGTCGAGTTTTGCCGACCCCCAATGATCTTAGAAAATTGCAGACTTTGGATGCGTCCCCATTTTGGACGGAGTTATGAATGTGTTGGCGATTAGCATTCCTACACACCTTATTACAGTGATTGCGAATTGAAACATATCTGTCCCTATTAGCATCTGTAGGCCGACGCTTAAATTTAGACTTCGCCGCCACTTTTTTGTTCATCAACTTTTTAATCTCTTATGTCAACCACGACGCCGGCAAATGTCTAACTTTAACAGCTCGAACAGGTGCGTGGCGATCATAAAGCTCGACAAGTTTAGCTGTAAATATATCAACTTTCTCGTCGACAGACGCAGAGGCCAACAGAGGAGACCAATTTATATTGCTGGCATCCTCGCAGAGACTGTCAACGTTCATACCACCAAAATTGCGTTGCATGAGAGTTTTGGCCTTAGCCCTAGGCGGGCGAATTTTGTAAGAAAGAAAAATCAGATCGTGATAGGAAAAGGCATCGGTTGAGCATTGACCATGCTTAGCAACGCGATCAGAAGAGGAGACAAAAATCAAGTCAAGCAGCGAAGGAGTAGAGCTTGGGAAATGGTGAGTCGCACTTAGTGGAAGAATGGAAACATTACTAGAAGCGGAAACATTAGTCAGAGAAGAAGAGCGATGGTCTTTTTTTAGGAGACAAGTATTAAAATCACCCATGATTATACTATGACTGTAAGAAGGGATCAGGATTTCTAAGAGTTTTTATTTAGTATGGTATTCCACTATTTGTCCAATATCTTCGTCTAAGACCTTACTATCAGGTGAGATAGTGGTCAAACGCATGCCTATCAACAAAAAAAAAAGATTTTACGTAGTCTGTTAAAATGAAGGAACGTGGAATGACTTTATGTGCTGCTGCCTGCTATTTACATATTATATATATATTATTTACTAAAGCTACATCTAATTTTTTTTTCTGTGAAATGGACTTTGGGAAATTTTATTTTATTTTAAACATATACAAAAATACTATTAGCCCATTTGTAGCGACAAAGTCGCTAAATAAACTGATTATACCAGGAGCGGACTAAAAAATAAAAAGAGCGGACTCGGATTTTTTTTCTGGGAAAGGGACTTTGGGAAATTTAATATAATTTTAAACACATATAAAAATACTATCATAATAGCCCATTTGTAGCGAGAAAGTCGCTAAATTGGCAACACTTAGCTCTAAATCGTGGTGATGCGATTACGCTATCCTAAATCGTACACAATTTAGGAAGTCAAATCGGGACCTTTTAATCTCACTAAATCGGGCACTAACTGCTTTAACTGCTATTACACCTTCCTGTTTCCTAAATTGGGTCCCTTAAAATCGGAAGGTGTAATTGAGCCATAAATCGGACACACCTTACACCTTCCTGTTTCCTAATGCCTCAATTACACCTTCCGATTTCAAGTGACCCAATTTAGGAACAAACTAACTAGGAAGTAGGAAGCGAGCGATTACACTGTCCTAAATTGAACTCCTAAATCGGGCGCCTAAGTCGGCAGTGTTGCCAACTCTTACAAATTCGAGTCCCTAGACAGAATATCAAAAGTTACTACAAAGTCTCTTAAAAACTGTTTCTACCAGGAGCGGACTAAAAAATAAAAAGAGCGGACTCAGATTCTTTTTCTGGGAAAGGGACTTAGGAAATTTTATTTTAAATATATACTTACAAAAATATTAGTAGTCCATTTGTAGCTACAAAGTCGCTAAATTGGCAACACTTAGCTCTAAATCGGAGTGATGCGATTACAATATCTATCCTAATGGCTCAATTACACGTTCCGATTTCAAGGGACCCAATTTAGGAAACAGGAAGGTGTAATAGCAGTTAGAGCAGTTAGTGTACGATTTAGTGAGATTGGGACGTCCCAATTTGACTTCCTAAATTGTGTACGATTTAGGATAGTGTAATCGCATCACCCCGATTTAGAGCTAAGTGTTGCCAATTTAGAGACTTTGTCGCTACAAATGGGGTAGTAGTATTTTGGTTTGTGTTTAAAATTAAATTAGATTTCACAAAGTCCCTTTCCCAGAAAAAAAATCTGAGTCCGCTCTTTTTATTTTTAAGTCTGCTCCTGGTAGAATCAGTTTTTAAGAGACTTTAGAGCGACTTTTGATATTCTGTTTAGGGACTCGAATTTGTAAGAGTTGGCAACACTGCCGACTTAGGAGTTCAATTTAGGATAGTGTAATTGCTCGCTTCCTGCTTCCTAGTTAGTTAGTTCCTAAATTGGGTCCCTTGAAATCGGAAGGTGTAATTGAGCCTTAAATCATACACAATTTAGGAAGTCAAATCGGGACCTTTCAATCTCACTAAATCGGACACTAACTGCTCTAACTGCTATTACACCTTCCTGTTTCCTAAATTGGGTCCCTTGAAATCGGAAGGTGTAGTTGAGCCTTAAATTGGGTCCCTTGAAATCGGAAGGTGTAATTGAGCCTAATTATATTGATTGAATTTCTCTGCTTTCTTTGGCGTTAGTTGGTTGTGTACTTGTGTTGCGTTGCGTTAGTTGCGTAGTCAGCAATTGTATTAGTGCCTCTGTGGTAGTCAGTAAACCATCGTAAACCATCGAAATTATATTCTCTTTGCCATCGTTAATTAAACTATGTTGTACAAACCTGTGTTTCTTTTGTAGTTATTCCTATAATCGTACTCAGGCATTATTGTAGAGAACCAATAATTTAATTTAGTTTCAGACTAGACATAACCTATAAGTTCCAATCCAAACAAAAAGAATGACGACCACCGAAGAAAATGCTGATATTGTAAGTTGAATAGTCCCGTACCTACTAATTATTAATTGAATACTAATTTATGTATAGTTTCCAGCATTTTCAGCATCTGTTTTAACATATGTATCAACAAAGAAAAGCTCAGATTATTGCGCCGGTATATTTCAATACTTACGTAGTAACGTCTCTCTACGTGTCGTAAAGCCTATGTGGTTTATAATGATAAACAAAATTGGGTCAGGGGCTAATCATATGGGTGGATTTTTAACTTTAAAATACGTGTTGTAAAGCTTGCTTTTGTAAAAACTTGTGCTTTGTTTTTACAATCTGCCATAATCACTTACCTACTCCTTTTCAGGATTGGGGAAACGAGCGTCTGAGCCGTGCTCAACGCGCAGTTGAAGCAAACACCTATGATGTGGACTCCTGGTCGCTTCTCATCCGTGAGGCTCAAACGAGGCCCATCAATGAAGTACGGCCCATGTATGAGAAGCTGATTAATGCTTTTCCAACAACGGGCCGTTATTGGAAGATTTTTATTGAACAGGAGGTATGTCTTCAAAACAAATAAATGATAATATCCTATAGGCTGATTTTTCAACCCTCCAAGATTAAATCTTGTTAACTTTAAACATTTGTCAGGTTTTTTATATTTGTTTTTTTATATTCCCTCATTGTTTTTTCAACACTTGCGCTGTGACCTAAAAAAATGCATTTTGCGCCCCTTGGGAGGCACAGAGACAGAGGGAATGCAGTAATTTTCCTGCATAGTGAATTTATGACTGGCTTGAAATGAGAAATACTTGTGACAAGAAATCAATTTCGAGATTTATTGTCACAAGTACAGGGTGTCTCACGGCAGAGTTAGGGTTTTGAAATGAAATAAAAGTCAATTTGCATATTTTTGTGAAAACATTTTTATTGAAAATTATTGAACTACAGTGCGGATTTTATTTTTTAAAGATTACATCTTCCAGATGTCTTCCATTTCGTAGCACGCACTCACGGAATCGATTCATCGCATTTTGCATAATGCGCCTAAGCATAGCCGGATCGATGTTACGTATCTCTCGTTGGATATTTTGTTTTAGCTCAGCGATATTCCTTGAAGTATTGACATAAACTTTGCTCTTAAGGTACCCCCATAGGAAAATGTCCATGGCGGTCAAATCGGGCGATCTCGGAGGCCACGCAATATCACCAAAGCGGGATATCAATTTCCGAGGAAACAATTCACGAAGTTGGTCCATAGTGGCTCTTGCAGTGTGGCAAGTGGCTTCATCCTGCTGAAACCACGTTCTTGAGCTGTAGGCTGGATGCTCTCGAAGTTGGGGTATAAAATAATTGGATATCATTTGCCGATACGCCTCACCAGAAACAGTTATCGCAGCACCCGTCGCATTTTCAAAAAAATACGGCCCGATTATTCCATTGACCGAAAGAGCACACCACACTGTCACTTTTGGGCTATGCAGCGGTCTTTGATGTTTTTGTCTGGGATTGACATCTGACCAAAAGCGACAATTTTGTTTGTTTACATATCCATTCAAATGGAAATGTGCTTTATCACTCCAAAACACAGTATTCAAAGTGCGAAATCTCTCTATGATTGTCTGGCAAAAACTTTTACGTAAATTGTAGTCATTTTCATTTATTTCCTGCACTATCTGTATTTTATAGGGATGGAATAACAAATCACGTTTTAAAATCCGCTCTACGGTTGATTTGGTGACGTTTAAAGCCGCCGCTCTTTTGCGTATTGACAAGCGTGGATTGCGTCGAACGCTAGCTGCAACTTCGTTTATTGTTTCTTCCGTCCTTGAAGTTCTGCTTGGGCCTGGACGCGGTTGATTTATAGCGGAACCGGTAGCTCGAAACTTGATAATCCATTTACGAATCAAATTTTCACTTGGTCCATCGCGTAAACGTCTGATATTGTAGTGAGAACAAAACTGTCTCCGAGCCACGACGTACGATTCTCCACCTTTCAAAAACGCTTCGATAGCGAACGCGCGGTGCTCTGCCGACCACTGCGACATCGTGACTAACGAATCCGCACGAATGACGAAGCTACTGCGCCCCTCACCCCGCGCTTACTTGCAACGGTTTTTAAAATATTCAAATTTAAAATCCTAACTCTACCGTGAGACACCCTGTATTTCTCTTTTCAAGCCAAGTCATGAACGAAAATCTATTGAGTGTGGTTATTTTGATGCCACCCAACCCCTTGACGGTTAATTATTTATGAATGATTTTTGAGGGAAATATTTTTCTGCCAGTTTGAAGTGTCTAATTATGTGTAAATTTTTAATCCATTACAGATGAAGGCGAGGAACTTCGAGAAAGTGGAAAAGGTTAGTATTGTAACAGCGTAAGTTAGCCTATGATATTCATAAATATGTAATCTGTGATAATATTTATAAAAAAAATGCTTAAGACCTCTATACTTTTGTGTGCTTGAAAAGTAAAAATAAATAAAATATGAAAAGGAAGCTGACAATACATCCATGATCAATGTGATCATATGCGTAGTGAGTGATTTAGTGAGTAAGCTAGCAAATAACTGAAATAAAACCGAAGAATTAAATTGTATCTTTTTTTTCGGCTAGGGCTAATGTGTTCAGACATATTGGAGGCGAGTTTTTGATGCAAATGTAACTTTGTTTTCGTTTTTGAATGATTTAGAAAGAAGTTAAATAAATTAAGAATCAACGTAAAACAGTGATAAGGCCGTAGACTGAAAACGCACTGAGAGGTGGCTTGCTTGGCACTTTTTTTTTTTCTTGGGAATCCATCAAAATGTGCCTAGACTTTTGGGGAAAAGAACAGGGACTATGGGATTCTTCCCTCACCAAAACCACCCTGGTGATCACCTTCAGTATATGGAAGGGGTCCTATTACCTGTTAAAAGACCACTCCGGAACCCCTTCTGTTTAACGCCTGTAAAGGCACATCCCTGGGCATTCAGGGCAGGGAAGGAACAGGGGTGGGTTTTAGTCAGTAAGAGTCTGACACGCCCTCCCGGTCCACCCAGAGCGGGTGAAGTCATAGGATGATATCCCAGCCCCCAAAAAAATTAAAAAGGGCACATCCCTGGGGAGACTAAAACTTCCTAAGCACCTAGATTTGCCTAGAGAGTAAGGAACAGAAATGTTGTAACCAGCCGCACTACGCGCTTGGCACTTGGCGCTAGACGACAAGGTGCTAAGAATGCCGTCTATCAGTGCGTTTCCACCTAATTATTAGATCAGATTTGATTCCTGGGTACAGAAATAATAGTTCTATTTAGTCCGTAAATTAGATTGTCAAAAAATATTGGACACGTATTTTTGCTTAACCAATCCAATAAAAAATTACAAAGATAAAACGGATCAAAGTTGAGGAGAGCGGGTTGTTACGTCACTTAGTGGTAAAGAGTGTACCAAGGTGTGACGTCTCGCAAAATTTCAACGCCCTGTATCGTTTTATTATGTGTTGACGTGACAAAAGAAGAAATGCATGTGCAGGATTTTTTGGTAATCTAACTGACGGACTTAATAATTTTTTTTCTATGATTCTACCCTGTTATCTAACACACATCAACTGTACAGCTTGGCAAAAAAGAGTGACGCGGTGAAAGTTGAAACTAAAAAAAATAGTGGACATTGAAGCCTTCCATGGTGTTTGCGTAGCGTTCGAGGGACTGAACCACCCACTTGGGATTGGGATCATATCCCCAAAAATAACAAGTATCAAAACGAGTCGTAGTATTCGGGGTTGCCATAGGTACGATACTGTGCAACCTGATTTATTCCACACTCTTTTTTTGCCTAGCCGTGTACGTATTCAAATTTAGTTAATATCTACAATAAACTTTTAAAAAACTAAACTATGACCGGAATGAAACATTTGCAAAGAAAGCTCGCTTTTGAAATGTAATAAACCCTATTTCGTGAATTCCTTACTAAAGTAATAATTTTATACAGTACGTGTGAGACTTTGAGTATACGACACGGCACATTGGCTTTTAGAAAGAGTTCGGCTTTGTCTCTGTCACTCATAGGGTGTTGACCTGCCCAAGGGTCGTGGATAAATTCGAAACAGAGTTACCCCTCCCCTGGACACTCAGGCAGGGAAGGAACAGGGGTGGGTTTTAGTCAGTAAAAGTCTGACACACCTTCCCGCTTCACCCAGAGCGGGAGAAGTCATAGGATATCTTTTTTTTTTGCCCACCAGCACAAAAAAAAAACTATCGATCCGTATCCGTGATATCTTTGGCTGATCGGCGGATACCGGTCGACAAACAATCGATCAATGGTCGATGGATGATTGACCGATTGATGTAATAACACCCATAACTGTGTGACAGTCTCTTTCTAAACCCCGATGTGTCATTAAAACTGGTACTGTAAGTTGGCTCCCACATGGTGAGATTTGACAGAAAAGAAGACAAAGACTAGACAGACGGACTGCATATCAATTGCACTCCGACTGAAAATTTGCAGTTTGATTGCAGTGAGTACGACTGCAATAAAACTGCTAACCAACCGTGCAGTGCGATTGCAGTCGGTATGCAGGTGAAATGCAGTCCGTCTTTCTAGAGCCTTATTTCACACGCGACTTTATACCGTATAGCTAATCACCAGAGGTCGGAAATAGGTAGAGTTATTTAACTTACACTGATTTCATACAACGAAAAAATAAAGTGGATATGCCTCAAATCCCGAGATTAATTTTAAAGAGCAGAAAAATCCCGTGATTTATTAAATAAATAAAAAATAAAATAATCTTTATTTCGGACAAGAAACATCCATATAGGTTAGTAAACAAAAGGAAAGATAACTTATACCTATGTTAGTAAACTTATTATCTATTTGGAAACAAGGCTGTTGTTCGAAATACATCTTCGAACAACATCACCTAATAAAGGAGACTCGTACCTCCCCGCTATGGTCTTCAGGATGGAGTTGGAGCTCCCCCGCACTCTGCAGAGCAAGGAGGCAGATTTCTTTCTGACGGTGGCATGGAAGCCATCAACGTGTGCTTGTGCAAACATACCTGATGCACTGCAGAAACGGGGCAACCCCATCAACATCCTGAACCCGAAAGAAAAAGCTAAATGAAAAAGCTATTTACTTTTACACAATTTAAACCAATGCACGCGCGAAGTTGCCAAATTTACATCAACGACATCGGATGTCCGAAGTTGCAAAATTCCAATGCGCACACGCACGATGTTGCCACATTAGTTCACACCACATAGCTTGTGAGAACAACACATAGCTTGTGAGAACAACACATAGCTTGTGAGAACAAAAGAAAACAATAGATTTTTATTATTATTTGTTTGTAATATTGTTGGCCACACGGGATTGTCCATTAGAAGTCCCGAGAAGATCCATATTAATATCAACATTTCGATGCAAGTACATAAATAACTCTACCTAATTCCGACCTCTGCTAATCACATAGGACCTTGTTTATTAACTGCGTGATTTGTTTAAACACTGATTAGCAGGTTCTTAATTCAAAATTTTCTATGGAGAATTTGAATTTAGAAATCACTTGACAGTATTTAAATTAAGCATAATTATGGTTAGTGACTTTAGTGAATAAGGCTGATATAGATTAAAATGTAATATCCGCAGGCGTCTGCGGGTTTGAGATTCACTACCTAGATATTTTGACCATTGTACTGTTACTAATACGGCGTAAATTCGCTTGTAAAATGAGTGCGATTTTCTAAAATCGCGCACCTTGGAAGCCAATTTATAAAGCCCCGTATTGATGGGAAGTAAAAATATTGCGTAACATTGTTACAGCTACATGATTGTGTTTCTGGAAATTTAAATTACACACACATAGGTACGGCTATATGTACGGGAGTCAAACTAAAAGTTTTTAGAAAATGAGAAACGGAATGATGTAGAAACCCATTAATATTTTTATTATTGCTTTTCGAAGTAGTCTCCATTCCTTTCTAAGAACCATTAAATGAAGCAGTGGTTCCACTCTTCTTTAGGGATCTCTTCCACGCCTTTTTCAAACGCAGCCACGGCATCTTCAGGGTTCATAAAACGAATTCCTTTATTTTTCTTTTATTTTTGGTTATAAATTAAAGTCATAAGAAGCCAGGTCGGGACTGCAAGGAGGATGCCTCGCTAATTCCACACCTTCGATAGACAAATATTCGATAGTCCGTCTGGCGGAGTGAGCTAGAGCGTTGTCGTGGTGGAGGAGGATCCTGCTTCTTGGGCGCTGCTGTCTAACATTTTCAAAGACAACTGGTGAGCAATGACTGACCTGCAGTAACAGTCCTTTTATCTTCTGGGACAATTGTAGCGAAATGTCCCGTCCGTCCAAAGAATGAGGCAATCATCTTTTTTCCTTGACTTCTGCCCTTCTTTACTTTTGTCGGCAAATCTTCGAATGAAACCATCCATCCATCCACAAAGACAATCTGCCCTAGATTGTCTTTTGCTTTCGTACCTTTCATCACCTGTGATAATGTCATATACAGCATTCGGGTCACCTCCGTCATACTTTTCAAGCATTGACAGGGACCAATTCATCTTCAGTATAGTCGCCGTAGAAGGACGTCATTCTCGCGAATCATCAGCGAGTTTGTTTCGACCACGTTTAAACTCATTAAAGAAGTTGTAAACAGTGGCACGGGATGGAGCTTCGTCATGAAATGCTAATCTCATGCATCTTCTATCGTAACATTGTTGTTGAGTAAGACCGCAACGAAAGTCGTAATAAATCACTAAGCGAAAATTGTCTCTAGTCAAATCCATTTCGACGCACGACAGACACTTTTTAAATTGCCGCCAATTTGTAAAAACAAATGACATAAGAATTCGTTACACATCTACAGTTTCCCAGAGTTCCTAATTCTAAATTTAAATAAATTTTTCTTTCTGGCCTATTGACCCACGTATAACAGAAACGCGTGGTCATGTTTTAACCGCTTCTGTCCATGGCAATGAATAACTTTCTTCGAAGAAGACTAAGTCAATTTACAACAAAAAAAAATGGGCTTTCCGTACAAGGTTATCATCAGCTCAAAATTAGTATGGGAGGTCCATTTTTTATTCTGAAATGTTACATAGTGTAGCCAGAAACAAATTTCCAGTGACTAAAAACATGCTGCAACAATGTTCCACAACTCTTGTTTACCATTAATACCAGGTTCTATTACACAATACAACACTACCTCATAATATTAAGAGTTTTCGCTGAACAAAGGGGGTTAGATCCTGAGCTTCCTTACAACTTTCACCTCAAAAATACCCAAGATAAAAGTAAGGCTTGCTTGCTCCAAAAATCTCAAGTGCTAAAGAAATCATCAGTCTGTCTCCCTCAAATATAAATATATATAATATAGCCTTATTTAAAAAAAAATAACCATTTGTGATTAGTTTAATCACTGTTTAGCAGGTTCTCTTTTCAACATTTACCATCCGGCGGCAAAAAGGTAGTAGTAGTAGTAGTACCCGGGTGGTGGTAAACTACCACATAACACTCAGTAATTTAGTGCTGACTATGGCACTTGTCCCACCGCCAACGATGAGCGAGTAGAGCTTCAAACTAAAAACTAGTTGGCGAGTAGCGAGTGTGTAGTTCGGATAGATTTGTGGCTGGGCTTTAAGCGAGTCTTCGAGTGCGACGGGCGATTACTCGCACCACTCGCTCGGGCGACTAGTCCTGCGCAACACTGCACGCGTTAGGTAGAAATGTCCACTGGTTAGTCTCTCGGGGTGAGTTCTGACCGCCAAGCGAGCATCGCTGAGCGAGTAAGCTTTGATCGAATGTACTCGTATATCTATTGTACGTTTCTTGAGCGTCAAAATAGCCGATAGTTCGTCGCTTTCTCGTCGGCGGTGAGACTACTGCCTAATCATAAAAAGTATACGGTTAAATTTGCTGGATGAGACATCTTATCTTCTAATCAGTGTTTTTCAGAATTCTCGCTAATCAGTGTGTAAATTAAGCATAAGGTTAGCTAATTCTATAAATAAAGCTATAAATGTTTGTGCTGATTTGTGTCGCAAGTGGGCCTTAGCAAAATATTTCCCTTTAATAAGAGGCTTAACCACACATCAGGGAGGGGAAAAATAGTTCGCGTACAATTTGTATGAACTTTAAATATTTTCGGGATTTAGGTAATTACGTTATTTTGGCATGAACATTTTCATGGCATATTTTATCAAGTAACTTTTACGCGGTATTTAGACAAATTTACGATTAAAGTAAGTATGTTTTGAACTCTTCTAAATCTATCAACCACTGTCTGAAGTCACTGCTGAATTTAGGAACCTCCTTAATAGAAGTGTTTTCTAGATAAAAAATAATAAATCTATTTAGTCCGTCTGTTAGATTATCAAAAAATATTGGGCACGTTTTTTTTTGTTATAAAAATATACAATGATAAAAACGGTACAGGAGTGGCAGCTTGTTATGTCACTTCTAGGTAAAAGTGGTACATTTTTGACGTCACGCGAATTTTCAACGTCCTGTATCATCCTCATTATTAGTTTACGCGACAGAAAATAAAATATGTGGCAATATTTTTTGATAATTATAGTGACGGAACCAATAAAAAAAAAAATAGAAGTTTATCTTAGTATTGTCATTAGGTTAGGCATCTTGATTTTCGTACCTACCGATTTCTCACCGAACCGCACCTTACCAGTACAGGTTAAAAGCCCAAACAAGTGGTGGTATTCAAAAATATTCGTTTCCTTATTTTGAATTTTATTATTTTTTAAATTTAGAAAATCTGTTTTTGAGCTGTAACTTGTAACTACATACATTATAGTCTCTCGGAAAACATTACCCTCCTTCTGGGGCTGTCGGGTAAAAAATGAAACCAATTTTGAGATTTATAATAAGCATTGGACAAACCCTAAATTTTGAAATTTATAATAAGCATTGGGCAAACCCTAAATTTTGAGATTTATAATAAGCATTGGGCAAACCCAAAATTTTGAGATTTATAATAAGCATTGGGCAAACCCCAAATTTTGAGATTTATAATAAGCTAATGCTAAAGGCAAACCCTAAATTCAGCAGTAGTCGAAACCGTTTGAACAACAATGACATGATAACATTTTGGCCGGGCAGCTGTTCCAGCGGTGTCTCATGAAGATCCTGAACATTGAGTTGTGGCGGCTGTACCTCAACTACGTCAAGGAGACCAAGTGTATGCTGCCTACTTACAAGTACGTATTAATCTGAACCGAATCATCACTTCGAATTTAGGAAACATTTCGATTGTGACACAAAGTTTGACTTTGTACGGTGTGTAACGGGAATGCGTTGTTATATTATAAATACTGCCTTTGCCCATAGAAATGAGTAACTTTCTAAAGTTAATTTAGAAAAAAGAATTTAGACTTCTCGTACTAATTTTGATTAGCTGATGATAATTTTGTACGGCAATTTTTCAGAATTGTCTATGATATTCTTGAAGAAATTTGTTAATTTCCATGGCAGTAGCGGTTTATAAAACCACCACTTCCGGTTACACCCTGTATAGTGTCGGCAATGTCTCTAACCATAGAGCACGGAATCGGTGCGCGGGCAGCTACTAGATACGCTACTAGGTACTAATAAAATATTCGTGTCGATGTAATGTGCACTGAGTACAAGTTTCTGGCGTCATAGACTAGACATAGTCAGAATAGGGAATATGCATGTAATTAATTTTTTCAGTTAAAGCAATAAAATACAGTACTATAAACTCAAGAAAATTATTTAAAAATAAACAAGTATTTACAGCTTGTCGCTCAAAAAAATATTTACTTCTACAATTTTTCTACTACACTTCAAACGTTCGTGCTTGTCAATGCTGTACTGTGACGTCACTTACTACGATACGCCTTGTTTACATCTTATGTTTTGCCTTCAACTGAATAATTTTACTAATTGTGTGTGCTTCAGTCAAGCAAAAATTGTAATTTCAATATTATAATAAAATTTTAGTGAAAATTAAAGTATTTTTTACGAATTAAGTGTTACTTTGACTCATATATTTTTCCGTCACTACCGGCATTATTGAGAACGATACGTTTTGAGTTCACGTTTAGTTTCATCAAAAACATGCAACTTAGAACAATGAATTGTAAAATATGTAATGAATTAAAAAAATCAAACAAGTATACCACATTGCTTTTACGGTCCAATAATATATATTTAAAAAAAACTTTTTTTTTACAAAAAAGAACAATCGACTTCCAAAAAAGTTATTTACTTCCGAAATTAAAGTTATTTTTTAATTTTTAGTGTAGGTATTTTCTTTTTTGGAAGTTGGTTGTTTTTTTTTTGTTAAAAAGTTTTTTATTTTTCACTTTTTAGTTGTTATACCCCAATAACATGGAACGTGGAATGTAAACATACTCGTAATTGGAGAAAACCAAAATGTCATCTATGTATACGTATTTTTCGTATTTGTTCAGTTTTTCAAAAAGCGCTGAAGCAATTTCGATAAAAATTTTAAAGGACCTTGGGAGTATATACTTTCGGATAAAAAAAAAAAATTGAAAACAGTCCACAACTGACAAAGAAATCGGTGGTCATACATACAGTCGAACATAGAACCGACTCGTTTTTCGAAGACGGTTATAAATAAAAAAGTTTTGAATTACTTGCATATTCCCTATTGTCACTGGCCGTAAACAATTGACTGTGTTACCTGATACAGCTAAATATTAGCTATCAATCCTACTAATCAACTACTTAAATGCGTAAGTTAAAGTCTATGTCTAGTAGGTAAATTATAGTCTATGTGCTATTCTAGAGTATAATCTATCTCTGTGCCTATAAACCAGATCTGTTTAGCCGTTCTGGCGTGATTGAGTAACAAACAAACAAACCAAACTTTCAACAAAACAAACAAACAGACATCCAAACTTTCGTATTTATAATATTAATAGGGAGTAGGATTCAGACCATGAATGAGACGGGACACAGAACCTCAATATTGAAGCTTACAAGCATCTAAAATAATGATAATGACTATTTCAGAGAAAAAATGGCTCAGGCTTACGATTTCGCCCTGGACAAGATTGGCTTGGACATCCACGCGTACCCGATATGGAACGACTACATCACGTTTCTGAAGAGCGTGGAAGCCGTGGGATCTTATGCTGAAAATCAGAAGATTTCAGCAGTTAGGAAGGTAAGGAAAAACTACTAGCTCATTCTGATCTTTTGAGGACATACATTCCTCCTTCATGGTCATATAAGCAGAATAAATTAGGAATCAACTTCGTCTACATTCTCAAGTCAGAGGAGCATGTCTTCTTGTTCCATACATCTTTATTAGCCGTCATCTCCATAAGTCTCCCCTAGCTACATCATTTTTCACTCAAGCATCCATCGCTCCTTTGGTCTTAGCCTAGTCTGACAACCATTGGAATAGGGGTAACCCCCTATTCCAATGGTTGTAACCCCCTAATAGGGGTAACCCCCTATTCCAATGGTTGTTGGTGGTGATGGATGGATGAATGGAGGTTGGTGGCAGTTAGTGTCGTAAAGATTGATTGTCCGTGTATTTATCTTAAAAAATAATCCGTCAGGCCCCGGCATAACAGAGACAATTAAAAACCTATTGTCACGTCTCCGATCGGGGACGCGCGGAGCCTGAGGGGAAGTATCGTCGGCAAACAACACCTTATTAAGTTTGTTTTGCAATAAATAGGGTAAATCATTGATATAAACTAAAAATAAGAAACGACCTAAAATTGAGACTTGGGGTAACCCCATTTTCACGTTTCATCCCCATGAATTGACACCGTTCATCTGATCTAATTGCTGTCAAAAAAAAAATATAATTAAAACATAATTTAATAAAAATATATGTATATATGATGTTGTGTGTGTGTATGTGTGTGTTTTATGTTTATTTATTTTTTTATTTTTTTTTTATAATTCAAATATAAGTTTACTAAGCTGTACGTTGTTTTGCCAAGTCCGTAATGCTCAAGATTCAGGAGTAATGTTTCATGATTTACACAATCAAACGCTTTGGATAGGTCGCAGAAGAAGCCCAAAGCATCTTGTGCCTCTTCCCACGCATTAAAAATGTGTTAGCGTCACTTGTACAAAGTCCTTTGTTTTTTATTTTTCTTTCTAGTAACATATGTTTTAATTTTTCAGGTATATCAAAGGGCAGTTATAACCCCGATAATAGGCATAGAAACATTGTGGAAGGACTACATTGCGTTTGAGCAGAGCATCAACACTATTATAGGTAAATCATTTATGTATCCCATATTGTCTATTAAATTGTCACATCATCAATTATTGTCTATTGTAAGTAACACAGCTAATAGCGTCTGCAGTGCGTACTCGCGCGTTAAACGCGGTGTGCTTACGCACTTATTCGAAACTATAAACACCTATTATTATAGACTGGACTATCCACTCAGTGTCTCGTGTGAGCTGCCGGTCGATTCTGTTAACATCTCATCGTGAAAACTGAGGTGGAGTGAACGTGAGATGCACTGTCATGCCACCTTGATTGTATGGATTTACAGCTTACTTCACGTTCACTTCACCCAAGTTTTCACGGTGATATTTTACAGAACAGCACTACTGACGACCCTTGTACAGAGTTTTAATGGATATGAACGACTTTCTTCAATAAAGTTATTCTAATTCCCAAAAAAAATTGGCCTTTCCATACAAAGTTATCATCAGCTGATTAAAATTAGTATGGAATGTCCAAATTTTTGAAGTTATACTTCTTTCGGCGCGTTAGGGAAAAATGATGAGAGTAAATTTTTGCGATGCGCGCGCACACAGTCACAAAAATCCGACACCCTGAAGTTAGCTATGGTCTGTGGTTCATGAAGAATGATTGTTTTCCTTTTGTAAACTTTGTGACAGTTTGGTTTTTTATCTTGTTACGCCAAAGAAGTATAACTTCTTACGTGCGTACATAAGTCCACACAACTTTTATTTTTTTCAGAATTTACTTAAATTTCTTAAGAAAAAGTTATTAATTTCTATGGGCAGAAGACCACGCACTTCCGTAACACTATTATAAATGTGAAAGTTACTCGTATCTTTCTTTTTAATAACTTTTCACGCCTCAACAGCTGTATGAACTCGTATAAATCTTGGCACACGTGTAGATTATATCCTAGATGCTCATCCAGATCATGATCCCCTGTGTCCACCTTTGTCCTAACATATAATATTTTTAATCCCGGAGTATACTCCTTTCTCTATTCTAAATAGTGTATAAAACTAAGTTACAGTCTGCGTCTGTCTGTTTCTCCGCTTACTTCTTCTAAACCACGCAGCGGATTTTGATACGGTTTTCACTATTAGAAAGAGTGATAAACGAGGAAGGTTTGTGTGTATAAACTTCACCCGTGCGAAGCCGGGGTGGGTCACTAGTTTGATAATAATAAACACACTCAAACCTGCGTGATGCTTTCCTCAAAAGCTCATCGGTTCTCATATGATTTGACCAGTACATATTGTATGGATTAGAACACTTTAAATAAAAGAGACTTTGACCTCTGTTATTTATAACAAATTTTCAAATTGAATATCATTTATCACTAAACGCGGGCGAAGGAACGTACACAAGCTATTTTGAATGATAGAAAAAAGTTGTAAGCAAATGCAATATTGTTGTTTGACAGCGGAACGCATGGCGATGGAGCGTTCCCGCGACTACATGAACGCTCGTCGCGTCGCCAAGGAGTTGGAGACGGTGACAAGAGGACTGAACAGGAACATGCCTGCCACTCCCCCTACTGCTGACAGAGAGGAAATGAAACAGGTAAGAAAAAGAGTATGCAAGAAAACATTTTTCCGGCCGGGGCACGGCCCAGTGGCGACACGGTGACAGCCCGGTGTAGCATGAATGACCAGCCCGGTGGTCGTGCTCCGGCCGGGGCACGGCCCAGTGGCGACACGGTGACAGCCCGGTGTAGCATGAATGACCAGCCCGGTGGACGTGCCCCGGCCGGGGCAAGGCCCAGTGGCGACACGGTGACAGCCCGGTGTAGCATGAATGACCAGCCCGGTGGACGTGCCCCGGCCGGGGCACGGCCCAGTGGCGACACGGTGACAGCCCGGTGTAGCATGAATGACCAGCCCGGTGGACGTGCCCCGGCCGGGGCACGGCCCAGTGGCGACACGGTGACAGCCCGGTGTAGCATGAATGACCAGCCCGGTGGACGTGCCCCGGCCGGGGCACGGCCCAGTGGCGACACGGTGACAGCCCGGTGTAGCATGAATGACTAGCCCGGTGGACGTGCCCCGGCCGGGGCACGGCCCAGTGGCGACACGGTGTAACGTGAATCATCCTTAAAGCGCCTGCTTGGGTTCGAATCAACGACTTACAACTTGCCTGGGCCACCATTGCACACTTAATAAAAAAAAGGGTGCCCTAGCCGGTCATTCTTCCATACAAACGTAGTATGGCGATTACTTTACTATTTGATGGTGTAATAACAAAACAAAAAATTATATCCATTTATTTCACAATTATCTAGCCCTGTATGTAAAAAAAAACTTTTTTACAAAAAAATGTCTTTGCACTTTTTTTGGAAGTCGGTTCTATTTTTTTGTAAAAAGTTTTTTATTTTTCAATTTTTAGTTGTGGTTCCCCATTAAACTGTGTTATCAATTTATAGACTTACGATAGCAGCAATCGCGGTTGATTTGCTGTCAATTTTTTGAGTTCCGTTGTCTGTCTCCGAAACCCATCATCAGATCTTATATGAAATTTTAATGGGACCATTTCGGAACAAACCCCTTTCGAACAAAAAAAGAATTTTGCAAATCCGTCAATAGATGACGGAGTTATGAACATACATAAAATACAAACATCCGAATTGATAACCTCCTTCTTTTTGAAGTCTGTTAATATTCAAAAAAATTTTTTTTTACTTTTTTGTCTTCAATAATGTAGGTAACTATAGTTTTCTATACCGTCACATTTCTTTACAGGTGGAACTCTGGAAGAAATACATAACATGGGAGCGATCAAACCCCCTCCGCTCTGAAGACACTGCCTTAGTAGCGCGCCGCGTGATGTTCGCCATAGAACAGTGTCTGCTCTGCCTGGCACACCACCCGGATGTGTGGCACCAGGCTGCGCAGTTCCTGGACCATTCGTCCAAGCTGCTGCAGGAGAAAGGGGTGAGTAGAGTAGACAGTATAGCCACCCATCCGGTGCTATTGTGCGGCGAGACTTAACTTTATATTACAGGAATACAAAAACTCAAAGAAACAAACCAATAACTGATTTTGAAAAGGAATAACATATCTAAAATATAAAGTTTATTTGAATTTGTGATCCTAAGTCAATCCGAAGTTCATCCCAGTTCAAATTGGGTATTTGACTTAATTTTTTTTAATTATTTGTATCAAAAAGTTACTTTTTCCAAAATCGCGAATACAAAATTTTCCAATTCCGTTCAAAATTAAGTATATTAAGTAAGTAAAAAACCTTTTAAATCAGGTGGAAAGGAAAACTGTCAAGTAACAGAAAAGGACACTGCCATTAGATTACGTGCGTACAACAAAAGAGATGACGAGATGTCCCCATCACGCCTCCTCTTCCTCATACCACTATTTGAAATGCTTGGTGCTGTATTCGAAAAACAAATATTTCTTTTTAGTGTTATTTTGTAGTTTAGTATAAAATATTATACAACAATAAATACAGGAAAATACCCAATAAGGAATATGCATGAAAAAAATATTTGTTATCTAACCTTTTTATCGATGAATATACTAAAATAGAGTACGAACAGTGATAGCAGAATCAAAATTGATCTAAAATTAAACGAGATATAACAATTTTAAACAAATACGTCTGTCCCTCTCTCGAAAACGCTGTTTTCAATGGCAGTTATTATTTATTTATTTATTTATTAAAACTTCATGCAACACAAATGTACAAAGGCGGACTTAATGCCTTAGGCATTCTCTACCAGTCAACCAAGGGTGGTGGAGAGATAACATGGCAGGTGGCATGGATGGTGGGGTGGGCGTCATGTCCTTTGACGTCAAAAATGATGATATTTTGAAAATTCCTTCATATTTGTTCACTATAGTTAATAAGTCTTCAATTGAACAAATAAAAAAAATATCATGCGTATTCCCTATTGTGTAGTTTCATAAAGCGGTAGTTTCAAGTAAAGACCCAATATGCTCATCTCGTAAATAAATACATGACCTATGAAAACATTTCTCCCCTCAGGACTCGACCGCCGCCCGCGTGTTCTCGGATGAGGCCGCGGCGGTGTACGAGCGAGCCACCAGCGGGCCTCTCAAACAGTCCACGTTGCTCCACTTCGCTCATGCTGACTATGAAGAGAGTCGACTGCATTACAGTAAGGTAAGCGAATCCTCATTCACGTCCAGTTATTTACAGAATAAGTTGTAGCTGCGGCTTTGCTCTTGTCCCACGGGAATGTATGAGGGCGGGTCAATAAGTCCGTGACTTTTTTAATGAAACACAGGTTTTTGGATAAAAAATCATTTTATTTTTCAACCTAGTCTCCTTTGAATTCTATACACTTTGTCCAACGTTTCTCCAATTTTTTATCCCTTCCATAAAAAGATTTGTCGAGGTCATTAAAATAGATATTTGTTTGTGAGATGATTTCATCGTTGGAGTCAAATCTCTTTCCGTCGATCCATTTCTTCAGGTTTGGGAACAAGAAATGATCACTCGGGGCTAAATCCGAAGAATAGGGCGGATGAGGGAGCAATTCGTAACCCAATTCATGGATTCTTGCCACCCTTGCATTGTCCTGATGGAAAATAAGTTTTTTTTTTTACTTTATTCCATTTTCTTCTCAAATCACGCGGTAGTCTGCTGTCAATGGCTGTCAAACACAAACTAAATACTAAATGACGGGAGTTTTTGGCGGGATTTTCTCGAGTGCAGTTCAGTGCCTGTTTTAATTATTCGTTTATTGATTCCTGGTGGATATTGTGATGTAAAATTGGTCTAGTTTTGTGTCTGAAATGTCTACGCAACTGGACAATATGTGGAATCATTGAAACAGCCGCGATCTCGGTAAAATGGAGCTGAGAATTTTATTGTAGTATTGACTACCTCAGTGAAGTTGGCCGAGAAGGCTGACTCGACACATTTGTTGCCAATTACTGCAAAAAACATTAGGATGTGTTACATCTGCATTCTAATGAAAAAAAAAGTAAAAATACACTACTAAAGACGAGGCGGTGTGGTTACCTTAGCCTGCCCGAGAAAGGGTGAAGAAAAAACAAACTAAATGACGCAGCTTGTTCAAATTTTGACAGGAGTCAACTAACAGTTGCCTGTTGACAGGAGCGGAGTTGCCCTTTCAGTTAAGAGGCGGGAATATCGAAAAGTCACGGACGTATTGACCCGCCTTAGTAATAGGATAGTTTCCTAAAAAAAATCTTATCTAATCTAGTAACTTTTTATGTTGCAATTGAAAGATTAATTTTGTTACATGATGTTAACTACAGAGTAAAATTGGGTGTTTTACGTCGTATTCGTACGGAGAATTATCGAGTCCCATACACGAATAACATTGTCACTATCCAAAATCCTTTTTTGGATAGTGACAATGTTACAGGTTGACAGGGAAATTAAACTATTTTTATGTGGCAGTGACTTCCCAGATTTGGGGGACGCGTACTCATCTGGAAACATTTCCGATTGAGCTGTACGAGTACGTATTATGAGAGACAAGGCACCTTTAAATTCTTAAACGGAAAGAGAATCATTTTCGAACGAGGATTTTTTAAATTGTAAATAAATTTTAGAATATACGCTATGATACGTTGTAAATAATTTAAATTAGAATATTTATGTATTAGATTTTGTATAATTGAACTACATGTTAGGTTAGAATTAGGGTTAAGGTTAAGCTCTCGTTAGGCGGCTGGATCAAGGGCTTGATTCAGAAAGTAGTACTTCTGGACACGGCTCGCATTGTCAGGCGGTTTCTCTCTCAGGAGCCCTGACCTCGTAGCTGTAATTGGACCCTGTTCCCGATACCGGTGGGATACTATTTTTATATTTTTAAATGTTTTTTTAAATTTTTCATTGAAATATTCAAAAATATAATTTATATGTATTTTTACATTTACATTACAAATGAATAAACGAGAGAATTAGGTTTAATATTATTATTATCTAGAATGCTACAAAACACTTCAGATCACATCACATTAGATCCTGTATCATGTTTTGGTTATGCTGTTGTGGCCAAGCATTTTCATTATTACATAAAAATTGAGGGCCCGTCCACCAAAGCGCAGAGTCGCTGATCTGATCAGCCTTCACGAGAGACAAGATCTGCCGGATTGTCCCTAGACAAATGATAAATGATGTTTATTCAGTAAATAGGTTACAAGGAACACTTTTACACGTCAATGTTTTTTGTCAGTTTAAGCTAGATGAGGCCGGTGTTTCCTAGCTGACTACCCTGAGAAGAAACACCGAAACAAACTCTAGAGGTCAAAGTCTCTTTTAAAGTGTTCAAATCCATACAATGTGTACTGGTTAAATCATATGAGAACCATGTACGTTTATGTCTGGGATGAGCTTTTTGAAGAAAGCAACACACAAATTCGAGTGGACCTGTCCAGACAGTGCAAGCATTTGTCAGTCATCGCGAAGCTCAACTCAGAATTTTGAGGGGCTCAACGAACCGACGAACAATACCAAAGTAAGGACATTTGAGTAGGCCGCAAAAATACTCAAACTGCCAGACAATCATAAAATCTACATGAATATAACGACATACATAGTTCTCGCATTCACATTATTCTATATAGAATAATGTGAATGCGAGAACATGCTGCATGGTCCTCATATGAGGACCATGCAGCTTAAGTGTCTGTAGTGGTCTTTTGAAGAAAGAACCAAACATGTTTGAGTGGACCTGTCCAGTCAGTGCAAGCATTTGTCAAAAGTCGAATAGCTCAACTTAAAAACCACTAAGGAGCTCAATGACTTGACGAACAATACCAAAGAAAAGACATTTGGGTAGGCCGCAAAAGTACTCAAACTGTCAGACAACGTTAAACATTACTGTAAAAAGGAGGAGAAAATAATAATAATAACCCACATAAACATTTACAATAATTAAGTAATCAAAAAAAAAAAATTATAATAATAATAAAAAGTCAATCAAAAAAAATTTAAAAATATAATATAATACTATACAAGTATTCATGTCAAAAACGAATATTAAAAAAAAATATATAAAAAAATTGCATCAGTAAGTAGTACATATGAAAACAATGGCTCATGTATACGAGTATCATTGAAGCAGCTCAATCCCACGCCTTTTTTCCCCAAGAAAGTCATTAATTGTGTAAAAAGGTTTCTGGCATAGCTTACGTTTAATAAATGATTTTAATTTATTTATGCTTAGTTCTTGAATTTGGCTAGGAAGTTTATTATAGAAACGTATACATTGGCATCTAAACGAACCACCTATTTTTTTCTTGAGTCTGGTTTTAGGTACAATAAATTTGTGTTTGTTCCTAGTATTTATGCTATGGATATCACTTTATCTTTTAAACAGATTAATATTTTTATGTGCATACTTGAGATTCTCATAAATATATTGAGAGGGAACAGTCATAATATTAATCTCTTTAAATTTGTCTCTGAGGGAGTGTCTGGGACTTAATTTATAAATTGCACGAATAGCCCTTTTCTGTAAAACAAAAATTGTCTGAATATCGGCGGCATTTCCCCACAACAGAATGCCGTACGACATCACACTATGAAAATAACTAAAGTATACTAAAGGAGCTGTCTCTAAATTAGTTAAACCACGAATTTTCCTTATGTCGTATGCTGCAGAGCTAAGTTTTTTGGACAGTTTATCTATATGGGGGCTCCACTGAAGCTGCGCATCCAAAGTTAAACCTAAGAACACTGTGGAATCCTCGGGTTTCAACTCTTCACCCTTTATTGACACACTAGTGTTCACTTGTATTACATTGGGTAATGTGAACTTTATGCATTTTGTTTTTTTCTCGTTAAGGAGAAGATTATTGATGTTGAACCAGTTAACTACAGTTGAAAGAGCATTATTTACATTATCAACAACCACCTGCTGACGTTTGAGTTTAAATAAAAGTTAAGTGTCATCTGCAAACAGCACTATATCATGTTTATCCTTTATGAGATAAGGCAAGTCGTTGATATAGATTAGAAACAAAAAAGGACCCAGAATTGAGCCTTGAGGAACCCCCATTCTGACTACAGACCCGGGAGACCTTTTGCCGTTCACATCAACTCTCTGAATCCTATTATTCAAGTATGAAGTAAGACGATCCAGAGAGGCGCTCCGGACTCCGTAGTAGTGCAGCTTCCTGATCAATGTATCATGGAGAACGCAATCGAAAGCCTTAGACAAATCACAATAAATGCCCAACGCATCGCATTTATCTTCCCATGCATTATAAATGTGTCCCAAAAGTTCAACACCAGCATCAGTTGTTGAACGACCCTTTGTGACACCAAACTGTTTGTTGTGTAATAATTTGTGTTTATTAAAATATTTTTGAATTTGATCTAAAATAATTTTCTCAAAAATTATACTAAAAGTAAGTAGCACTGATATAGGTCTATAATTAGTAGGGTCTGATGTACTACCCGATTTAAACAATGGTATAATTTTACTACATTTCATTAGATCAGGAAACTCACCACAATCTGTAGACGGCACGTATCTCCACTCAGATACCCGAGGTACTTTCTTGAATCTCGTTTACACGATTTCTAACGAAAGGCTTCAATTGCTGGGTTGATGTGGCTAACCATCCTAGCACTGTGGTGGAATCACACCAATATTGAAATCGATGGATTGGTAATGTGACAGATTTTTTGTGCATAATCTGGAACTTAACAGAGCCCCACATAGTTCCAACCGAGGAGTAGTAGTTGGTACCAGGGCCTGCGGACGGCGAGTAGTGGGTAACTCGCCGTCCGATCAGCACCAGGCCCGAGAGTCGACGGCGCGTAGTGTTCGACGCCTCAAAGAGTTGTCAGCAAACACGACGGGGCCTGTCATGGCCGATGCCTGCCTGGGGTTGAGGATAAATTCGAAAGAGTTACCTCGCCCCTGGGCATTCAGGGCAGGGAGGAACAGGGGTGGGTTTTAGTCAGTAAGAGTCTGACACGCCCTTCCGCTCCACCCTAGAGCGGAAGATGTCATTGGATGATTTCCCACCCACAAAAAAAAAGGAGTTGTAGTTGGTTTTACCGGTGCCGCACGGCTTTTGGACGTTAACAGATGAACAGTGACTGTACCTGAACTAGTTATGGAGCGAATGTATAGAACAAGCGCCATTCGTGAGCGATGCGCGTTCGGAAACGGACGCGTCTGCGCTACACAGCACGAATATTTTATTCCCGTTTTGCGCAGCGGTAACCGCTGCCCGATTTTGTGCGCAATGGCTACAAGGCAGCTCATTGCCAATAAACTTTTGGCATGCGTCAAGCTTGCCATCGACTACATAGACGATGTCAGCAACTTGCAGATCTGCAAGTCCTCCTTCAAAGAGGAAGAGGGATGCAGTGCCAAGTTGCTGTTAATCACTCGACCAAGTCGGACAGATGCCATCTCGCCGGAGGGATGGTGGCGAGAAGAGTCTGCAGGACATCATCGACCTGCTCAAGAGGACCGATCCGGATGACGTGCCAGATTTTGTGGCAAAGGAGCTGCACAAGCTGCCTCCTGTCACTTTTGACCACGTCGACGTCACCAGGCTGCTGAAGGACATCACGTCTCTGAAGGTGAGCCTGGCTGAAATGAAGTCTAAGTTGGAGTCATCGGATGTCAACATTGGTGAATTGCGAGCCGAAGTAGCGTTGTTGCGCAACGCTATTCCGACAAGTGGGTCACCGGAAGGCTCCAATGTAAACACACGTCGCAGGGCACAAAATGCTTCTCTCTGCAGTTTTCATTCGGCGAGTGCATCTACGTCATTGGCTGTCAAGAACGCAAGCGTTGCATCGTGTTCCGCTGATCGCGTCGTACCTGCCGAGGACGCGACGCGCGTAATAGCTACATCGACCCCCAAACGTGCCTATTCTACAACTGTCGCCGAGACGAAACCTGCTGTGTCGCAAACGAAACGACAAGCAGAGAAACATAAAGGGGGAAAGCAGAGTCGCTCAGCATCGGGCTCGGCTAAAGGCGCTGTGATTGACCACAATCAGCAGGTTCCACCGAAGAAAACATGCGATGAGGACGGCTTCATCAAGGTGGAGAGAAAGAAGAGGAAGCCTACTTATCACAACCAGTGTGGGACGGCGCCGGCAGGATCTAACATGCTGCTACGTCCTGCAGTACCGACGACGCAACTGTACGTGTCCCGTTTGCATCACTCTACGAAGACTGAAGACATCGTAGAGTACATGCGGGTGAAGACCAACTGGACCTTGAGGGTGGAGAAGTTGGAGGCACGCTAAGGCGCTATGGCTATGACACGAATTTCAAGTCGTTCGTGGTGCGCGTTCCGAACTTCCGACTCACCATTTGATGACCTTCCTCAAGGAAGAGTTTTGGCCGAAAGGTGTGCTGTATCGGCGTTTCCGCGGCCAACTACGCGACACCTCGCAGCGTAACACGACGCCGTCACTTCGTGTGCAGTAGTTTTTTTATGTTTTTCAATATGTATTAGTTTATTATTTTTTAAGATTATTTTTTGTATTTTATTTATAGGCCTTAGTTGCCTGATAATAAATCATTATTATTATAAGCTCTTTCGGACGCGTCTGTGAAAACATGAACTTCATGGGTTATTGTATTATTACATAAAATCCATCGCGGGATTTTTATGTAATTTAAACACGGTAATGTACTTGCAAATGATAACCATGAGTCTGTAATCCCGGTCCTGGTTCAGGTGATGGTACGGAGCGAGAGGGAATGGGAAGCAGTCTCCGCCTTCTGCGAAGCTGTAATGCTCGCGAAGTTGTAGAAGTCGGAGGCGGGACGCGTGAGGGAAGCTCAATGGAGTGGACCACACGGCCCCGGCCGCTACCACCGCAGGAGAGGCACTGGGCGTAGGAGATCGGACGATCTCCGGCCACCGTAGACCCGGGCCTGCGGACGGCGAGCAGTGGGTAGCTCGCCGTCCGATCAGCACCAGGCCCGAGAGTCGACGGCGCGTAGTGTTCCACGCGCGCCGAACAAGAGATGAGTGTCAGCCACCACTGACGGGGCCCGTCGTGGCCGGTGCCTGCATGCCTAGGGGTAGCGGATAAATTCTGAAAATGAGTTACCGCACCCCTGGGCACTCAGGCAGGAAAGGAACGGCGGTGGGTTTTAGTCAGTAAAAGTCTGACACGCCCTCCCGCTCCACCCAGAGCGGGAGAAGTCATTGGATGATTTCCCACCCCACGTGACACTTCGTCATCCCATTCACGTTTGTCTATCAAGAGTTTTTGTATCAGTATTTTCGCTTCCACAATGCAGTGACTAACTAATCCTAGTGGGTCGAATATCTGACTGATCACAGACATAATGTGTCGTTTTGTTATCCTTTAATGGACTTGATATTAATTGAAAATCCCAATTTGTCAAGATCGCATAACCACTGCAGACCTAACTTTTTAGAAGGAGTGGTCTGAAAGGTCTAATACAACATTGCTTGAATTATTTAAACTACTCAATTCTTTTAAATATTCAGGGCTATTTGACCGCCACTTTCTTAAATTAAATTTAGCGAAAGCGAGAATAGCCTGCGTTTCCCTACATAAATCCAAAGCACCTGGGGCCCAATTCTGTAAAATAACTAACTTGTCAATAGTGTGTCAATGGTGTCTCAATATAATCTCATTGACATTTGGTATTCTACAAATTATTTATGGTCATTGAGTTGCCACTGTAGTACCATTGAAACGCCATAGTAAGACTATAACGTGTCTATCGTATTTCAATAGTGTTTTGGTGATCAAACTGCCATTGTGAAGCCATCGAACAACGACACCTCTTTTCCCTACTGACACCACTGAAACGCCATTGAAGTTTTTGCAGAATACCAAATTTACAACAGTGGCAAAGTAATGTCTGTAGTGTGTCGATAGTGTCGATGGCGTATTGCTTAACTCAAAGTTACAGAATTGGGCCCCTGAAATCGTGTCTGCACATATAATCATCTACATAAAAATCATGTTGCATAGAACGTTTAACTATAGAATTAGCTGCTTCGTCAGTTAGAGTAACCAAACACTTAGTTGCTAAATATGGTGCAGACGCCGTACCGTACGTTACCGTATTTAATATGTAAGTTTTTAACGGTTCACCTTTGAATAGGATTCATTTCTATATTGCGATATTTTCTCAATGTCTGTTGAGATGACAAATTTGTGCTGTCTAAAACGCAATAAAACAAAAAAAAAACCGACTTCCAAAAAAAAAATCACTAAAAATTAAAAAATAACTATAATTTCGGAAGTCGATGTTTGTATTATTTTTTCGTTATTTGACACCGACTTCCGAAATTAAAGTTAATTTTTAACTTTTAGTGTTTTTTTTTTGGAAGTCAGTTGTTTTTTTAAGATAACATTATTTATTTGCTAAAAACATGGTATAAAGATGGTGTACTGGTATAAAATAGTGTGAACAAACATGTTTTGCTTACTAAATATAAGCGTGAAAATATTACATGCATAATTCAATCAATCATCATGCGATTTTATGCTCCAGGAACTCTCTAACACTATAAAAACTAGCAGATAGCCATTTGTATAATTTAATTTTGAACAGTCTTGTATTTAATGTTTTTAATTCATTTGGTATTCTATTGTATACCCGGACACACATAAACATGCAGCTTTTATTATATTTCGGAAGCCTTGGGAGGACATCCAACACGAGCCTGTAGGGGTCGCGCCTGCTGCGAGAATTTACATCGCTTGCTTTCGCAAACAATTCCCTATGCCTCCACACAAACATACAAATTTCAAAAATATAAAGGGACGGCAACGGTAACAAATCAAGTTTCTTAAACACCGGCCTGCAAGATTCGTCGGGTGTAAGGCCACATATTGCTCTAATGCATCGCTTTTGTGCGACAAATGCTCTATTTTGATCAGTGCTGTTACCCCACATAATTAAACCGTAGCGTAGCACTGATTCAACATATGCATGATATGTTGTTATCGACGTTTTAATGTTTGTTATTTTCCTCATCTGTTTCAGTGCATATACAAACTTATTAATTCGTTTGGATACTGTATCAACATGTGCTTTCAAGTTGATGTCTTGATCCAAAGTTACGCCTAAAAATTTAGTTAGCGTTACTTCGTGAATTCTATGTACATTCATTTTAATATTGTGTTTTGTATTATTTGATTTATTAAATTGTATATAAACGGACTTTTTTAGATTTATAGCTAAGTTATTTTTCTTTAACCATTCAATCAATCTTTCAATCACATTATTAATTTCTGTCTCGTGATCATTAATTGTATTGTTTTTTTATCAGATGTCACAATAATAGAAATGTCATCAGCGAATAGTATACATTTATGATTAGTTATAGTAGTGATAGAATTTATATACAATAGAAATAAAAAACTTTTGTAAAAAAGTTTTTTATTTTTCACTTTTTAGTTGTTATACCCCAGAACTAAAAACTCCAATAACATGGAACGTGGAATTTAAACATTTGGAGAACACCAAAACGTCATCGAGGTAAACGTATTTTTCGTTTTTGTTCAGTTTCTCAAAAAGCGAGAAGAGTATCCCAATACTGTGTTGGCTCATTCAATGTCTTGTGCGCTCTTATGTTTTTATTGATTACGTCTATAAGACGACGCAAGGCAACACTGGATTCTGTGGCGACAGGTTCGACAACGAATAAAGCCTGCACGTGATTTTTAATGAGTAGACGACTATTATTGTACCTTTCACACAATAAGTTCCATGCTAATTGGTAATGATCAGATTTAAAATCAATATTTTTAATCACTTCAGCTGCCTTGCTTTTTAACGAAGCGCGTAAATAATGGAACTTATTTATGTTGTTGATACAAGAACTATCGTGAATTAAAGTGTCTCTAAACTCTTGCCAACACTGATAACTGCCGTCAAAGTGCGGTAAATCAATCTTCGGTAATCTAACAAAATTATGTTTGGTCCCACCTGACATTGTTACCCCGGATCCTGCCACCGACTCTGCGGAGTCAGCACGCCGACGCTGGCTATCCGGGCTGGACAGCTAACATCGCGCCAACGCTACCAGTGAGTAGTATTTCTCCTCAAACTGGAATCTCGTCGCGTAAGCCTCGTCCGACTTGTCCGACGATACTTCGATATTTCGATTCATCGAATTCGGTGTATAAACAATTAAATTTATCAAAGCGGGTTTCTAGTTCGATTATTTGCAAACCTGAAAGATTGTCGCAGCTTTTAAGCACATTTAAATAAGCACCAAAGTTTGTAAGCGCTTTCATTGAACTGCATTTCTTCAATAATTTATCGGCCATTTTGCTATAAGACAAAGGATGAATGTGCAATAAAATTTAAAATTCAAACTAATAGAATGCAGCTCAGTAAACTATGCACAAATAAAAAGGAATAGCTGTTGCAAATGTGTCAAGGTCACACTTTATGATACACTCATTAGCACAACGGTTTATATAAAACCGGTTGAAAGCGAGCAAATATTGCATGCGAAGGTACTATACGAGATAAACTATGAATGAGATTATGAAATTAGCTATTGACCAACTCAATAGGGCAATGGATAGGTAACTGCAAGAAACTTGACGTTATGAAAACGAAATAACTGAAAATAGGGCATAGGAAATAGACAGATCAAAGGAATAATTGGAACGATGTCACTAATATCCGAATCATCAACCGTAGGCGACGATGACACAGCTGTTTTCAAAAGGTGCGACGCGGGTTCAATATCCACCAACGTCGTGGTTTAGTTGTCTTGAAAAACACCAAATCTCCCAGCTGCTTCTTCTTGCGAACGACCAATGTAGAGGTTGAGTTCGATAGATCAGGGGAGCAGTAAAACTCTCTGGACTGTTAGACTGGTATATGTTAAAATTAAATATGTCAGCGAGGTGTCGAGGTCGTGGTAAAATTTGAAGTGATGCTCGGGCTCCGTCGCCCGCCGTCGCCGACCTGCTCCAAATCCCCGCCCGCTCACGACGATCATGCACAGATCACATGTACGCCACCGCGCTGGTCCGTCATGCCGTGCGTTGACAGGCATAAGTAAGATACCTGAGATACACATACAGGTTTATATCTAAATCAGGTTGAATCCAATTATTGTTACTTTGACTCTAGTTTAATCCTTTAATTTATAAATATTTATGTAAATAAACAAATTCAAATTGACTTGTAACAGGTACACCAAGTATACACCCGCTACTTGGACATGGAAGACATAGACCCGACGCTGGCGTACGTGCAGTACATGAAGTTCGCGCGTCGTGCTGAGGGCATCAAGTCTGCGCGGACCGTGTTCAAGCGAGCCCGGGAAGACCCCAGGTAAGAACTTTGTTGGATCCGGCTTCCAGTCTAGCCAGAAGCAGCTGAATACCAGTATTTTACATTAAACCAGAGTGGTCACTATTAGTCTTATTTTTGGAACGAAGTTCCTTATCGCGCGTTGTGAAAGGGGGCTAGACGGAAAAAATTCTTACGAAAAGTTGTCACGACACTAATGAGGCTGTCCATCCAAAAAGATTGTGTTGGAAAAACAATCTAATAAAAACTTCTTGTATTTTTGGTGGGTAGCCCGGTAGGTACAAAGTTTGCAAGCAGATCAAGCCTTATCAAACATTATTTGTTATAGTTGTTGTTATTGCTAAAGAGTTGAGTTGAGCTGAGCTGAGCTGAGCTGAGCTGCGATGAGATAAGATGAGATGATGAAGTATAACTTCTTACGTGCGTGCGTGTGTGCGTAGTTAATAATAAAAAATATATATATTACAATTCCTTCACTAATTAATCGAAAGGAACTTCGTTCCATCCGGGTGTCCCGTGACACCTCTCAAGTTTTTTTTTAATATATGATAGGCTGGCATTTGACCACAATCTCACCTGACGGTAAGCGATGATGTGGTCGAAGATGGAGGACGCTAGTCTAGAAGTAACCTATTCACTCTCTACTTAAAGACTCCCAAGTTGAAGCATCATCAGGAACCACAGACTGGCAGGGAATTCCACTCTTTAGCTGTACCCACAATGAATGTGTTCCCAAAAAGTTTTGTGCGTGTGGCTAGGATATCCACCATGTACCGGTGGCGCATCGCCGTACGTTTAGTGGTCCGATAATGGAACGGGCTTGGCGGAATTAGACTATGCAATTCCGACGCACTCTCCCTAAAATGAACCGACCGACAGACTAGCAACTCGGCGTCGATGCTCAAGATTTTGGAGCTTTGACTTGACGAGCTTATCATTGCTTATCTACTTACGAGCCAGCCAAACGAAGCAAACCCTCTGTCTAACAGAACAAGTGAAGTCTCCTTACGAGCTAAGCGAGCCAAGCCAGCCCTCTCGACCCAAAGAAGCATTTCCAGCCCACACTGGAAGACGAAGAAGACTGGATTCAATTTTCGCTTAGATTGAGGGCTCGTTTCGCTCGCTAGGTTAGTTAGGTGGCTGAGATTGCTTTTTTCAGGGTCTGTACCCAAAGGGTAAAACGGGACCCTATTACTAAGACTCCGTTGTCCATCCGTCTGTCACCAGGCTGTATCTCATGAACCATGATAGTTAGACAGTTGAAATTTTCATAGATGATGTATTTCTGTTGCCGCTATAACAACAAATACTAAAAAACAGTAAAAAAAAAATTTAAGTAGAGCTCCCTTTAAACAAGATATAATTATAAGATTTTTTTGCCGTTTTTATAGATAATTTTAATTTGTTGTATTCACTGTGACACTCATTGTACAATTGTTTGTTATCCCTAAATAAATTAATAATGGTACGGAACCCTTCGTGCCTTAGTCCGACTCGCACTTGGCCGGTTTTTTATTATTCTTACAAGCTTTTACTTGCAAGCTGAATTAGAACCACTTCATCGTCAACAGCACATACACGAAATATTGTGTATGAATTTAAAAGCTTCATCATCTTCCTGCCCTTATCCCCATGTTACTTGGGGTCGGCGCAACACGTTTTTTTCTTCCATTCTGTCCTGTCAGCCGTCACGCTATCACTAACTCCCTTTTCTATCATATCACTTCTCACACAACCTATCCTTCTTTTTTAATTTTGTTTATTTATTTTTTATTGTTGATAGGCACGCGTTTTTTTCTTTTTTTGTTCTTTTCTTTGGCCTCCCTCTCCCTCTCCTTCCATCCACATTTATATTTATAACTCTTTTAGTTACATGTGTTTCATCCTTCCTCTTTTTGAATTTAAAAGCTTGTCATCATTCTCCTGCCCTTATTCCAATTTATTTGGGGTCGGCGCAACATGTCTTTGTCTTCCATACTCCTCTATTAGTCGTCATCTCTGTAGTCACCACCTTTTTACCCATATCCTCTTTCACACAGTCCAACCATCGTTTCTTTGGCCTTCCCCAACTCTTATAGCCATCCACATCCATAAACAAGACTTTCCTCACATTTTGATTGAATGTAAAGGCTTGTATAAAAAATATCTTTTTTACTATTAACATGTAATATACTTAACTTGATAAACTTTATTTCCGTTGGTTCCTAGATCCCGTTACCACGTATTCGTGGCGGCAGCGCTGATGGAGTACTACTGCTCCAAAGACAAGAACATAGCGTTCAGGATCTTCGAGCTGGGTCTGAAGAAGTTCTCGCACATCCCCGAGTATGTGCTGTGCTACATCGACTATCTGTCACATCTTAACGGTGAGTCTAATTTGAGATAACTCAATACGAAGTCGACTCAATGTATATTTCAATTATTAATTCGAGATAATTTTCAAATTTTAGAACAACAAGCTATGTCATAAAAAACAATTTTAAATTCTATTCCAACCCATGTTGTTTTTAGGGTTTAGACACATGAGACTGTTTTTACTAAGCTTCAGAGGAACGCCTTCGATAACAGTAGGAGGGGTTCACATCGGTGTCGAGGGGCGATGAAGTACCTGGGACTCGTTCTCGACAGCCGGTGGAACTTCGTCCAGCATTGCCAACGTTTGGCTCCCAGACTGGAGCGGGCCGGGGGTGCCTTGAAGCGGCTCCTGCCCAATCTGAGGGGTCCAAACGACTCCTGCCGTAGGCTCTACGCGGGGGTCGTGTGGTCCATGACCCTTTACGGGGGCACCGGAGTGGGCGCGCTCCTTGAGGCGGCGACCAGCTCGCCGGTTGAACGCGTCCCTAAGGGTCATGGCCATCCGGCTAGTCCGGGGATACTGCATGGTCTCCAGTGAGGCGGCGAGCCTCCTTGCCCAGACCAGACCAGGAAGACCAGGGAGTGTGGGATTCTTACCTCATTAAAACCACCATCAGTACCACCGTCTTTCCCGGTGGATCACTCGTTTGGCGGATAGAATCCCCACTCTGTGTGCCCGCGGGCAACTATGCAGGCGAGATTTTTGGAGCCTAGCAATCGCCTTTTTATGTACCATATTTAAAAAAAAATTATAGATAGATTTCGTTTGACCACTATGTCACCTGCATGATAATAAGCGAGTGGTTGACGATTTTTTTTTTTTTGGGGGGGGGGGTGGGAAATCATCCAATGACTTCTCCCGCTCTGGGTGGAGCGGGAGGGCGTGTCAAACTCTTACTGACTAAAGCCCACCCCTGTTCCTTCCCTGCCTGAGTGCCCAGGGGTGCGGTAACTCATTTCCAGAATTTATCCGCTACCCGTAGGCATGAGTGGTCGACGATGGAGCACGCTTGTCTTGAAGTAACCTATTCACTCTATAATACCCGTTCTATCTCCTCAGAGGACAACAACACCCGCGTCCTGTTCGAGCGTGTCCTCTCTTCGGGCAGCCTCAAGCCTGAGAGCCAAGTGGACATCTGGAACAGGTTCCTGGAGTTCGAGTCCAACATCGGCGACCTGGTCAGCATTGTGAAAGTAGAGAAGCGCAGGCAGGCTGTGCTGGAGAAGGTAGGTTTTATGAACGATTCAATCTGACTTCATCATCATTTCAGCCGAAAAATGTCCACTGCTGGACCTCACCCAAGTGTCGACACTACGACTGGTCTTGTGGGTCTTGCGTTGATCGGAGCCATCAGTAGGTTATTGGTCCTGTGCCAGGATCACGGGTGGGTTTTAGTCAGTAAGAGTCTGACACGCCCAACGCTTAACCCATAGCGGCAAAGTTATTTACCCAAAACGAGAAGGTTATCGGTCCACCTTGTGGCAGGCCTTTCAACACCTGGGCCATGACCTAAGCGCAGCTGATGGCAGAGCTATCCAGGTGGCTACATACTAATCGGACAAGATTTGAGCCAAATTGACTCGAAAAAAACCAGTCAAGTGCGTGTCGGATTTTGCACGTTTAGGGTTCCTTACCAAATATTGGTATTTGTTAGTAAAATATACGTAATAATAAACATTCTCACCAAATTTTAAAGTTTATAGGTCAATGGGAAGTTAAAAAATTCTTCGGAACAAAATTTTGTGACAGACGACGGACAGCCAGACTAACGAATACCCGAAGGGTCTACACGGAGCCCTGTAGACCCTTCGGGTACGGAACCCTAATAAAAGTAGTCTATTTTAGTTTACAGTGTTTTCTTCAAGAACTGTTCAAAAAGGGATGCGGGATCTGACTGGCATGGATTGTCACAGTCTACGATACATTCGACGCAAGCGTATTTCATCCCGTAACATGAACGGGATTCGCCTGTTAGACCTAAGCTTTTATTCAATCTTATTATTTTTATTGTTTAACTAGTTACTTTTATACTCACTTCTAATATACTTGGCCCTGATGGGAATATCGATGTTGAGCAGTTTCTCGACGGCGAGGCTGTAGCACTGCTCGTTGCACATCATGGACACGTAGTCCAGGCGGTCGAAGTACGGCAGCGCCTGGGTGTAGGTCTTGTACTCGATGAGCTTCTCCGTGCCAATAATTATTGCGCAAAGCTGCTTAGTTAGATGTACAGTAAGCATAGTTGACGGCTATGTAATGTCTTTTTACACCCTGTGTGTTCGGGTCAAATCTTGCAAGCTGAATAAGAACCACTTCCTCATAACTTACGGAGTTGATTTTTTACGTGGTGATTCAGTTCCTATGACAATGTATTTTTTGGTATACATGACCTGAATCGACATCCAGGATTAGCTCAAGATAAAGGAAACTCTTCTATGCTGAACAGCATGGACACGAAGTTTTGTGTACACCACCACGGGGTCTCATCTCGAACAAAGAATATTTAGTTCAAATAAATCTCGACGTAATAACCCCCAAAGCCGCCCTAAGCATAAAATTCTTGAATAATTGGCTCGTATTTCAAATTGAGACTTTTATTGGAACGAATCCTTTGACATCTATATTTCTTGTACCGATAGATGGCGCTGTTTGAAGTTTTAGAGTTTATCCATTCGCCTCTTTAAAATTTTAATAGTGACACATTTTGATACAGTAAAACTGCTATGAAGTCCCAAAAATACTATAAAATAATTCCTCAATGTGTGAGAAAATATTGGTAAGACTTTATGTAAATTCATTTAGCTTGCAAGCCGTCGCTGCTAACACCATCTAGCGAGGTGTAGAGGACGCGTGCGAACGAAGAACAAAAGTTACTTGTGCCAGACGAAAACCCGTAGTTACGGTGGTACCGTTTCTTTGTATGGGATGAGGCATCTGTACGCTAGTGTTATATTATCTGTGACACAACTATTGTGATAGCCGGTATAAAAGCTTGTTTAAAAAAAATGTTTTTTAACTATTAACTTATTTAAAACAGATCAAGGAGTTTGAAGGCAAGGAGACAGCTCAGCTGGTGGACAGATACAAGTTCCTCGATCTTTACCCGTGCAGCATCGCCGAGCTCAAGTCTATTGGGTATACTGAGGTAAGTTTAATTTAAAATATTACACCCCCGGTGCAACACTCACTTTGTAAAACTGCCTTTTTTCAGGAGAATTTATTTGAAAACCTGATGTATAAAATTATAAACCTTCTTGATTAAGAAAAGATGAATAGGTTATATCCAAACATCATCATCTTCCTGCCCTTATCCCATGTTACTTGGGGTCGGCGCAACACGTTTTTTTTCTTCTATTCTGTCCTGTCAGCCGTCACGCTATCACTAACTCTTTTTCTTTCATATCACTCCTCACACAATCCATCCATCTTTTCTTTGGCCTCCCTCTCCTTTTATCCACATTTATATTCATAACTCTTTTAGTTACATGTGTTTCATCTCTCCTCTAAAAGATGAATAGGTTATATCCTAACGTTTAGTTTTAACTTTTTAATGAACAAAAAATGTATCCCAGAATATATTATAAAAAATACTAATTTATTGTTCTAACCCACTGTGTTCAGTTTTGCACCGAAAGTATGTCATGTGAATGTGTATGATTTACACTTATGTGTGCAACAAAATTGAAATTTCACCTGTGTTAAACAAAATTAGGTTATTGAACGCCAAAATAATAATATAAAAAAAACCTCTGGCGCCAGGCGTCAATAAATAAATTAACACAGTAATTACCTACCTGGATAGAAGACAGCGGCAAAAATGGCTTTTAATCTTAGGGAAGGTGATAACAGAGAGAATTCAAACTACAACATTTTAGATTATTTCTCCTGTGTATTCAACAAATATTTAGGTTACTTAATTACAAGTTTGGTCTATTGGTTAGGTCAATAATTTTGTTCAATAATGCACTGCAACACGTGTTCATTGTGAAAAGAAAAAGGTTTTAATTACATACCCTGCATATGTATGCTAAATTATAATAAGGAAAAAATAAACCAGATCTTCCTGTATGTAACATCCGTCTGGAATTGTCCACTTTCCAAGATAGGGGTGCATCCAAACTTCAAATTTAAACTATCAAGTATAAAAGCGCTGGATAACAGCTGAAAAGAACAAATTTCACGTTAGGGAATGCGAACCTCAAATTTCGAACACTACTGAGCTCTTTAAGAGAAGACAATCAAATAACTTACCGCTTTTAACAAAGGAAAAATTCATGTCAGACACATGGTATTCATATCCGTATTGGATTTATGATTCCACCGAAATCATTTCGGGAGCACATTGTCCATTCAAAAATAGGGCTCCAGCCGCCAAGAATATGCGAACTGGGCACTAATAACTCATGATTTACATGGGTTAAAAAATATTGCAAAAAAAGCAATGTGACTTCAAAACCTGCCAGTCGAAAAGTGATCTTCCCAATTTTGACGTTTCCTGTCACCACAGATAAAAAAATCACGTAGTGCTGTAACCAAACTAAAGTACTAAAACGCAATTTATGAATTTTGAATGTTGCCAGAAGCGAATTTTGACTTCAACTCCAACAAATATGTCCAAAAAATGGCAATAAATCGAAATAAATATTGTACATGTGACGTTTACAAAGGAAATACGTTACAAGTATTACTTCGAGGGTATCCATGGAGTTTCTTGCCCGTACTTCTCCATACCCTTTTGAACGAACAAATATCTAAAGTTTTCTAATGACCGACTCCTAGGCAACTTAACAGTGTATTTAATTCTTCAAATCGAAATTAATGCTTTGAGTTGTGTTAAGTAATGCCCACATACAATACCCGACCGTTAATACCGGGTGTAAGGTTTTAGATTTTTAATGCAAAGATATTGATGACCGATCTTACCGCACTCAGCTATTTCTGTCCCACAATGTTCTAAGATTTGTTTGTATTTGTGCAGGTGGCATCAATGTCAAACAAGTCGTGGGCGCTCGGCGGACCTTTGGCGGGTATATCACCCGAACTAGCAGCAGTTATACTTGGACAGAAGTAAGATATGTACATACATGCAGACACACATAATGTACAACTGTGAATTGCCTTATCTTTTAATTTCTAGAGATATTGTGTGTTACATTTTAATTATTTTTATTAACATCCATAAAAAAAGAAAAACTGGATACTTCCCCATTGTTCATCTGTGCCTAGCACTTAAAAGAACGCAAAGATGTTATCTGCTAAACAGGTTTTTAAAGTCTGTTGTGTTCAAAATTGTCGTAAATTGTAATCTAAACCCAACCTTTACAGAGATAACGATCCCAACAAGGACATAGCTCGTCCCGACACAAGTCAGATGATACCATACAAGCCCAAGGTCAACCCGCTGCCCGGAGAACATCCTATACCAGGTAAAGTTACATCATCATATCCACATTTTATCGTAATATTTGAGATCGGCGGTGTATGTCTTCTTTTTTACATACTTCTCTATTAGTCGCAATCTCATTCTAACCAAATCATCATTCAAACAATTCAGACCTCGTTTCTTTGGTCTTGCGCTGCTTTTATAGTATAAATAATTAATAGTAATAAATATTTTGATCACGGTGGCCATCTCAACGGAGATTAACCAAGTATGCAAGAAGCATTACAGTGAACAGAGAGTGCATTTACTCAGATTAACCAAGTATGCAAGAGACATTATAGTGAACAGAGAGTGCATTTACTCAGATTAACCAAGTATGCAAGAGACATTATAGTGAACAGAGAGTGCATTTACTCAGATTAACCAAGTATGCAAGAGACATTATAGTGAACAGAGAGATTTACTCAGATTAACCAAGTATGCAAGAGACATTATAGTGAACAGAGAGTGCATTTACTCAGATTAACCAAATATGCAAGAGACATTATAGTGAACAGAGAGTGCATTTACTCAGATTAACCAAATATGCAAGAGACATTATACTGAACAGAGAGTGCATTTACTCAGATTAACCAAATATGCAAGAGACATTTTATTGAACGGAGGGTATATTTTACTGAGATTAACCAAGTATGCAAGAGACATTATAGTGAACAGAGAGTGCATTTACTCAGATTAACCAAATATGCAAGAGACATTTTATTGAACGGAGAGTGTATTTACTCTGATTAACCAAGTATGCAAGAGACATTATAGTGAACAGAGAGTGCATTTACTTTGATAAACCAACTATGCAAGAGACATTATAGTGAACAGAGAGTGCATTTACTCAGATTAACCAACTATGCAAGAGACATTATAGTGAACAGAGAGTGCATTTACTCAGATTAACCAAGTATGCAAGAGACATTATAGTGAACAGAGAGTGCATTTACTCAGATTAACCAAGTATGCAAGAGACATTATAGTGAACAGAGAGTGCATTTACTCAGATTAACCAAGTATGCAAAAGACATTATAGTGAACAGAGAGTGCATTTACTCAGATTAACCAAGTATGCAAAAGACATTATAGTGAACAGAGAGTGCATTTACTCAGATTAACCAAGTATGCAAGAGACATTATAGTGAACAGAGAGTGCATTTACTCAGATTAACCAAGTATGCAAAAGACATTATAGTGAACAGAGAGTGCATTTACTCAGATTAACCAAATATGCAAGAGACATTATAGTGAACAGAGAGTGCATTTACTCAGATTAACCAAATATGCAAGAGACATTATACTGAACAGAGAGTGCATTTACTCAGATTAACCAAATATGCAAGAGACATTTTATTGAACGGAGGGTATATTTTACTGAGATTAACCAAGTATGCAAGAGACATTATAGTGAACAGAGAGTGCATTTACTCAGATTAACCAAATATGCAAGAGACATTTTATTGAACGGAGAGTGTATTTACTCTGATTAACCAAGTATGCAAGAGACATTATAGTGAACAGAGAGTGCATTTACTTTGATAAACCAACTATGCAAGAGACATTATAGTGAACAGAGAGTGCATTTACTCAGATTAACCAACTATGCAAGAGACATTATAGTGAACAGAGAGTGCATTTACTCAGATTAACCAAGTATGCAAGAGACATTATAGTGAACAGAGAGTGCATTTACTCAGATTAACCAAGTATGCAAAAGACATTATAGTGAACAGAGAGTGCATTTACTCAGATTAACCAAGTATGCAAAAGACATTATAGTGAACAGAGAGTGCATTTACTCAGATTAACCAAGTATGCAAAAGACATTATAGTGAACAGAGAGTGCATTTACTCAGATTAACCAAGTATGCAAGAGACATTATAGTGAACAGAGAGTGCATTTACTCAGATTAACCAAGTATGCAAAAGACATTATAGTGAACAGAGAGTGCATTTACTCAGATTAACCAAGTATGCAAGAGACATTATAGTGAACAGAGAGTGCATTTACTCAGATTAACCAAGTATGCAAGAGGCATTATAGTGAACAGAGAGTTCATTTACTCAGATTAACCATGTATGCAAGAGACATTATAGTGAACAGAGAGTTCATTTACTCAGATTAACCATGTATGCAAGAGACATTATAGTGAACAGAGAGTTCATTTACTCAGATTAACCATGTATGCAAGAAGCATTATAGTGAACAGAGAGTGCATTTACTCAGATTAACCATGTACGCAAGAGACATTTAGTGAACAGAGTTACTCAGATTAACCAAGTATGCAAAAGACATTATAGTGAACAGAGAGTGCATTTACTCAGATTAACCAAGTATGCAAAAGACATTATAGTGAACAGAGAGTGCATTTACTCAGATTAACCAAATATGCAAGAGACATTATAGTGAACAGAGAGTGCATTTACTCAGATTAACCAAATATGCAAGAGACATTTTATTGAACGGAGAGTGTATTTACTCTGATTAACCAAGTATGCAAGAGACATTATAGTGAACAGAGAGTGCATTTACTTTGATAAACCAACTATGCAAGAGACATTATAGTGAACAGAGAGTGCATTTACTCAGATTAACCAACTATGCAAGAGACATTATAGTGAACAGAGAGTGCATTTACTCAGATTAACCAAGTATGCAAGAGACATTATAGTGAACAGAGAGTGCATTTACTCAGATTAACCAAGTATGCAAAAGACATTATAGTGAACAGAGAGTGCATTTACTCAGATTAACCAAGTATGCAAAAGACATTATAGTGAACAGAGAGTGCATTTACTCAGATTAACCAAGTATGCAAAAGACATTATAGTGAACAGAGAGTGCATTTACTCAGATTAACCAAGTATGCAAGAGACATTATAGTGAACAGAGAGTGCATTTACTCAGATTAACCAAGTATGCAAAAGACATTATAGTGAACAGAGAGTGCATTTACTCAGATTAACCAAGTATGCAAGAGACATTATAGTGAACAGAGAGTGCATTTACTCAGATTAACCAAGTATGCAAGAGACATTATAGTGAACAGAGAGTGCATTTACTCAGATTAACCAAGTATGCAAAAGACATTATAGTGAACAGAGAGTGCATTTACTCAGATTAACCAAGTATGCAAAAGACATTATAGTGAACAGAGAGTGCATTTACTCAGATTAACCAAGTATGCAAGAGACATTATAGTGAACAGAGAGTGCATTTACTCAGATTAACCAAGTATGCAAAAGACATTATAGTGAACAGAGAGTGCATTTACTCAGATTAACTAACTATGCAAGAGACATTATAGTGAACAGAGAGTGCATTTACTCAGATTAACCAAGTATGCAAGAGACATTATAGTGAACAGAGAGTGCATTTACTCAGATTAACCAAGTATGCAAGAGACATTATAGTGAACAGAGAGTGCATTTACTCAGATTAACCAAGTATGCAAAAGACATTATAGTGAACAGAGAGTGCATTTACTCAGATTAACCAAGTATGCAAAAGACATTATAGTGAACAGAGAGTGCATTTACTCAGATTAACCAAGTATGCAAGAGACATTATAGTGAACAGAGAGTGCATTTACTCAGATTAACCAAGTATGCAAGAGACATTATAGTGAACAGAGAGTGCATTTACGCAGATTAACCAAGTATGCAAAAGACATTATAGTGAACAGAGAGTGCATTTACTCAGATTAACCAAGTATGCAAGAGACATTATAGTGAACAGAGAGTGCATTTACTCAGATTAACCAAGTATGCAAGAGACATTATAGTGAACAGAGAGTGCATTTACTCAGATTAACCAAGTATGCAAAAGACATTATAGTGAACAGAGAGTGCATTTACTCAGATTAACCAAGTATGCAAAAGACATTATAGTGAACAGAGAGTGCATTTACTCAGATTAACCAAGTATGCAAGAGACATTATAGTGAACAGAGAGTGCATTTACTCAGATTAACCAAGTATGCAAAAGACATTATAGTGAACAGAGAGTGCATTTACTCAGATTAACCAAGTATGCAAGAGACATTATAGTGAACAGAGAGTGCATTTACTCAGATTAACCAAGTATGCAAAAGACATTATAGTGAACAGAGAGTGCATTTACTCAGATTAACCAAGTATGCAAAAGACATTATAGTGAACAGAGAGTGCATTTACTCAGATTAACCAAGTATGCAAGAGACATTATAGTGAACAGAGAGTGCATTTACTCAGATTAACCAAGTATGCAAAAGACATTATAGTGAACAGAGAGTGCATTTACTCAGATTAACCAAGTATGCAAAAGACATTATAGTGAACAGAGAGTGCATTTACTCAGATTAACCAAGTATGCAAGAGACATTATAGTGAACAGAGAGTGCATTTACTCAGATTAACCAAGTATGCAAGAGGCATTATAGTGAACAGAGAGTTCATTTACTCAGATTAACCATGTATGCAAGAGACATTATAGTGAACAGAGAGTTCATTTACTCAGATTAACCATGTATGCAAGAGACATTATAGTGAACAGAGAGTTCATTTACTCAGATTAACCATGTATGCAAGAAGCATTATAGTGAACAGAGAGTGCATTTACTCAGATTAACCATGTACGCAAGAGACATTTAGTGAACAGAGTTACTCAGATTAACCAAGTATGCAAAAGACATTATAGTGAACAGAGAGTGCATTTACTCAGATTAACCAAGTATGCAAAAGACATTATAGTGAACAGAGAGTGCATTTACTCAGATTAACCAAATATGCAAGAGACATTATAGTGAACAGAGAGTGCATTTACTCAGATTAACCAAATATGCAAGAGACATTTTATTGAACGGAGAGTGTATTTACTCAGATTAACCAAGTATGCAAGAGACATTATAGTGAACAGAGAGTGCATTTATTCAGATTAACCAAATATGCAAGAGACATTATAGTGAACAGAGAGTGCATTTACTCAGATTAACCAAATATGCAAGAGACATTATAGTGAACAGAGAGTGCATTTACTCAGATTAACCAAGTATGCAAGAGACATTATAGTGAACAGAGAGTGCATTTACTCAGATTAACCAAGTATGCAAGAGACATTATAGTGAACAGAGAGTGCATTTACTCTTGTAGTCCTTAGGGATGGCAATCCGACACTCTCAGGGACAGATCAGGCGCAGGACCGACACACACGTGCGCACCGAGGCACGGGGGTGTTACATCACCAACTTCCAAACTCCGGACTGCTACAGAGTAATTCCTAGTGGAAAAACCCAATACCACTTTTTGCCCGACCCGAAAATCGAACCTAGGACCTCACGCTCAGCTGTCGCGCTTGCGGCCACGAGACCAACGAGGCCGTTAGTTTTTCAGTACATCATCAGCATCATATATCTTCATAATCAGCGTATATAATGGCCCCACTGCTGGGACTCAGGCCCTCTCTCTGTGAGAGGGAGTGGGCTGTAAATTACAGCCCACTCCTTGTAGTGGATTACAGGCTGTAATCCATTACGAGGACACAGTGCGGAATGTTGACGAACCAAGACTTCACCTAGTGGTTTTATAATTAACTACAAAATAGACTTTATTAATTAAACAATGATGGTTTAGAAATCTGCTAACTTTGTGTTGTGCAGATCATATAAATTACAACTTACCTTGTGTTAACCACAGACAACATTTCACCCATACGCAATAGAGGGTGCCAGCTATGAATTATACTAAACTTACTATTTTGTTACATAACTAAATAACAGACTACGGGCCGATTTCACCAATTCTAAACATCCGGATTTCGACGTTTAAGCTCGCTTAAACGCGTTTAGCCGCTGTCATAAAGCTGAAGAGTTTGTTTGTCTGTTTGGTTGAACGCGCTAATCTCAGGAACTCCTGGATCGAATTGAAAAATTATTTTTGTGTTGAATAGTCCATTTATCGAGGAAGGCATCATCACGCTGCGACCAACAGGAGCGAAGCATCAATGAAAAATGTGGCAAACACGGGAAAAAAAAATCCTTTTGAGAGCTTCAGTTGCGTGCGCTGCGTAAACGGTTGAAGTTACGCAAAAATTATGAATGACGGAATTGTTCTCCTTTTAAAGTTCTAAAAAAAAGTCCGCGACAGCATATGCATTATAATCTTTAATATGGTTTTTATTTTTTACGCTAAGCTTAGTTCAGTAAAACTTAGTTTATAGAGCGAATGGTGAAATCGGCCACACCCGTCACACAAATTCTACAACGTGGAAGCGAAGTTATCCGATGGCAGTTGCCCACTAGTCGGTGAGCAACTACCATCGGATGTACAACACCCGTCTGGTCGGAGGATTTTACTTTTTCAATGGAAGTTGCGGGGTTTCGCATCCTATTCCGCATACCTACCGCATCATCATCATCATCATCATCAGCCTTTTAATATCCCCTCTGCTGGGGCACAGGCCTCCTCTCTGTGAGAGGGTGTGGGCCATAATCCACCATGCGGGCCCAATGCGGGTTGGTACTGTAGAATCCCACGGCACTGTTGTGGCCTGCAGGGATCCCTGGACGCTCCTCGCAGCCCCGGGGACGTCGCGTAGCTTGGCGACTCGTTGGCTTGGCGCGAGAGGACTATTCGAAAGGATCTGACTACGGGCGAATAAGATAAAGAGCTGAGGGCGACTTCAATTATACTATATTGAAATAATCAAATTACAACCATGCCCACTTGATCGGGCTCAACTTCTATCTAACTGACACATACGTCAAGCCTACACTTCTTTTAATATTCAAACGGCTTTCCAATAAGTCTAGAATGTCCTAGTCAACCAGTTAGGGCCGGTGCACATCCGCTAATATAAGGTTGTGTCTACAATCGTCACAGTACCTACCGCATACGTCACTTTAATTGTATTCCTATTGTCTTTAGGTGGAACCTTCCCAATGCCGCCGGCCGCAGCTCATCTCTGCACAATGATGCCTCCACCATCGTGCTACCGGGGACCCTTCGTAGCCATCGACAGGCTGATGCAACTGTTCAACAGGATATCACTGCCAGATAAACGTGAGAATAATATCTTTTTTTTTTTAACTTTGCTCCACATTGGGAATTATTCCTGTATCGTGGGTGCGTTCACAAACATGTAAACTCACATACACAAGATACCCAGACCCGGAACATCTATCTGTAGGCCATACAAATATTTGTCCTGAGCGGGGATCGAACCCGCGACACCCACTCAACCACTGTGCCAACCGTGTTGTCAATCAACACTTTATCCTCTAGAAACAAAACTAGAATTCTGTCAATCTGCCTGTTATACTACATATGCTTTTTTTTTTTTTGGGGTGGGAAATCATCCAATGATTTCTCCCGCTCTGGATGGAGCGGGAGGGCGTGTCAGACTCTTACTGACTAAAACCCACCCCTGTTCCTTCCTTGCCTGAGTGCCCAGGGGTGCGGTAACTCATTTTCAGAATTTATCCGCTACCCCTAGGCATGCAGGCACCGGGTATAATACATATGCTGAGGTCGGCTTCCAGTCTAACGAGAAGCAGCTGAATACCAGTATTTTACATGGAGCGACTGCCTATCTGACCTCCACAACCCAGTAACTGGGTAACACGATACCTCGTGCAAGACTGGTGTCAGATTTTCTGACTTCTGACTACCCGCAACGACTGTCGAAGATCTACAAATGACATTCGGGACCAACAGCTTAACGTGCTTTCCGAGGCACGGAGAAGTATTATGTAAAGAAAGATCAACCACCCATCGACGAAGCGACCTCGGCAAGTGTTTCTTAACCTGGAAGATCGACCCGTGCCGCTGTTAACACTTAGGCGTCGTCCTAATATAAAGCGACCTTCAAATGACTGCGACGATCGCTTATTCGCGCGATGATCGCGTTCTATTAGGGCGACGACTTAGTCACCACATCCTACTTATGTATATTATTATCTATGAATAAAACATTGGCGTGGTAGTAAAAGCAATAATTAGGGTGGTGGAGCGAATCGAGAGGCATGCAAAAATGAAATGACTGTTGACATAACCGTCCCGCATGACGAGGACAAATCAAAAATATCTTGACTTGGCTCGCGAGGTTGTCGACATGTGGGATGTGGACTTAGCGATCATTGTGCCGATAGCCGTGACTGCCAATGGCTTAGCCATGAGCCTCGACCAACACCTCAGAAGGCTCTCGTTAGGCAGCTGGATGAAGGACTTGATTCAGAAAGCGGTACTGCTCGTCTCGGCTCGCAATTGTTTGAAGTTTCCTCTCTACGGAGCCCTGATCGCCGGGTAGCTTGGATCCTGTTCCCGACACCGGTGAACTAAAATAAAAAAAAGGAAATAATATAATATAAATGTAATGTTCTCTTGTTTGCAGCGCCAGCACCGACCCAAGAGAACGGCTGCGACACCAAACTCTTCGACCTGGCGCGCTCCGTGCACTGGATCGTGGACGACGAGGGCATCACCACTGTGGCTAGCAAGGTAAGAGGTGTTTTAAATCACCTTAGTAGTTACTTTGTTTGCAGTTTTCACCGCACTGCGCGACGCAAAGGAGGGTAATGTGTTTATCAGCCTATGTATAAATGTGGAACTATAGAGACCAAACGCGTGGGCCAATTTTGATAATTCTTACGTTACGTCAATTGATTCGGTCCTACTAAAGACAGTAATTAAAATACAATATGGCGACAACCAGACGCCATATTGTGAAAAGAAAAAAAATTAAAGTCGACGAGCTATATTAAATGGGGTATCAAAATAAAGGGTTCGAGGAGGCGATTCTAAAAACTCTAGAAAATAAAAAAAAATGAGTGTTTTCAAAACCCCTGACTGTAAAAAACTGTGGCTGTTATTACTAAAAAGTTCCAAACAAGTCACTTTTCCAGCAGTCTGATACAGTTAGTGGCATGAAATCAATAATTGAACTAAAATAACAGCCACAATTTTTTACAGTCGGGGTTTTTGAAAATATTCATTTTAAATATTTTTTTATTTTTTCTACATTCTTATAGTTCACACTACAACGACAATAAGATAATAACATGAACATAAAATCACGCCGGTATTCCTCGAAATGTTACACAGTAGTGAACCTATAGTAAATCTACATTTGGCAATTTATTGCCACCTACTAAACGCAAATCCACTCTTTATTAAATTATTTCATCACCACTGCTCTCAAAACGGTGAAGGTAAACATCGTGAGGAAATCGGCATGTCCTAGAACCAAAAATTCGAAGACATGTGACATCCACCAACCCGCACTAGGCCCGCGTGGTGGGTTACAGCCCACACCCTTTCACAGAGAGGAGGCCTGTGCCCCAGCAGTGGGTTAAAAGGCTGATTGTGCTCATGCTTATGCCTCTTTATTAGTGCCTCCATAGACGGACTGCTTGGAGCAGTCATTGCCGACAGCTTCAAACGGTCGCTGTTGGGCGATCTGCGGTTTCAATACAAAATCGACATTTATGATGTCACAGATAATATAATACTAGCGTACAGATGCCTCATCCCATACAAAGAAACGGTACCGCCGTAACTACGAGTCTTCGTCTGGCACAAGAACTTTTGTTCTTCGTTTGCGCCCGTCTACACCTCGCTAGATGGTGTTAGCAGCGACGGCTTGCAAGCTGAATTCATTTACTTAAAGTCTTACCAATGTTTTCTCACACATAGAGGAATTACTTTATAGTATTTTTGGCACTTCATAGCAGTTTTACTGTATCAAAATGTGTCACTGTTCAAATTTTAAAGAGGCGAATGAATAAACACTAAAACTTCAAACAGCGCCATCTATTGGTAAAAGAAATATATATGTCTAAGGATTCGTTACAGTAATCGTCTAAATTTGAATTACAAGCCAATTTTTCCACAATTTTATGTTTAGGGCAGTATAATAAATAAGAAAATACAGTTTTTACCATATTTATTTAAAAAATATTAATATTACTTAGACTTCAATACGAAATCGATGCATATTTCGCCATCTATTGACATTTCAAAGCAAAGTCGCTCTCTTCAAACCACGATTATACGCCACAACTGCCCTCTATAACGAAGCAAATGTATTGACAATCAGACAGCTTTATGTGTTAGTAACTGTTTTAAAAAAGCATTCCTCCATAGACGCTTCTACAGCTGAACAGAAGGTTGGCACTAGGCGTTTTTATGAAGTTTGTGAAACAACTGCGGTAAAAACATCTTTTGCCCAGAACTTCTTTAATTTCAGAGCAAGCAGACTTTATAATAACGTTAACAGGGTGCTAGCAATTGTTAATTTGTCTAGGGTAGAGTGTAAAAAGAAGCTTAGGGACTGAATTATGAAGAAACGGAAAAGCTGCTAATTATCCTATCCTAGTGTAGCCTTTCCCATAAAGCCATACCGCCACCTCATCACGCCCATGTGCGCATACACATCCTTCACTATACGTACACGCACAATACACCATTATACTCTCTCTCTCTGATCTCTCTCTCACATACACACACAACACAACACCGACACCTTCCACTTCACAGAATAACAAACACACCAGCACACACACACACAACACACACATTTTAATGTTATTTTTTCTTATATTATATTTTTTTGTTTTTTATTTTATTTTATTATATATTATATAACCTATTATAATAACCGCGCAAGCAGTTCATTTGCAGTCGCAGCTAAAAATGCACTGACTGCTCCACCTCCAAGCAGTTCGTCTATGGAAGCCTACACCGCAACACGACTGCTCTCGTGCAGTTGGTACCAACTGCTCTAAACAGCCCGTCTATGGACGGTCTTAGTAATAATGCTTGCGGTCACTACACTAACGAGGGTCTTGTCTAGTTTTTTTTTTGTAAAATTACTAACTAGATGTATTTCCTTCAGGCTCGCCGACGTAAAATCGGAGAAGATTCAGACGATGATGAGCTCGGCGTAGCGCCGCCCGCCAACGACATCTATCGGCAGAGACAGCAGAAGCGTGTCAAGTAGACTCACAAATGGCGCTGAGGGCCACTTGCACGCAAAGCTTAACTCAGAGATAATTGCTGACACGTTGCAATATGTCTTATACAATGACCCGTGTTAACAATTAACTCAAACTTTAAGATAAGGAATAAGTAACTTTAAGGAGACGGATTTTGTATGTATTCTAATATTCAATGATTTTTAATAAAATTATGGAATGACGAGATGTTTTGTGTTTTATTTCGAAATAGCGTCTGTTCGTATGGAAGTAATTACGAAGGTGACAGCCAGAGGACTTAAAAAAAACCCGAAATTAATTTAAAGAAGAGTTTAATTAATTACAATATTAAATATTATGTCTAGACTTGGACGATGGTAGTACCGAAGTACTGAATGAATTATTACGGAAAACACCAATTCTAAACGATTGCGAAACGCGGGTGGTCGGCGGCGGCGGCCACACGAGGCGTCGAGTCAGCAGAGTTCCTGTGTTGCAATTTTATGTGGAAACATTTGATGCGTGCAAATATCTATCAAGCCGCTATTCATCCGATTTGGTGTAGGCAGGGCACGTAACAAAGTCAATAATATCATTATAGTTTTAAAAAACAAAAACACGCGAGTTACGTCATATTAGTTTTCTTATCCTTCTCAGCAAACTCTTTCATTTAATATTCATATCATGGGATTGCTGCGAATAAGTAATCACTTATTCGTAATGGGAATGTATAAAAAATAACTAGTCCGCCATATTGAATTTAGAATGACGTCACTTAGCTAACCATGTGTCATCCAAACTAAACATTCCATCTGCCCGCGCCTTTTCCCAACTATCTTGGGGTCGGCTTCCAGTCTCACCGGATGCAGCTGAATATGAACATGGAGCGACTGCCTATCTGACCTCCACAAACCAGTTACTGGCTAATACGATACCCCTTTTTTTTTTGGGTGGGTTGGGAAATTTTCCAATGACTTCTCCCGCTCTGGGTGGAGCGGAAGGGCGTGGCAGACTCTTACTGACTAAAACCCACCCCTGTTCCTCCCTGCCCTGAATACCCAGGGGCGAGGTAACTCTTTTGAATTTATCCTCAACCCCTAGGCAAATACGATACCCCTTGGTAAGACTGGTTGTCAGACTTTCGAGCTTCTGACGATCCGTAACGACTGTCAAAGATCCACGATTGACGGCCGGGACCAACGGCTTAACACGAAGAAGTCTCGGTATATAAAGATGGTCACCCATCCATGGACCAACCCCAGCAAGCGTAGCTTAACCTGATGGATCGACCCGTGCGGCTGTTATTACTTAAGCCACGAGCTCCTCATCCAAACTAAACAAGTATGCAAAATTTCAGCTCAATCGGAAACCGGAAAGTGGGTCAATTTTTTTTTATATGAATTACGTATTCAATTTGCTAGTAATATTCGTGGCTGCGCAATAAGCGTTGAGCACAAGTTCCTGCTGTCATAACCATGGTCAGAATGGGAATGGAGCTTGGGTATAAAAATAATAATTCTATTTTAGTCCGTAAGTTAGATTAAAAAATATATTGGATACGTATGTTTTGCTTTACCAAACCAATAAAAAACGACAAAGATAAAACGCATTAAAGTTTAGGAGTGGGGCTTGTTACGTCACTTCATCGTAAAAAGTGTCGCACGGTGTGACGTCACGCGAAATTTCAACGCACTGTATCGTCCTTATTTTTGGGGTTCCGTGCCAGAAGGATCCACACGGAACCCTATTGTTGTCACTCACGTGCCCGTCCGTCTGTCACAAAATATTGATTGGGACCTCATATGGTCATTTTTCTCCTGTCCTTATTCCAATTTATTTGGGGTCGGCGCAACATGTTTTTTCTTCCATACTCCTCTATTAGTCGTCGTCTCTGTAGTCACCCCCCTTTTTACCCATATCCTCTTTCACACAGTCCAACCATCGTTTCTTTGGCCTTCCTCTACTCTTATAGCCATCCACATCCATACACAAGACTTTCCTCACGATATTTTATTCATTCCTCCGCATCACATGCCCATACCACGACAACCGGTTTTCACACAACTTTTCAGTCAGCGGTGCCACTTTCAGACTTCCTCTTATATACTCACTCCTAATTCTATCCATACGCGTAACACCACACATCGCTCTAAATAGCATTCTCATCTCAGCCGCATGCAATTTCTTTTCATTCCGCATGCAATTTATACTTTTTTGTCATGTAAAGAAGGATGGCCAAATCGTACCCGACAACGAAACGATGGCCTCCCAATACGCCATATTTATGAAAAATACCCTTATTTTTTAAGGTCATAGAAAACACAAGAAATATCTCAATAAGTAGCCACAAAAAAAAGTTATCCAATTTTTTTGTTTTTGTAACTTTTTCTAAATTATTTAGAATAATAGTTTCAGAACGCACCTCTTGACGATTCATTTCGCGTTTGAAATGACTTGGTATTCAAAGACTGTAATTATTCACGTTTTTCTGAAAAGTTTTAACTGTAATTCTATTCAATTAGTTTAGAGGCATCAAATCAACGAATATGCTGATATTATGTATTGGATTCTTGTCATAAAAAATAATTATGTTGGTATAGTAAGTAGTTTTGTTCAAATGCGTACAATGGAACGTCATTTGTCATTGACAAGTTACTTAATCTGTCTGTGGTCATCGTTCATCGACCCGCGCCATTTATATGGCAATATACTACGACAATATCAGAGCCAGCAGCATTCCTCGATGGTGTAGTGATAAGTGACAATTTGTCAATATCTATGCAACTTGAGCATTGAAGACTGAAAGGCAGTAGGTATCTAGTGACTAACTCTTCAGCCAGAATTGAAGTGGTCAAACCACAAAAAAGGCTTGGAAGTCTTTCAAGAACCACTTCACGTGTGATGTTATACCAGCTTTGTTGTCTACACTATACATTGTGCAAGTTAGAGCAATATAGGTGTAGTTTTCATTGAATGATCGATGGACAAACAAAGAGTTGGTGCGCTTTGCTACAAGTCCTATTTTTTGGGTAATTCTCTGAGAGAAATCGAAATAAATAGAAACGAGATCGCTAATTACCCTTCTCGCTTATCGCTAACTAGACTCATAAGCTACGCCGCAGTCGGGCAGAAGGTAGTTGTAGATTCTAACCTCAAAAGTATTGTTGACGTTATTATAAAAAATCGTGGTTATTTAGAAATAATTTTCAAACGGGATAGTGTTTACGACATAAAAACAAACCAATCTAGCTATAGTTTATTTTGGGACATGAAAAATAATAGTCGAGTCCAGCTCATATAGAAATTTGGCCATTCTTCTTTTCTTCATGTACCTTTAGTTACCATGATATGTCACCAATAACATTAAAATTGTAGTAAAAGACTAATGTTAAGCCACATACTGTGAACAACTTAATTGTAATACCAAATGGGAACTGGCACTGTATTCCCTTAGACAGGTTATTTTATAATCTAGCTGGGAGTGCAGCACCACACCACCAATTCAGTTGTAGTTTTACTAGGTACACTTAATTTGTCAAACCTGTAAATTACCATGTCTTATGTATTACAATGCTGTTATGATGAATAAACAATTACTATTAATTTGTGGCCCAACATTCTGAACAATACAAGACAGCAGGTCTGACCATTGTTTTATAAATCTTCCCCTTAAGTTTAAGGGGAATCCGGGATTTCCCTCATATGGTATGGAACCCTAAATGTGCGAAGTCCGAAACGCACTTGGCCGGTTTTTTTTGTGACAAAAGATAAAATACGTGTCTAATATTTTTGGGTAATCTGACGGACCAAACAGATGACATTTTTGTAAAAGGATCCGTACTTAATTATTATTGTAGTCTTTGATCCGTAATTTCTGAGATCAGCGCGCTCACTCTTAATTTTAATTGATCGACATTGGAATTCTAAACGTTTCGCACGTGTTTCGCACTTTTGCCTAAGTTCGACGCTAGCGCCACATTGGTTTTAAAGCGTGGCATTTCGGAAAACTAAGTGGGAATTGGAATCAGGTTTGAAACGCTACTCTTGAGTTAAATAATATATTGAATTCTGATAGGAAAAGTTTATACTCTATGCTGTGGCTCTATGTCTGACACTGACAGCTGTGCATTGTGTATTGCGTCTTTTTGGGATTGTTTTGTTTGTGGATTGTCATTTTTCAATTGTAACTTTTTAGAAATTGTTTTGCGTTTTGTGAAGAAGTAATAAGTGCAATATGGCACGATTAGCAGTAATATACAGTATTTTACGTGATTCACATAAAAAACAATTAAAACAAAGACGAGAAGAGCGTCGTATGATGCGCTATAGGGACAAAACGTTTTCTATGAACGAAGACGAATTTAAAGCAAATTATAGAGTGAGCAAGGATTTGTTTGAGGAAATTTATGAAAACATTAAGCCCTTTATGCCAACTCATAATAGAAGAAGTGATATATCACCAAAATCTAAGGTACATGTTGACTTTGATACATGACTTTTATCAATGATCTAATATATCAAACATCATGACTCTTGTTTGGAAGATCCATTTATAGATAAGATACATGTATAATTCTTGCAGCTTTTAGTGGCATTGTCCTTTTATGCGACTGGGATTTACCAAAAACTAGTTGGAGGGACTTATGGGACCCTAATGTCGCAGCAATCTGTTTCTCGTGCTATTAGAGATGTAACGGCAGCTCTTAACCATCCAATAGTACTAAACAAATGGATTAAATTTCCTCAAAGTCGTCAGGAAAGAGATGCTATAAAAAGGAGGTAATGCTAATGCAAATACTTACCTAATTATTATTGAACATAAATAATGTAACTGAATTTTTTTATGTTACTTAGAATGTCTTGTTTTTTTATGTGGTACCTATAGTAAGCACATACCTTTCCTTATGTTCCAGATTTTATGAAAAATTTCACATACCATCTGTTATAGGATGTATTGATGGCACTCATGTAGCCATAATTAGACCTATAGAAAATGAAGAGAGATTTTTAAATCGCAAACATTTCCATTCAAGAAATGTGCTGATTGTAAAGCATTACTTTTTATTAGTATCTAATTATAATTCAAACCATAACAAATTAGTTAAATGTGTTTGCTCTATGTATTTTCAGATAAGTGACGCAGATTTAAGAATTCTGTCAGTAGATGCTTCATTTGGAGGAGCATCACATAACAGTTTTGTCTGGAATCAGCATCCTGTGAAACAACATTTAATTGATTTGAACAATAATGGAGAAAATGTGTTTTTACTAGGCAAGTACATGATGTAAATAAGTAGTCAGATCAATTTTAGTCTTTCTTTTTTTATATTTTAATTAATTTTCAGGTGATCCTGGATATGACCAGAGGGAGTATATGATGACACCTATAGTAGATGCTCCTGAAGGCTCCCCAGAACAATATTACAACAAGTTGCACTGTTCTGCACGAAATACAGTGGAACGTGCCATCGGTGTACTAAAAAATAGATGGCGGTGCTTACTCGGGCATAGGGTGCTACATTATCATCCTGATGTAGCCGGGCAAATAATTAATGCATGTTGTGTCTTACACAACTTGTGTATCAATAGTGTAGGTATTGATCTTGTAGAACATACAGCAGAGTATGGAAATGAATACCCAGCTGTCACTTCTCAAGAATCAAGTAGCAGCACAGCTGCTGAACTAAGACAAGGCATCAAAAAGCGAAATGTTTTAGTTCAGCAGTTGTGGGCGAGTAGAAGGTAGGTAAAAAAGTATGTTAAGATTTAGATAGAATCTTTTAGATTCAAATTTTGTTAATAGAAGATTGGCAAAACCCATGTATTTTCAGTATCACATACAGGCTTACCGTTTCATAGAATGAATATATGGATTTGAATGCTACAATAGAGTATAACAAAATATGTAATGGTAAGACATACATTAGACTTGGGGATATTAAATTGATTTATACATAACCTTAAAATGGACCATCAAAAATAATACGTAATTCATTAGACCCCACCCGAACGCGGGCGTTCGCGCTGTCATTGTCTTTCTATTGTGTCTCTAATTAGTGGAGTATCTACTACCTACATACTTATGTAACTCAAGGCAGACCCTTAGGCGTCGTCCTATTTGGCAAACCATCGTACGATTGAACGATGCGATTTCGTCGCACGACCAGATTAAACCCTGTGCTCGCGCGATGATTTGCAAGCTTCAATTAGAACACTCTAAAGAAATGTGTTTAATCTCGTCGTGCGACGAAATCGCATCGTTCAATCGTACGATAGGTAAATAGGACGACGAATACTTACTTCATACATTTCAATCAGATAAAGTGGATAGATCTTTGTACTTGCTCCGTGGGATAGATTGTACTTTAATAAGTAGAAGGATTTTTGTGTTACTAGTAAGATTTTAAAGTAGGGTTCTAAGTTGAGATAAGAAAACGATAATTACAAATAACAAGATTTTGAATCATTATAGGCCATCCAATTGCTATAAAGTCACTTAAAATAGTAATTAACGTTCCTTTTGCGGGATTCGAATCCGCATCCAAGATGATCCATGGTTTATCCATAAGGTGGTCGTCAACAGGATAAAAGTTTTTTGGTGCCTTTTATTTAATAAAAATATTTGCACGAAAGATACTTTCCAAAACATATATACCTAATACTTGTGCAATTGTTTTGGCCGTCTATTAATTATCTATTAATTATTGATTACCTTTCAACATAAAATTCTCTAACTTTTTTAACTCACACCACCACCCGTGAAATACTAATCATTCTAGAGTCACTACGTCAAATCTGATTAAGTAGTTTAACTATTTAATCTAAGTCAATGCACATATTTCACTTGTATTGCACTTATTTTTATTGAATAAACGATTTTTTTTCTTCTTCACTAAAGATTTATCTCATCATTATCGATTTGGGTCTTGGGTTTGGGTTTTGGTTTGGGGCAACACTGATGTAATACGTCTATTTTATGCGTTTTGTTGCATTAATGCGTTTTGTTTCCGTAACGGGGCTGCACCCTAAAAACATCGTTTTTTTAATTACTCCCAACAACTAATAAAACATTTTACCTTGGAAAATAACTACGGGTATAGGACCTATAATTTGCATATAACTAGATTTCGACACGTTTGGATTTGATGAGGTACCCAACTCGCCAATCTCCTTTAAAACATTTTACTTTCTGTTTGATAAAATGTTTTTGTTAATGCTATTTGTGACATTGTATTTCTACAGTTTATGTTTATAAATTATTAATTTGACCCACTGAGAACTGAATAAATATATTTTTTTTTTCTTAATTGTACTTTTATTTACATAGAACTATGACACAAAAACAACATAACGGTTGCGGACATTAACGTTAAAATGAAAAACTAAAAAAAGAATAAAGTTAGGTACCTAGGTATCCAAAATTTTACGTTACATGATTTTTTAAGCTACAAGCATTGACATAAATATTACTATCATTGACTAACAGTTTAACTTTTAGTTACGCTTGACTCGAACAAAAATTATAACTTTCAAGTTAATTTTGTGGAAGTTTATTTTATTTATTTGATTGACATTTATTTCTTGGATCGCCAACATTTGGTAATGGAACGAACCCTAATACCAAAACACGAACCAAACAACGCCTAAAAGTTTATTGAATAACCTATAAAATGAGGGTAAATTACCTAATGATTGATAAATTGTTGTCTTATATAAAGAAAAATGGTAATTTTGATAGAAAATTTAGTAGGGATGAAACAGTCTAGAAAAACAATAAAAACCAAAATTATTGCAAAAAATATACTTAAAACTTTTTTATCATCGTTCCCCGATACATTCTTTCTTGTAGTCAGATCAAGTGATCAGCGTTACGATGATATAAATTGTGGTATGTTCTCCCACTCTTCAAACTTGAATTGAGCTCGGGAATGGATGAAACAGCGGGAACCCTGGCTCGAACCCGTTTTAGATCGTCCCTTAGGTGTTCGATCGGGGTCAAATCCGGGCTTCGTGCTAGCCACACCATTTGTTGAATCCCGATCACTGATAAGTACTCCGTAACGGTCCGCGGGGTATGAGGCCTCGCCGATCGGACAGACCAAAACTATAAGTTTTCTTGTCCTTGTTGGGACTACCAAACCTTAATAATGGCAGAGTCATGGATTTGGCATTTTTCTTGCTACATCCGAAATTGCATTAGCAATAGACGTCAAAGCACTTGTCATATTGCCAATGTGTTCGGTCAATCGGGCAAATGCTTGCGCTGTAATTAATTCCGCTTCAACCCGCTGAGCTTCGATACTCGCGAACTGCTCCATATTTGCATCCACCGGCTTCGATATTAAAGAGCGGCGCCGGCGGGGTCGTAGTGGTATAGTAGTCTGAAGTGGCGTGGGAGTCGCAGGTACTGAAATATAAAAAAATATAATCTAAAATCAGCACTTGACCACCAAACAAGTTTCAAATTTCTGAGTTGTTACAAAAAACGACTCAATAAAATATAATACTGAAGTTTTTTTGCTATAGCCCGAAATGCGAGAAGTCCCAAAACACTTCAATGTTACACACTTATGTGTGTGTACCTACTTGGGTTGTGTGACTGATGGACAGCTTATTCAAAATGTTTAAACATTCCTAAACAAATTCTAACAAAGACTTACTTGTGGATGATGCTGGTATTGCGTCATTGCGTGACGTGCCAGGAATATTGGAAATGTTTTGCAAAGAATCCATTTCCGTGTCTTCTTGTACTTTTACACTTACGTCTTCTAGCACAACTGGTGACTCGGTAGTTGTAGTCTGAAACAAAAAATATTTAGTAAGTAAGTATACATAGAATAAATATCATATGTATGGTAAAATCGTAAATATTAAAATATAATACTGATTGAGGAAATGGATTGACTGTCCATCTTGAATCTCCAGTCGCAAACTCTTGTCCGCCTATCACCGCCACCAATTTATTGTCTAAGGCAGATAATGCGTGCAAGTTTTCTGCTGTTCCACCACCAGTGCGCCTCATTGAAGCAGAGAGTTCTGCACACTGCTTCTTTAGAGCACATTTCTTGTCAGCCCAATACTGAAAACATGCAATTAATTTTAATGAAATTGCTCTATTGATACAATTCATAGTAGGTACCAAGTATTTCATTATATTGAATTAGGTACCTTAGCCCAGCCTTGACCGTTTTTATTTGCTCCTCCGAGAGAATTTAGGGAAGTTGCCAAATTTGCCCATTTCCTCTTTGTTTCTAATTTGCCTTGAGTGGTCCGAAGCAAACCTTTAGCTATGCCTGGGTTTTGCTCCAAGAATTTCACCAAACCTTCTAATTGGGCGTTACTAGGACGTTTTGTCATTGTAACTGAAATTGGAAAACTTTTATTAAGCACAACATAATTCAGGTAATTTTTAAAAAACAAACCAAGAAAATAACTAATTAAAATTTACTCTATTATAACATTAGGTATATGTAGACTAAAGTATGATTGTATATACGTACCACTTATATAAAACTCTGCTATTGGCTAAGTACGATATTTATTTCACACTAAAAAGGTACCTAACAATATTTATAAGTTAGTGCCAACAAACATGCAATTCAAATTCGCATCATCCACTACCAGTATAAGTGTATATTATACACTTATACTGGTAGTGGATGATGCGAATTTGAAATGCAAGCTTGGTGGCACTAACTTATAAATATTGTTACCTTTATAAATTATACACTGTATAATCTATGATCCACTTGTCCAACACTTATCCATGTCCACTTGACTTTGACTTATACTATAGTTTTTTTTTCTTCGCCCTTTCTCGGGCAGGCTAAGGTCATAAACCATACCGCCTCGTCTTTAGTAGAGTATTTTTACTTTTTTTCCATTAGAATGCAGATGTCACACATTCTAATGTTTTTTGCAGTAATTGGTAACAAATGTGTCGAGTCAGCCTTCTCGGCAAACTTCACTGAGGTAGTCAAGACTACAATAAATTTCTCAGCTCTATTTTACCGAGATCGCGCCTGTTTCAATGATTCCACATATTGTCCAGTTGCGTAGACACTTGAGACACAAAAATACACCAATTTTACATCACAATATCCACTAGGAATCAATAAACGAATAATTAAAATAGCCACTGAACTGTACTCGAGAAAATCCCGCCAGAAACTCCCGTATAATACTATATTAGACTTTGACTTTTCTACGCCGGGTTTTTTTTTTAAAGTAGCAACGAATGCAACGATCCTACCGCATGAAGCCAAGGTCATGGTTAATTTTATGATTTTTTGATAATTTTCTTATAAGTCAAAATTAACCAAAACCAACTATTTTAAATCATATTTATTTATTAGCCTTGTTTTTTTTAAGGATAAAGCATTTTAAAGCCATAATACCGGTTTGTAGTTATGAGTTGAACAACACTATTTTGCGGCTCGTAACTTATCTAACTTCACGTGTAACGATTTAACGAAATAGGTACTCGCGGGGCAATTCCAATTTCAATCCAATGTTGACAATATTGTTTTCAAGAGTACCGAATCACGAGACTGCAATAATTTTGCAATATTTTTACATTGGAATCGTATTAGCTTTAGATTGGAATAGAGTATTCTCCTGTGTTTATTTTTGTATAATATTTTAAATATGAAACAGCAAATAGTAATGTAAAGAAATCTTTTCTGAAAACAGCTTCAAAATTGGTTATGACGCAGCAATAAGGTATTTTACAAAAAAAAAGTAATAAGTCCGTCAGTTAAATTAAAACCAAAAAATATTGGACACGTATTTTTTCATTTGTCACGTAAACAAAAAATGAGGACGATACAGTGCGTTGAAATGTCGAGTGAAGTCACGCGGCGCGACACTTTTTACCACCAAAGTGACGTAACAAGCCCCCACTCCTGAACTTTGATACGTTTTATCTTTGTCATTTTTTATTGGTTCGATAAAAACCAAAAGATACGTGTACAATATTTTTTGGTTATTTAACTGACGGAATAATTAAATTTTTTTAGTAAAATACCTTACTACCTTGAGGACAAAAAGATTGAGCTGCTTCAATGATATACAGGAGCCATTGTTTTCATTTGTACTTTATAGTTTATATACTGATGACATTTATTTTTTATATTTTTTTATTCGGTTTTGACATGAATAACTACCTACTTGTTTAATTTATAATATTTTTTTTTTTTTTACTGACATTTTTTTTTTGACATGATAGAATAGAATACTCTTTACTAAGTACTCGTACACCATATAAGTAAGTATTTATATTTTTTTTTGATTACGTAATTATTGTAAATGTGAGGACTGTATGGGTTATTATTATTATTTTTCTCCTCCTTTTTACAGTAATTTTTAACGTTGTCGACAGTTTGAGTATTTTTGCGGCCTATCCAAATGTCCTTTCTTTGGTATTGTTTGGCAATGTTCGTCAAGTCATTGAGCTCCTTAGTGGTTTTAAGTTGAGCTATTCGACTATTGACAAATGCTTGCACTGACTGGACAAGTCACTCAAATATGTGTGGTTCTTTCTTCAAAAGACCATTACAGACACTAAGCTGCATGGTCCTCATATAGCATAATGTGAATGCGAGAACTATGTGTCGTTATATTAATGTAGATTTTTATGATTGTCTGGCAGTTTGAGAATTTTTGCGGGCTACCCAAATGTCCTTACTTTGGTATTGTTTGTCGGTTGGTTGAGCTCCTCATAGTTCTGAATTGAGCTTCACGATAACTGACAAATGCTTGCACTGTCTGGACAGGTCCACTTGAATTTGCGTGTTGCTTTCCTCAAAAGCTCATCCCAGACATAAACGTACATGGTTCTTATATGATTTGCCCAGTACATATTGTATGGATTTGAACACTTTAAAAGAGACTTTGACCTCTGAGTTTGTTTCGGTGTTTCTTCTCAGGGTAGTCAGCTAGGAAACACCGGCCTCATCTAGCTAAAACGGACAAAACAAAAATTATGACGTGTAAAAGTGTTGTTAAACGCTACTTACAAAAATAAAATCATTTACCATTTCAAATATTTACTGATAGAAGGAAGAATGGGGGCGTGGTGGACTGGTGGGGCCATCTCGCTATCTTTTTTTTATTTGCTTTTGTTGATAGGCACGCGTTAGACCACTATCTCACCTGATGGCAAGCGATGATGTGGTTGAAGATGGAGCACGCTTGCCTAGAAGTTACCTATTCACTCTTGACTTAAAGACTCCCATTATATCTTTTGTACGCGCGTAACCTAATGGCGGTGATGTCATACTTATGTGTGTGCATCCTTTTTAGGGTTTCGTTCCCTAAGGGTAACCAACGGGACCCTATTACAAGTAGCGGCACGAAACTTTAGCGCTGACCGTTATTGCGCAGAAGTAACAATTAAGGTACCTGAGGGGGCTAGCGGGATGAAGGGCGAGCGTGCGTAGCGCCGATTGGCTCTCCAGTCGCATTCTGTTCCCCGCGCGCCACCCGCGCCACCCACCCATGCGCAGCAATTATCGTTCAGCGCTAGACTTACGTGCCGCTACTTGTACTAAGCCTCCGCTGTCCGTCCGTCTGTCTGTCAGCGGGCTGTATCTCATGATCCGAAATAGGTAGACAGTTGACATTTTCACAAAATGTATTTTTTTTAATTAATTAAAAATTAAAGGTGGCTCCCCTACTAGAAACGTGTTGTTTTGGCTTTTGTTGCTCGATCGTAATAATGGCAACAAGTAGACGCGTAGGTATAATCTTGTACGATGGTATGGAACCCTTCATGCGCGAATCCGACTCACACTTGGCCGGTTTTTTCTGTTACTTGACAGTTTTCCCTTCCACAAGATTTGATTGATTGATTTGTTTTGTTTGAATTGTATTTTTTTTAATTTGAACGGATTTGAATAATTCTTTCGATTTTGGATAAAGTAACTTTTTGATACAAATAATAAAAACAATTGAGTAAAAAAATCTACTGAAATTAGTTTGAAGAGTAAGGCCCCAGCTCTTATGTCCAAACAAACTAGTTTGACTGTTTAAATTATTAGTTTCTTACTGCTACAGTATGCTGTAAGACTAGGTGCCATCAAAATCAAGCTGTCGTATAAACATTTGGTTGACCAACCTGTTAACTAAACAAAATACTTCAAATGGTGTTTATAAAATACGGTACTGTAAATATTTAAGAACTGTACACACACTGAAAAGCGGTGTTTATCGAAAAACCGTATCTAATTACACATACGTTTTTCTAGTAAATTTCTAGTTATTTTGTAAATTAGATTTTATGCTAGTAAAGATAGTGAATATGCGAATAAGCTATTTTTGATCGATTTCAATTTGAAGGTGGGTGTGGCAATGCGACGAAAATCAATGGGAGATGGCACACGAAGAAACAGGAGAAATATGGGATCAAATAGGTGGGGCGTGGTGGGGACCACACCCCACCCACGCACGTGTTTGTTTCTTGTCCGTTAATTTGATAAAGTTATTTTAATTTAATCTAAATTATCTTTCATTCGAGTACCCACGACTGTGCCCACATCTAGCATAAGTTACGTCAGATTGTGAAGAATACCCGATGTTTCATACCTCTCTGTTACCTGTTATCCTTCACACAATCCATTTATAGTTTCTTTAGTTTTCCTCTATTCTAGCCATCCACACACTCAAAACATAAAAATAGTTATATTGGTAAATAAATAATTTAAAAAAAAATGGAGGAGCTCGTGGCTAAAGTAATAACAGCCGCACGGGTCGATCCATCAGGTTAAGCTATACTTGCCGGGGTTGCCCCATGGATGGGTGACCATCTTTACATACTGAGGCTCCTCCGTGCCTCGGAAATCACGTTAAGCCGTTGGTCTCGGCTGTCAGTCATGGATCTTTGACAGTCGTTACGGGTCATCAGAAGCCCGAAAGTCTGACAACCTGTCTTACCAAGGTATCGTATTACCCAGTAAATGCGTGTAAAATACTGGTATTCAGCTGCATCCGGTTAGACTGGAAGCTGACCCCAAGATAGTTGCGAAAAGGCGCGGGCAGATTGCATTCTAATTAAAAAGAAATTATTAATTTTCTAAAACTGCCTTTTAAAAAGGGGAGAGTTGTTGAATTTCGTATAGGAAAGTACTTAATCTGCGCGGATAAAGTTGCGAGCAAAGTGCTAATTTATGTAATATTATTGCAGTATGCCACTGAATAATTTTAGTAAAAATACAGTGTTAATTTGCGGATTTCAAGCAGCATTATTTCGTTGGAGAGTTTATATGTTCGAACACATCCTTTTAATATTTTTGAACAAATATAAAACTGAGTGCTTTAGACTATTTTGACACGAAAAATTCACGGTTTCTCTAAAAAATGCAGCAGGCAATAAACTATTTCTAATTTCAATTGCACTATATATTATACTATGTTATGCATAAAAAAGTGAAAAAGTTATTAACGTTTTATTTACCAAATACCCTGAGGTGGGGCGTGGTGGGGACCACGCCCCACCTCAGGGTATTTGTGGCAAGATTCTGGAGCTGTGATGACGACTTTCACGAATGCGTTTCCACGACACAGGAACGCGGGACTTCGCACGAGAACCCTCACGATCAACAATTCGACACGATACGATGGAGGTGTTGCGCGACGATATGTATGATTTTCACGTAATAGTTCCCTTCGGTTCGGGACACATCCTTCGCGCACGAAGCTATGTTTAACACTAGACGACCATCTTGATTTCACTAGTCCAGAAGTACAGCTTTCTGAATCAAGCCCTTGGTCCGACCGCCTATCGAGTTTTTTTTTTTTGGGCGGTGGGAAATATCAAATGACATCTCCCGTTCTGGGTGGAGCGTGAGGGCGTGTAGACTCTTACTGACTAAAACCTGCCCCTGTTCCTTCCCTGCCCTGAGTGCCCAGGGGCACGGTAACTCTGTTTCGAATTTATCCACGACCTTAATCTAGCTGCGTAACGAGAGCCTCCTGAGGTGTTGGTCGACGCTCGTGGCTATTAATCCATTGGCAGTCACGACTCTCGGTACAATGATCGCCGAGTCCACATCCCACATGTCGACAACCTCGCGAGTTAAGTCAAGATACGATTTGAAAGAAAGAAAGAAAACGTACCTCTTTACATAATTAGTTTAGAAACTTTAGTTGAACGACCTTACTGCTTTAAAATGCTTTAGGCGCTATAAAAATCAAACCGTTAGCATAAATATTTGGTTGACTGTACTATGTAGGTTGGGAATAACCTGTCAATTAAACAAAAAAACTTCAAAAATAATAATATTTATTCTTTAAATATTAAAATACTGTACACACACTTTGACCTTAACATTAAGAATGTTGCTCTTAACAAAAAAAAACTAAAACCGGTGTTTACCGAAAAACCGTATCTAATTACACACACGTTTTCTGTAGTCAAAAACCGGAATGTCACAAGGTATTTTGTTGCTGAAACCGGTATTTATCGATCAACTTCCCCGAACACGATGTCGAGTGTTCCTATAATGGCGACGATGTCAGCTAACATGGAGTTCTTGCCGATCTTCTCCAGCGCGGCCAGGTGAGCGAAGCCGGGCGCCTTGATCTTGCATCTGTGGGGAAAATGTAGTTTTTTGATTGACGTACTTTGGGACCGTTAAAGTAAAATTAAAACTAGGTTGACGTCGATCAATCGATATTGGTCGCCCCTAAACGATCGATAGATGATTGAACATAAATATTTGTTACTACTGTTATAATGACAATATTGGCACGGATTCTCTTGTTCAATATCTAAACTAAAATTAGAGAATTGCTATCTTTTACTAAAAGGCAGTGCGAGAAAAGGACGGCTATAGCTATGCACTAAGTTAGAGATGTCAAACTAGTTTACGCCTTGCGCTTCGCCGTGTTTTTAGACGACATGTTTTTACGTGTACCCTTAATTTGTATGGAAATATTAGTTCAAACTAAATTTGACAGCTCTAATTTACGTCCGTCTCTTTCTTGTTTTATTAGAGAGAAAAAGATAGCAATAGCCTAAATTAAGTTTAGTTTGTGCATAACAGAATCAACACCATTGTTGTACTTGCAAACAACCCGCAGACGGCAGCGACCTCTCGCGCCCGGCCCTGGTCCAAGCCATGGTAAGGAGTTTGTCAATGGCCTCACTCCAGATGTGAATGGCATACGCTAGAAGATCTCCTGTTGACCGATTTCGACGGTAGCCGTATTGTCGGTCACTTAGGATATCGTTAGCTTCTAGGTATGCCAGGAGCTTACCATTCAGTATACGTTCCATACTCTTACAGAGTACGGAAGTTACCGAGATGGGCCTATAATTTGCTGGGTCAGCTCGACTACCCTTCTTGGGTACGGGTTGCACGTTAGCTTGCTTCCAAGCCATCGGCACTTTTCCAGTCTCAAACGAAAGGCGATATAGGCGCGTCAAGATCGGAGAAAACTCAGGCGCACAAGTCCTCAATATAATTGCCGGTATCCGTTCGGGGCCACTAGCCTTGTTCACGTCCAGGTTACGCAGTACCCTTCGGACATCCTTCTGATGAATGCGAATGTCTGACATAATCGACTCGCATCCACCAAGAGTACCAGGGGGACTCGCGCCACCAGGAATTAGACGCGAAAATTCCGCAAACAGAGAGGCAAACAAGCTTGCTTTCTCCTCAGCGGAGTGGGCCAGCGACCCGTCGGGTTTCAGCAGTGGAGGTAGTGAGGGGCGGCAGAAGTTCGATTCAACCGACTTAGTTAGGGACCAAAACGCCTTACTACCAGCTGGGTAAGAAGCTAGTTTGTTCCCAATTCGGCTTATGTGTGTCAAACCGAGCCCTCCGCAACACCTTCTTGCAGGACTTGGCAGCCTTGTTGAAGGCTCTCTTCTTCTGACTCACGTCATTTGCTTTACGCGACCGAGCGTCGACCCATGCCAGGTAGGCCGCGTGTTTAAGCGACAGTGCAGTACAGACTTCACCAGACAGTGGTCGGAAGTACCTAATGGTGAAGAAATCGACACTGAGTAACGGTCTGGATCTGTTGTCAGCAGAAGGTCCAAGCAATTGGCTGTGTGCGAATCAACATCCGGCACCCTCGTTGCCCCCTGGACCAGCTGGGTGAGATTTAACGCTAGTGCTAGCTTATATGTTTCTTGTCCAGCATGGTCTGTGCACTGGTATGGGAAGAGCCACTCCTGATGGTGGGCGTTGAAGTCCCCCAGTAACACCAATTGGGCAGAAGGGTACCGTTGCCGAGCCACATCCGCCGCTTTACTCAGGTGTTGTGTGAGCCTAGTTGTCTCCAAATCACCGCTGTGCGAACGGTAGACGCAGGCGTAGACAATTTTATCTAGGCCTGTGTCCACTAGGAACCAAAGAGTTGAAAATCTGGAGTCCTCAAGGTTACGGAGACGCCGATAGCAGATGTCGTCCCGGGCGTACATGCATATACCAGCGCGTGGCTTAAAATTGTGCTCCTGGGTGCGCGCGCGCCGCACAACATCACACTGGAGGTACCACTGCGCGCCGCACAACATCACACTGGAGGTACCACTGCGCGCCGCACAACATCACACTGGAGGTACCACTGCGCGCCGCACAACATCACACTGGAGGTACCACTGCGCGCCGCACAACATCACACTGGAGGTACCACTGCGCGCCGCACAACATCACACTGGAGGTACCACTGCGCGCCGCACAACATCACACTGGAGGTACCACTGCGCGCCGCACAACATCACACTGGAGGTACCACTGCGCGCCGCACAACATCACACTGGAGGTACCACTGCGCGCCGCACAACATCACACTGGAGGTACCACTGCGCGCCGCACAACATCACACTGGAGGTACCACTGCGCGCCGCACAACATCACACTGGAGGTACCACTGCGCGCCGCACAACATCACACTGGAGGTACCACTGCGCGCCGCACAACATCACACTGGAGGTACCACTGCGCGCCGCACAACATCACACTGGAGGTACCACTGCGCGCCGCACAACATCACACTGGAGGTACCACTGCGCGCCGCACAACATCACACTGGAGGTACCACTGCGCGCCGCACAACATCACACTGGAGGTACCACTGCGCGCCGCACAACATCACACTGGAGGTACCACTGCGCGCCGCACAACATCACACTGGAGGTACCACTGCGCGCCGCACAACATCACACTGGAGGTACCACTGCGCGCCGCACAACATCACACTGGAGGTACCACTGCGCGCCGCACAACATCACACTGGAGGTACCACTGCGCGCCGCACAACATCACACTGGAGGTACCACTGCGCGCCGCACAACATCACACTGGAGGTACCACTGCGCGCCGCACAACATCACACTGGAGGTACCACTGCGCGCCGCACAACATCACACTGGAGGTACCACTGCGCGCCGCACAACATCACACTGGAGGTACCACTGCGCGCCGCACAACATCACACTGGAGGTACCACTGCGCGCCGCACAACATCACACTGGAGGTACCACTGCGCGCCGCACAACATCACACTGGAGGTACCACTGCGCGCCGCACAACATCACACTGGAGGTACCACTGCGCGCCGCACAACATCACACTGGAGGTACCACTGCGCGCCGCACAACATCACACTGGAGGTACCACTGCGCGCCGCACAACATCACACTGGAGGTACCACTGCGCGCCGCACAACATCACACTGGAGGTACCACTGCGCGCCGCACAACATCACACTGGAGGTACCACTGCGCGCCGCACAACATCACACTGGAGGTACCACTGCGCGCCGCACAACATCACACTGGAGGTACCACTGCGCGCCGCACAACATCACACTGGAGGTACCACTGCGCGCCGCACAACATCACACTGGAGGTACCACTGCGCGCCGCACAACATCACACTGGAGGTACCACTGCGCGCCGCACAACATCACACTGGAGGTACCACTGCGCGCCGCACAACATCACACTGGAGGTACCACTGCGCGCCGCACAACATCACACTGGAGGTACCACTGCGCGCCGCACAACATCACACTGGAGGTACCACTGCGCGCCACCCATATTTATAGCCGAGGCGCTAAATGTATCGTAACGTCTTCAATGTCCGCGCGCCCCGCATATGGCCGCGCGCCCCGCATTATTTGAACTTCACCACTATTGGTGGATTAATTCTATTGGTATTGTAGACCTGACGCTAATTCCACCATGTTAAATAGTATGTAAGTAGGGATAATATTCAATAAATTATGATCATTATATCGTACAAAACCTGTGTTTTACTTGTCGCTAACCCAATCTCCAAACCTGGGTAAGATAGGTACGCCACGTCAGACGGCCTCCGATCCGCGTCTCCGAAAGGAATAAGAGAGCTGGTTTCTCAGTCTCTAGGTGGTGATGGACTGCGGCGAGATTTGAGTGCAGACCTCGAATGTTAGATAGGTGCACTTTGTGTGAGAGGGAGTGCTGCCGCTGTACAGCTTTTTTCTTTTTAGTTCCTTTTGTCATAATTGTGAAGAGTGAAGGAAGGAGAGGAGAAGGAAGTGAAATGAGGTTCCATGGCTGGCTACCTTCAGGAACGCACTGACAGGACGGTATCATTGGGGGACTAGTCTGGAGACTGCGGGGACGCCCGAGCCCCCCCGGGAATGTCCATCAGGCCCTCTCGTCTGGTCGCCAACCAGCACGATGGTGCATTCCGGGATTTTTCGTCAGTTGACGGGGCAGCCTTTCATGTGTGGCTAGTACACTACTTGGGCCCCCAACTAACTGCGGTCGGCCAGCGGCGCACCGTGCCTCGGATCCCGCTACCCTCCGCGACTAGTCTCCCGATACATCCATATCAGCGCGAACCCGGTTGGTCTGCCTGCAATGGAACAACTATTTCGACCCAACTCCTCTGGATTGGCTACACTGAGCATCATACCGGAACACGGCCAGGCCGCAAGCCATCGGTCGAAACCTACCACCAGTTAGTGTCACCTGATTAGCACCACCCGGGGACCACGTGTAGGGACTCAATGGGTATACTCCTACGGACGCGGGTGACTCGGCCCCCAAAAAAGTTACTGCGCCCCATGCCCTGCAGTCTCGACATTGATAGCGATCGCTACGTTAGCTACTGATCGCTAAATTACCAGCCGTTAAAAAACTCCCTCATTTGTGAGGAAAAATGTTAGATCTTAGCCTGAAAAAAATAATTGATTTTCTTGAAATATGTACAGAGACGGCGGAAATTCTAACTTGCAAGCACTATTTTACATGAAAACTTATAATTTATTTAAATTTTAATGAATATATTTGCCGCTTGTAACAATTAAATTAACTTGTCAAAATATAAAAGGACATAAAAGTTTGCCTCCTTGCAACATTATTTTTTAGCGACCGATCGTTATGACAGCGATCGCTACCGATTTCGAGACTGCAGGCCCTGAGCACTCAAGCAAGAAACAGGGGTGGGTTTTAGTCAGTAAAAGTCTGACACGCCCTCCCGCTCCACCTAGAGCGGGAGAAGTCATTGGATGATTTCCCACATAAAAAAGGTAATAATATTCCACAACTAATAATATTCCACAACTATCACACAACGCCATCTAGTCCCAAGCTAAGCAGAGCTTGTGTTATGGGTACTAGACAACTGATAAACATACTTATATATTTCTAAATACATACATATTATAGATAAATTACACCCAGACACAGAACAAATGATCGTGCTCATTACACAAACATTTGTCCTGGGTGGGAATCGAACCCACGACCTCCGGCATAGCAGTCAGGGTCACTAACCACTAGACCAACAGGCCAGTCAAGGTGGCACACGACCACGGCTATCAACTAAACATCACTATGTATGTCTAAGAATATTTTCTTTGTTTCACACCTTGCAGAGCGCGATTTTTTTGCATCAGTCGGGATTAAGTTTTAAAACTTATTTTTCTGTGACATTGAGCGCTCCGAGCTTATGCACATAAAAAAAAATGTACTTGAACCCACCACACACATTCAATCATCATCAGCCTTTTAATGTCCCCACTGCTGGGGCACAGGCCTCCTCTCTGTGAGAGGGTGTGGGCCGTAATCCACCACGCGGGCCCAAAGCGGATTGGTGAATGTCACATGTCTTCGAATTTTTGGTTCTAGGACATGTCGGTTTCCTCACGATGTTTTCCTTCACCGTTTTGAGAGCAGTGGTGATGAAATAATTTACACAAAGTAAAGCGCCTGTCAGGGTTTGAACTCACGACCTACAACTTGTAAGTCGCGGCCGATACCACTGTGCCACCACTGCTCTGCGCACACATCCAATACCAACCCGCTTTGGTGAGATGAACAACTTTATTAGATTTAATAGGTGATTGTCGTTTTCCTGTACAATTACATGTTTCTCACTTTTTCCATACTTTCATAAATATTAAATATTCATGTCTGAGAGTAAGGGAACATGCAAAGTATTCTAGCTAGCTAGGGCTACTGTGTTGACGGGGAATGCTAGGGCCGACGCGTAGCCGAAGAGTCAACGCAGCCCAGGCAACTGAAGGATCACGGGCGGGTTTTAGTCAGTAAGAGTCTGACAAGCCTTCCCGCTCCACCCAGACCGGTAGAAGTCATCTGATGTTATTCCACCCTTAAAAAAGGGCTACATTATTCATACCTGTAAGGCTTGGAGCTCCCATCGGAGACGAGGTAGACGCCGAACTCGCCCTTAGGAGCCTCGATCGCGGTGTAGGTGGCGCCGGGAGGCACCTGGTAGCCCTGCGTGAACAGCTTGAAGTGGTGGATCAGGGCCTCCATCGACGTCTGCAAGTGACGGGGAACAGATTAATGGTGTGCTGGTTGCTAGTATGACCGATGAACACGGGTGATCGGACAATATCTTTTAACTATCATTTTTTTTGTGTAACAAGAAATTTTGTAACATAACATGATTTAAAAAACTTTTTTACAAAAAAAAAAAACACTAAAAAATAACTTTAATTTTGGAAGTCGGTGTAAAATAACGAAAAAATAAAATACAAACACCGACTTCCAAAATTAAAGTTATTTTTTAATTTTTAGTGTATTTTTTTTTTTTGGAAGGCGGTTGTTTTTTTTTTCTAAAAAAGTTTATTATTTTTCACTTTTTAGTTGTTATACCCCAGAACTAAAAACCCCAACACCAAAACGTCATCTAGGTATACGTATTTTTCGTTTTTGTTCAGTTTTTCAAAAAGCGCTAAAGCAATTTCGATAAAATTTATATGGGACCACCTCGGGAGTATATTCTATCGGATAAAAAAAGAAATTTGAAAATCGGTCTTCAATTGACAGAGAAATCGGTGGACATATATAAAAAAAAAACATACATACAGTCGAACATAGAACCTCCTCCTTTTTCGAAGTCGGTTAAAAAGAGTGTCAATGGAGTTTCTTGCACATTCTTCTCCATACAGATCTAGGCTTTGAAATGTGCAATTAGCTTCGGCTTTCTGACTAACCGACTGCTTGACAATTCAAAAGTGCATTTAAATGGTATACCTATAGGTACTAAATGGTGAAGTTTGTGAGGTTGTAAGGGGTAATCTCTGGATCTACTGAACCTATTCTTAAAATTCTTTTACCAATAAAAAGCTACGTTATTGGTGAGTGTCAGAAACTACTAATTCTTTGAAATCCACGCGGACGAAGTGGTAGTTTGAAATAAATGCTTTGAGTTTCTTATTTACGCCAAGCCCTGACCCAGAAAACATGTATATATTATGTTTATTTATCACTTATTTGTTTAGTTCATTTAAGTCATCATCATTCTCCTGCCCTTATCCCAATTTATTTGGGGTCGGCGCAACATGTCTTTTTCTTTCATACTCCCTCTATTAGTCGTCATCTTTGTAGTCACCCCCTTTTTACCCATATCCTCTTTATCATTATTATATTTTAAGTTTTTGTTGTGTACATAAGATGTACCTACCTACTTATGCAAATGTATTTTTCACCCTGAGGTTTGCTGTAAGAAAACCCAAATGCTGGGTTAAGCTCGCCTTTGTAATTAACTGTCAATTTGTGTTTTTTATTTATATGTTCTATGTGTACAATAAAGAACAATAATAACGAAAAGCATCAATACCTACGTCTTTGATCTGATCAACCTTCGAGTAACAAAAAAAAAAAACAATTTTTTTTTCTTAGAAATAGGCGGTTCTAGATCATCAGCAATGTCATCGAAAAATTTTAAACACCGTAAAATAGTAATAAATCTTGCAACGTATGGAATTCTCAATATTATGTGAATAGATCGTAGCGATTACAATAAAACTCAACTAAATTTGATACGTTGTAATCTATCAGTGTCTTACCCAGAAAAGAGTTTATAATTTTACGAGATTAATTGTAAACTAACGGACTATGCAGTTACTCGGTGACAGCTACATTATACTGGTAGCACTACCATGGTGGCGCTATCAATAATTGTATCAACAGTATTGCTGAAGTAAGGCTCTATATGTTGATCAACTTCATCTAGATCCAAAATTAGAGAGAGTATCTGTAAAATGGGTTGGTGTATTAGTGTTCGGGTGTCCTCCGTACCTTCATCTCCTCTCGTGACGGCGGCGTGAGCTTGGCGTCGTCCGTCTTGATCTCTCCGGGAGGCATCTGGTTGAGGCACTGGTCGATGATGCGCAGCGACTGACGCATCTCCTCCACGCGGCACAGGTACCTACCACAGGGAACGAGTTTATAAAACCACAAATAATAATAAATCATAGCTCACTAGCTCCTGCCAAAAGTGCTGCGAGTCCCGACGCCCAGGGCGTCCCCTTCGACGGCTAGGGGCGTGAGGGCGCGAGGATTGCCTCTCCCTCACGCGTCACGCACCGCACCTCCTTCGCGAGTATTATTGCTTCGCGGAAAGAGGTAACAGCTTCCCATTCCCTCTCGCTCCGTATCATGACCTGGATTAGGGCCGGGCGCGAAAGGTCGCTGCCACCGATCGCCTCCACGAGGACACGGCGGTACTACGCCCAAGCGGGGCAGAACACCACCGTATCCTCTGGGCGATCCGCGCAGTAGTGACACCCGGGTGTTTTATCCTGCCTTATCCTACACAGGAACCTTCCGAAACAGCCGTGTCCAGTGAGGACCTGCGTCAGGCGGAAGGTGAGGACGCCGTGGCGCCTGTCTAACCACATCTATGTGAGGATAAGAGGCTTATCGCCGCAAACAATAGGTAATATGCATGGCATTTTTAATTAGCTAAATAGAATACTTATTAAAAAAAAATATGATTAAATAGAAAACTTATTATCATTAATTGTAAACAAAAGAAAGATTATTTTTTTTGGAGTGTTGGGAAATCTTCCAATGACTTCTCCCGCTCTGGGTGGAGCGGCAGGGCGTGTCAGACTCTTACTGAGTGACTGACTAAAACCCACCCCTGCCTGAGTGCCCTGGGGTGCGGTAACTCATTTTCAGAATTTATCCGCTACTCCTAGGATGAAAGAATGCTAGATTAAAAAAAAAATCTTTCATGGTGTGTTCTGTCTGGCCTTTTCCCAACTATCTTGGGGTCGGCTTCCAGTCTAAACGGATGCAGCTGAATACCAGTATTTTACATGGATCGACTGCCTATCTGACCTCCACAACCCAGTAACTGAAATCTGAAACCCAGTAACAGAAAATCTTTCATAGTATCTCCTTCCAAGAGAAGTCCGACGTGGCATGTGACGTCAAAGACCGTGACGCCAATACAGCTGCCAAGTGTGCGCTGTCTGAGTGTTGTTGTGTGTGAGGGACAGATATATTTGTTCAAAATTGTTAATATATCTCGTTTGTTTTTCGATAACATTTTTAACAGACTTCAAAAAGGAGGAGGTTCTCAATTCGTCGGAACCTTTTCTTTATTTTTGTTCCCCGATTACTCGAAGATGGCTGGACCGATTCGGATTTTGTTTTATTTTTGTTTACTTCCCAGGTGGTCCCATATAAATTTTATTAAAATTGATTCAGTACTTTTGAAAAAATCAACAAACAAAAAATATGTATACACAGATGACGTTTTGGTTGTCTCCATATGTTCAAATTCCATGTTATTGGGGTTATGCATTCGTGCATAACTTTATTTAGTTATACTTCTGGGGTAAAACAACTAAAAAGTGAAAAATAAACTTTTAAGACTTCCGAAATTAAAGTTAGTTTGGAATTTTTAGAAGTCGGTTGTTTTTTTTTTTGTAAAAATAGTTTATATCAATTACCGATACACCGGTTAGATCAGAAATATTTTTTCCTGCATATTCCCTAACCCCAGTTGAAAAAACATCAATAGTGGAATTGTCACATAGCCAAGTAGAACTTTATGTTTTATGTGCAAGTGACATCCGACCTTTGGGTGATAGAGCAGTTATGTTACCTGTCGTAGCAGTCCCCGTGGGTGCCGATGGGCACGTCGAACTCGAGGTGTTCGTAGGCGTCGTAGGGCTGCGACTTGCGCAAGTCCCACTTGATGCCCGAGCCGCGCAGCATCACGCCGCTGTAACAAGAGCACGTCAATATACACGCTATGTGCACCGCCATACGGGTCAGTGTCCTCTGCACCCAGCTCCTGTCAGCAATGTCCCCGTGTGTAGTGTTGTCTGCTCACCTGAACCCGTAGTTGAGCGCGTCCTGCGCGGTCACCACGCCGATGTCCTTGGTCCTCTGCACCCAGATCCTGTTGGTCGTCAGCACATCTTCCACCTCGTCCAGGCGCTCTGCGAACTTCGAGCTGAACTCGTAGATGTCATCCATCAGGCTTAGAGGCATATCCTGTAAGAACATGTTTTACATGTCATAGAATCAGGCCTGTATTCTCTAAAGTAGTATACAGAGAAGATCAATCCACATCAGAGATAAGACCCACAAGCTGTCTGCAAAATTTAATATTTTGCAGACAGTTATGGTGGTAAGGCATTCAAAGTGCGCGAATATGACTCGAACTGCGTCGGTTTTTGAACAGGGCTGGGTCTGATGTAAGCAGCATGCATACATGCGCGCTCCGCTGACTCTCTCAACAACTTTCCAGATAAACTCCCCCGGGTCTGAAGTAGGCAGCATGCAGACGCCCCGCTGGCTCTCTCATACAATTTACCAGATAAAATCCCCCGGGTCTGAAGTAGGCAGCATGCAGACGCCCCGCTGGCTCTCTCATACAATTTACCAGATAAACTCCCCCGGGTCTGAAGTAGGCAGCATGCAGACGCCCCGCTGGCTCTCTCATACAATTTACCAGATAAACTCCCCCGGGTCTGATGTAGGCAGCATGCAGACGCCCCGCTGGCTCTCTCATACAACTTACCAGATAAACTCCCCTGGGTCTGAAGTAGGCAGCATGCAGACGCCCCGCTGGCTCTCTCATACAACTTACCAGATAAACTCCCCCGGGTCTGATGTAGGCAGCATGCAGACGCCCCGCTGGCTCTCTCATACAACTTACCAGATAAACTCCCCCGGGTCTGATGTAGGCAGCATGCAGACGCCCCGCTGGCTCTCTCATACAACTTACCAGATAAACTCCCCCGGGTCTGAAGTAGGCAGCATGCAGACGCCCCGCTGGCTCTCTCATACAACTTACCAGATAAACTCCCCCGGGTCTGATGTAGGCAGCATGCAGACGCCCCGCTGGCTCTCTCATACAACTTACCAGATAAACTCCCCCGGGTCTGATGTAGGCAGCATGCAGACGCCCCGCTGGCTCTCTCATACAACTTACCAGATAAACTCCCCCGGGTCTGATGTAGGCAGCATGCAGACGCCCCGCTGGCTCTCTCATACAACTTACCAGATAAACTCCCCCGGGTCTGATGTAGGCAGCATGCAGACGCCCCGCTGGCTCTCTCATACAACTTACCAGATAAACTCCCCTGGGTCTGAAGTAGGCAGCATGCAGACGCCCCGCTGGCTCTCTCATACAACTTACCAGATAAACTCCCCCGGGTCTGATGTAGGCAGCATGCAGACGCCCCGCTGGCTCTCTCATACAACTTACCAGATAAACTCCCCTGGGTCTGAAGTAGGCAGCATGCAGACGCCCCGCTGGCTCTCTCATACAACTTACCAGATAAACTCCCCCGGGTCTGATGTAGGCAGCATGCAGACGCCCCGCTGGCTCTCTCATACAACTTACCAGATAAACTCCCCCGGGTCTGAAGTAGGCAGCATGCAGACGCCCCGCTGACTCTCTCATACAACTTACCAGATAAACTCCCCCGGGTCTGATGTAGGCAGCATGCATGCGCGCCCCGCTGACTCTCTCGTAGAACTCCATCATCTTCTCTCTTTCTTCGAACAGCCAGAACAGAGGGGTCATTGCCCCTATATCTAAACCGTGGCTACCCACGGCCATAATGTGGTTTAAGATGCGAGTTATCTCCGCGAACAAAGCTGAGGAGAAAAACAAATGGGTTTTTGGAAAACCACTTCTTTTCGAGTCGATCGTTAACTTGTGTCCAAGTTCAGTGCAGCGTCAATGGCATTCATGGGATCCTCAAAAGTGCAGGTACATGGGCAATTAGGGCACTCCAGCATGTGAGTAGACAAGTAAAACCATTTTTAAATACACAAAATAAAGATCAGTTTGCGCTACAACTTCAAACATATAAATGGCTTTTTTATACATATTGTTACGAGCTGGGTATGGGATAAAATAATTTATAAATATCCTTTATTAACTTGAACAATTTATTTACACAAACAATAATTCGCTAATAATCACTATTCTCTTCGTAATCGCTTCCGTTCGCATTCGTAGTCGAAAACAGACTGATTCACTCGCCGCCCGCCCGGGCTATTTATACAGTTATAAAAGTTTCCAGAACATTGTCGAACTATCCTATAGTGGAATATTCTAGAAACATTTATGAACTTCTACACAGTACCATAATGAAATGTTCTCGAACGTAGTGGAATCTTCTAGAAACTTCGACTACATTCTCGAACGTTCTAGTGTAATATGGTCGACGTAACAATATTAAATATTATTCACGCGGGCGAAACCGGACGACCCGTGTATTTTTATGTGTAGTGGGCTTTAATGTGTAATGAGTATTAAAAAGGTGTTGCGCCGACCCCAAGTAAAATGGGATAAGGGCAGGAAGATGATGATGAGTTAAAAAGGTGATGAAATAAATACTCACTTCTATTATACTTGGCCCTGATGGGAATATCGATGTTGAGCAGTTTCTCGACGGCGAGGCTGTAGCACTGCTCGTTGCACATCATGGACACGTAGTCCAGGCGGTCGAAGTACGGCAGCGCCTGGGTGTAGGTCTTGTACTCGATGAGCTTCTCCGTGCCGCGGTGCAGCAGTCCGATGTGTGGGTCGGCGGCGCGCACCGTCTGGTGGCAGTGGGAGGCTTAGCACGACAGATCAGTGTAAGCTGTATACTACGTACAGATGCCTCATCTCACACAAAGAAACGAGACCGCCGTAACTAGGGATTTCGTCAGGCAGCAGGCTATTTTTTCCGCGTTCGGGCTCGTCCGGCTTTCTTCGCTAGATGGTGTGTTAGCAACGTTGGGTTGGAAGTTGAATGAACTGACTTACAGTCTCACCATTTATTTTCACACATTGAGGAATAGTTTTATATTATTTCTTGTTCTTAAAAAACCGTGTTAAAATGTGTTACTATAAAAATTTTGATGAGATGAATGGAAAAACTCTAAAACTCCAAAGAGCGCCATCAATTTGTGCAACAAATATACAATTATATTAATATATATTTAATACTAACTGTGCCCGCGGTTTCACCCGCGGTTTTAGTTACTGTGTCGTAGCGTGATTATATATAAAGTCTAAAACCATCCTCAATAAATAGGCTATACAGTGCAAAATGGTACTTCGCTCTCCACATCCCTCATAATCGCCCGCCTTGCACATCATGAATGTGCGCGTGGTACTTGATTAACACTATGATATCTTCTAAGATATTCGTTGAAATCAAATGATGTCAAGGGCAATTTTGTTCAAAATTAAATACTTATGATGAATAACGTCTTTATTTCGATAAGGATTAATGCCATGTTTATGAAAACACCTTTGCAAATAATGCATTATTTTAGAACGAAATTGATTACCATAAAAAAGATTATAGTGAGTTAACCTTAAAAGAGCTTTCGCGGACTTTTTTTTAGAACTTTTAAAGGGGAACAATTACGTCATATCGCACGCAACGGAAGCTCTATAAAGGAATATTTTTTCCTCAGTTTTTACATTTTTCATTGATGCTCCGCTCCTATTGGTCACAGCGTGATGTTATATAGCCTATAGCCTTCCTCGATAAATGGACTATTCAACACAAAAATAATTTTTCAATTCGATCCAGTAGTGCCTGAGATTAGTGCGTTCAAACAAACAAACTCTTCAGCTTTATAATATTGGTATAGATATATACTAAAGGATTTGTTCTAATAATTTTCTAAATTTGAACTAGGAGCCCATTATTCGATAATTTTGTGCTTACGTAACAGAGTTACCGCACCACTGGACACCCATGCAAGGAAGAAACTGGGGTGGGTTTTAGTCAGTAAGAGTCTGACACGACCTCCCGCTTCACCCAGAGCGGGAGAAGTCATAGGATGATTTCCCACATCAAAAAAAGGGGAGTTAATTGAATGGGAACATAATTATAGTTCTTAGCAGCATTTTTTTAATATACTAATATTACATGAACTTCAATAAGAAATCGATATGTCACCGTATAGTTGCAAACACCGTCAGTTTGTGAAAAAACTCGCAAAATAGTAAACTTTTAGTAACTAAATTTTCTTTGTTTGACCCCGTGGCAGTAATGACCACTAGCCAGCCGCCTGCTTGTTTGCCAACCTACAATATGTTAAATTTAAGTTTGATCTGTCTCTACGAAACTCAATCAATCAATTGAGAAACGAGCCAAGAGGATCATCGGCAATAGGCTCGTCGAGTCGAAGCTCCAAAGTCTTGAGCATAGACGCCGAGTTACTAGTCTGTCGGTTTTCTATCGGTTGCATTTTGGGGAGTGTGCGACGGAATTGCATAATTTAATTCCACCAAGCCCGTTCCATCATCGGACCACAAGACGTACGGCGATGTGCCACCGGTACATGGTGAACATCCCATCCACACGCACAAAACGTTTTGAGAACACATTCATTGTGCGTACAGCTAGGGAGTGGAATTCCCTGCCGGAGTCTGTGTTTCCTGATAACTACAACCTGGGAGTCTTTAAGTCAAGAGTGAATACTTTTCTAGGCAAGCGTGCTCTATCTTTGACCACATCATCGCTTACCGTCAGGTGATATAGTGGTTAAACGCGTGCCTATCAAAAGTAAAAAAAAGATCATGACACCCACCTCTCCATCCAGCTCAAGCACCAGCCGAAGTACTCCGTGAGCCGCGGGGTGCTGTGGACCGAAATTCAGCACCATGTTGCGCACCTGCTTCTCTCCGGGGGAGATCACACCTGTTTAATGGATGTCCGTTAAGTATAATGGGGGTTGGGTAGAAAACAAGGGCTTAAAATAATCAAAAGTCATTTATCAAAATTAGGCTGAGAACCAGCACTTTTTGAACGTCAAAATCCCAAAACTTCCGCCCGTCACCCCTTCTTCTAATTTTTTTGTAGGTTATCATAGTGAAAGCTTGTAAATGTTAAAACCTTTTCTTATAGGTACTTACCAACTGAAAACAACAGGTAAAAAAAAAAAGGTAGTAGCGGCAAAATGTTTCCTGAATAATTATTAATTGAATAATGAACCTACTTACATCGAGTTAAGAATCAACAACAAGACACAAACAAGACAAGAAACAAGAGAACCATATCTACAAATATTCCATTTTTAGGGTTCCGTACCAGAAACGGAGCCCTATTGTTGTCACTCACGTATCCGTCTGTTTGTCTGTCCATCCGTCATCTGTCACTGTCATTTTTTAACTTCTCATTGACCTATGAACTTGAAATTTGATGATAATGTCTATTATTACGTAATACTTTACTAACAAATACCAAAATAATGGTTTCCTCATATGGTACGGAACCCTAAATCTAACCCTAAGTCTTGTGTATGGGTGTGGATGGCTATAAGAGCAGGGGAAGGTCAAAGAAACGATGGATGGACTGTGTGAAAGAGGATATGGGTAAAAACGGGGTGACTACGAAGATGACGACTAATAGAGGAGTATAGAAGAAAAGACATTTTGCGCCGACCCCAAATAAATTGGGATAAGGGCAGGAGAATGATGATGCTACGGAACCCTAAATGTGTTTTTTCCCTAAACGATTTTTTTTTTACTGTCACATCCAATGACTTCTCCCGTTCTGGGGAGCAGAAGGGCGTGTCAGACTCTTACTGACTAAAACCCACGCGTGTTCCTTTAGTTGGCTGTGCGTTCCAGCCGCGGTAACCCTTACAAACACTCCCGCGACCCTGGCTGGGAGGTACTCACCATGGTAAGGTTGATGTTTCAGAAGAGAGGTGACTTCATCCGGGTACATGACAGCCCCCTCGAATTGTTTCACATAGTCTTTGTCTGGCATCCATCTGTGTGCGTAACGCTGGCTGCTGAAAATTACAAATATATGTTATTTAGACAACCTCTTAGGCACCGCGGGCAACCTGGGTTGTCGAATTGAAATTACCGCGAAGCCCCGTGACAACCCGGGTTGTCAGCTGATTCACGCGTTTTAAAACTCTATTATTACTATAACGCAAGGTATTTTATCCTGTGGCAAGGTTAAATCACTCGGGGCATGATATAGTCTGTAGTTACCATAAATTTTCCACCAAAAATATAGATTTGAAGTATTTTTAATAAAGTTATAATAGACGTATTTTTCTCAATAGTCGACTTGTCAAATGACAGTCGAAACTTTGTTGATATTATGATAATATAAGAGCTCTGTGTATGTAATTAGTGGGAAAAGTTATGATATTCATCTTTACGTAGTTCTTACATCGTTCTAGATAAAGATTTGCAAGAAATAAACATCGTAAACATTGTTTATTTTCACATGACGTCAAGGTTATGTGAAAATGAAAAAGAGTGTGTTTAAGTGTTATAAAAAGCTTTATTTTTGTATATTTTTGACAATATTATAAGAAAAAAACATCATAATTTATACTTATTTGGCGAGAAAGGCGACGACAAAAATAGATACGAGGGCGGGTCAATAAGTCCGTGACTTTTGGAAATAAAACACAGATTTTTTGATAAATAAATCATTTTATTTTTCAACGTAGTCTCCCTTGAGCTCTATACACTTTGTCCAACGCTTCTCCAATTTTTTTATCCCTTCCAAAAAATATGATTTGTCGAGGTCCTCAAAATAGGCCTTTGTTTGCGAGATGACTTCATCATTGGAGTCAAATCTTTTTCCACCAAGCCATTTCTTCAGGTTTGGGAACAAGAAGTAGTCACTTGGAGCCAAATCTGGAGAATAGGGCGGATGAGGAAGCAATTCATAGCCCAATTCATGGATTTTTGCCATGGCAACTGCACATGTGTGCACCCTTGCATTGTCTTGGTGGAAAAGAACTTTTTTCTTGGCCAAATGAGGTCGGTTTTTTTTCAAATCGTCATTGAATCGGTCCAATAAGTTGGCATAATATTCCCCATTGATTGTTCTTCCCTTTTGAAGGTAGTCAATGTGGATTATCCCGCGTGCATCCCAAAAAACAGTTGCCATAACTTTATTGGCTGACAAACCCACCTTGGCCTTCTTTGGCGCCGATTCACCCTTAGAAACCCACTGTTTTGACTGTTGTTTGGTCACTGGTGTATTGTGATGGATCCATGTTTCGTCCACGGTTACAAAACGGCGCAGAAACTCCTCCATATTGCGATTAAACAACGCCAAACCTTCCTGTGAAGTTGTTACACGATTGCGTTTGTGGTCGACTGTGAGCAAACGCGGCACCCATCTTGCGGAAAGCTTTCTCATGCCCAAGTGATCATTCAAAATTGAAACCACTGAGCCATGCAAGATCCCTACGGCTTCCACAATCTCTTGCACTTTCAATCTTCGGTCGGCCAACACCATATCGTGAATTTTTTCGATTGTTTCGGGTGAAGAGACCTCAACTGGGCGTCCAGGACGTTCGGCATCTTTAGTGCTTGTACGGCCACAACAAAATTCAGTAAACCACTTTTTTACCATTGAAATCGATGGTGCAGAGTCCCCATAGTATTTATCAAGCTTAGCCTTGGTCTCGGTAATGGTTTTTTTCGCAAAAAATAACGCTTAATAAGCACACGAAATTCACTTTTTTCCATTTTTTCCTCAAATTACTGGGTAGTCTAAAATAAAGATAGCTGTCAAACACAAACTAACTGACGCAGCAAGTTCAAATTTTGACAGGAGTCAACTGACAGATGCCTGTTGACAGGAGTAGTGTTGCTTTTTCAGTAAAGAGGTCAGAAATTCAAAAAGTCACGGACTTATTGACCCGCCCTCGTACTTTGTTTGTTTTTGTAATACGAAGTTTGCGTATGAAAATGATGAAAATTTTATATAGGATTCTCAAAAAAAACACTGTTGTTAGATTACCTACTTGTTTATTCATAGTGTAACATGCAAATTTCGTGTAAATTGATTCATTAGTTTTATCAGAAATTGACAAATTACGGAAACAAACACACTATTCCAGCTAATTCTTTGAAAACATCATTTGTTTACAATATAAGTCTCGTAATACGAGTACTGTTTACATTACAGATTACGCTCAGTTTATTCAACAAAACAGAAAAAAGTTTACAGTAAGTGGCTAGAGCCCATAGAAGCATCAATAAACCGTTTTTTGTGAACAGCGTCGTAAGCAGTTCGCGCCGCAAAAGTGTGGGCAGGGCTTACCCGATGTTTACATTTCGACGCGCGGGGTCCTTCAAAGGTTGCTTATACTTCTTTTTTATTGGGTTGGAAATCATCAAATACCTTCTCCCGCTTTGGCGGAGGGCGTATCACTCTTACTGACTAAAACCACCCGTGTTCCTTCAGTTGCCTGTGCCTTGGCCGCGGTAACTCTTTTAATCATTCCCGCGACCCTGGCAGGCATCTGCTCTAGCAGATCCCCTCACTTCTTGATATATATATATCTATATCAAGAATATATATATCTCCCTCACGCGTCTCGCCTCCTCCTTCGCATTACACATTACTGCTTCGCAGAAGGAGGAGACAGCTTCCCATATCCTCTTGCTCCGTACCAAACCAATGGATCGGCGGTGGCGACCTCTCACGTCCGGCCCTAGTCCAGTAGGGCCGGACGTGAGATGTCGCCACCGCCGATCGCCTCCACGAGTACACGGCGGTGCTCTACCCAAGGGGGCAGACCACCAGCGTATGCTCCACCGTGTCCTCCGAGCGATCCACACAATGGTGACACGGGCGTGTCCTCCCGCCGAATCCGGAACAGGAACCTCCCGAAAGAACCGTGTCCGGTGAGGACCAGCCTCAGGCGGGAGGTGCGGATGCCGTGGCTCCTCTCTAACCACACCTAAAAGGGGGGACTTATCGCCACGATTGTGGCGTAACCAGCGCTGGGTTGCGACAGTCGCTCTCTCTATGCCGCCATGAGATCTCGCTGGAGCTCTGTCCGCCGTACCGTGATTTCTCACGGCAGCGGAGTTACGTCCCGGCGTAGCACCTCCACGCGCCACTCTAAATGTGTGCGAAGACTTTCGCCTCCAGATCCCATGGCGGTAATCCAGCAAGGAGGCTCGCCGCCTCACCGGAGACCCTGTTTGCTTTTACTGACGTACACATTTTTAGGGTTCTGAACGTCCGGATGAAAAAACGGAACCCTTATCTGTCTGTCCGTCTGTCACACCCAATTTGCTCCGAATCTACTAGTCCGCTTGAGATGATATTTAATTTTGTACATATATGTCGCCGCGAGAGCGTCTGGCTGCTAAGATAACAATCATTACTAATTACTTTAACTAATATTCGAGATTTAAAGTTAGTTAGTTTAGTTAAATCTGCCCTCTATGTGATACATGTTCAACTATGACATTAAATGTTAGTTATTTTAATTCAGTGCCATCTATTGGCGTCTTGATGGAATAAAACATTTAATGGAAATGATTATTAAACTAATTGCAATGTTTTAATTATAAACTAGAGTTTAAATAAAGAGGGAACATTTATTTTATAGCTTCTGGATTATTGGTCATTCTAACAATTTCACATTGACGAAGGGTATAGTTTGTTTATGACTTACATTACCAAATTCTAAACAATGGCGTCGGCTGAGTGAGATTTAAAATGGTCAATACCCAGATGTTATAATTTAATACGAAAGCTAAATTGGTTTCAGTATTATATCCCGAACTATAAACTCATATGACTATTTAACACAACATGTTCTAATGAAAACCTTTGTTTAAATTACTTAAATTGCCGGGAAATGTTGGAAGAAGTAATGAAGCTACTAATTTAACTTAAGTTATAAGAAATGTTTCAGTATTAGTAATTAATAGCTATTGTTTATTGATTACATAATTAATTAATAAGTGTTTTGGTATTGTTTGTAAGTTTTCTTAAATAAGTAATGAAATTCTGTATTGGAATATGGTGTGCTTCCGCCCATTTGATTTGGACGCGTGTGTTCTGCCGCGGAAATAGAGAGTAGGTACGCTCTCCCAGTAGTTTTGTGTAGACTAAAAATAAAAAGGAATCTTGATAGATTGTGTTTCTCGACAAGTGTTCTAATGTTTAAAAGAATGTCCTCAGAGTTTCTTTTCTGTCAGTTCTTCTCTGAGAGAACAATGCCTTGGAACTGGCAGGCCACATATTATGTGGTTTTAGTTTGTTAGCTTCAGATGACTGATCAACTCTTATGCAGTTCCACTAGTGTCTGTACATGGTTTAAATGAAATAAAACCCATGAGTTTCAGTCAAGTGTTGTGTTTAATTGAAGTTGAACCACCATTTCTACAAACAACGAGAAATTTTATGGAGGCACCTATAGACGAGTGATCTGAGTAGTGATGCCTCGTTATATGTATATATGTGAGCCAAACACGGACGAGTAACGTAAATAAATGAATTTAAAATATGGGGGTTACTATAGGGGTGCATATCGAAAAATTAAAAAAATAATGGTACTTAACTAATAAACTTTAGGTAAGGGTTCTGTTGTCTAGACAACGTAATCAGACTCTCAGACTCTCCAGACAGATCTGCAGACTTGCAGAGATTACCTCCAACAAGCAAACAAACTATCCTACCTTTTTATGATACTAGCTAGATTAGATTACTACTATCTTAAAATAATAACCTTCCTCGTAGTACCTACCTAATACAAGTTGGGATGATTTGCAGATTTACTTTTAGATATGCACAATCACTGTGACAGCCCAAAGTGAATGATCAGCCTTATTTAATCAGTGACTGTGTAGTTTTGCTTAAGAGACTCACAAATGACTAAAAAATGATCTATGTACAAATAGTTATTAGTAAAAAAGAACATATTTAAACAAGCTTCTTTAAATCTAGATTCATACACAAAATTTCGTGTCTGTGCTGTTAACCATTGAAGAGTTCACTCAGTCTGGAATTAAGGTTCTACTACAAGCCAAGTGGAATAAAAATGAATGAAAAATCGTAGCATAGCATCCTAACTTATATTATAAATGTGAAAGTTTGTGAGTGTGTATGTTTGTTACTTCTTCACACTCAAACGGCTGGACCGATTTGGATGAAATTCGGTATGTAGATAGCTCATAGCCTGGATTAACATATAGGCTACCTTTTATTCCGGTCTCGGCGGGTAATACCGCGGGGCGCAGCTAGTATAAAATAAATATTAAAGAATCCAACGTCACGTTTGTTACAAAGAGGATAAAGTATTTTTACGTAGTTAAAACAGGTCTCAAAATGCTACGTATCCAAAGTAGTAGGCAAAAGTCCCAAAAACGGCCGTTTTAACATTCAAATAGCCTTAATCCTTAATGTCGATTCAGAGCCTTTAGACAAAATACATTTCTGTTAACGTTCACGCTAACGCTTCGAGCAAAATGTATGGCAAGGACATAATCTGCGGAGAGAACTGTCACGTTACTCACGCCCAGTAATGTCGTTACAGTTCTCTCCGCAGGTAATGGTGTTGATTCTGTTATGCACAAACTAAACTTAATTTAGGCTATTGCTATCTTTTTCTCTCTAATAAAACAAGAAAGAGACGGACGTAAATTAGAGCTGTCAAATTTAGTTTAAACTAATATTTCCATACAAATTAAGGGTACACGTAAAAACATGTCGTCTAAAAACACGGCGAAGCGCAAGGCGAAAACTAGTTTGACATCTCTAACTTAGTGCATAGCTATAGCCGTCCTTTTCTCGCACTGCCTTTTAGTAAAAGATAGCAATTCTCTAATTTTAGTTTAGATATTGAACAAGAGAATCCGTGCCAATGTCCTTGCCATACATTTTGCACGAAGCGTTAACGTTAACAGAAATGTATTTTGGCTAAGGGGGCAGGTCTCGCTTAGGATACGGTAAAAATGTGTTTACGACAAAAATCGGAACTGAAACAACATGTAAACATTCAACTCTATAAGATTAGAGGAAGTGGTTCCAATTCATCTTGCTAGAATTGATCGGGAACAAACAAACATTGCAAGTTTAATAAAAGCTTGTAAAAAAAATGACCTCTCATACATGAAGGGTCGCCAACCGTACTCTAAAATAGAGTATTGTACTCTATTACATGTAGGTATACTGGAGTTGCCCAAGCGTGTAAATAGCCGTGGGTCTCTGCGGATGTAGAACAGAAGTACGACCAAGCACTTGGAGGGAATGCTGGCCCAAAATTGCCTATATTTGTCTGTATAACTTCAAGTTAGGAGTGGTCGGCAGCAGTCGGCGAATGTGGCCCTACTCATAATTTGTAAAACAAGTGGTACCTTACTTTCCGGGCTGTTCTCGATGGTTGCACGTCGAATTGTCGAGTGGCCACTCGTTCTCTTCACACCAACACTCCTGATTATGCTTGTTCAGTAGTTAACGGACGCGGTAAATATGGGTTATTTATTATTCCCGGAGGATCCCCAACGTTTACGGGATTTACTCGGGATTTTAGCGTATTTGCGGGGACGATATTATTTTAAGACATTAGTCTGCGGTGAGATGCGCGCTGTGCCTCGCGGCGTTAGACACACACACACACTGACGTCAAACTGACGTGACGTCGATTGTTGCATTTTAAATTGTCTATAGCTCGTAAAGCCGGCCACTCACGTCTGTCTGACAAATTAAAGCGAGACACACACGCGACGTGATACCAACCCCACCCAACTTGCAGAGTGGCGGCAACTCGCCACACCATATACTCTATAATCTGTAATACTAATAGAGTACGATTACTATACTAATACCAATCATGTATACCCATTGTCATAAACCATAAATGTAACGTTTACTGTTAAGGTGAATGCTCCAGGGTAGCCCGCAAAATTCAAATTTTCTTACGTTTTTTGCAATTTGCAGGTCAGTGTCAGGTTGTATCTTGGTCAACATTTGATTCGCGGCCGTAGCAAGTATGTATTTATAGAATTATAATCATTCGAATCATCAATACATCTCTCTCAGTTAGAATTGATGCCAAATGTCATGATTTCATGAAATACTAACATTTGGAATCAATTCTAAAAATTGTTATGTGCCGAAAAAGGCACAAAAATAATCTTTTCAAAAATAAAAAAATAAATGTTCTCTTTTTTTTAAGGTAAGGCACTCTTTATTTACGCTCTCTCTGAAATCAGATATACTCTATTTCTTAAAAAAAAAGTTGGCAACCCTACATACATGTGGCAATTGGCCACATGTTTTCAAGGTCATCTTTTAAGGCACAATTATACGCCTTCTAATGATTTTAAATTGAACATCACATCTAACCACTAGTCTTATTTCTTTGAAAAAAATATAATTATGTTCCTCTAGACTATTTGTCATAATTTGTTATGTGAATATTTGAAATTATATTTTTATAACATAGTGTAATTAATTTGTAAACAGTTTTCGCAGACAAAAAATTGAGAATCACAAAATCAAAATCAAAATCAAAAGTCATTTATTCAAACTAGGCTGAGAACCAGCACTTTTTGAACGTCAAAGTTCTACATAAAGACAGTCCCCCAAAAAACGCCCGCCCGTCACCACTTCCTAGTGTTTTAGCTGTGAAGAAGAAGTGGCCAACAAACTCCCCAGCAACACATCTGTCTGTTAAGTTTTAAGAACTTGAATCTATATAATTCTAAGCAACAATCTTAACATTATGTAAAACAGAAAAATAAATATATGCCGTCTAAAATATAATCATAAAATTAAATTAAATAATCCGCCACTTGCCAGCTAGCACACTCAATCATGCCATTAAAAACCAACTCAAGCATAAACACTAAACCAAATTAAAGAAGCCTCCATACATAACTGGTGTGCCTGCTTACAAGAACAAAGATTGAAACTATCAAAGGGCTGTGATTCGAAGCCACAAGTGATGAACTAGGGCCATCACACTAAATTTGGTAGACAATTATTATATGAACTCATATAATCTGTTATAACCATAAGCTAAATATGGAGAAAGAACATCAAGTGTAACATTGTCTTGCGTTCAACACAGCGACCAACTATTATTATCTTCTAAGTAGTCGTTGATGGAATAGTATGCTTTCGAACAGAGACTAGATTTAATTTTAGTTTTAAATGCATTAAAAGGCAAGTCAAGAAAAGAACGGGGTAGCTTATTGTAAAATTCGATACCGAGACCCTCAAACGAACCATGAACCCTACGAACACGGTGGGAAGGAACATGAAGTTTATACTTATTTCTGGTGTTAAAATTGTGGATATCACTGGTCTTTTTGTACAAATGTATATTTTGTCTAATGTATAATATGTTTGCAAAAATGAATTGAGATGCCACCGTGAGAATTCCAATCTCTTTGAAAATTTCTCGTAAAGAAACTCTTGACCTTAACCTATAGATTGCTCGTACAGCACGTTTTTGTAAAACAAATATATTTTGTATGTCCGCAGCTTTACCCCACAAAAGAATACCATAAGACATAACACTATGGAAATAACTAAAATAGACTAACCGTGCTGTGTCAACGTCAGTATATTGTCTAACTTTTCTGACGGCGTAGGCGGCAGAACTGAGCCTTCCTGATAGGCCTGATATATGTGCGCCCCATTGAAGTTTGGAATCAACAGTTATACCCAAAAAAACTGCCGAGTCCACAGTTTCAAGCACTTCTTTATTTAAGATGACATTAGGTCCTAGATTTATAACATTAGGTAAGGCAAACTTTATACATTTAGTTTTCTTAGCATTAAGAACCAAGTTATTTGTCGTAAACCAATCCGTAACCATTGAGAGAGCGCTATCTACGTTATCAAAATCATTTCTATTCCTATCTACTTTAAAGATAAGAGAGGTATCATCTGCAAACAGTACTACGTCACAGATACCCTTTAAAAAATATGGTAAATCATTAATATACACCAAAAACAAGAATGGTCCCAATATCGAGCCTTGAGGCACACCTAAATGAACTGGTAGCCCGGAAGACTTAACACCATTGATATCTACACATTGGAACCTATTACATAAATATGAATCAATTACATTTAGAGCTTCGTTTTGGAGACCATAATGACGCAGCTTACGCAAAAGCGTGTCATGGTGTACACAATCAAAAGCTTTGGAGAGGTCACAGAAAACTCCGATTTTCACACAAAAACTATTAATCTTATTTTTATGAAACCTTCACCATTTTAAAAATAATTTTATTATTTATCTTTTCAATGAGAGCGCCACTTGGCGGGTAGTAGACCCTTAAGAATGGCTTGAACCATTTGGTAGTTTTTTGCCATGTTTATAATTGATTGGACCAGTGTCGCAGGAAATGAGATTAGGTTGCACATGATAGCCAACGCTATTATCTAACATATAAAGCATGGTCATAAATTCATTGCTAAATGGCGTGTATATGTTCATGCATGGAAGAAGTTTCACAAAATACAGTATTTTCAGGCTCTTAGCGTGAAGAGACCTCCCTATATAATTTTTGTAAGCTCACTTACTTTCACAGTGACGCCACACCAGTTTGAAGATCGCTCCCATGTAGAGACAAGGCAGCCCACATCTTAATAGAGAGAACAGTATCAAAGCCCCAAGGTGCCAAACAGCCGATCGATATAAGCGGGTAAAGCAACATATATCTGAAACATCACGAACCATACAATACAATACATGTTTAGGAAACAACAAACAGTGGGTGATTTCCATAGTTTTACAATACAAAAATGCTTTCAGTTCAGGGTGTTGATGGGGTTGCCGCTACTGCAGTGCGTCTGGCATGTTTGCAGAAGCGGAAATTGGTGGCTTTCATGCCATCATGCGCAAGCGAACCGCCTCCATCATGAGCAGGGTACGCGTCAGTTCCAACAGCACTTTGAAAACTAAAGCAGGCAGAGGTCATTGGATAAGTTAATATGCCACAGTAGCGTAAAATATAATGGCTAACAATGCAACAATTTGTTTTATTTTTTTTACTTTATTTAAAGTTTAATACATCACTATTTTAACACTTTTGCTGATATGTTAGAATAATACCTACATTTTTACTGTTAAGTAAGTAGGTACTTTTTATATTTGATTACTTTCAATCAGTAAATTCACTAACTGAAAGAATACGATTTAAAAATAGGAAGGGATTAAAATTAATGATTAATTTCTATAAATTTACATTTTTCATGTAAATTCTGCTTTTTTATTCTAACTTATCTTTATAACATAAATTAAAATTTAAGGAACTCCACAGAGACTTACTTCGCATTATAAAGTGCCGGTAAACTCTTTGAGAGGGCCACTGTTTGCCCAAAAATTTTGAATTTTCGCATTAAAACACTGATCAACGGGACCATTTTGACAGGTCTGCCAGCCACACAGAACACCACAGACATATGAAAATGAATTATGAAATTATATCATTGAATTATATTCTCTTTGGACCTAATATAATATATATACCGCGCACAGATTACTAATATGTATGATACCGGGAGACTGACCGGACGTTCCATTTTCACTTCCAAATTGAGAAGTGGTAGATTCTTAGATAAGACAGCACAGGGAGCTCCAAGCACAGATTACTAATATGTAGCTAGCTAGCTCCAAGTTAGAGATGAAACATACTCGTATCAGTCGTATCAAGCCTATTCAGAAAAAACTTGCCATTCATGAATTTTTTTAGTATTCTTCTGACAGTTTCTTACACCATATGCAATTTCTTCTATAGGCCCTCCCTGTAGGCTTGTACAATGTGTAGTTCAAAGAGAATATAATTTCGTGTAGTTTTAAAAGCTTGAAGTCGATTCTTTAACATTAAAAAAAAACTGTGTAGTTCAAAGTTTCAAACGTACGTGGATAAGTGCGTGTAATTTAGCGGAATGTAAATTGACGTAAAATCTAAGTTTCGTTATACGCAAGAATGAGCGGAAAACGTAAACCTGGTACTTTTATGACTTTGTTGAATCAATCAACACTATTGAGCCATAATTTCATACAAATTTGCAAATTGCACTTGATTTTCTTGGCTTGATCGATTTTTTTTCTGATTCTATAAGTGACAGACGAATCAATAAACTCTTTGCTGTCAAATTGTTGACACTTCTTTCTTTCATTTTCGAACGGAACGCTGTCCCGTCAAAAATGGCCTCTCTAATCAATGTTTTGCTGCGAAAATTCCCAAATTTCGGCCAAACAGCGGCCCTTGCTAAGAACCTACCAGCAATTTATAATGTGAAGTGAGTGTCTGTCGCATTAAAATATAACTAATTACTCAAATTGTGGTGATACAGTGATATAAAAATTATGTAACATTTGAGGTTAAAAACCCAACAAATCCTTATATTTTGTCTTTCTGGATTATCCTTTTCACTGTAATGAAATGTATGATTAAATTAACTATCCGTAAGAAGTCTTAAAAACCTAAGAAGATTATTTGTGTCAGTTAAAAAAGTGGCCAAAGTTGCTTTGTTTTTTTCTGGTGCAAGTTGTAGTTAATTATAAATAATATAGCTAAGAAATGTATTGTTAATATAGTTGTAGGAAAATAATAAAGAAAATAGTACATAACTATGAGCCGTAAATTAATTATTGTTTTTTCACCAGAACAAAACACAAAATATAACCTATGTACCAAATAAACCTAGGCTGCTGCCAACTAAAACATGTTCCGGCAAAAATAAATAAAAACTATTTGAAATGTTTAACATTTATTTGAAGTTAAATTAGACTTGACTACTAGCGTAACCTGAGAACGGAAGTTTGTAGAAAAATGTAAAAAAAGAACATGATGCACCTTCTGTTACTGATTTCAATCATGTAATTATCTCAATTTTACATAAAAGGGCACATGTACCTCTTTTTTCTAAAGTAGGTTCACAACTTTTTTACTTTTTCAATCAGTAAATAGTGTCTATCAATTCTATACACATAAAGAATTGACTGTGACTATTATATTATTATTATAAGTCTTAAATGTCCAGAATCAATATAGAACAAGAGTTATCAAATTATGAAACTTGGCGTTTGTCACGAAAATGTTCACATAAATAAAATAACTTTCACAATTTGATGCAATATACATTGCAATCAATGATATTTACTTTAAATGATGTTTATTTTGCAAATATACTTATTTACAAGGAACACTTTTACACATCAATGTTTTTTATCAGTTTAATCTAGATGAGGTCAGTGTTTAACACCAAAACTAACTCAGAGGTCAAAATCTCTTTTAAAGTGTTCTAATCCATACGATAATATACAGCATGTATCAAAAACCCTGTCCGATCCAATAAAGATGTATTCCTGGTTTAACATACGTACTAGAAAAAGTTGTAATAAAAATGTAATACATAAAACCAAAAGTTATAGATTTTTTATTTTTGTAAAATTTGTGAAATTTAACACTAAATATGGCAAATTTTCATAAGTTGACAACACTCCACGGGCCGGCGAAATCTTTTCATTTTTACCTATTTTTATTTCAACTATACCGCCCTGCGCGTGAGAACCATGTATGTTAATGTCTTAGATGAGCTTTTGAAGAAAGCACCACAGATTTGAGTGGACCGGTCCAGACAGTGCAAGCAATTGTCAGTTATCGTGAAGCTCAACTCAGAACTTTGAGGAGCTCAAACTCTACTCATTATTTACATACATCGTTTGCATCATCATCGTGTAACTCCTCTCCTCCTCTCTCATCCGTCTCATATTGGAACTGCTGATTTTCAATCTTATACAATTTTTATTGAATAGGAGAGATTTAGAGCCATACCTAGCAACCCATCAGCTTATAGCCAGTGCTGATTGCTGAAAGACTAAGAAGAAAAAAAATATTGGAGAGACCAATAATATCTTTATAAGCCCATAGTGTCCCACAGCAGGGTAAAGGCCCGGTCAGTGACTAGTCTTAGGGGCGGGGCCTCCCTCTCTTCTTTCCATTGTAGTCTATCAGACCCCTTCATATAGGTAGGAGACCAACTTGTCTCGCCATTTCCTTTTGGGCCTACTGTAACGCAGGTTCCATAATTTGCAGAAAAGTCATAATTTATCAATTCTAGTTTTTATTGTATTCCACAGCAGCCAGCGTAACGCACACAGATGGATGCCGGATACAGACTATGTGAAGCAGTTCGAAGGAGCCGTCATGTACCCTGACGAGGTCACCTCACTGTTGAAACACCCTCCATATCATGGTAAGTTGATCTTAAAATGACTTACCTACCGAGACTCATCCGTGCTTCTGCAAGCACGTTAAGCTGTTGGTCCCGGCTGTCAATCGTGGATCTTTGACAATCGTTACGGGTCGTCAGAAGCCCGAAAGTCTGACAACCAGTCTTACCAAGAGGTATCATATTACCCAGTAACTGGGTTTTGGAGGTCAGCTAGGCAGTCGCTCCATGTAAAGTACTGGTATTCAGCCGCATCTGGTTAGACTGGAAGCGGACTCCAAGACAGTTGGGAAAAGGCTAGGCAGATTGACACACTAGCTGACCCGACAGACATTGTCCTGACCCACGAACTGTTAAACTCGCGAAGATTAAACAGTCGTTAAGTTTTCTGAAATTTTCCAATTTTCTTATTTTTCTTTCATAAGAACCTTCTCCTGACAATAACAAACACAACAAAAAAATGATTAAGGAAATCGGTCCAGCCGTTCACGCGTGATGCTGTGATCAAGGGAAATAGGGATTCATTTTTAGGGTTCTGTACCCAAAGGGTAAAACGGGACCCTATTACTAAGACTCCGCTGTCCGTCTGTCACCAGGCTGTATCTCATGAACCGTGATGTTAGACAGTTGAAATTTTCACAGATGATGTATTTCTGTTGCCGCTATAACAACAAATACTAAAAAACAGAATAAAAAATATTTAAGTGTGGCTCCCATACAACAGACATGATTTTTTTTGCCGTTTTTTATAGGCTATGGTACGGAACCCTTATTGTGCGAGTCCGACTCGCACTTGGCCGGTCTGAAAAATGGGTTCAGGGGGTATACAGTACTGCCTGGTTTCCGGGAATGGTCGAAGGAGTCACCATGAGCTTGGCACAGCCGACTGAAGGAACACGGGTGGATTGTAGTCAGTAAGAGTTACACGCTCTCCCGCTCCAAGTTATTTGATGATTTCCGACACAATAATAAAAAAAATTGTTTGTGTAAATTATTTCATCACCACTGCTCTCAAAACGGTGAAGGAAAACATCGTGAGGAAACCGGCATGTCCTAAAACCAAAAATTCGAAGACATGTGACATCCACCAACCCGCACTGGACCCGCGTGGTGGTTACGGCCCGCACCCTCTCAGAGAGGAGGTCTGTGCCCCAGCAGTGGGGACATTAAAAAGGCTGAGATGATGATGATGAATAAAGACTTCGCACATTTAGGGTTCCGTACCATCATCATCATCATCTTCCTGCCCTTATCCCATGTTACTTGGGGTCGGCGCAACACGTTTTTTTCTTCGATTCTGTCCTGTCAGCCGTCACGCTATCACTAACTCCCTTTTCTTTCATGTCACTTTAGGGTTCCGTACCAAATGAGGGAATTTCAAAGAAAAAAGTTACAAAGATAAAACGCATCAAAGTTCAAGAGTCGGCTTGTTATGTCACTAAACGGTACAAAGTGTAGCGTGGCGTGAAGTCACGTGAAATTTCAACGCACTGTATCGTTTTCATTTTAGGAAGAACAAAATTGGTTGTCTGTAAAGTTGGTTTACGGACGATAGTTTAACCTGACAACGTCATAACAAAACATTGATGAAATATAGATGCGGCGCATGCGTACAATGAGCGTAACGGGACACTTTTTCGTGCATGCAGCCGGCGTTCATCGATTTATTAGACGTTGTCACGTCAAAAATCTGATTTATCAGTTTATTGGTATTTGTTAGTAAAATATACATAATAATAAACATTATCACCAAATGTCAAGTTCATAGCTCAATGGGAAGTTAAAAAATTCTTCCGAACAAAATTTTGTGACGGATGACGGACAGACAGACACATGAGTGACAGCCTATTTTATTTTATTTTTATGCCCAAATGCAATGCTTTGAGTATTTTACGCATTGATATGGTGATACCCAGATTAGGCATAGTATGTATTATTTAATTTCTCATGGAGTCTTGCAATCAAATTGCTTGTGTAATACACATAATATGTATAAAATAAGGAACCAAAAAGTGCCAAAAAAAACCCTAGCTTGGTTCCCCATTAAATTATGTTAACAATACATAGACATACGATCACAGCAATCGTGGTTTGTTTCGGGAGGTTCCTGTTCCAGATCAGGCGGGAGGAAACGCCCGGTTGTTATCACTGCGCGGATCGCCCAGAGGACACGGTGGAGGTACGCCCCGCTTTGGCGGAGCACCACCGTGTAGGAGTGGATGCGATAGGTGGCGGCGATCTCTCGCTCTCGGCCGTAGTTCAGGCCATGGTACGAAGCGAGAGGGAATGGGAAGCAGCCTCCGCCTTCTGCGAAGCAGTAATGCTCGTGAAGGCAGAGGCGAGACGCGTGAGGGAAGCTCAACGGAGTGGCCTTCACGGCCCCGGCCGCTACCACCGCAGTAGAGGCACTGGACGTAGGACGTCGCGAGACGATCTCCGGCCACCGTAGACCCGGGCCTGCGGACGGCGAGCAGTGGGTAGCTCGCCGTCCGATCAGCACCAGGCCCGTGAGTCGACGGCGCGTAGTGTTCCACGCGCGCCGAATAAGAGATGTTGTCAGCCACCCCTGACGGGGCCCATCGTGGCCGGTACCTGCATGCCTAAGGGTAGCGAATAAATTCTGAACATGAGTTACCGCACCCCTGGGCACTCAGGCAGGGAAGGAACAGTGGTGGGTTTTTTCAGTAAGAGACTGACACGCCCTCCCGCTCCACCCAGAGCGGGAGAAGTCATTGGATAATTTCCCACCCCATAAAAAAAAAGCAATCGTGGTGGATATTTTGCTGTCAATTTTTGAAGAGTTCCGTTGTCTGTCTACGAAACTCATCATCAGATCTATATGAAATTTAAATCATTTCGGAATAAACCCCTTTCGAACAAAAAAACACCCTATAACAAGGAACTCAGGGCCGTCTTTAATCTATTGGAGGCCCTGGCCACATGGGATAATGAGGCCCCCATGACTTTGACAGAGGAATAGTCAGCAGTAGATACAGATTAATTAAAAAAAAAAATTTTTGGGCAAGAGAAGCGCATAACTCAGGGTTTTGAGCTTAATTCTATCTCTTTCTATCTTTATTTTAGTCAGTAATTTATCGTTTGATATTGTCAACATGAATATAGTTATCGTTAATGAGTCACGATTATCATTTGGTGATCATTAGGAACTAGGGAGTCCCCATCGATCGCGGGGCCCTGGGTACTTGCCCAGAACGCACAGTGGGAAAGAGGGGCCTAATTATGGGACTGCAAAGTGTGGGAGTTCCAGATACATGTTTTGGATATTATAGATACTCAATCTGCCTAGCCTTTTCCCAACTATCTTGGGAAAGCTTGGATGCAGCTGAATACCAGTATTTTACATGGAGCGACTCAATCCAGTAACTGGGTAGTACGACATTACTTGGTAAGACTGGTTGTCAAACTTTCGGGCTTCTGACGACCTGTAACGACTGTCAAAGATCCACGATTGACAGCCGGGACCAACGGCTTAACGTGCTTTCCGAGGCACGGAGGAGTCTCGGTATGTAAAGATGGTCACTCATCCATGGACCAATCCCGGCAAGCGTAGCTTAACCTGATGGATCGACCTAAAAGTTTATTATATATGTAATATATATATATATAAGTCTATTATATGTATATACATATATATATAATATTCATTCAAAAACTAAAAGTGTTAATTATTTTCCAGGTGTGATATCCCCTGGAGAGAAGCAAGTGCGCAACATGGTACTGAACTTCGGTCCACAGCACCCCGCGGCTCACGGAGTACTGCGGCTGGTGCTTGAGCTGGACGGAGAGGTGGGTGTCATGACCACACAGACAGATCACACTTTTAAGTATTACATATAAACCGAGTTACTTGCATACATTGCCAGAAAAGCAGTATATGATCCGCCTCACACATCACGTAAGCATAGGCATCAATCCCAATTTATATATATACTCCACCTTGACTCCACCTCGAAACAAGGACGGATACAGCCCTCGAAAAAGGTTGTGGTCACAGCCATCCGAAATGGTGAAGTGTAAGTCGGACTATGGACTCGCTTACTATCGATACCTTGCATTCCTAGAAAGAAGACGTTTACAAAATTCTTTACGCCTCGGCGAAGACCTTTGAGTTCATGCGGGCAAAGCTGTGGCTCAAATTTGTATTACGTCGGATAGGTTACGTAGCTGCCTTTTGCAGAAAAGCTGCAGCATGAGGAGAAAGTAAGAGCGAGCGAAGCAATCTCGAAAAATTTTAGCACAATGTCTCGGATAAGTTAGATTTTCTTTTTACCATACATACTGATTTATTACTTGCTTTGTCGGGTTAAGCGTTAGTTTGAGAACTAAGAATGGGGTACACACTTAGAAGTTTATCTGTCGACTTATACCTGGAACTCAGAGTGGAGGCTCATTGGCGACGTAAAATTTGTGGAGGCCAACCTTCACAACTTGGCTCATCGCCGCAAGGTTGCCTGCTTGTCGGTCTTCTACAGAATGTACTTCGGAGAGTGTGCTCAAGAAATCCACGACCTCATCCCACCAGCCCTCTTCTACCAACGGACATCTAGACGCACTGCAAGTTACCATCCCTACCTTGTTGCTATTCCACGAATTCGCACTAAGCGTATCCGAACGTCTTTCATAATGCGCACAGCAAAGGAGTGGAACTCTCTACCTGCGTTTGTATTTCCGAACGCATACAACCCTAATCTCTTCAAAGTTAGAGTGAACAGGCTTTTTCTGGGTAAGCTCGCTCCATCGTCGACTTTGTCTCTGTCACCTCTGACCTAGACTAGAGTCAAGAGCAAACCTATCTAAAACAATAAATAAAAAAAACAACTTTAATAAAGAAAATGTATTCAAGAGCGAGCTCTTTAATTTTTCTTCCTGCCTGGTTAGTTTAAATCCCCTCGATCAAATTTACAGTTCTAACTTGTAACAGTTGTCAAATCTAGTCATCAATCGGATGGATTTTTCTGTTGTCATGGCGACTGAGTCGAGTGGTGGTCCTTCAAACTCATTTGGTATAGGAACTACAAGATTTTCAGAAATCCTAGAAAGCTTATACCACGGGGTCTCATCTCGAAGAAAGAAAGTTAGTTCAAATAAATTTTAATACATGGCGTGATATGTATCGATTTCTACAGTTAAACTACGGGTAAGAACTGCCTGTTTTAATAAACTCCGCGAAACCTGACATTGTGGAATAACAGGAACCTCATTCTTTAGAAAATTATTGCCAGAAATCTTTTATCATCTTTATTTTTGTATTGTACCAATAGATGACGCGAGTATTTCTATTTATCTCATCAAAATTTTTACAGTAACACATTTAGACACGGTTTTTGAAGTGCAAAAAATAATATAAAACAATTCCTTGATGTGTGAGATGGTGAGACTGTAAGTCAATTCATTCAACTTGCAAACCGTCTTGCTAACACCATCTAGCGAAGTATGCCGGACGAGCCCGAACGCGGAAAAAATTGCCTGCTGCCTGCCGAAATCCCTAGTTACGGCGGTCTCGTTTCTTTGTATGAGATGAGGCATCTGTACGTAGTACGAGTATACAGCTTACACTGATCTGTCGTGCTAAGCCTCCCACTGCCACCAGACGGTGCGCGCCGCCGACCCACACATCGGACTGCTGCACCGCGGCACGGAGAAGCTCATCGAGTACAAGACCTACACCCAGGCGCTGCCGTACTTCGACCGCCTGGACTACGTGTCCATGATGTGCAACGAGCAGTGCTACAGCCTCGCCGTCGAGAAACTGCTCAACATCGATATTCCCATCAGGGCCAAGTATATTAGAAGTGAGTATAAAAGTAACTAGTTAAACAATAAAAATAATAAGATAAAATAATCTGAATAAAAGCTTTGGTCTAACAGGCGGATCCCGTTCATGTTACGGGATGAAATACGCTTGCGTCGAAAGTATCACCTTGTATGTATGCGATAAAACTGGCGCCCATAGACCGTGGCAATCCATGCATTCAGTCAGATCCCGCATCCCTTTTTGAACAGTTCTTGAAGAAAAACACTGTTTGTAAACTAAAATAGACTATTTTTTTTAGGGTTCCGTACCCGAAGTGTCCAAACGGAGCCCTATTGCTGTCACTAACGTGTCCGTCTGTCAGTCTGTCCGTCGTCTGTCACAAAATTTTGTTCCGAAGAATTTTTTAACTTCCCATTGACCTACGGAACCTTAAATGTGCGAAGTCCGACACACACTTGGCCAGATTTTTTTTTGTTATCTTGGGGATACCTTTAAAAGGCTAGGCAATACTTTTGAGGAAAAGACGAAGGAGTGTGGGATTCTTACCTCACTAATACCACCACAGTGATCACCATCAGCACGTGGAAGGGGCCGAGTTGACTATTAAAAGGCCACTAGAACCCCCTCTGTACCACGCCTGTTAGGGTACATCCCTGAGGAGACTGTAAAGTGGTCTCCCCTGAGCCTCGCTGTGCACGGCAGCACGGGATCGAAGTGCGGCTTTGAAAAAGTTTTAGATGACGTTTGCCAAACTACTTTGCAAATAAGAAAGAAATAAAAATATACATTTTTTTTTGCAACAGTGTCTGAAAAGGGGTATTAAAAATTCGAAATGGGGCTACTAGGGCATGTGGGGTATCATATGAAAGAGCGCTGTTTGCACATTCTCAAACATTTTTTTTTAGGCCGCATAGTTTTCGAAAAATGTAAAAAAAATACCCCCCTATCAGCGAAGTTTGCATAGAGAAAAACCTGAAATTATTCTATGTGATACAAGTTTATGTAAAGTCGAAATAGCACACTTTTTCAGGAATCATCAACAAAAATTACATTTGTTCCACTATCGGTCAAGAGATGACGCTGACCTAAAACTGCAATATTTTACACCGCAGTGTTAAAATACTCTAAGTGAATTTATTTTATTATAAGGTATGATGGGGTTGGCATATCCGTATTGGACAAAAACCCAAAAAAAAAAAAACAAATAAAATAAAGATTAAAAAAAAAGAGTGTTAAAATTCTCTGACGAATTAGTAACACATCTAATGCTAAGAGCGATGTGTGGTGTTACGCGCATGGATAGAATTAGGAATGAGTATATAAGAGGAAGTCTGAAAGTGGCACCGCTGACTGAAAAGTTGTGTGGAAATCGGTTGTCGTGGTATGGCCATGTGATGCGGAGGAATGAAGAAAATGTCGTGAGGAAAGTCTTGTGTATGGATGTGGATGGCTATAAGAGTAGGGGAAGGCCAAAGAAACGATGGTTGGACTGTGTGAAAGAGGATATGGGTAAAAAGGGGGTGACTACAGAGATGACGACTAATAGAGGAGTATGGAAGAAAAAGACATGTTGCGCCGACCCCAAATAAATTGGGATAAGGGCAGGAGAATGATGATGAATTAGTAACACATCCAAAATATTTATATAAGATGATATGAAACCCTCGGTGCGTTAGTCCGACTCGTTCCTGCCCTTTTTTTAATGTTGAACTGTGTCATCCACAGCTCTATTCGCCGAGATCACCCGTATCCTGAACCACATCATGGCAGTAGGCACCCACGCTCTGGACGTTGGAGCCCTAACGCCCTTCTTCTGGCTGTTTGAGGAGCGAGAGAAGATGATGGAGTTCTACGAGAGAGTCAGCGGGGCGCGCATGCACGCTGCTTACATCAGACCCGGGGGAGTTTCTCTGGTAAGACCTATTTATAATAATGAATACAGTACAGTGCGTTGAAATTGTGCATGACGTTACACCTGTTGTGTTACAATTGTACCACTTTTTACTCAAAAGTGACGTAACAATCCCTCACTCCTGATTTTTGATGCGTTTTGTCTTTGTCATTCTTAGGGTTCCGTACCCGTAGGGTCCAAACGGAGCCCTATTGTATCGTCTGTCACAAAATTTTGTTATGAAGGATTTTTTAACTTCCCATTGACCTATGAACTTGAAATTTGGTGATAATTTTTATTATAACGTGTACTTTACTAACAAATACCAATATTTGATACGGAACCCTTAATGTGCGAAATCGGATACGCACTTGGCCAGTTTTTTTTATTGATTTGTAAAGCAAAAAAAAGGTGTCCAATATTTTTGATACTAACTTACGGATTTGGTCATTTATTTATTTATTTAAACTTCATGCAATATAAATGTCCCGAGGACACGGTGGAGCATACGGTGGAGGTCTGCCCCGCTTGGGCGGAGCCACGCCGTGTCCTCGTGGATGCGATAGGCGGCAGCGACCTCTCGCGCCCTGCCCTGGTTCAGGCCATGGTACGGAGCGAGAGGGAATGGGAAGCCGTCTCCTCCTTCTGCGAAGCAGTAATGCTCGCGAAGGCAGAGGCGGGCCGCGTGAGAGAGCACCAACAACGGAGTCGCCCTCACGCCCTCAGCAGCAGCCGCCTCAGGAGACGCCTGGGACTTCCGGCGCCGCGAGACGATCTCCGGCCACCGTAGATCCGGGCCTGCGGACGGCGAGTAATGGGTAGCTCGCCGTCCGATCAGCACCAGGCCCGACAGTCGACGGCGCGTGTTCCACGCGCGCCTCAAAGAGTTGTCAGCAAGAGACGGGGCCAGTCATGGCCGATGCCTGCCCGGGGGTTGAGTATAAATTCGAAACAGAGTTACCTCGCCCCTGGGCACTCAAAGGCAGGAAGGAACAGGGGTGGGTTTTAGTCAGTAAGAGTCTGACACGCCCTCCCGCTCCACCCAGAGCGGGAGAAGTCATAGGATGAGATCCCGCCCCCCCCAAAAAAAAAAAATGCAACATAAGTGTACAAAGGCGGACTTAATGCCTTGTCAACCAAGGGTGGTGGAGAGATAACATGGCAGGTGCATAAACTGAAAAAAAACGCCACCACCATAACTGTCTGTAAAAGACCAATCTTATGATGCGTTTTTGTTTTAATAAATACTTAAGATTCTCGGGCCTCTAAACGATATTAATATGTGTCCATGATCTATAATTGCGATTTATAATTAGGCGTGGATTGTCGGGCGAAGAAAATCGAATCATTTGTTACAAATAAAAAATAAATAAATAGTAATAAATAGTATAATTTTTACTTTCATCATCATTCTCCTGCCCTTACCCCAATTTATTTGGGGTCGGCGCAACATGTCTTTTTCTTCCATACTCCTCTATTAGTCGTCATCTCTGTAGTCACCCCCTTTTTACCCATATCCTCTTTCACACAGTCCATCCATCTTTTCTTTGGCCTTCGCCTACTCTTATAGCCATCCACATCCATACACAAGACTTTCCTCACAACATTTTCTTCATTCCTCCGCATCACATGCCCATACCACGACAACCGATTTCCACACAACTTTTCAGTCAGCGGTGCCACTTTCAGACTTCCTCTTTGTCATAAAATTTACCACTTCACTTTATCACATAATAATCACCACTAAATAATCGTTACAACGAAATAACTAATACGACTAAGAGACTCCACCAAATTAATGCGCAGCACACACATGCGATGCCAGAATAAAATCATACTGACAGTCTATAGTCGACTTAAAGTGCACTAACTCTCGATGTTGCGTCAGAGTGTCACGTGCATGCGCAGGGGTAGTGGATAAATTCTTAACAGAGTTACCGCTCCCCTGGGCACTCAGGCAGGGAAGAAACAGGGGTGGGTTTTAGTCAGTAAGAGTCTCACACGCCCTCCCGCTTCACCCAGAGCGGGAGAAGTCATTGGATGAATTCCCAACCCGCCAAAAAATAAAAAATAGAGTTTCACGTGGTGTTCACGACTCTTAAACTATTAACGCCATCTATGACTTCTAACTAAAACCAACATAAACACGAAAGAGCCATCATCGTATGACATGTAAAACGTGCCACAATTTCTCAGGACATGCCTCTAGGCCTGATGGATGACATCTACGAGTTCAGCGCGAAGTTCGCAGAGCGCCTGGACGAGGTGGAAGATGTTCTAACGACCAACAGGATCTGGGTGCAGAGGACCAAGGACATCGGCGTGGTGACCGCGCAGGACGCGCTCAACTACGGGTTCAGGTGAGCAGACAACACTACACACAGGGGACATTGCTGACAGGAGCTGGGTGCAGAGGACACTGACACGTATGGCGGTGCACATAGCGTGTATATTGACGTGCTCTTGTTACAGTGGCGTGATGCTGCGCGGCTCAGGCATCAAGTGGGACTTGCGCAAGTCGCAGCCCTACGACGCCTACGAACACCTCGAGTTCGACGTGCCCATCGGTACCAACGGGGACTGCTACGACAGGTAACATTGCCCTTAGCCCCTTTTATTATATCTATTAACCCCTTGCGTGAACCCTGAAGAGATAAGAGGATTTGTAGGATTGAACAGAATACTGTAGAGCAGAAATAAAATATGAGAATCCCGGCGAAGAAGCCACTTGAGCTTTGTGCGAAATTCAGAAATGTGATCATATTTGCGCAGGCCAAATATAAATCTTATGCAAAAATTTTGAAGACGCTCAAGTTTATCTAGTTGTGCCTGGGTGAGATCGAGATAACTGACATCAGCGTAGTCTAGGATGGGAAGCAGAAGGGACTGTGCAAGCGCAGTTTTAGTAGCAGTAGGAAGAAAGTTCCGCAATCGTCTAAGGGACCTGGCAGATGCAAAAATTTTGCGGCTTACGTTCTGTATCTGGGGACCCCAAGACAGATATTTGTCGATCCAAACCCCCAAGGTTCTTAACCTTCTCAAATATTGGAATACTAGTTCCGTTAAATTGTACCTGGGGAAGCTGTGACCAATTTACTTTTGGAATCTGGCTTAGACAAAGTAACAATTTAAAAACGATAACGAAGTTAGAAAAGACTAAAATGTATGAGATTGACATAAACCGCGCTAAGTCACGTGGTCAGTCGACTGTCGACATCGTTATCGCAAGTTGGTAGACAATGTTATAATTCGTAACGAAACCATAAAGAAACGAATTGCTATCGTGTTTATCCCATACAAATGCGTAGACAAGCAGCGCTTTCAGAGTTCGCCTTCGCCTCGATCGTGATCGCCAAAAAAGATAACGAAGGAACGCTAACGCTAGAAAATGTTTATCTATATCTCAGAGACGATGACGAATTTAGATATCGTTTCGCTACGAAGCGATGTTACTTTGTCTACAGGGCCTGAGTCTTCGACGGATTTACCAGAAGCCCATTTGCCTCACTCCACTCACAGACTGTAGCCAAATCCTTATTTATTGCATTAATTGCATCAGCCAAATCTACATGGGCACCTTGTTTATGGATTTGTAAATCGTCTGCATAAACGTGGTAGGAAGAAAGAAGTTTTTTGGAAATAGCGTTTATAAATATTGCGAAGAGTAGAGGAGATAACACGCCACCCAGAGGTACACCGGCAGTTGTATAAAACCAGAAAGAGTTAGATTCTTCTTTGCATATACGTTGCCGGCTGCCGTACAAGTAACTACGAAACCAGTCAATCGCTGTTGGAGATATGTTAAGCGAGCGAAGTATGCCAAGCAGGATATCGAAATCGACAGTATTGAATGCATTACTGAAATCTAGTAAGCAAAGAACCGTCAGATGTCCTCGTTGCATGCGTAGCCGTATGTCATCGGTAACGTTTACTAAGGCTGTAGCTGTGCTATGACCAGGACGAAATCCGGACTGAAAAGGATTCAGCTGACTATTCTTAAAAAGAAAAGCACTAAGCTGATTGTGGACAAGATGTTCAAGGATTTTGGAGAGATAAAGCAAGATGGAAATAGGACGATATTCGGAAAAAGAAGTAGGATTTGCCTTTTTGCGTAAGGGAGTGATTTTGGCCTCTTTCCAAGTTGATGGAAAGACCCCATGTGATATTGAGTAGTTTAGGATATAGCAAAGGATAGGAAGGATTTCGTCGAGGACAGGGAGTATCATTTTTCGACTGACACAATCACTGCCAACTGTGTTAGAGGTGATTGAAACTGCTCTTCCTAACATCACAATCAGAGAATGGGGAATGATCTGGAGTTGGAAGGTTTGAAAGATATTTCAAGGTCACATTACATGAGGACGAAGACGAGAAGTGTTGTTTCGCGCATCCAAAAGTCTCTCCCAGTTCGACGCCGAGAGACGACATTTAAATTTTGTTTTGATAACAACTTTCCTTTGGATTAAGTCTTTGGAGTCGCCTGTTAGCCATGGTGCCGGAAGATGTTAATCTTTATTGCGCATATGGGTGCGTGAACATCATACAGCTGCACAAGGTTGGCCGTCAAGAGGTTCACTTTATCGTCAATTGACTCAACGCTGACCAGAGGTTCCCAGTCAATGTTGCTGGCATCCCTTCGGAGATCATCTGTATTCATTCCACTAAAGTTGCGCTGCAGGAGACTTTTAGGTTTTGCCTTAAGAGGCCGAATTTTGTATGAGAGGAAAGTGAGATCACGATAGGAAAACATGTCAGCTGGGCATTGGCCATGCTTGCCGACATGTTGAGAAGAGAAAACAATAACAAAGGCTAAGAGTGAAGTGTTACAATTTGAGTTCCCGTGGTCTAGAGGCGTAAATCCTCGTAACCTCAATCCTTTTAACTCAAGTACATTGCGTGTCGCAGGTTCAAATCCATGATTGACTCTGGAAGCACTTTTTTGCCCGGGGGTGGAGGATAAATTCGAAAGAGTTACCTCACCCCTGGGCACTCGAGGCAGGGAGGAACAGGGGTGGGTTTTAGTCAGTAAGAGTCTGACTCGCCCTTCCGCTCCACCCTAGAGCCGGAGAAGTTATAAGATGATTTCCAAACCCCAAAAAAAAAAAGGGTTACAATTTGGAAAATGGTGTGCGGCACCTAAGGGAAGAATGGATAAAATAAAAAATTGAAGTACTGATTGTTATTCGAGATGAAGTGCTGTAATAAACGCCTAGAAGGACTTTTTGTAAAGCTCAGGGTGACTGCCAAAAAGAGATGCTCGCCCGCGTTAGACGGGGTTGTGCTGACATATCAATAGTTGAAAAAGGTTCGGGCGCAGGTATATATTCGTAGCAACAACACCTCCACCGCCACGCGCGCTGTTATTTCTTATTAGTTGAAATCCCGGCACGGAATAGGATGTGGATGGGAGAATTTTTTTAGCCAAGACTCGGAGACAAGGATACCATGGATGTTCTTACAGTCGAGGGACGCTAGCATGTCAGTGGTACTTCATACCATGACCATGATTTAATGACTAATGTAATAGTACTATTTTCGACTTTCAAACTTTTGGCAGGAGCTAGTGAGCTATGAATTATTATTATTTATGGTTTTATAAACTCGTTCCCTGTGGTAGGTACCTGTGCCGCGTGGAGGAGATGCGTCAGTCGCTGCGCATCATCGACCAGTGCCTCAACCAGATGCCTCCCGGAGAGATCAAGACGGACGACGCCAAGCTCACGCCGCCGTCACGAGAGGAGATGAAGGTACGGAGGACACCTGAACACTAATACACCAACCCATATTTCAGATTCTCCCAATTTCCAGAGTCATTGTAATGATTTTGGATAGATGAAGTTGATCAACTTAAAGAGCTTTACTTCAGCAATAATGTAGATGCAATTATTGTAATTATTATTACAGCGCCACCGTGGTAGTGCTAGCATGGTGCCCCAGTATAATGTAGTTGTCACCGAGTAACTGTAACCGTAGTGTTCCACGCGCGCTTCAAAGAGTTGTCGGCATTCATGACGGCGCCTGTCATGGCCGATGCCTGCCCAGGGGTTGAGGATAAATTCGAAACAGAGTTACTTCGCCCCTGGGCACTCAGGGCAGGGAAGGAACAGGGGTGGGTTTTAGTCAGTAAGAGTCTGACACATCTCCCGCTTCACCCAGAGCGGGAGATGTCATTGAATGATTTCCCACCCCACAAAAAAAATAAAATAAAAACGAGTAACTGCATAGTCCGTTAGTTTACAATAAATCTCGTAAAATTATAAACTCTAGCTGGGTAAGACACTGATAGATTACAACGAACGACTTTTTTTTTGTTACTCGAAGGTTGATCAGATCAAAAACGTAGGTATTGATGATTTTCGTTATTATTATTCTTTAATGTACACATAAAACATATATATAAAAAATAAAACACAAATTGACAGTTAATTACAAAGGCGAGTTTAACCCAGCATTTGGGTTTTCTTACAGCTAACCTCAGAGTGAAAAATACATTTGCCTAAGTAGGTACATCTTAAGTAAAACTTAAAATAAAACATTGATACTTAAATAAAGAGCAGTGGTGGCCCAGTGGTAACAGCCGCGACTTACAAGTTGTAGGTCGTGAGTTCAAACCCAGGCAGGCGTTTTACTCGTGTAAGTTATTTCATCACCACTGATCTCAAAACGGCGAAGGAAAACATCGTGAGGAAACCGGCATGTCCTAGAACCAAACATTCGAAGACATGTGACATCTACCAACCCGCATTGGGCCCGCGTGGTGGATAACGGCCCGCACCCTCTCAGAGAGGAGGTCTGTGCCCCAGCAGTGGGGACATTAAAAGTATGATGATGATGACTTAAATAAACTAAACAAATATGTGATATATAAACATAATAAATAGTTATAATTCCCAACCACAAAAGACGGATGAAAAAGATTGCATGTGGCGGAGATGAGAATGTTGAGATGGATGTGCGGAGTAACGAGAATGGATAAAGTGAGAAATGAGTACATTAGAGGTAGTTTAAAAGTCGCGCCAGTCACCGAAAAGTTGAAAGGGAACCGCTTATCTTGGTATGGTTATGTGAAGAGGAGGGATGAAACACATGTAACTAAAAGAGTTATGAATATAAATGTGGATGGATGTAGAGGCAGAGGGAGGCCAAAGAAAATATGAATGGATTGTGTGAGGAGTGATATGAAAGAAAAGGGAGTTAGTGATAGCGTGACGGCTGACAGGACAGAATGGAAGAAAAAAAACGTGTTGCGCCGACCCCAAGTAACATGGGATAAGGGCAGGAAGATGATGACTATATTCCCAACCGTTTTTGAAACTTTTTATTTAATTTGATTTCTGGGTCAGGTCTTGGCGTAAATAAGTGTTATTTTTCACAACTCAAAGCATTTATTTCAGACTAGCACTTCGTCCGCGACTTCGTCCGCGTTCAAAAATTTAGCCGATGACACTCACAAATAACGTGGCTTTCTATTGGTAAAAGAATTTTCAAAATCGGTTCAGTAGATCCAGAGATTACCCCCTACAACCTCACAAACTTTACCTCTTTATAATATTAGTATAGATAAACCATTTAAACACTTTTGAATTGTCAAGCAGTCGGTCAGTCAGAAAGTCGAAACTAATTGCACATTCCAAAACGTAGATCTCTATGGAGAAGAACGTGCAAGAAACTCCATGGACACTCTTTTAAACCATGTTATGTGTCACAAAATTTCTGGTTACACAAAAAAAAAATATTTTAAAAGATATTGTTCGATCACCCGTGTTTATCTGTCATACTAGCAACCAGCACACCATTAATCTCTTCCCTGTCACTTGTAGACGTCCATGGAGGCGCTGATCCACCACTTCAAGCTGTTCACGCAGGGCTACCAGGTGCCTCCCGGCGCCACCTACACCGCGATCGAGGCTCCTAAGGGCGAGTTCGGCGTCTACCTCGTCTCCGATGGGGGCTCCAAACCTTACAGGTATGTTTCTAGCCTTTTTTTTTGTCGGGGTGGGAAATCATCCAATGCCATCTCCCGCTCTGGGTGGAGCAGCAGGGCATGTCAGGCTCTTAATGACTAAAACCCACCCCTGTTACTTCCCTGCCTGAGTGTCCAGGGGTGCGGTAACTCTGTTAAGAATTTATCCGCTACCCCTAGGCATATGTTTTTAGTCTTATTATAAATAAAATCCAGCACTTTAATTTGCCAGAGTTTTATTCTGTTATTCGCCCGCTAAAAGATTTAAATTGGCATTCACAATCTATGAACTACTTCTAAGCTAGTTTCACCCAAGATATGGATGCGAGTAAAAAAAGTATTAATTCAGGCTTTAAGTAAGTGAAAGTTTGTGGATGATATGTTTTAAAAGGGTACCTACAAACGGGGTGAATAGGGAACGTGCACGGCGTAGTCTGTGCCATCTAGTGGAGTAAATTCGAAACTTTTACCCATTAAAAACTTGTCATTGACATTTCCGTGTCATATATGTATACACACACGCATCATGCACACATGCAGCACGCGTAACGGAGACTGCCATCTATTGAGTGAAATCCGCAAGTTGTACTGTAGAAATACTTGACATTGACATTTATGTGGCGCCCTCTATAGTTCCTGCACGCTCCCTATAGGAACGAAGGTATGAATAGGAACAAAAATTTGATTAGGATTTTCACTTTGATAAACTTATTATTGGTTTCTAGCAAAGCAGCGATTTAGTTTTTACAACAAATCTTTATTAATATTATAAATAGGTAAAGTAAGTTTGTGAGGTTGTAGGGGGTAATCTCTGGAACTGCTGAACCAATTTTGAAAATTCTTTTACCAATAGAAAGCCACATTATTTGTGAGTGTCATAGGCTAATAACCAATGTTGATGCTGTTTTCAGAAAAAGGTTATTTTTAGGGTTCCGTACCCAAAGGGTCCAAACGGAGCTCTATTGCTGTCACTCATGTGTCCGTCTTTCCGTCGTCTGTCACAAAAATTGTTCCGAAGAATTTACTTCCCATTAACATTGTTTATTATCACGTATATTTTACTAAGAAACACCAATGTATTGATTAATCAGATTTTTATTTTTTAAATTGCCTCATTTGGTCTACCAAATGAGGACATTGAAAAAAAATCCGTACCACTAGGTACGGAACCCTAAATATGCGAAGTCCGACACGCACTTGGCTGTATTTTTGAATTATTTGTTGTTTCATAGAAAATATTGTTGATAACCTATTTATCCAATGTAGCACTATTCGACATCGATCGATAGTGTGGTATCGATCATCCCAAGGTCGATCTATTTACGTAAAACGGGAGATCATTATCGACTGGTCGACGTCAACCTTATTGAATTGTAACTGTCCCAAAGTAAGTCGATATTCAATTACAAATTGTTCCCACAGATGCAAGATCAAGGCGCCCGGCTTCGCTCACCTGGCCGCGCTGGAGAAGATCGGCAAGAACTCCATGTTAGCTGACATCGTCGCCATTATAGGAACACTTGACGTCGTATTCGGAGAGATTGACCGATAAAAACCGAATCTAGATGCAAAATACCGGTAATAACGAGAACATCAAAAATTACCGAAAAAGCACAGTTCAGTTACATTCTCATGTCAAATAATTAACGATCATACGGTTTTCGGTAATTTACGGTTGTTCGGTAAACACCGGTTTTAGTTAAGTGCAACATATTTAGTATAAAATATGAAAGTGTAGATTCCTGTGTACATTTTTTAATTTTTAAGCAATAAATTATTGTTATATAATTTTGAAGCTTATTCGTGTAAATAACCGGTATTTTCCTACAATCCCCACGTAGACAATGTACCAAGAAAAATAATAAACACACAAAGAATGAAATTATATCTGAGCGTTTTTAATTTCATAAAACTACCATTTTGTCATACGTCGTACCGTACCTAAAAAAAAACTTTTTTACAAAAAAGTAGAACCGACTTCAAAAAAAGTGCAAAATAACTTTAATTTCGGAAGTCGGTGTTCCTGTTCTGTGTCTTCGTTTTTTGACACCGACTTTTAAATTAAAGTTATTTTGCACTTTTTTTGGAAGTCGGTTCTATTTTTTTGTAAAAAAGTTTTTTATTTTTCACTTTTTAGTTGTGGTTCCCCATTAAACAGTGTTAAAAATTCATAGACATACGATAGCAGCAATCGCGATTGATTTGCTGTCAATTTTTGAAGAGTTCCGTTATCTGTCTCCGAAACCCATCATCAGATCTTTTTGAAATTTAAATGGGACAATTTCGGAATAAACCCCTTTCGAAAAAAAAAAGAATTTTGCAAATCCGTCAATATATGACGGAGTTATGCCCGAACATAAATAAATAAAAAAAAAAAATACAAACATCCGAATTGATAACCTCCTTTTTCGAAGTCGGTTAAAAATGCATATTGTTCCATTCCATCAGGTTGTCTCACCGCCAAAGGAAGTGACTAATTATCACAAGAAACGTACAATAGATATACATTCTGTGTAAACAAAAGAGATGCATATATTAATAGTTTATTGCTGACTGTTCGCACTGCCGCTGCCGGCGAGGACTCGCTCCATAAGTTTGTCGCTGAGCGACAAGGGCTATCAAGGATAATACTCGCTCAGCGATACTTGCTCAGCGATGCTCGCTTGGCGGTCAAAACTCACGCCGAGGACTAGCCGCCCCGAGCGAGTGGTGCGAGTGATCACCCTTCGCACTCGAACACTCGCTTACCAGCCCAGCGAAAAAACCGATGGCAGCAAAGTAGAAGAAGACATCTACAAAATCGCAATTTAGTAAAAAATTGTGATTACGAGTATTTTGAGAGTTGTGGACTGTTTAGCATGAAAATTTTCTATGATGCATTAAAATAACCTTTATTGATTTTATAAAAGAATTAATCATTAGATCGTTGTTTTACTGAAATAATGTAAATGTACTTTTAAACCGACTTTCGAAAAAGGAGGAGGTTCTATGTACGACTGCATGTATGTTTTTTTTTTATGTATGTCCGCCGATTTCTCCGTCAGTTGTGGACAGATTTTCAAAATTCTTTTTTTATCCGAAAGAATATACTCACGAGGTGGTCCCATATAATTTTTATCGAAATTGCTTCAGCGCTTTTTGAGAAACTGAACAAAAACGAAAAATACGTGTACTTCGATGACGTTTTGGTGTTCTCCAAATGTTTAAATTCCACGTTCCATGTTATTGGGGTTTTTAGTTCTGGGGTATAACAACTAAAAAGTGAAAAATAAAAAACTTTTTTACAAAAAAAAAAAACAACTGACTTCAAAAAAAAAATACAATTTATTTATTTTATTTAAACATTTATTTCGAGTTACAATGAGACTCATAGGGTTAGTAACAATAAATATACTTATTACTATGTTAGTAAGACATAAGACCATATAACATCAACAACGACATACATAAACCAACTATTAACAAATAAATTAATCATTGCTTCAGCATTCCACCCGAAATACTGGAGCAACGATTAACGACACAACAGTCCAGTCTGTCAGCAATCATGCCCAGAATGCCGTTGGAACTGGCTCGCACCCTGCGCACAAAGGATGCGCATCTTTTACGCATTAATGCTTAAAAGCAATCAATACGCATTTCCGCAAACATTCCTGATGCGCTACAGAAGCGAGGCAATCCCATCAACACCCTGAAAGCATTATTATACTGTACGCGAAGGCCGCTGTACGACTTTTGCGTATAATGTACCCACAGGCTACAGGTGTAGAAGGACGAACAGAAGGTTCTAAATAGTGTTTTCTTAACCTCCGTAGAAGCACGCATGAACCTGTGGGCAATCATATTGGCTCTGACCGACAGCGCCCTCCGCTCTCTCTCAATGTCGTCATCGTCCCTGAGGCTAGCGGTCAAAACGTGCCCAAGGTACCTAAATGTGTGTACCCTCGATAACGGTACACCATTGATTTCGACTGAATTAAAAAATAACTTTAATTTCGGAAGTCGGTGTCAAATAACGAAGAAATAAAATACAAACACCGACTTCCTTAACGAAGAAATTAAAGTTACTTTTTAATTTTTAGTGTACCTATTTTTTTTTGGAAGTCGGCTTTTTTTGTAAAAAAGTTTTTTATGTTCTACAATTTAGTGAGTTATACAACTTGGCGCTACAATGGTGACATTAATTTAACAAACGGGTAGGGCTAGTGCCCATTAATCATATAAATTATGATAGATTAAAATAATTCGAAAATTACAAAAAAAAAAATGAAACAAACTAAATAGTAATACAAACTTTTTTACAAAAAAAAGTGACAAAAACGAAGAAACAAAACCAGAAACACCGACTTCCGAAATTAAAGTTATTTTGCACGTTTTTTGTAAGTCGGTACTATTTTTTTTTGTACAAAAGTTTGTAAGTAGGTATTACTATTTAGTTTGTTTGATTTCTTTTTTTAATTTTCGAATTATTTGAACCTATAATAATTTACATGATTAATGGGCACTAGAACAGTTTTAAATTTTACATTTACACTAGAACACACGGGCAGGGACCCGTGTGTTAATTAATGTCACCATTGTAGCCACGTTGTATTTTTGTAGTCGCCTCCTCGAGCGCTCCTTGTGCCACAACATAATACGACCTCAATAGCCTAAGGGCGACCGCCATTTTGTTTTTTTTTAATCAAAATTTATTTAACTGCCTTGTTGAAATCCAACTAGCCGTTTAGGCTGTAGAGCGTGCCAAAGAAAAATACATACTGCCTCTTTCTGGCACAGTCAGGTAAAAAGGGATTCACTGATATGTGTATGGCGGGTGAAAGTGATAAAGAATGGAAGAAAAAACGTGATGCGCCGACCGTAATGTGTAACGTGGGACAAGGACTGGTAGTTGATCATGAACATAGAAAAGGTTCAAAAAGCATTCTTAAGGTACTTTCATTTGTGGGGTGGGAAATCATCCAATGACTTCTCCCGCTCTGGGTGGAGCGGGAGGGCGTGTCAGACTCTTACTGACTAAAACCCACCCCTATTCCTTCCTGCCCTTAGTGCCCGGGGGCGAGGTAACTCTGTTTCGAATTTATCCTCAACCCCCAGACAGGCATCGGCCATGACGGGCCCCGTCCTTATTGCTGACAACTCTTTGAGGCGCACGTGGAACACTACGCGCCTTCGACTCTCGGGCCTGGTGCTGATCGGACGGCGAGCTACCCATTAGGGTCAGCGCAGACAGAGAGGAATAATCCCCGCGCGGTCTCGGGCATTTTCTTTACGGATCGCGTATGCTCCCCGCATATCTTCGAGGACGCGCGAGCATTTTTTGTCAGGTTCAAGCTTTTATGCACTTTATTATAATAATTATAAAGTTTATTTTCAAGTGCGTTAATAAAATCCTCTCCGCTGCGCTTCGTTCCGTCTGCGCTGAGCCGTACTCGCCGTCCGCAGGACAAAGTAAAAAAAAAATTAAGTATTTTCGTTTGGATACTATCCATATAAATATGTATCCAACCAAAATGCCAAAACCATCTGCTGGGTTGCTTGGGCTTTACTTCACTCCAGGTAAGACGAGCTTTTGACCAGCTTGTAATTGCTTGCAAAATTATACACGGAACCATTGACTCTCCTAGTTTAGATGGGGTGTTGTGCAAAAATTTTGTTCCCGATAACTATTGGGTGAGACGGCATAAATTCTTTATGGTGCCACGTTGCCGTACGGTTGCGCGACGTACCTATATCACTCATTCCGCGAATGCTAAACGCACTCAACGCTCTCTTAGAATCCTGGATTAGATTTGTTCGCTAATGAATGGAAGGAGATCCTGTCTGAATGTCTGACGATTTGCGAGAAGACTGAGTGAAAGGCTTAATATTGCGTATTTTTTTTTCGAAAAAGTATTTTGGATTTTTCCGTTAGTTTTTCACTCTGCAGCAGCCCGGAATTTGAAAGTTGCTGGTGTGATACCCTCGTGCCTCGGGAAGCATGTAAAGCTGTGAGTCCTGCGCCTGATCTCACTCCGGTCGTGTCGGATTGCAGCCCCATCGCACTATGACAGAAAAGGAACAGAAAATGCACTGGTGTTTGCGCACAGGCTTGTGCACTGTAATATCTTCTGCGTACTTGGCTAATCTCTGTTGAGTTTGGCCACCGAGATCGAAATTGGGCCGGTAGGAAAAAAAAGGAAAAAGAGAAGTAAAAAAAAAAGTATAATAGTAGTCGATAGTGACTGTTATTCCTCGGATTAGTTCACTCTCCAAGCTCCAGGCCAGCACAAAGTAAATATAGACTCCGTAGTATCCTACGGAGTCTATATTTACTTTGTGCTCGTTTGATGGCATGGCTCGCCCCTATGACATTGGTTTTCAACTACCTTTGTTTGGTATCGGGTCATACTTACAATGTTTGGACAGGCCCCCTCAAGTCGGTGTTATGCTTTCCTCAAAAGACCATCTCAGACATTAACCTACATGGTTCTCATATGATTTGATTACATGGACTGCATGGACTTTAAGAGACTGACCTCAGAGTTTGTTTCGGTGTTTCTTTTCAGAGTAGTCAGCCAGGTGATACCGGCGTTATCTTGTTATTATTATGAGCCTGTGCTGTCGCACTGTTGGGCAAAGGCCTTCTTCCTGTGTCCCCGATATTCTGCAATATTGGGTCAGTCCTTTGAAAAGGAGTCCGGCTCATCCCACTATCTCTTTCTTGGCCTGCCGCGTTGTCGTTTCAGTGCGTTTGGGATCCACTGTGTGGCAATCTTCACCCATTGCTCCTCCTACATGCGGCAGATGTAACCAGCCTAGTTCCACTTCAATCTCGCAGCTGTCTGTGACTATATGTATAGTTTCTAATGTGGCCTCATCTACATAGTTTAAAATGTATCAAATATGACGTGTGAAAGTGTTGTTTTTAACAATTTCTCGGTTTTATACGTCTGTCCTCAATGCCCTAAATCAAAAACATTTTTTTTGTTGTCAGACTCCGAAGACAACTCTTTTCAACTTCCGATGTCAAGAATCGGAACATACAAATTTCCTGCACAATTTAACTACAAATTGGGAGATACGTGGATGTTCAATCTGAAAGTGGATAATGTACCAGCCGGCGGCAAGCCTCATTTCGTCGTAAGATATCAATCAGGTTAGTGGAATGGATTTCATAAAATTATCAAGATATAATTATCAGCATTGGCAGGACCTAGTCTGTCCAGCAGTGGTTTGCTGTTAGAACAGGGTGGGGCAGACTTCCACCGTATACTCCATCGTGTCCTCCGGGTGATCCACACAATGGTGACACCCGGGCGTATAGTCCCGCTCGAAAACGAAACAGGTACCTCTCGAAACAACTGTGACCGATGGAGCTGTTAACACGTCGCGAAGAATGTCGCTCCACCTAGCTTAAGTTCATACTTCCTCACTCATGTTTGCTCATTTGCAGTCTCCAGTCAAGAACTCTCAATCGATTAGTTTTAAATCTATTTCAGACACCCAAGGAGAAATGAACACAACTGTTTTATTTTAAGGAATGAATACTTTAGTCATAAAATCAATGACGTATGAAAGAATATTGGTTGAAGTAGAATTAAGGACAGAAGCTGGCTTGTGTACAAAGCAAAGAATATTAGAAGGAATGCAGCCACATCACAGGACTGGAATAGCACGGGTAAGAAATCAAAACACTAACTCCGGCCTTAGGCGCTATGTATAATCAAAAGCAAACACACAAACTACAGAGCTCGCTTTGTTCGCAATGTAATGTATATAGGTATGTATATATATATGTACATAGTATAGTAGTAATAGTAGTCACTTCATAGTTCCTAGTAGTAATCGAAAATTAGACGTCGGCAAAATTAATTTTATAAACCCTTTCATACGATATAATGGTATAATTTTAAAGTCAGGCCACGGTTTCGTGTGGGGACACGAAACCGTCGCCTGGCTTTAAAATTATACTCGAATTCCTTGTATAGGGATATCATTTTTGAATGAAAACTTCTCTAGGCGCGTTGGGGATTTTTGTTCAAGTTTTCACTTCTGTCGGTACTCCCGGAGTTTTTAGTTATGTAATTAAAATTTTTCGGTTTTTAGCTTTTTCCTTAACTTGTGTTATAAGCAAGGTCGGAATTAGGTAGAGTTCTTTATGTACTAGGATCGAAATGTTGATATGGATCTTCCTGGGATTTCTAATGGACAATCCCATGTGGCCAACAATATTACAAATAAATAATACTAAAAACCTCTATTGTTTTCTTTTGTTTTCACAAGCTATGTTGTGTGAATTACGAATGTGGCAATATCGCGCGTGTGTGCATTGGAATTTTGCAACTTCGGATATCCGATGTCGTTGATTTAAATTTGGCAACGTCGCGCGTGCAGTGGTTTAAATTATGTAAAAGTAAATAGCTTTTTTATTTCATAAATCAAGGGGTTTTTCTGCTGTTTAAAATTAATCTCGGGATTTGAGGCATATCTACTTTATTCTTTTGCTATATGAAATCAGTATAACTCTACCTAATTCCGACCTCTGGTTAGGACATTGTTTCTTGCCATATTTCATTATTGTAGGTAAACGGGAAGTACCCCATAGGTTTTGCTTTGTTGCGAATGTCGTTTGATTTTTGGCGGCGAACTGAGCCGGCGCGGCGAGCGTCTACGAGCTAGCCGAACGACGCACGACGGCACGACAATTCACGAACAATGATTCGGTGCGGCCGAAGTTCAGTGGTCATTGTTTATTTAGCCTTTCTTATTTATTTTACTAAGACAATATTGTGTAACATGTATTTTAGCTTATTAACCAAGCTAATATAAATTTATACTTGTTAGCAGTACACCACTGACTCATCATTATCATCATTTCAATCTAAAGACGTCCCCTGCTGGACATAGGCCTCCCCCCAAGTGTCACCACAACGACCGGTTCTGTGCGTCTCGCATCTATCGGCTACCCGCGACCCTCACCAGGTCATCGGTCCACTTTGTGGGAGGCCTTTCAACGGTGCGTCTTCCGGTACGCGGTCGCCACTCCAAAACTTTTCAGCCCCGTCGACCATCTGTTCTGCGAGCAATGTACCCTGCCCACTGCCACTTTAGTTTGGCGATTCTTCGGGCCATGTCGGTAACTTTGGTTACCACCACGACTACCCCATTTTCATTTTTAGTTCTTTCAGTCTATCCAAAGGTTGTCTGGTAGATATCGCTGTCAGCGATAAGACCGTCATTGTACCCATAGATTTAAGTTCGTGCATAAAGTTGTGTAACTTTTTGGTGTATAATAAAGTTTATTCTATTCTATTCTTGGTCTACTGGTTGCGTGTGTAGTACATAATTGAGCGTTGAGGCTATTACTTCTATTCCTCTATATTATCTTCTTTTTTTCAGATTTACTCAAGTATGATGCTACTTGTGTAGGAAAAGAGGTACAAATGTTTAGAGCCTCCGTTGACTTTAAGAAAAAATGTAGCGGTAAGTATTTTTATATATTCTAGCGACCAGTAATTGGGTTGTTAAGGTTTTAAAAAAAATATTGATAGATAATGCTCGGGTTCGACCACAATCTCCCCTGATGGAGAGCGACGATGTGGTCGTCGATGGAGCATGCTTGCCTTGTAGTAACCTATTCACTCTTGACCTAAAGTCCCCTAGGTTATAGCTATCAGTAAAAACAGACTCCGGCAGGGAATTCCATAACGTTTTTTGCGTATGCCATTTATAAAAAATGGGATAAAACAGAACCTAACAATTATATACCCATTTCCTCGGCCTGCGGACGGCGAGTAATGGGTAGCTCGCCGTCCGATCAGCAACAGGCCCGAGAGTCGACGGCGCGTAGTGTTCCACGAGCGCCTCAAAGAGTTGTCAGCAAGAGACGGGGCCCATCATGGCCGATGCCTGCCCGGGGGTTGAGGATAAATTCGAAACAGAGTTACCTCGCCCCTGGGCACTCGAGGCAGGAAGGAACAGGGGTGGGTTTTAGTCAGTAAGAGTCTGACACGCCCTCCCGCTCCACCCAAAGCGGGAGAAGTCATAGGATGATTTCCCATCCCAAAAAAAAAAAAAAATACCTAAGTAGTTGAAAAAGTTAGGCACAAACGACTAACAGGGTTTCTTAATAATATCAACATATTAAAACCTGAACAACATGTTTTCCAGAAAGGCAAGTCTACTACATTTTAAAAGTTAAGAAGGCTCAAACTCAAGAGTAATTCAATTTTACAACACGAAACAATAAAATTATAAATTAATTATTTCGTATAATAACGACAAACGAAACGAAATTTCTTTAGAAATAAGCAGTACCTTTGTGCTAATATTTATTATGTTGTTTATTTATAGCTTGTCTTGTGTGTACATAAATTGTTAAATAAATAAATAAGACAATACGATCAGAAAGCATAATTTTTCTTGGAATATCTTTAGACAGTCAGATCTCGTGGAAATTATACGTAGATACAATATGTCATAAAATAAACAGATACGTTTACGTTATATGGTGCCTTACAAGAATATTCAGCCAAAAGACAGTATTACAGGCGTATCATGGATATATAGCATTCAACCTACGATATGGTATTCTCTTATGGGGTGCTCAGTAGAGTTTAAAAGAGTTTTCCTTTTTCAAAAGCAATGCAATCGCGCTATCTGTTGGACGTGGACTCAGTAACGTCCTGTAAACCATTGTTCAATGTCATCATGTTCAATTTTTGAATCCTGTTTATTTGTTAAAACTCATCAATACCTTTACAAATCGTTTGATGATTAATGTAATTTTATTATACGGTGCCCTGATAGCCTTCTTTACCTAATAAAAAAAAAAAAACTGATCTATATAATAGAAATTGTTCCTCTATTGTCACTTAGATTATTCAACAAATTACCCCGTGAACTAAAAGACCTTCCCATTTTATTGTTCCGAAAAAAAACTGTAACCTTGGTTAGTAGATAAATATTTCTACTCATCTCAGGAACAGAAAATGAATATGATCTCATACTGAAGTTTTAGTAATAGATAAAATGTAGGTAATTTTAATTTCATTATAACTTAGAATACTTCATACAGTATACATAAGTTTAAGTTTTTCATAACAACAATGATCAATTTGTGGACACTATTTTTAATGTTATTATATTTCCTACCTTTTGTTTACCTTTTTTATTTTCTATTTTTGTAAAATGGGGTAGAATAAAGTAAATAACAAATAAATAATGTACGGACATTACCGACAGAGCAAAATAGGGGATTAATTTTTCCAAACCAAAAAATATTATTAAAACAATATTGGGAAAGGCAAATGGAACCTTGGAAAAATGAGGATAAAACTATTGACTATTGTATGTTTCTAAATTCAGAGACTCAGTATCTTATCTGCCTGATTTTAGTGTTCGAAAAATTACTCACTCAAACTTAGTTATGTAGATACTTTAATTTGATTTAAAAATAACTCTGGTTAGTAGATACCTAATTTATTTACATTTTAAATTGTTTATTTATCAGACTATAACTACAATACATATTATACTAAACTAATAAATAACTTAATAAATAAAATATGTACAAGAGGCATAAAAAATCCGGTAGTAGTAAAGCTCATTGGCATCAAAAAATTCGTCCACCAAAATAACTCTTACTTTAACTTTGTTTTATTCTAGACTAGCTGTGCCCGCGACTTCGTTCGCGTGGTTGTCGAGAACAAAACAACGTCGTTTAGATAAGAGTATATCACCTTTTTGATGATTTAGATAAGAGTCCTGACTTTGGTATAGTTGATTACGTTAATGCTTCTCTATATACTATGTTAGCGGTGGAATTACCCGGAGCATATACAAAAAGGTTGTTTGGGTTGCTAACACGTGATAGAGAAACATAGAGTTGGCCGTGTGAAAAACAATCAAAAGTAAGGTCTACACCCGCAACGGATAACGTCTGGCCTTGGGCTTTATTAATAGTCATAGCGTAACAGAGGCTTACAGGAAATTGCACACGTTTGAAAGTAAACGGAAAATTATTGGGGATAATGGGTATCCTGGGAATGAAAACAACATCACCGGAGCCGCAACCTGTTAAGATTTCGGCTTCGATGACATTTCGTTGGAGATTTGTTACTCTCAACCGAGTTCCATTGCATAGTTTTGGTGGGCTTAAATTTCTGAGTAGAATGATTGGTACTCCGACTTTTAAATAAATTTTGTGTGCTGGAAGACCTGGTGTATTTAGAGAGTCTAAAAACTCTACTGGATAGTGGGTGGCATCTCCTTCTTCTAAAACCGTGTTAATAGATAAATATTCCCTACTTTCTCCAGAAACATGTACCAATATTTGAGAATTTATTGCTGCTGCTTGGTCGTTGCGAGGTGCCAAAATAGCTCGTTGGCATAGCCAAGCAGCGTCATGGTTCGAGATCTCTGATGGATCTCCGTATACAGAGGAAATGAGTTCCTGCTGTGAGGCAACAGAAGAACACAGGCTTTCGACTAAAGTTACTTTACCTCCTTCTTGAGTCGGGTATGTGCCGTTACCAATTTGAAGTAGTAAATTTGAGAAAACCTGCGCGTTTGCGTCACCTCCCAAATATGCTCGCATATTAAAGCTCAAATTAGTTAATATGACACTACGCCATAAAATAGAGCTCTTTAAACAGGCACCTATTTCATCGGCCCTCGTTCCTCTGGGTATTATAGGGAGTGTCTGCCTGAAGTCTCCACAGAATAGCACCGTTAAGCCTCCCATCGGTCGGTCATTTTGTCTTATATCTCGCAACGTTCTATCTACAGCTTCCACAGCTTTACGATTTGCCATCGTACACTCGTCCCAAACGATAAGGGCGCAATCGCGTAAAACCCTTGCTTTATCACTATTGCGAGACACGTTGCAAACAGGGTTTTCTGTGCGGTCCAAGTCGATTGGTATTTTAAATGTTGTATGTGCAGTTTTTCCTCCTGGTAATAAAGTGGCAGCTATTCCTGAGGAAGCGACGGCAAGGGCAATTTTGTTTTGGCTCCTTATTTGAGCCAAGATAACTTTAGTGAGGAAAGTTTTACCTGTTCCACCAGGTGCATCTAAAAACAGCATTTCTCCTAATGAATGTTCTACACTACAGCATACTCTATCAAAGATTTGACGTTGTTCTGTCGTCAAATTTGAACAGCCATTTCGCAATATTTCTGCTAACTCTTCGGGGTTGTAATTTATTTCAGATGTATACTCCCTATTAATTCGTTCCCCACCAACTGTCGGTGTCGGCAAGCCGTATTGACTGAGGGGGTTCCCTCCTATACTTGTAACTATATCTTGTATAGCCAGCAAAGCCCTATTATGGCAGCTTTCACGTACTTGGTCAGAAGTTTCACTATTTATATTTTGCTGTCTCAAAAAATCTTCGGCAAACGCGTCTTTATATTTTTGCCACAACTGCCCAGCGTCCGATAGGCCACAAAATGTCAACAAAATGGCAAATAAATGGCGCAAACGATGTGGACTATCACTGACGCATGCTTCGGCTAAAGCATCATCCCAATGCTGATCGCCATCTAATAAATGCCGTGCGCGGCAAGCAGCTTGAAATGTGGGATATTCTATATCGTCCACTTTGCGGAGCTCAGCAAAAGAAGTAGGTCCTCGCACTGTGTGAAGAAGAAGGCGTAAATAATAACACTCTGCATTATTTGGGTGCACCGTGTATACTCTTCCAATCACGTGTTCTTTAAAAATGCCGGACTCGCCTTCTACAGCAGTTCCACGTCTCCTGCGATTAAAAACACCTTGCTGCTTGTTATAAGTATAATAATGTGGCACTTCATTGTACAACAGAGACTTAGCGAAATTGTCTCTTTCGCAAAGGCGAAAGAATGCGAGCAAGGTGGTTTGTCTTGGGTTGTTCATTCTTTCTGCCACATTTTCTGGCTGAAAGTAAACTCGCTGCCCGCCTTCCAGGTGCACGTCAAGATGGATGACTGGCGGATACCTTTCATGAATAGGGAAACTCAAAATGCGCCAAACTGCCTCCGAAGAGCTTATGTATCGGCCAGATTGATACCTTGTCACTTCATCAAATTGGTTGTTATTTCTTAGTGCTATCATGGCTTGATCACTACCTTTATTAACATATTTACATATATATTTTATAGATTCGACGCTATTACAAATTTCAACATTAATGTGTGCTTGAAAAGCGTTTGACAAAACTGGAGAATACGGTACCACCCAACTATTATTTAGAATTATTTCTTGTCCACGGAATCTGACAGTAGCTGTGAAACCACCTTGTGACGGTGATCTTCGCCGGTATTGCGGATACCCATTTTCCCCAGCCATAGTTAGTTCTTTCAGTGCTCTGGGGTATTTTTTTGAGCATTGACCATCTTTCATGCACGGTGATTCCCTGTTTAAGAGGCCACATGGCCCGTGAACCATATGTGTTTTTACTATGTCATGCAAAATCGGATCTGCATTATAGTCCGGAAATTCTGCACTTATGACACTGTCTATAGCATCGGGACGAATTTTTTCTTCCAGCCACAGAAGAATGTGCGCGTGGGGTAAACCACGCTTTTGCCACTCGACGCTATACATAAAACAAAGAGTTGAACCGAAAACTTTCTCCTTTGTAAGTAGATTAATCAAGACTTTGAGTTTTAAATGAAAAATCCTAGCAATAATGTCATGTCTGTCGTATGACGCCTGTCCTGTGAGAAGTGCCTGGCAAATCTCCGTCCACTTTGGATTTGTTGTAAATGTTATAAAAAGGTCCGGCCGGCCGTATTTACGGACGTAACAAAAAGCATCTTGCGTTCGTTCGTGCATATACCGCGGACCGCCTGTGAAACTGGATGGCAAAATAACCAATCGACCCAAGTTTTCGACGTTATTATCTGATTGCATGGCGTCCCGCAAGTGCACGTATTCTTTAGCGCGTAACCGTCGCTGGTTAGTGCGAATATACACTAAACGTTCAGTTTCTATTTTTGCGTACATGTCCACAATAAATTGGCTGAACAAACCACGAAATCGTTGCAAATATACGAAACTGTTTTGCCTTATTTGTAAAAGGTAGGAATAGTATTGTTGAGCAGATATTTTTTTTTGATAATTAGTGACTCTCGTAGTAGGGTTCACTTGGTACAGCCCAAAATTGTACCCATCTTCACCATGACAATAAATTAGTGGATATTGCAGGGCGTCGTAAGCTCGGTGGGTTTCCAAAATGCGTTGAAGGCGATCGTCGCGTGTACGCAACACGATATCACGTCTCTCACACTCCTGGTCGACTAAAACAACTGCAACTTCATCTGCGACGGGTGCATTGTGTCTTCCACGGTGTTCACCCACAGGACGTCTATCGGCACTTATAACAATTTTGAAATCATTGCTGCCTTGTGGAATTGACTCCAATGCAGCTTTGAATTCACGAACGTACTGGTTAACGTGATGCAGCAATTCTTGAAGTTGACCCAAAAGCTCAGCATTGAGCTGGGGAAAATTGTGATTTCTAACATTGAGCTGTTGCGTGTAATCGGATACAAAATAAATTTGGAGAAATTTGGGTTCATTTTCTGGCAGCAAAGATCCAATAAGGTGATAAACTTGACCTTGTACTTTGAAGGTTGGCATGAACGGTCCTTCCGTTATTTGTTTTGCCCCAAAGGAAGTCATTTGGAAAGCACTGTTATATAAACGAATATTATCCAAAAAACGGTTCGACTGGGGATGATCGCCATTCAGGAGACTTTTAAGTAAGTGTGGTGGATCTTGGAAATTTGGAAGAACAATTTTTCCATTTGAGCAGCACATTCCATCTGTCTCTTTCCTCCATTTCAAAGCATGACAAAAATTACAAATTTCTCTCATGTCACCCACGAAAGTAAAGCCAGCATAATTAATTCTAGACGAATATGTGAACCCTGATTTTTCCCTATTGTCCCAAGGTAATAAAATATTTGCATCGTCATTTTCCATGGACTCATCAGCTCCGCTATTTGTTTCTCTATTCATATGGTATCGAGCTCGTTCTATTTCTAGGCGAGATTGACGTTGTTCTGCTGTTTCTGCTCGTCTTAGTTCATCTATTCTTTCCCTTTCAGATGCAAGATAACTTTCATTGTTTCTTTGTACACCTACATAGTTATGTCTAGCTATTTGTAATCGTTCTTCTCTTTGGGAGAGAGATTCAGACTCGCGCGAGAGAGCGTGTCGCTCTCGGTCAGATGACAGACGTGCTTGGCGTTCCTCGATACTCTCTTGAGAACGCAAAGTCGCGGTCCGAGTTCTTTGCGAACTTAAGCGCGACTCCCTTTCTGTGAAAGTCTCTGACTCGCGTGAGAGAGACTGGCGCTCCCGATCAGCAGACAGCCGAACTTCGCGTTCCTGGATATTCTCTTGAGAACGCAAAGTCGCGGTCCGAGTTCTTTGCGAACTTAAGCGCGACTCCCTTTCTGTGAAAGTCTCTGACTCGCGTGAGAGAGACTGGCGCTCCCGATCAGCAGACAGCCGAACTTCGCGTTCCTGGATATTCTCTTGAGAACGCAAAGTCGCGGTCCGAGTTCTTTGCGAACTTAAGCGCGACTCCCTTTCTGTGAATGTCTCTGACTCACGTGAGAGAGAGTGGCGCTCCCGATCAGCAGACAGCCGGTCTTCGCGTTCCTGGATACTCTCTTGAGACCGCAAAGTCGCGGTCCGTGTTCTTTGTGAACTTAAACGTGACTCCCTTTCGGTGAACGTTTCCGATTCACGTGAAAGAGCGATGTGCTCTCGGTTAGCAGATAACCGTGCTTCACGATCTTCTTCCGATTCCTGAGACCTACAAAGTCTCATCCTTTTCGCATTTCGGCTACGCAGCGAAAGGTTAGTTTTTTTTCTTTGAGGCATTTTCAAGGAAAATTAAAGCAATAAACAAAACTAACAACACTTATGACTGAATAGCCTACAAACTTAAAAGATCGGTGCGTCGAACAGTCTAGTGTGACAACGTATCGTCTGTTCGTGGTCGTGACTCAACGAATTGGCAACACTAACTTACTGTATAACGATTGGCACTATTGGATTCAAACTACGAAGTAAATCAAATACAATCTTTACTTCGTACTTCAAACCAATGACCAAAGTTGACCAAACGAAACCAATAAGATAAGCAAATACTTTTTTTTCGACCAATTTAGAAAATCGATAAACCAAGCAACCAAAGAACTTTTACGACACACGCAAGAACTTTTAAGACACCTAACGAAACCCAATTTGCCTAGTAAACACGGTGGACGTCATCCTCGCGCGGAAAATCTTAACACCGCGATTCAGAAAATGACGTCATTTGCACAACGCCATCTATCGGATTTAGATTTCAACTATCAACATTAGTTCTATTTTTAGTCTTAAGATGTCGTTGCAAGTACTATACTTAATTGCGTAACGTAATATTTTACTTCTTGAACTCACTAAATTAATCATATCTTTTGATAGAGTGAACCGATTTCGATGAAACAAAAACTAAGTTAATCCTCAAGTTGCGTATAATTTTTGTATATAAACATTGTCAGCATTGAATTCGTAGATTTTACGTGATGTGCGCACAAACAAACAGACAAACAGACAAACAGACAAAAATTTCAAAAATGATGGAAATGGGTTCTGTTACTTATCTTTTCACACGCTGGCTATTTTTTGTTTCAATTTCTTCAATGTACAAAAATGACTTTTCTACAGATTTATTATATGTATAGATAACGACTTATCCGGAGAAATAAAATGGAATCCTTCGTGTGAGAACGGCGGAAGGCGACGCCACATTAGAAGTCTTACCGATAAAAAAACTGCTGCATCCAATGGAACTGGTACACCTAACGCAATTATTACAACTAGTGGAGTTGTTACAACCAATGGAACTGCTGCAACCAATGGAACTGTTACATCTAACGGGACTGTTACAACTAATGGAACTGCTGCAACCAATGAAACTGTTCCATCTAACGGGACTGTTACAACCAATGGAACTGCTGCAACCAATGGAACTGTTACATCTAACGGGACTGTTACAACTAATGGAACTGCTGCAACCAATGGAACTGTTACATCTAACGGGACTGTTACAACCAATGGAACTGCTGTAACCAATGGAACTGTTACATCTAACGGGACTGTTACAACCAATGGAACTGCTGCAACCAATGGAACTGTTACATCTAACGGGACTGTTACAACTAATAAACTGCTGCAACCAATGGAACTGTTACATCTAACGGGACTGTTACAACCAATGGAACTGCTGCAACCAATGGAACTGTTACATCTAACGGGACTGTTACAACTAATGGAACTGCTGCAACCAATGGAACTGATACATCCAATGGAACGAATACGAACACTGGCACATCCTATGATACTGGTAAGTATATCATACCAAAGTGAGCACATTCTTTTGGTTTTTACCGACTTAAAAAAAAAAGGTGTTCTTGATATATTTTTTTTATGCAACTCCATGATGGATTTGGAAAATTATTTTTTGTTCGAAAGAACTTTATTCTGAAATGGCCCCTTTTTTCATCTGGACGTTTGGAGACATACAGCATATCTCTTAAATAAATGTCAGGAAATCTTCCAGTATTGCTGCAATCGCATGTCTGTTCATTGTAACATAACATAGCATCACGCTGCTCCGCTCTGAAGGAGTACGCAGATGTGTAAGTACAGTTCACTCTGGTACCACCACCATAATTTCACCAATTTTGTTCAAATTCTATGTTATTGTTATTCGAGCATAACAATACTATTTAGTTTTATGGGGTACCGCAATGAAAAAGTGAAATATTAAAAATAAAAACTAATTTTGTTTCTTCGTTATTTGACACCGACTTCCGAAATTAAAGTTATTTTGCAATTTTTCATGATTTTTGGAAGTCAGTTGTATATTTTGTACAAAACGTTTTTTTCTAATTCGACATTTAAAAGTCAAACACCTTTCAACACTTAGCTGTACAAAGATCTTGTGGCGCGTGTCCAAAACGGGAACGAATGCTGCCATCTGGTTTTTTCAATAGGTACAATTTCCAGAGACAAATAGGTACCAACAGCGGCACAACACATGTTCTTGACAGTGGCACTGCACTCACATTGGGCATCAGACGAGTCTTTCTATCCAGTGCCAAGTTGTATTAAAGTGGTAATGACAATGAGTAATACCTACCTACCACACATCGTGAGATTCCATCACAGCATTCCAATTTCGTGTGATTGAACAATGTCTCGTATCTTAGTTTGCAGAAATTTAATTTATTTAGTTATAAACGTATTTTAAGTGCCAACAGATTCTTGTACCTACAGCTATATTTTTTATTCATCAAATTATTTGATTTTGTAGGTACATAAATCCACTTTTGAAAAAAAAAATGCAAAAGCTCTCAAGCTCCTTTAACACATTATTTTTGAGATCCTTGTGTTAGGTTTTGTTATTTAATCTGAATATTAATTGTTTATATTCGACTATTTATTGCAATCGACTAATTGTGCTGGCAGCACCGAAACGTTGAATTTGTGATTGTCTGTAGAAAGTTGTCGGTGTAGCGTTATGGCGGGCGACGGTTTGAAGAACGGCCTTGTTCCGTTGGCGCTCGTCGAGATCGGTCACACAATTGGTCTATTGCCTTATTGGTGTACAGTTAGCATAATTTTATATTAAAGCTAATAGAAGTAATAGCACTATAATATTGTATTATTGATAAAGCTGTAAATATAATATTCTATACTGGAGTGAGCGGTTTTATTACAGTTCAGAAGTGGTAAGTACACGCCTATTTATAAGTGCTTGAATTTCGCTTTATAATCATGGTTACGATTCTATTAGATTACACTAACAAAATGTTGTGTTATAACTACATTTCATATGAATTTAGGTTTTATGGTTCTTTCTACGGGGTTTATGGGTGAAGATTTTGATTATTTTAGAGCTGATGGTTTCAAAGATATTGTCAAAATACCCTGCAAAACTTTTCGCAACGATTATTGCTTGTTTTTTTTTACAAAGAAATCGTGAGGGTAGAACGAAATGATCTTTTATAAATTTAGGTTTTTAACCGACAAAAAAAAAATGGATGGATCCTTCTACAGGGTTTATTAAAGGGGGTGAAAATTTTGGTTATATTTGAGCTCGGACGCACCGTTTCAGAGATATTGTCAAAATACCCTGCAAAACTTTTCGTGACTTTTACTGTGTGTGTGTTTTGTTTTAAACCCTTTTTATTACTTCTGTTTCATGAACTTCATACCATGCCACGCGATGGAGGGACTAGCTCGTGGCGCTTATCGACGCCGACGAAGGGTCAATCGCACCATACAACTGAAGCCAGATCGATAGCAATTAACGACGGCAGTGCGAGGCCAAGCAGTAACAGGCGCCCTCGGATTCGAAGTCGGCATACAGCTCAAGCCAGATCAAGAGCTCGTAGCGGAGGTAATGCGAGGCAAAGCGGTCTCAGGCGTCTCTGAAGTCGAAGTTGCAGTCTTCGCCGGCACCCTACGTCGTTGAGTCTACGCGAGAAGGAGAAGGAGCTGGAACGACAGCGAGAGCGTCTCAGAGTCATGGAAAGCGGGGTGAGCAGTGCACTTAGTCGTTTATCGTCAAAGCGCCGTTTTCGTCCACATTCTCGTGAATCGTCTGTACATCGTGAAAACTTTGCGAAATTAAGTCGTCACGTTTAGGCGCCTACGACTTCTAATGATTATAAATTGAACATCACGTCTAAACGACTAGTTTTATTTCTTTGAAAAAATATGTTACTCTAGACAATTTTATTCGTAATTTGATATTTGAATATTTTAAATTGTATTGTTTTATCATAGTGTAGTTATGTCTAACGCGGATAAAAAAAAAATGAGAATCACGCAAAAAAAAAAAACATTAAGCGTATGTTTATGAAACTTTCACCATATTGAACATAATTCAATTATTTATCTTTTAGTATTTTAGTTTCAATGTAGGTGAAAGCATAGCTGATTCTCGGTTTAAATCCAGGAATGATTCAGATAAAACAAATGTGGCAACAACCAAAATCAATGATTCCTTAGTTTTTAACTGCTTCAATTGGGTATTTTCTGTTAGTGATAGTTTCCCCTTGCACTAGATTTGAAAGGGTTCTAACTTACTTATTTTTAATGCATTTCAAGAGTTCTTTCTGTTTGCGATTTCAGTTTGTTTCTTTTTGATACAAATACCTAATTAAATAAATTAGAATTAACTACCTAAATGTAAGGAAAAGGAACATACTTTCTCTAGATACCCAAAGCCCCTCGTAACGTGTACAAAGTGTATTACAGTTGGTCATAGTGCTGAAGAATGTTATTCTACTTAAAAAAAAATTAGGTTTAGGACTAATTCCATAACTGATATTCAGTTTAGTGAAGCACAATATTCAATGGTTATGCTGTTAAGTAGGTAGTGCTAATTGGTGGCTTACACTCAAGTATAGGTGATTCCTAGCTGAATAGATACATGGTCTTAATCTACTTTCTATCACAATCATGGACGTAGAAATGTTAAGTCTTTTACATTGGTGATAAACAGCTATTGTTAATTATAGTTCAAATTAGGGATGTCAGTAAGAAATATAATCATACTAGCTGCGTCCCGCGGTTTCGCCCGCGTAGACCGTGATAAAAAGTTGCCTGTGTTAATCCGGGGTGTAAGCTATCTACTTACCAAATTTCATTCAAATCTGTCTAGCCGTTTGCGCGTGAAGAAGTAACAAACACACACACTCACAAACTTTCGCCTTTATAATATTAGTGTGATAGGTATTATGTAATTAATAATTGAATAAATTAAGATGTCAAAGCGCCATTTAAGTAGTAATTTAAGTTATAGCAACATTACTTTTTTTTCATTTCTTTTTCAATCTAATCGTATATTTTTTAAATTTTATTATAAACTAGCGACCCGCCCCGGCTTCGCACGGTTGCAATTTTGTTTATTTGATTTCCCAAAATTTTCTTTCATACAAACCTTGTCCTGACAAACACGAACAAAGAAAAAGAATGATCAAATTTGGTGCAGTCGTTCGGAAGTTATGCGCGCACATTTCGGCGATTTATTTTTATTTATATATATTTGCGGGGCTCGGCATAAAAATTATGCTTTTTCACATGAGAGCTGTACTGGCTTTGCATCAGCGTAGCTTGTTGTTTCTCCTGTTACGTTAAACAGTATCAGATGATAAGGCAACTTTGGATTTAATCTTACAAATAAGTTTCAAATACATATATACAAAGCTGTTAGTGTCAGAATTTTGTGTTTTCCGAAATATGGTACCGAAAAGGGCATCAAGCATGCGTTGAATGCTGTCGCTAGCCCACAATCGAAAGAGCAAGTAGAACGGTACGACCGGACTATTCTAAGTTCTTAGATAGCTCAGAATTTCGGGGACGACAAAGGGTTGGGGATACCAAAGTTGGCAAAATTCATTGAGGTTTAAACTATACCGTCCAGAAGATGACGCAAAGGACCCCAGCGGAGGTAACGTTCGGTACTCACATGAATAGTAAAAATGATCCACGTTTGAATGACATGAAAAGCTACTATAGAGACGCGACTAATCTTGTTACCATTCGCGAGCAGATAAAATGATCGTTATGATAGTAATAGACATCCAGCTCGTAAGTAGGAAAATTAGTAAAGATTACGAAAACTACATTTAAAAAAGAAAAAACTATGGGCCTATATAGGGTCATACCGAGTAGTTGCGTCGCTCGGAAATGATAGATAGAAGTTAGCCGCGATTCGCGGAGCTCGAAAAACAAGAGAATGTTACCATGGGTTCATGTAGCTGCTTTAGATCTTAATGAGAGTAGTAGTAAACTGTGAATGTACTGATGATGAAATTGATGATTGTAAAGAAAATTAAAACAATTAAGTAGATAAAATATTCAAGTTATTAGTTGTATAATGTCAATTTGCTGTTTATTGAATTAAATGTTTGAAGTTTATTAAGGTTGCGTGATTTCTGAGTTTGTTATAAAAAGAAAATGGAGAAGAGATTGTAAACTGTTAAGTTGTTGTTTTGAGTGATGAGTTGACTGGTGGGAATGACTTGTGGGAATGACTTGTGGGAATGACTTGTGGGAATGACTTGTGGGGATTACTTGTGGGAATGACTTGTGGGAATGACTTGTGGGCATGACTTGTGGGCATGACTTGTGGGAATGACTTGTGGGCTGGAGTCTTACGGGGTGACTGGCGCTTAGGGAACTCCATGCAAATGTTGGAGGACTCCAAAAGTTGGAGACTTACGGGGTGACTGGTGCTTAGGGAACTCCATGCAAATGTTGGAGGACTCCAAAAGTTGGAGACATATGGGGTGACTGGTGATTAGGGAACTCCATGCAAATGTTGGAGGACTCCAAAAGTTGGAGACTTATGGGGTGACTGGTGCTTAGGGAACTCCATGCAAATGTTGGAGGACTCCAAAAGTTGGAGACTTATGGGGTGACTGGTGCTTAGGGAACTCCATGCAAATGTTGGAGGACTCCAAAAGTTGGAGACGTATGGGAACATCAGATTTGTTTGGGTAGCTCCAAAAATTGTACAAATTCAGTAACTTCAGGAGATAATGGGTAACTCCAAAAGTAGGGGACTTTAAATTATAAAAAAAAGAGATGCATTAAGCATTTATAATTGATTGATTTGTAATTGACTTCATTATTTGTATTTACACTAGTGTATACATTTTGAAATATGTGTGTTGAGCCGAGTGTTAGGTTTTAGTCTTTACTTGATAGCGTATATGAGGACATACACGTTGTCAGGATGGACGAGTGTTAGGTTTTGTTATTTAATCTGAATATTAATTGTTTATATTCGACTATTTATTGCAATCGACTAATTGTGCTGGCAGCACCGAAACGTTGAATTTGTGATTGTCTGTGGAAAGTTGTCGGTGTAGCGTTATGGCGGGCGACGGTTTGAAGAACGGCCTTGTTCCGTTGGCGCTCGTCGAGATCGGTCACACAATTGGTCTATTGCCTTATTGGTGTACAGTTAGCATAATTTTATATTAAAGCTAATAGAAGTAATAGCACTATAATATTGTATTATTGATAAAGCTGTAAATATAATATTCTATACTGGAGTGAGCGGTTTTATTACACTTGTTTATAAGAACTCAGGATAACAATCACTTGTTTTGGCAGTGAAAATTTCTTTAGGCGCGTTGAGCAGTTTTGAGATGGGAAATAGAACCTCCTTTTTCGAAAGTCGGTTAAAAAATAATTGAACTCGCGCGCCACGGTACTTATTTTTAATTTATTTTGTTTCAGTTACATTGGACAATAGTGGTATTTCTACCTGCAAATCAGGAAACGCGTTGATTCTGCTATTTTTCATTTTTTTTACTAGTTTTGTAAATGTACTGGCGACCAATTAACCCACTCATATTATTATGATAACAGTGTTGAGCTAGTATTATAAATTATACGTATTTTTGTAAATTGGTTTAAATAAATGTAATACTTAACTGACGAATATTTTTTTTCTTTTTTACATTTACTATTTTTCATTTTATTTCTGTGAATCACAACTAAACTAATAAATAACTTAGTAGGTATTTATACAAACTTTAATAATAATACGTACAAACGCGTATGAAAATAACTCATACTAAAAACCAAATAAAAGATGAAGTCAATGTTTCTAATCTGACTTCTTTGAGAAGAAACACAGAGACAAATTCAGAGGTCATGAATGTAGTCTCTTTTAATGTCCAGCAGGTATTCGCTAATTCAATTTGATAGGCACTTAGCAGTACATTGCTCGGTGGACATCGATTATAATAGCACTACGTAGTACTTTTTTGTTTTCTTATATGTCATAGCAGCAATGTACTGCATATTGCCTATCAAATTGATGTCAACTGAGTTAGCGAATACACCTGCAGATCTTATCTTGGTGACGTCACATGAGGACCATGCAGATTAACATGACTTCACTCTAGAAACGGAGAGATTTAAGCATAGTCACAGCCTATAATGTTCCCCTGTGAGGCTGGGATACAGGCCTGCTTTCTGTGAGAGGGTGTGGGCCGTAAACATCCACCACGCGATTCCAATGCAGGTTGGTGGATATCAAGTTTCCTCGCGGTGTTTTCCTTCGCCATTTTGATTGACTTAGTTTATCGATTTAGAATACTTCACAATAAAATAAACTGCTCCATTTGAAAGTAAGTTTAATTTTAAGATACCACATTACCATTCCTCTGCACATGTAACTCACCAATCTCGAGACTTAACAGCTTTTTTAGGTAAGTATAGATATTCTTTCACAACACATTTAAAAATTCAACTGCTAATTCCGTAAAAAAAAAACTTCTAGACTGAAATTTTGTACATTAACCGTACCTAATTTTAAATCTCTAGGGATGCTCAGTCAAACCCAAACTCAAAGCATTTCTTTCAAATAAATCCTTTACAGGCACTTTTGAATTGTCAATAAGTCCGTCAATCAGAAAGATGAAGCTAACTGCACATTTCAAGGCGTAGTATCTCTATGGAGAAGAACATGCAAGAAACTCCATGGACACTCTTTTAGACCATGTTATGTGTTACACAATTTTTATTTCTTATTGCTTCTATTATGTGAGAGCAATGTAAAACAAAATAAAATGAAAAAAAAAAGTGTGTGTGTACTTATGTACGCACGTAAGAAGTTATACTTCTTTGGCGTAACAAGATAAAAAACCAAACAGTTACAAAGTTTACAAAACGAAAACAATCATTCTTCATGAACCACAGACCATAGCTTACTTCAGAGTGGTCGGTTCTAGCTAACTTCAACCTGTGAATTTTGTGACAGTGATGCGCGCGCATCTCAAAATGTCACTCTCATATTTTTTTCATAACGCGCCTGAAGATCTTCAAAAACAAACAATTCAGAAAAAAAAGAAAAAAAAAATACTAGCCAATGGCAGCTAAGAGATGACCAGTCTGAACTGACAGCGCCCGTTCACGAACATGACGTGTGGCTCAGCACCACTCAGCTCAACCATTCTGAACAAAGACTACAATAATTTATATAGGGTAACTCTGAAGGACCCAACACACGCGCCACCATCAGCGAGATATTTGAGTGAGTATCAAATAGCATAGTAATCTACTCGTATGGTGACCATGAGCATGACAAACTCTCAACTGCCATGCTCGTTCATGTCAAACAGGCGTTACCTAATAATCATCATCATTCTCCTGCCCTTATCCCAATTTATTTGGAGTCGGCGCAACATGTCTTTTTCTTCCATACTCCTCTATTAGTCCTCATCTCTGTAGTCACCCCCTTTTTTACCCATATCCTCATTCATACAGTCCAACCATCGTTTACGTTATACCTTATTATGCGCCTAATAATCAAAGACTACAATAATACAAAGTAATAATATAAATTACTCCATGGTACTCACATTTACAATCATCAAATCGTCCAATGACATCTCCCGCTCCACCCAGAGCGGGAGATGTCATTAAATGATTTACCAACCCAAAAAAAAAAGGATTCAAGCTCATTCCTCCATCTTCGTCTTGGTCTGCCGCGATGTCGTATGGCATTTGTCACGATGACATACTGTGGTGAAGGCATGTCCAGCAGTGGATGTTTTTAGGCTGAAATGTTGATGATAATGATGGTGAAAGTATATGACTGGCTGCTAGACTGTCAGTCTTCTGACTGCCCTTAATGTCTGTCAAAGTATGAATGGTTGCCAGACTGTCAGTCTTCTGACTGCCCTTAACGACTGTCAAAGTGTGACTGGTTGCCATACTGTCGGTATTCTGACTGCCCCTTAACGACTGTCAATCTACGAGTGACAGCGTAGACTAACGGCTTTATATGTTGTTCGTTGGTCGGGAAGGTTCAGTATTGTTTTTTTAAAACGTTGCCCCACACTATCAATTACTTCTTTATCGTGAGTGCGTTCACAAATATGCAAACTCACATACACAAGACACCCAGACCCGGAACAAATATCTTTAGGCCATACAAATATTTTTTCCGTGCGGGAATCGAACCAGCTTATAATGGGCTGCCAAAAACTACTTTTGAACTAAAATAACTGCCATCTTCTTACTTACACACCTACTTATACTCCTGATTAGTGAGTTGTATTTTTGGAATAGTCACCTCGAGCTCTATAATAAGTTGATACCCCACTAGACAATCTTACAAAAAATACGACGACACTCACCTATTGGCGGCCGCCATCTTGTTTCAGATCAATTCAATAATACCTTAGGCTATTTTATTAATAATTGTGGCGTAATATTTCTAAAAACCGCAAAAAACAGGAAACTGTTAATATGGACTGAAGCCGAGTGGCTGATAACTAGCAGGAAACTCGAATAACGAAAACATAATTAAAACTATTCTTATCGACATCCTACTATTGTTTGTTCTTCTATTAGTGCTCACGATCCATCATATGACAGACGTGTCGCAGTACAGTTTCAAAATATTAATTGTTTTTTTTTTTCTATTTAAGATCTTACATGATTTTGATTGATTGACAATGATTGCAAGTCCAAGCAGTTTTAAAATAAATTCAATCAGTTGCGTCCTCGGATATTTTTTTGCCATTATAGTAATTAGCGTTTTTGGTATATAGAAGATTATACTGGTGAAGTGGTGAGTAAAAGTTTATAATAATAACTCTTTATTTAACACTATCGACCTGCTCCAGCTTCACACAGGTACAAATTTTACACCTACCTAAACCTTCATGAATCACTCTATCTATTTGTGAAAAGCTCATGAAAATCCGTTCCGTAGGTAGTTTAAGGCGCTATTAGCTGCCAACGACCTTGAGTGGTTAGCTTGCGTGTTCTGCGCTGAGCTCACGTAATGCGTCGTATGTCCACCCAGTAATAGGACTCGCCCATCTTGATGGTGATCTTGGTGAATCCGTCTAATTTATTACACATAAAACAACAAGTATTAAACTAAAACACTGAGACTAAATTATAAATAATTAAATGGTCTTTAAAATGGTGAAGGTTTCATTAAAATACGCTTTATAGTTTTTGCGTGATTTTTAATTTTTTATCCCCGTTACACATAACTTTACAAATTAATTACACTATGTTATAAAAATATAATTCCAAATATTCTGAGATCAAATTACGACGGAAATTGTCTAAAGTAACAAATATTTTTTTCAAAGAAATAAGTCGTTTTTACACGTGATGTCAATTAAATACCATTAAAAGTCGTATAATTGCGCCTTAAAAGATCTAATCGTACAGACAGACGTAGTACCTATGTAAAGAAGATACACAGTTTACACATTAATTCACATTTATTTTGGAAGGATTTAACACTAACAATGCCCTTGATAAATTAGCAACGGGTCCCAAACTGGGCGCAGTCTGTATCTTGGTGACCCAAACACTACACAGAGTTTCTAGTTTGATGTGGCCTGCTAGCGCTACGTGGCAATTTATTACAAAAAAACAAAAACATAAAATTTACAGGAAGAGGATAAGAAATCTATTAATAGAGCTAATGAGTAATGAGCATATATGTCAGAACTGTATGTGTTTCACTGAATTTTACTACATGTAACTGTTTTTCAACCCGTAATCTCAAGTTTAACTTTTTTTTTAAGTACTTAGAACTAGTTGTTGTGAGTAAGTTATCACACATGTCGGTTCTCTATAGTATCAGCTATACACGCGTATTTTTTAGTTGTATGTATCTGCAGTAATTCACAAGATATTAAGCTTTAAATCACCAAGCGAACGGGTTGACGGTCAAGGTGACTGCGAGGTTTCCAAGATGACGCGCCAGTGGCTACTGTCGTTTCCTGGTATAACCCAGAATCCGATTTTGCCATATAAAGTCAGTTAAGTCCACCATCCACTGCTACGCAGGATATGCACGGAGAGGTTTGCCACGTTAGCTGCACGGTTCTTGTCAGCCTCGCATCCGTGCGTAGCGTGGCCGTGGCGAGCAGTGGATGATCCCGCTTACATTTTCTTACAAAGCGAAGCTATAGTACTCGCGCGTAGTTTAGCCGTGGGTTGCTGTGGAGCGGCGTCATAATTTTAAAGAGTTTAATTTCTGGGTAAATGTGTAATTTTCCTAAAGCATAATGGCCCCTTTTTGTGTTTTTAGTAAAAAACGCAGCTGAAACTCTTTTCCTGTTACAATTTGGGAGAAAACTTAAATATGAAAATGGTTTTGAAGAAATTGCCACCGGCTTGGTGCGTCATCAGTACCTATACCTATAGCATCTGATGAATCGGGTAAGCTGTAAGCTTCTTATAGTTTTGCCAAATAATTTAGAATGTAAGACAATGAAAAGTACTTTTTGTCATTATCTGAGGCGTAGTAAAATTATTCAAATCTTTTGCTACTTTATTTTTATTTGAATACGTCTGTCTATTTGATATTCAGCTGTTAGAGAATAGAATGGAATACTCTTTATTATGTACACCATATAAATTTACAAAAAATTATGAAGAAAACCTTACATAGGGTGACACAATGGGCGGCCTTATCGCTAAAAGCGATCTATTTAACTCTGTGTAATTTTCATAATTTGTGCAAGATTTGATTTTGAGTCCATAGGCATAATGTCGGCCGTCTACTGTTTGCTACGAAGGATGTGCGTGGTGAGGTTTGCCACGTTAGCTGCGCGGTTCATTTGTTTGCCAGCCACGCGTACAACGCAGCGTGGGCGTGCCGAGCAGGGGACTATCCCACCTACGATTTAATAGAAAGCTACGTGCGTAGCTTATCAGTTGCTGCAGTGGAGCGGAGCCTTAATAGTATAACCTTACCAAGATCCGATAATTCAATATTTAGTCGATATTAACTTCCGAAAATCGAAACCAAACAAGAACCCTTTCTCTCTATCAATAGATTCATGCATTGTGAAAACCACTAATAGCCACTTCTTTTTTCAGATGGCAAATATTTGTCTAAGAGGAGCTCAGCACGCACAAACTGAAGAGATGGATTTTAAAAACGAATGCAAAGGTATGACGTTTGGTGCAATTTTACTCCTAACTAGCCGCCCCAGCTTCGCACGGGTACAAATTATACACACAAACCTTCCTCATGGAATAACTCTGTCTATTAGTGAAAATTGCATGAAAATCCGTTCAGTAGTTTTTGAGTTTATCGCGTACAGACACAGCGGGGGACTTTGTTTTATAATATGTAATGTTAGTGAAGTACTACGAAGTTTGAACATTGAGGGTTGAAGTCGTCTACATATTATTATAATAATATGTAGACGACTTCTCCATCTTCGACCACATCATCGCTTACCATCAGGTGAGATAGTGGTCAAACGCGAGCCTGTCAAACATAAAAAAAAAAAAATATTATTCTGCTTTGTCAGTACTTACTAAATTAATTTTTATTAAGGTAAATACATAAAGTATGATGTAGGTATACATATTTGTAATTAAACCAGCTGCACAACTCTTTCTGCTATGTATTTAATTAAATAATTTTCTACAAACAAATTAACATAAAAAAAAATGAAAAATATAGTACAATAAATATATAATATGTCGTAGTCAAATCGTTGAATTGGCCATTTCATGAAGTGGTCGGCCATTTCACGTACTGCTTGGCCAGTTCATAAAATGGCCACAACAAACAGCTAACCTCGGTTACATCTTGAAATTGCCAATTCTAAGATATGGCTACGACATATACATATACAAACATGTCGACATATGGACCTTCTCGGCTCCTAAACAGGGAAATACGTCGTGTATTATCTACCTACGTAAGTTAAATTCGCACTTAAGTCCAGTTTCGGGAAGGAAAATAAGTGCAAAATTATTATTAATGTTTCATATTCTCAAACGTGGCCTAGCAACTGCGATTGGTTCAATTAATTTTCAGCAGCTAATCGCATCACCTGATTTGCGTTAAATTTTTAACGCGTCACGTTATTATAGAATAATTAATAATTTTTGTTTCTAGAAACCGTGGGTTAGGTGTCTAAGTCAATTAAGGGGCCTTTTACAGTCCACTAGCGCCGCCAATCGAAAAAATGTCAGGTTGTAACAAAAACGGCCGTTTATGTTTTGAATGCACGCTAAACAGCTATATTTCAAGTGTTGATAAGGTGTTATACAATTACGTTATTGCCTTTTCCACACTAATAATAGAACATATTTTGTATTTTTGATTCTATTTACGAGTTATGACATTTTTTCGATTGGCGGCGCTAGTGGACTGTAAGAGGCCTCTTAAATAGTTTATATATTTTTTAATCCTCATGTATACTCTCCGTCTGGGGAGGACGGAGTGTTATGTTCAATTACCTATAGCTACCATGTTTTTTTTTGGGTGGGAAATCATCTAATAACTTCTCTCGCTCTGGGTGAAGCGGGAGGGCGTGTCAGACTCTTACTTACTAAAAACCACCAGTGTTCCTTCAGTTACCTGTGCCTGGGCCGTAGTGGCTCCTTCGATCAGTCCCGTGACCCTGGCAGACATATAGCTACCATAAATTATTCTATTTATAAACTTCTAATATAAATTAATTATTTTGTCTGGCACTTTGAGTATTTTTGCGGCCTATCCAAATGTCCTTACTTTGGTATTGTTCGTCGGTTCGTTGAGCTCCTCAAAGTTCTGAGTTGAGCTTCACGATAAATGACAAATGCTTGCACTGTCTGGACAGGTCCACTCAAATCTGCGTGTTGCTTTCCTCAAAAGCTTATCCCAGACATTAACGTACATTATCCAGAACCCCTGGGGGGTTCTGGATAAATTAGAAACAGTTACCGCGCTTCTGGGCATTCAGGGCAGGGAAGGAACAGGGGTGGGTTTTTAGTCAGTAAGAGTCTGAAACGTCCTCCCGCTCCACCCAGAGCAGGAGATGTCATTGGATGATTCCCCACCCCAAAAAAAAAGAAGATATACGTACATGGTTCTCATTTGATTTGACCAGTACAAATTTTATGGATTTTAACACTTTAAAAGAGACTGATAGCTAGTAGTCAGCTAGGAAACACCGGCCTCATCTAGCTAAAACTAACAAAAAAAAATGTTTACGTGTAAAAGTGTTGATAAAACCTATTTACAAAAATAAAATTATCTATCATTTATCATTTGTTTCAGATGCTGAAGAAATAACCGATGAGTAATACACTGAATAATAAGTATTTTAATAATAAATATCTGAGATTCTCTAAATTCTCTCTATTTTGTTATTAAATAAAGGGTCAAATTTAAATTTCCAGTGAAAGTCCCCGAAGTTGATGGTACACCTATCTATTTATGTAATGATAACTTGATCGAAGATGATAACAGAACAATCAAAAATATATATTTGTCGTGTGCAACCCGACAAGAATGAAGCTCTTAGTTAATTCTTCGAGTAATCTTTCTCTACTCTCACTCTCTATCTCCTTCCATTCATACCACAGAGTAGGAGACGCTAGATCGGTTTAGAATTTGTACAGGCCATGAACACAAAACGTCTTAAACAAAAGCGTTCCGTTACACTTTCTCTCGGTTGATTTTTACCGCAAGAACTCACAAAACCGTTCCGTTACACTTTCTCTCGATTTATTCTCACCGCAGAAACTCACAAAATCGTTCTGTTACACTTTCTCTCGATTGATTCTCACCGCAGAAACCCACAAAAGCGTTCCGTTACACTTTCTCTCGGTTGATTCTCACAGCAGACACTCACAAATCCGTTCCGTGACACTTTCTCTCGATTGATTCTCACCGCAGAAACTCACAAAAGCGTTCCGTTTTCCGATTCTATGTAAATTTAAAATTCTCCATAGAAAAAATAGATCCCAAAACACTCATGTTTTGATCAAATCCATTGGTCGTCAGTTAGATTACCAAAAAATATTGGACACGTATTTTTTCTTTTGTCACTTTAAAACAAAAAATTAAGAAAGGAAGAAGAAAGAGAAATGCGTTTATTGGCATTACAGCAAAAAATGGTACTTAATAATTACAAATTCAAACAATAAAAAAACAGAAAGTTTAATAATGCCAAAAGGGCCTCAGCTCAGCATAATGCCAGATGACAACACAGGATGCCAACTGACGCTGATTTTCAACTGCAACCCATGAAGACGATACAGTGCCATGAATTTTCACAACACGTCACACTTGAGTTAAAATTGTACCAATTTTTACTCAAAAGTGACGTAACGTAACGTAAAAATGACAGAGATAAAACGCATCAAAGTTCAGGAGTTGGGACTCCTGAACTTTGATGCGTTTTATCTCTGTAATTTTTCATTGATTTGATAAAGCAAAAAACACGTGTCCAATATTTATTGATAATCTAACTTACCGACTAAATAGAGTTATATTTTTTTTACCCTGGAATCAAATCTAGCTATTAGAAGAGACTGACTCTTGCTTCTACTTGAAAAATTCATACATACTTGTAATAACTTAGGCACGAAAACAGAATTGAGTTGAATTAAGAACCGGCTAATCAGTGTTTAATCGAATCACATGTTTATTTTTTTGTAAATAAGGACTATTATCAAATAACATCACTAACAGCATCGGTCGCTCAGCCCTTAGGTACTCAGCTGCAACTAATTATTGAATATTATACATTTCTATTTTATCATGCGGAGTTTTGCTGGCGAATTTAATTTGACCCTGTGTAATTAACTACTACTTAAAAATGACATGTGAAGAATAAATAAAACGGTTATTAAATAATTGATATAAAATAAATAAGTTGTTTTATATTTCAAAACCTACTCCTCATTGCGTAATACATTTTTTTAAATTATTCTTCTTACACTTTTATTAATGTTTCAAAATTCGTCAAAAATGTATGTTGTTGAACAGGGCTTACTACTATCAAAAATCTACATTCAATCTGCCTGCGCCTATTCCCAACTATCTTGGGGTCGGCTTCCAGTCTAACCGGATGCAGCTGAATAACAGTATCTTACATGGGAGCGACTGCATATCTGACCTCCACAACCCAGTTACTGGGTAATACGATACTCCTTGGTAAGACTGGATGTCAGACTTTCGGGCTTCTAACGACCCGTAACTATTGTTTTTTTCCCTGCCCTACATGCCCAGGGGCGAGGTAACTCTTTCGAATTTATCCTCAACCCCCGGGCAGACCCGTAACGACTGTCAAAGATCCACGATTGACAGCCGGGACCAACGGCTTACCGTGCTTTCCGAGACACGGAGGAGTCTCGGTGTTTATATATCCTATCTGTAGAAAGTATTGCTCGGTGCTATGGTTACCTAACACTCCTTTCTCGTATTGATAGGGTAATTATGGTATGTGGTAAAAGTTAATATAAAGTCTCGAATTATAAGGGAAATAGCTGTATTGAATCACTATAACACTTAGTTACAAGAAATGGTAAAGAATGGTTAACTAAATCACTAACATATTGGTAAAATGGTAATGGTAAAATGGTATTGAGAACGTGGTGTCTCTGATGAGATCTAAACGCGTACTGCCCCACATTTTGGTCAACGAGCGAATGTGCATACTTGCGTTCGATGCAATTATGCATTTTCGCTGAGTGTTTGATTGAAACTCGAACACTATCCCTTACAGATGGTTGCTCATCCACGGACCAACTCCGGCAAGCGTAGCTTAACCTGATGGATCGACTCATGCGGCTATTATTACTTTAGCCACGAGCTCCTCTCTCTCTATCAAAAATCTATATTATTAAAAATAAATAAAATCGGTGGAAAAACAGAGAAGTTACGCGCTATTTTTTTTCTTTTATCCTTGTCCCGCAAAACATCGTTTGAACTGTAGGTGTATTTGCTAACTCAGTTGACATCAATTTGATAGTCACTTTGCAGTACATTGCTTGGTGGACATCGATTATAATAGGCACTACGTGGTACATTTTTTGTTTTCCGATACGTTAAAGTAGCAATGTACTGCAAATCGCCTATCAAATTGATGTCAACTGAGTTAGCGAATACACCTGCAGGACGGCGCAAACTCGGGTGGACTTCTACGCGCGCCTCAAAGAGATGTCAACAATAATTGACGGGGCCCGTCAGGGTCGATGGCTGACAGGGTCGTGAGAATGTTCGTTAGAGTCTCCGTGGTCCTGGAACGCAAAAGGCAACTGATGGAATACAGGTGGGTTTTAGTCAGTAAAAGTCTGGCACGCCATCCCGCTCCCCCCAGAGCGGGAGATGTCATTGATGATTTTCTAACCTCAAAAAAAAGGTGATCCCATATTATTTTTATCGAAATCGGTTCAGCGCTTTTTGAAAAACTGAACAAAAACGTAAAATATGTATACATACATAACGTTTTGGTTTCCACCAATTACGAGTATGTTTAAATTCCACGTTCCATGTTAGTGAGGTTTTTAGTTCTGGGATATAACAACTAAAAAGTGAAAAATAAAAAAGTTTTTTACAAAAAAAAAAACAACCGACTTCCAAAAAAGAAAATACACTAAAAATAAAAAAAAATAACTTTAATTTCGGAAGTCGGTGTCAAATAACGAAGAAATTAAATACAAACACCGACTGCCGAAATTAAAGTTATTTTTAAATTAGTGTATTTTGTTGTATTTTTTTCCATTTTTCTTAGTAACCACTATAAATACCTACATATGTTTTTGTATGACACTAAAATCATATCTTACTTGGGTCTAAAAATTGCCAAAACCACCTCACGTATGGACGCCCCCTAACGATATCTCAAATGTGAATATGAAATAGGTACTGATTGTGAATAAACACACATTCCTTCTATTCCAACAACTGTATTTCACTTAACCACCTACCGTCTACCAAAAATAGTTCCAGTCATGATATTGTAACACATTTTTATTAAAATGTAGCTCAAAAACTGATGAAGTTGTCAAAACATCTCACCAGTTTTTATTTATATTGTAAACCTGTCTATAGATAGTGGCAAATTGCCTGAAGACCCCTTACATTAGAAGGGTGCAGGGCTGCCAGTAGATATTTTTAATTATTCGGTAATGTTTCTGAAATTATACAAAATTGAATGTCAGGATACAAAGTGATTACCTGGGCCTGCGGACGGCGAGCAGTGGGTAACTCGCCGTCCGATCAGCACCAGGCCCGTGAGTCGACGGTGCGTAGTGTTCCACACGCGCCTCAAAGAGATGAGTGACCGACGGGGCCCATCGTGGCCGGTGCCTGCATGCCTAGGGGTAGCGGATAAATACTGAAAATGAGTTACCGCACCCCTGGGCACTCAGGCATGGAAGGAACAGGGGTGGGTTTTAGTCAGTAAGAGTCTGACACGCCCTCTCGCTCCACTCAGAGCGGGAGAAGTCATAGGATGATTTCCCACACCCCCACAGAAAAAAAGAATACAAAGTGCTTAATTTTTTTTAAACATAAGTACACAATAATGATAAATCACGTGAACTTACCTACGTATTTTTTAAATGTATTATGGTACACACAGATTTAACGCGCACCTGCTAAATAATAATTTATAATAATATAATATTCCACAACTATTCCACAACTATCACACATCGCCATCTAGTCCCAAGCTAAGCAGAGCTTGTGTTATGGGTACTAGACAACTGATAAACATACTTATATATTGCTAAATACATACATATTATAGATAAATTACACCCAGACACAGTACAAATGATCGTGCTCATTACACAAACATTTGTCCTGGGTGGGAATCGAACCCATGACCTCCGGCATAGCAGTCAGGGTCACTAACCACTAGACCAACAGGCCAGTCGGTTTAAATAGTTTTATTCCGAAATTTAAACAAAATCTTTGTCTTAAACTCAGATAATAGAATTTAGGCTTTCTGTAGCCAATTATACATGAGGGTCCAGGATACAAAGAGGATACAATCAGTAACCAAATTATACAGTTTTTGTATCCAATTATACCATCTGGCAGCCCTGGAAGGGTGATTTAAAAATATGAAAAAAATATTTATAACAGCCTATCAAAAAATCACTCCTTATGTTCCTTTTACAGAAAGCGTATTACAGTATAAATGAAAATGGAGAAGAAAAAAAAACTATATCTAACTCCTTAAACTAATATTTATTTATTACTTATTTAACTTATTACCAATTAGCTACTAACTTCAGTTATACATAATAATACTTATTAAAAGCGTGACGTGACCTGAAGTGCGGTCACTCTCGCACTGCATAGAAAAGAAAGAGATGCGCAACGACACAATGCTTGCAATCTATTGCAAAATATGAAGTATTTTATCGATTTACTCAAAACTGAGTTGAGCTATTAAAAATCTAAAACAACCAAGTTTTGCATTAAGATTCGATTCAATATTTGTTAAAAAATTTACCGACATACCATGGATACGGGAAAAAAACATTAATAACAATGAATTACTGGAGGATTTAAAGATATGTGATAGTTTAAACATAAAAAGAAAACTAAAAAAAAACATGTATGTACCCTTAGGGTCAACTCACACCAAAAGAGCGTCGAAGCGCAGCGCAGTTTCAGTGTCATATGAATTTTAGCTTTATTTTCATTACTACAATACTTATTATCGCATGAGAATATAGAATTCGCCGGAATTCCCGCGGCGCCGCGGGCATCCGCGCGACTCGTTCGTTTCTCATGCGATAATAAGTATTGTAGTAATGAAAATAAAGCTAAAATTCATGTGACACTGAAACTGCGCTGCGCTTCGACGCTCTTTTGGTGTGAGTTGACCCTTATAATATCGCCAACACCCCAGAGGCAAAATTTATATTACTATTTAGATGTAAGCACTTTGTACCTCATTTTAAGTGAACTGTTACATATTGAAGTTCCTATGAGGAATAAATTCTTTAATCCTAAGTAATAAAGTTAGAGGTAAGTTTGACGATCATTTCTATCGAAGGATTTATTTCTAAAGTCACAATTAACATATATTTTTTCAGCTGTCGAATGTCTAGTCAGCAACTCGCACTGTGTAAACTAGCCATAGGTGTCAAAAATACATATTTTTTATTTAGATGATTAGTGACTCAATTTTTTAGGATGTAACACCCCTATTATTTGGGCGTATGGGCTCTCTTCTTCTACTTTTCTGGGTGGGTGACCGTCGGGTGGCTTCGAGTGTTCTTGCGCAAAGCCGAGATCTGCATATATGATTTCCTTCGACGGGTCCTAAAAAAAAAAGTAGGTTTATATTTCCGCTATGCAAACATTTTGTAACAATAAAAGTATTCCTGTAATACAGTAATAAAACCTCCACACAATAGGTGCCAGATGGACGGCGTCACCGAGGCCAGCCCAGAGAGCGACGCCGAGAAGAACACACCACGAAGGCTGATTTGAGGTGGCGCAAAGAAAAGAGTGTCTGGAAGGATATGGGGGAAGGCCTTAGCTCAGCAGTGGGACATAATAGGCTAATACAAAATTAAGTAAAGTACCTATTCATGTCAAACTTCTAACTTAAGGCATCGCTATAAAGCACTAAGGAATATGCATAATATTTTTTTTTGTTCAATTGAAGAATATAGCACAGATAATATAATACTAGCGTACAGATGCCTCATCCCATACAAAGAAACGGTACCGCCGTAACTACGGGTTTTCGACTGGCACAAGTAACTTTTGTTCTTCGTTCGGGTCCGTCCTCTATACCTCGCTAGATGGTGCTAGCAGCGACGGCTTGCAAGTTGAATGAATTTACTTAAAGTCTTACCAATAATTTCTCACACATTGAGGAAATATTTTATTGAATTTTCGGCACTATGAAGTGCACGACAGTTTTACTGTATCAAAATGTGTCACTATTCAAATTTTTAAGAGGCAAATGGATAGACTCTAAAACTTCAAACAGCGCCATCTATTGATACAAGAAATATAGATGTCTAAGGATTCGTTCCAATAATCATTTAGATTTGAAATACGAGCCAATTATTCCACAATTTTATGCTTAAGCCAGTTTATTAAATAAAAAAAAAACAGTTTTTAACATAATTTTTTTCAAAATAGAAATATATTTTTTTTTTGGGGGTGGGAAATCATCCAATGACTTCTCCCGCTCTGGGTGCAGCGGGAGGGGCGTGTCAGACTCTTATTGACTAAAACCCACCCCTGTTTCTTGCCTGCCTGAGTGCCCAGGGGTGCGGTAACTCATTTTCAGAATTTATCCGCTACCCCTAGGCATGCAGGCACAGGCCACGATGGGCCCCGTCAGTATATAAAAAAAAGAAATATTACTTAAACTTCAATAAGAAATCGATGCATATTACGCCATCTATTGCAATTTATTTGAACTAAATTTTACTTGTTCGAGAAGAGATCACGGGGTCTCTTCTCGAACAAATAAAATTTATAGTGAACAAATATGAAGGAATTTTCAAAAAATCGTCATCAGCGACGAAGTTATAAAGCTCAGGCCCTGGACGCGTCACGTTTTGGCATCTGTCAGTCCCCGTTGACAGGCGGCCATCGTGTAACTACAGACTTTGTCAGGTTCCAGCTGTATGAACCTTGTCACAGGTCTAAAGACCTTGGCTAATAGTGATAATAGCGGATTAAAACGCGTGAATCGAGTTTTTGGCAAGGTAAACTAGCGGCACACATGTGCGCCATTGGGGTAATAAAGTAGTTCTTTATTTATAGATTGTAAGGTAACGTAAAAGAAGTCTATGGTTTAAAAAAAATATAATTCGTTCGAATCAGCAGAAGTAATCAATGCACGATAGTCTGGCGGCCGCCTGTGAAGACCTCGAGACTGGAGAGGGAGAAATCAGGTAGGTACTGCTTCCTCTAATTGTGAAGGTTAGGCCGCCACACGCCATCTGCCGCCACTCCCAATTGAAAAATTATGCAGACAACTATAGGCAAATTGTATCAGCACGCAATCCAGGAAAAAAAAATGAAAATGTGTTTGATTGACCCCGCAGAGAAACACGGCTATTTATACGCCTGTTCCTTTCTTTTTTTTTTCGACTCAGTTTTTGTCGATAGGAAATACCAAGGCTTGTACTTACATAAGAATTCATTTCCATTGTTTCCTCTAGGTTCGAATTTCGATGACAACGTTTTTTGACACAACAAATCGCCAATATTAAAACACAAATGGTGCCTACCACGGATGTTACCACGTATATTGACATACTATTTGGTGAAACCGATTGCGGTGATGGTGATGACGGCCAAGACACCTCAGTCGTCCCTACGATTGTTTCTGAAAAACAAAAGAAAACTGTTAAAAAAAAAACATGTCTTAGGGGCCGTATTATTACAATTATTCCCCCCCTACCCCTTGTCAACAAAAGTAAGCAAAGCTCTTCCCCCCTTGCCGTGTTTACGTAAACATTGATATATGCATATATATTGTATATATAGTACCTAAACGTATTCATCACTTGTGGGAATCCCCGAATATGCGTTTCGTTTTCAAGCATAGACAATGTGTGGGTTGCCATATGTGTAAAAAAGTAAACAATTACTGCTGGCGTAATTCACCATGTTATCAAACACGTTACACGTACATGTTATCACCCCCATGTTATCAAAAATAAGCGAAGTATAGACGCCCCCCGCTCCTCTATTGTGCTTACATAATACTTGAACAGCCCCTTAGATAATTATTATGTAGGAGTGTACCTATGGATCGCAGGAGTGTTCGATAGATCAATCACGGCGCTGGCACGTGAAGGAAAACGGGTGGGTTATTGTCAGTAAGAGCATAAATCTCAATAGATGCGATAATATGCATCGATTTCTTAATGAAATTCAAGCAATATCAATATTTTTAAAATAAATATGGTAAAACTGTATTTTCTTATTAAATAAACTGCCCTGAGCATACAATTATGGAATAATTGGCTTGTAATTCAAATTTAGACGATTATTGGAATGAATCCTTAGACATCTATATTTCTTGTATCAATAGATGGCACTGTTTGCAGTTTTAGAGTTTGTCCATTCGCCTCTTTAAAATTTGAAAAGTGACACATTTTGATACAGTAAAATTGCTATGAAGTGCCAAAAATACTATAAAATAATTATTCCTCAATGTATGAGAAAATATTGGTAAGACTTTAAGTAAATTCATTGAGCTTGCAAGCCGTCGCTGGTAACACCATCTAGCGAGGTGTAGAGGAGGGGCCCGAACGAAGAACAAAAGTTACTTGTACCAGACGAAAACCCGTAGTTACGGCGGTATTCTTTGTATGGGGTGAGGCATCTGTACGCTAGTATTATATCATTTGTGGTAAGAGCCTGAAACCCCCTCACACTCCATCTAGAGCGGGAGAAGTCATCGAATGATTACCCACCCTTAAAAAAAAGTGTTTCTAAATAGGTTGATTGCCGTTTTTAGTGTTCCGTAGTACAAGGACAAGGAACCCTTATAGTTACGGTCTGTCCGTCTGTCCGTCAGAGGCATAGCTAAAAGACTGTTAGTGCTAGAAAACTGTAATTTTTTTCTCGCCTAGCCTGTATTGTGGGGTACCGTTAGATACGTTTTTCAAAATCTACCTTGTTGTGGGTTGTGAAGATTATTTATCGATTTAGTGATTCGTTTGCGAAATATCAAACTTAAATCTGTCAGTTACCGGAGAAACAGACACAAAAGAAAATCGACTGTGTCTCGTCTCCCGCATGCGCCACGGGGCATTGGCGCGTTTTTTTTTTGTGGGGTGGGAAGTCATCGAATGACATCTCCCGCTCTGGGTGGAACAGGAGGGCGTGTCAGACTCTTACTGACTAAAACCCACCTCTGTTCCTTCCCTGTGCTGAGTGCCCAGGGGCGAGGTAACTCTCGAATTTATCCTCAACACCTGGGCAGAGGCGTCGGCGCGTAAAAGTGCAATTCCGTGCATCGCGGCCGATCGCAGCCGCGCGCGATCATTCGTGTGCGACTGATACGCGCGGCTTATGCGAGTATTGCAATGTCAGAGTATTTTTGTATTGCGCGCGCAGCCTACGTAAGTCTTCTGAAACGGTGCAAAATCAAAAGTCATTTATTCAAACTAGGCTGAGAGCCAGCACTTTTTGAACGTCAACGTTCTACATAAAGACAGTCCCCCAAAAACGCCCGCCCGTCACCACTTCCTAGTGTTTTAGCTGTGAAGAAGAAGTGGCCAACAAACTCCCCAGCAACACATCTGTCCGCCAAGCCCGTTTCATCAACGGACCACAAGACGTACGGCGAAGTGCCACCGGTTCATGGTGGACATCCCATCCATACGCACAAAGCGTTTTGAGAAAACATTCATTGTGCGTACAGCTAGGGAGTGGAATTCTCTACCGGAGTCTGTGTTTCCTGATAGCTACAACCTGGGAGTCTTTAAGTCAAGAGTGAATAGCTTACTTCTAGTCAAGCGTGCTCCATCTTCGACCACATCATCGCTTACCATCAGGTGAGATGGTGGTCAAACGCGTGCCTATCAATAGTAAAAAAAATAAAAATAAAAGTTTGAAGAACCTGAATCTACATAATTATATGCAACAATCTTAACATATGTGCATTTACGTGTGTAAAACTTTTTTGATGGCTTTCATGCCGTCATTCGCAAGAAAACTGTTTCCCTGATCTGCAGAATGCGTGGCAGCTGCAACGGAATTCTGAAGACTGTAGCAGATAGGATCTCTTCTCCGACATGGGTGTCTTTTATTAAGCGGGTAATTTGAATGTTTTTATTTTTGTGCTATTTTATTTTAATTTGAATGTATTTTTATTTTATTTATTGTGAATGATTTAATTTTTATTTTTTAACCTATTTTAAATTTGAATGTTTTAATGAATTTTAAATTTTATCTTATTTAGAATCCTGATTTTAATGTTATTTTTAATTGATGATGCTACTTTATTAATTTATTTGGTCTTGTGTTAATTTATATTTTTTTAATACCGAGTCTAATTGCACTACTTATATGGATCTTGTTATCTGAATTAAAGGAATTTTATTTTATTTATTTTATTTTAAAACAGAAAAATAAAGATATATCGTCTAAAATATAATCATAAAATTAAATAATCCGCCACTTGCCAGCTAGCACACTCAATCATGCCATTAAAAACAAACTCTAGCATAAACACTAAACCAAATTAAAGAAGCCTCCATACATAACTGGTGTGCCTGCTTACAAGAACAAAGATAGAAACTATCAAAGGGCTGTGATTCGAAGCCACAAGTGATGAACTAGGGCCATCACACTAAAATTGGTAGACAATTATTATATGAACTCATATACTCGTAATCTGTCATAACCATAAGCTAAATATGGAGAAAGAACATCAAGTGTAACATTGTCTTGCGTTCAACACAGCGACCAACTATTCTTACCTTCTAAATAGTCGTTGATGGAATAGTATACCTTCGAACAGAAACTAGATTTAACTTTAGTTTTAAATGCATTAAAAGGCAGGTCAAGAAAAGAACGGGGTAGCTTATTGTAAAATTTGATACCGAGACCCTCAAACGAACCATGAAACTTAAGACGGTGGGAAGGAACATGAAGTTTATGCTTATTTCTGGTGTTAAAATTTTGGATATCACTAGTCTTTTTGTATAAATGTATATTTTGTCTAATGTATAATTATCATTCTCCTGCCCTTATCCCTTATTTTGTCTAATGTATAATATGTTTGCAAAAATAAATTGATATGGCACCGTGAGAATTCCAATCTCTTTGAAAATTTCTCTTAAGGAAACTCTAGACCCTAACCTGTATATTGCTCGTACAGCACGTTTTTGTAATTAATGAACCTAATTGAACTGGTAGCCCGGAAGACTTTACACCATTGATATCTACACATTGGAACCTATTACATAAATATGAATCAATTACATTTAGAGCTTCGTTTTGGAGACCATAATGACGCAGCTTACGCAAAAGCGTGTCATGGTGTACGCAATCAAAAGCTTTGGAGAGGTCACAGAAAACGCCGATTGCATTTTGCGAGTTCTCCCATGCGTTGAATATGTGTTTTAGGAGAGCAACACCCGCATCTGTAGTCGATCGACCTTTTGTAAAGCCATATTGATCATTATGAAGAAGGCTATTTACATTAAAATATCTTGGCAACTGCTTCAGTATTAACTTTTCAAAAATTTTGCTAAATGCAGGTGGGTGTCTTGTGTATGTGAGTATTCATGTTTGTGAACGCACCCACGATACAGGAGTAATTCCTAGTGTGGGGCAACGTTTTTTAATAAAAAAAAAAAAAAACCGTCTAGTGTAATAATACTAGTCAGTACAAATTCAATACGGAACCCTTCAGTACGGAACCCTTTCTTTTTTTTTTTAATGTGGGATGGGATATGACATCACCCGCTCTAGGGTGGAGCGGAAGGGCGTGTCAGACTCCTGTTCCTTCCCTGCCTTGAATGCCCAGAGGCAAGGTAACTTTTTCGAATTTATCCTCAACCCCCGGGCAGGCATCGGCCATGACGGGCCCCGTCATGTTTGCTGACAACTCTTTGAGGCGCGCGTGGAACACTACGCGCCGTCGACTCTCGGGCCTGGTGCTGATCGGACGGTGAGTTACCCACTACTCGCCGTCCGCAGGCCTGGGTTGGTAAGGAACCCTTAATGTGCAAAATCCGATATGTACTTGGCCAGTTTTTTTGTTTATGGGACAAATGAAAAAATACGTGTCCCATATTTTTTGGTAATCTAACTGACGGACAATTTAGATTTTTTTAGGAAACTACCCTATTCCTCGTTAGTAAGAATACTTAGGTACTTGCTGAACATGTAGGTTATCCCATCCATTCAAATGTTAAGTTTATACAAACGTATGATTTTAAAAAGACAAAACCTGAAAACGAAATTTTAAATACTTAAGAATTTATTACACAACCTAAGTTTGTTTTCTTTTTTATTTTGGGGGGTTTCCAAATAAATGTAGTTTTTGACTTTAACTTTAGGTGTAAATATTTTTAGGTCTTTTTAGGTCTTCCTACGTACAATAGCGTTGCCAGAAGTTGACGTCGATTGCAAAGGACTCATGATCAACGACGTGAACGCTCTGCTGTGGCTCTGCGTAAAATGACGTCTGAATCACGGATTGGGATCGGATGTAATGCGTAAAGCAATATCCGAGTTCGGTCCGAGTTTTCTAGATCTGTATTTTGACGGACTCGGATCGGATTCGGATCGGACGTAGTGCGCCACGTAGAGCCAGAAGGGTACCATAGATACTAAACAAGAAAGTGCCGTACGGTCTCGTCGAAATTGTCTTGACTAAAACAGTTCCAGGTATACTCCAGGGTCCAATGATGGACCTGGAACTTCATCATATGAAACCCTCAACTTAACAATATAGCCCGATGAGGTAAGGCAAGTTAGATTTGTCTTAAAAAGTTATAGCACACTGGCCGTATGGATTCGATTTTCTTTTGACAGACCAGAAGTTACAGGGCAGCTGGTTAAGAATAATGTCAGATTGCTGCTGACCTAGGTACTGACCCTTTCGACCTTAGAGTTGATACGCTCCTGGTGTCAGGATAAGAATTTCAATAATTTCTAATATTAAAAAGTATAAGTAACCTATAGTATATATAATTTAAAATCTTTTTAAGGCAGGCTTCTTTAAAACTTGAGGTGTGAACGTCTCTTACACTGTTTTAAGGATAAGCCTAAAATATTGTAGTTGTCCGCATATCTAAGTTTTAATTATTATTTTTAAGTTCATGCAAAAGTTACTCTGAAAAAGAGGTTTACTTTTTTATAAGGCATTTAAAAAATATGTGATTCGTTCGGAACCCTCTGCGCGCGAGTCCAACTCGCACTTGACCGGTTTGTTTTTAGAAGTCATCTATTTTTTGTAAATTTTTTTTTTATGTTTTTCATGTTATATCGCCATTTAAGAAGCACATGGAATCTAAAAAAAAAGTGTTTTTGGATTATATGAGTTCTAACGTGGAAACAATACGATTTAAAAGGCACGCAATAATATATCAGTGACGTAAATCTACTAATTAATTCTAACGAACGAACTGTGTGTTATTGTTTTAATAGTTTTCGTTTTGGAAATATTATCCCAAAACCGCCCGGAGAAGAAGGGTTATTTGTAAGTTAACTTAACAGTAAAGAAAGCGATTGAAAAAAAAATGCATAGCTCATTTGTTAGCAGGTCTAAGTCTGTACAGATACGTCATTAATTTTGACGTAGGTATACAGACTTAGACGTATTATTTCCACGGTAGATCTCATGAATCGCAAAATAAAACGAGTTTAATTAGATTTCTTACCAAAATGGTTATAAATACAGCGATATTACAGAAAAAAACAAAACACAAAGAAATAAATGAATAGCTAATATCAAAAAAAGAAGAACATGCCTTGATATTTCAGATATGTAGTATGACAGTTTATTTGACGTATAATGCCATACCTATACGAAGTTATCACTGCCTAGTGATCCGTTTTATAAATAAATATGCAAATTCATAGGTTTCTTAATTTGTGTATTGTCATTAAAACGGACTATCTCCAGTTTTTTCTAAAAAATCATTATGGTTTTTATCATGGTTGTAGGTACGTTTCCGTTGCCAGAGCCGCGGGAGTGTACGAAAGAGCCACTCAGTAGCAACTGAAGAAACACGGGCGGGTTTTATTTAGTCAGTAAGAAACCCACACGCCCTCCCGCTCCACTGAGAACGGAGACGACATCTCATGATTTCCCAATCTTATAAAAAAAATGGCTGTGTCGTGGACAGCCGTGTTTTACGTGAATACATCTACTTAACGGGTAAAACAAATTGGGGGTACAGTTTGATGTTGGAGCTACATATCTATCATCTCCATTCAATACCTATTTAATTACACCACTAGATATCTAAAGGATCAAAGAATTCGTTACGATAAAAAAAAAGTAAGGACTGTGAAGCATCGCGCGCGGTGGAGGGCGAAGGGCCTTGCTTCGTTTCAAGATTTCCGTTTAGTAAAACTTTTGATGCGGAGAAGCTATCAAGCTACGACGTTCGTTTTGATCGACAACTCTTGTCAAGATTTATCAATTGTGTAAATAAAAAGTATAAATTTTAAATAGTTATAGTAAATATATACAGGATGTAACGGAAAGGTGTGGTCATATTTCAAGAACTGCATCTGCTCATTGATATGAACAGCTTTACTCAGGAAAAGATGACAAAATCCCCAAAAAAAATTTTTACCCTCCATACAAATATTGATCAGCTGATGATAACATTGTATGGAAAGTCCAATTTTTTTTTTGAGAATTTTCTATTTTTTCTAAGAGAAAGTGGTAAATTTCCATGGGCAGAACCGGTTCTTAAAATATGACCACACCTTTCTGTTACACCCTGTATATATTGTAACTTTATAAACAGGCTCCGTTTTCTTAGAACCGCGAAACAAAAACCAAATTGAGTAGCTCTGGAAAGAGAAATAACATTTAAAGCTATTATTTTACAAATTCATTTACCTAGAATATTTTTACGTTTTCTTTATTCTAGAATACTCGACTGACCACAGATTACGTAACCCTCCAGCCTGTGAGTCGTCCTTCCATAGATCTACTTATTATCACAGCTTACACATGAAACGACATGAAGCGAATGCTCAGCAACATTAACTTCATTTACATAATTATATACAGTGTTTGTAAAAACAATAGAATATATTTTGGAATGTTGGCCTATACTCGTTAAAGGCCAAATCTAAACTACACTAAATATATTTACAATAACTATTTAATTATTATTTTTTATGTATACAGTCTATTAATCTTGATGAGTTCTGTCGAATGAAACTAAAACGAACGTCATAGCTGCTCCGAGTCAAAAGTTATACTAAATGGAAATCTCGAAACGCGGCAAAATTACCTCAAAATAGCGGGGCTTCTCCCTCCACCGCGCGCGATGCGTAAAATTCTTTGATCCTATAGCTATCCATTACTGTAATTAAATATTGGATGGAGATGATAGATATGTAGCTGCAACACCAAACTGTATCCCCAGATTTTGATATCATTGAGTTTTTGTGAAGCAAATTTAAAACGAAACCTTTGGCAAAAGCTCATAATAAAAATAATTATTAATAAAAAAAACTTACCGTTACATTGTACATTTTGTAAATCTATCTCAATAACGCATATTTTTGGTTTTAGACACATATCTGGAAGAAAAATAATATTAATCAATACTTTCTTCACATAGTTTAAGAGGAAGTTTGAAAGTGGCACCGCTGACTGAAAAGTTGTGTGGAAATCGGTTGTCGTGGTATGGGCGTGTGATGCGGAGGAATGAAGAAAATGTCGTGAGGAAAGTCTTGTGTATGGATGTGGATGGCTACAAGAGTAGGGGAATGCCAAAGAAACGATGGTTGGACTGTGTGAAAGAGGATATGGGTAAAAAGGGGGTGACTACAGAGATGACGACTAATAGAGGACTATGGAAGAAAAAGACATGTTGCGCCGACCCCAAATAAATTGGGATAGGGACAGGAGAATGATGACTTTCTTCACATAGTTTCGTCAGGACCTCTTTAGAGGGTTTAGAACTCATATTATGGCACATTGTACTTCCTTATAATGTTATAAATGTCAAAGTCTGGATGGATGGATGGGTAATTTTGTTACTCAATCACTCCAGAATCACTGAACGGATCTGGATGAAATTTGATAAAGAGATAGATCATAGTCTGGAATAGCACATAGGCTATAGTGAGGGAAGTACTAATTCCACACGGGCGAAGCCGCTGGCAGAAGCTAGTTATGAAAAACACAAACACAACAAAAAAACACTAAATCGAGTTTTAAAATAAATATCTTAGATTTTCAGATAGATTAAGGACGGCTGTCAGGTCGATAAGCTTGATTGAATTTTATAACAATGTAAAAGTACTTATTTCATATTCAAAACAAAATACATACAGGTATGCAATACAGGCGCCCCCTGGAAGGACGCCTAATTCCCACAACAGCTAAGTGGTTTTTTTAAATTATTTTTTAGGGTTCATGATAAATGATGTTTATTATGCAAATTGATTACAAATAACACTTTTATACGTCAATGCTTTATGTGGCGGTGTGGTTTTGGTTTTGATTTGATTATTGATTAATCTAAACTAATAAATAAAATATGTAGCTTGCAAGCGGAATATAAAAAGATCTAAGAGGAGTACAGCTCATTGGCCATCGAAAAATTCGTCCATATCGCTGTCAATGGGAAAAGTGCCCAGAACGCTGGCAGCATTAAAACGTTGAATGGCAATGCGGATTCATTGGCAGACAAAAAGGCCAGCCCTCTGGTCACGTGAAGAGTCTACTAAATATTTGTTGATGTCATGGAAAACTCGATGAGCACTCTGACTCCATGGCCCTAGTGTTTCAACACCAAACGGCTCAAACTTATAGCTCCCAATAAGGTTGTTATAATTATATGCGCCGTTTGAGGTTTTCTGCACCTGTAGCAGCCGCCCCAGCACAGCCCACCGTGTTAAGGCGCTATTAGCTGCCAATGACCTTGAGTGGTTAGCTTGCGTGTTCTGTGCTGAGCTCACGTAACGCGTCGTCCGTTCACCCAGTAATAGGACTCGCCCATCAAGGAGCGCTGTTCGAAATTAGACGCATTATTAATTTATTACACATAAAAGAACAGGTATTTAAATAAAACACTGAGACTAAATTATAAATAATTAAATGATCTTTAAAATGGTGAAAGATTTATAAAAATACGCTATATAGTTTTTACGTGATTCTCAATTTTTTATCCGCGTTAGACGTAACTTTACAAATTAATTACACTATGTTATAAAAATATAATTTCAAATATTCTCAGATCAAATTACGAAAAACATTGTCAAAATTAACATAGATTTTTTTCCAAAGAAATAAAACTAGTTGTTTAGACGTGATTTTCAATTAAAAACCATTAAAAGTCGTATAACTGCGCCCTAAGATGAGATGGCGCAAGGATGTCGACACATGTTGCATCCCACACCAAAGGCCTACCGATCTTCCAAAGCATTATGGTCATCCCGTCGGGCCTCTTTCCATCGTCACGTGGCAGGCCATGAGGTTTTAAAACGGTTGAGACACAACACAACGGGTGACAAGAGCCCGACGGATGATGTCATTAATGCTGGCGTGCCGTGCCATACGACCCGCGCTCCTACTGCAGGATAAGCCATGGTGTCCGAGGTGGTCGACTGCTTCACCACATTGGCAGCAATGTGAAGCTCCGCAAGGAGCACCCAGACGCAGACATGTAGCGATCCGGAAGGTGGTGTCATTCAGCATAGTACCTATGTTGCGTGACGGTAGTGCCTGTAGCCAGAGGCCCGACTCCCATTCACCCACAGCAGCAGGGCGGCACGCTCAGCAGTATTGGTTGACGTGTTTAAGAGATTTTTTCTTTGAATTTCCCTCATTTTTCCTACTACCCTCAGAGTAGAGAGAGAGCGGAGAGCGATTTCGCACTCGTTTTGGGCCTCCTATTTTTATACATATATACATACCACCATGGTACAGAGCTGGTATTGTTATGCGGTAAATTGAGGAATGAGTTTCTTTATAATTCATTTTTAGGGTTCCGTCCCCGAAGGGTCCAAACGGAGCCCTATTGCTGTCACTCACGTGTCCGTCTGTCTATCGTCTATAACACAGGTTTTACAGGCAAACGGTTGGAGCTACAGTCTTCAAATTTTCACAGTATAAGCATGTTGTTGACCCAAAGCCATACAAATAGTCAAAATTACATTAGGAACGGAACCTTAAATGTGCGAAGTCCAACACGCACTTGGCCGGTATTTAAACGACGTTCAGCTTTTTAAAATCTTTTTATGTTGAGATAAGGACTGGAGAGCTATCTGAAGAAGTCAAATCAAATCAAATCAAAGAACATCGGCCAAATACGACCTGACCGAAATATAAAACGGACACCAATGAGTGATACGTCAAAAAAGTGACTTAAATGTATATTAAATTAGGGGGCTCAACTTATTTTATTGGAGCCGGAAAAATAATTTAGCTTTGTCATAAAAAATCCCATTTCCTTACTACTTTTTATAGGTTTTGAACGCATCGAAACCCGCCCCGTTATTACCTGTGGTACACGTTTCGTCTCGGCACTACACTTTACATTTACTTTTTGTAAATACTAAATTTTATTGAAGAATTTTTTATTTATTTTTATAGTGTATATCAATAACATCATTTTTAGATGGGGATATGGATTAAGTATTCCGAAATGAGTTGCAAATGATAGGTTTACAGTAATATAGAATGCATAAAACGGAACGTATTATGACATGAGAGCTGTCAAAGCGTTTACCGGCTACCGCGCAGTCCCCTCTATATTCTATTACTCTTTGGCGGAGTCCTTCGTCCGTTGCTCTTGCGTTGTTGTGTACTGTGCGATTTCTTATAATAGGTATTCATTTTGTGGATTGAAACTAAGGATAAAGTCATGGCTGTAGACTTCGGTATTACATCATAAACTCAAAAGTTATGAAATAATTTATGTTAAGATTTAAGATCCTCGGCTTTTAAAAAATATATTTTTAATTTAGGATTAATGATTGTGCTTAAAGGAACGAATGAATCCATACACTATTCATGTCCGCGATATTTTATAGTCAGGTCGCACGATGTATGGGCAGTGACAGACCTTCTTTATTAAAGTAAATGTAGGGGTCAATACAATAAGATGGTCAGTTCGCTACAATTTACTCGAGATCATACAAATCATACTTAATAAGCTACCTAATCATACTTAATAAGCGTGTCGAAACAACAGACATACATTTAAAATGGAATACTCAATTAATTACATACTAACATACAATTCCTTACGTAGTACTAGCACACGATTACCAATGTCAAAATAATTTACCAATTTACCATTTCAAATTTACCAATTAACAGTGTCAAATAATAATAATCTATATGTATTATTGTAAAAAAATCTAAGGCTGGTTTTATAGTCACGCCGCTAGACGCGCCGTTGGGCAGCGCGCTGTTGAACAGCGCGCGTTTGAACAGCGATGCACTATAAAACGACATTAGTAAGGCGCGTTTCGCTGCTGTGAGACAGTCGTGTACAAACATACTAAATGAACGGCAATGCGGTTAGAGTACTGGCTATTTACTTGTTATGGAAAAAAAGGCAACAACAACGTCGAAGAACAGTAACTGTTGATCCTTATAACGCTGTAAGGTTACTGAGAGGCGAACACGTAACAACTTTCTCTGATTTACGAGAAAATAGTTATAAATTTTATAAATATTTTCGCCTATCAACCAGCAGTTTCGACGAATTACTGTGCAAGTTAGAGTTTTCTTTACGAAGATCCAGCTTACGTCGCATCCCCATAGCTCCAGTGGAAAAATTGGCGATTACTCTAAGGTAAGTGAAATAAAAGAGTAGGTTTTGTAATAAATTATAATATTTGTTTGGTTTGTTAATTTCTTCCCAGGCTTTATTTTTTGCGTCCTTATTCTTATAAAATTCATCGGCCGGGTCCCATAAACATCTTCTAAATCGCACTTCCTCAATTACTCGTCCTGTATCGATGTGATTCATTTTGTACACAACAGTACCTAACGGCGCGTCTCAACGGCGTCACACTAAAACGCACAATGGCCGTAGAAGCGCATGAGCGGCGCGCGCTTCGACAGCGCCGCGCGAATAGGACGCGTTCACCGAACGGCGCTGCTCAAACGCGCGAATTTGAAACGCTACTACTACCCCAATACATATCCGAGCGCGCGCGCTCCGACGGCGCTGCTGAAACGCGTGACTATAAAATCAGCCTAAATGACAGTGGTGTCCTTCATAAACTGAGTTGTCGTAGTAGTAACATTTATGAATTAAAAATTGTTTCAGTTTCTTTTTAAACATTATTATTAAGATTCTTTATCTGTCCTAGAATTTTATTGTAAATAACTGAAGCCATTCGATAAATACTTTTACATAAGAGGGCTGTTTTACTGCGATCAACACAAATAATGTTCGGATTTCTTTTTCTTAACCGTGGATCAGTTGGGGCTCTTATTTTGAAAAGCTGTGGGTTTGTCTTAACAAAGACTGCCACCTCAAAGATGTAATGACGGCAATGTTAGAAGCTTCAAGGATTCAAAATATGGCTTACAACTGTCCCTTGAGTGTAGATTACATATAGCGCGTACGCATTTTTTTGTGCGATGAACGCGTAATTCTTGTCTGTCGAGTTACTCCAGAAAACGACTCCGTATCTTAGAACTGATTATACGTAACTATGGTAAGCAATAAGCACGGCGTGACGGTTCACAAATTTAGACAGCTCATGAAGAGCAAAGTTTTTTGCAAACTTCAACATGCGGTTTCAACGTGAGTTGACTGTCTATCACTAACCCTTAAAACTTTGTTGTATCCGTTTTTATAACAGAAGTTCCATTGTGACTAATATTAACCGGTACTTGTTGTCGTTGTCGCTGACTAAAATGCATTATACACGTCTTTTCTAAATTAATTTTTAAATTATTTGATTGCAATCAATATATAGTTTGCTTTAGCGTGTCATTGATTTCTTGTTTATAATTGTAGGATTCATCTTTTTTATTATTATTGTACAATCATCAGCAAATAATACTGTTGGGTGATTGATACTTTTTGGAAGATCATTTATGTACACCAGAAATAGTAGGGGACCCAATATGCTCCCCTGAGGCACACCGTACTTCACCGTTCTAGGTTTTGACCGATATTTGATTTCACGCTTGGTTTTAATATTTATGTTGGTTATTTCTGTGTACTGTTGCCGGTTACTTAAATATGATGTGATAAGATCAAGACCATTGCCTCGTATTCCATATATTTCTAGTTTGTCAATAAGTATAGTATGATCAACATGATTGAAAGCTTTCGTCATCAGAAGGTGGAACCGTGTAGGCTTTTACGACGAAAACAATTAAAAATAATAAAGTCTTTATCTAAATTTTAATGAGACTAGCTGGCGCCCCGGCTCTGCACGGAAACAAATTATACACCTTCCTCATGAATTACTCCGTCTATTGGTGAAACCACATGAAAATCAGTTAAGTAGTTTTAAAGGTTCCGTACCCGAAGGGTCCAAATGGAGCCCTATTGCTGTCACTCACATGTCCGTCTGTCCGTCTGTCACACAGGTTTTACAGCCAAACGTTTGGAGGTACAGTCATCAAATTTCACAGTCTGTGCATCTTGTTGACCCAAAGTCGTAAAAATTGTCAAAAACTATTTTTAAATATTTTTAAGGGGGGCTCCCACACAGATAAAGGGGATCGTAAAAAAAAAATTCGATCTAACCTATCTAGTAGGGTATCGTTGTTAAGAACTTGTTGAGTAGATAAATACTGAATTTTTGTTTTGAAAATCAGTGAAAAATTAAGGAATGAGAAGCCCGTGTTTCCACTGCCAGGATCGCCCAGAGGACACGGTGGAGCATACGGTGGAGGTTTGCCTCGCTTGGGCAGAGCACCGCCGTGTCCTCGTGGATGCGATAGGCGGCAGCGACCTCTCGCGCCGTGCCCTGGTTCAGGCCATGGTACGGAGCGAAAGGGAATGGGGAGCCGTCTCCTCCTTCTGCGAAGCAGTAATGCTTGCGAAGAGGGAGGCGGCACACGTTAGGGAGACTCAACAACGGCAGAGTCGCCCTAACGCCCTCAGCAGCAGCCGCCGCAGGAGACGCCAGGGGCTTCGGGCGCCGCGAGACGATCGCCGGCCACCGTAGACCCGGGCCTGCGGACGGCGAGTAGTGGGTAACTTGCCGCCCGATCAGCACCAGGCCCGAGAGTCGACGGCGCGTAGTGTTCCACGCACGCCTCAAAGAGTTGTCAGCAAACACGACGGGGCCCGTCGTGGCCGATGCCTGCCCGGGGGTGGAGGATAAATTCGAAAGATTTACCTCGCCCCTGGGCATTCAGGGCAGGAAGGAACAGGGGTGGGTTTTAGTCAATAAGAGTCTGACACGCCCTTCCGCTCCACCCTAGAGGGTCGTGGGGCTTTTGGGACCGGGACCGCGGTCCCAGATGCCACCTATATAATATTTGAGTGGTACTTTGGGACCACAAGAAAAAAGAAGTTAAAGTACAGTTAACGAAACCGTTGATATAATATTTTGATCACCGGTAGAAAATAAAAGGTAATATTATTTTCAACACGCTTGTAATGTGTTGAAAAACGTCGTGTGAAACTCGTGAGCTCTCCTCATTACACACTCGGCTGAATTACGCCCTCGCCTGCGGCTGCAAACCACAGCCTCGTGTGTAATAAACAACTTAGTTCACTTGTATCATAATATACTATTAGTTGCACTTAGAAAAGGATAGTTGTTTGTAACATGTAAAGTAAAAATATTGTTACTATTCTGAAAGCTAAGTTTATATTGTAACATATGTGTACACATTATGTTGATAGGTTTATCTAATACCATTGCTTGAAGGAATGCCCACTTAGAAACGTAAAGGTTTTAAGTATTTGCGATGCATCTTAAAGAGAAAGCGTGAGAATGACAGTGACAGTGTTTTACATAAAAAGGTAAGAATAATTATTTTCTTTTTACTTTACTTCAATTCTTTTTCTGTATCAAGTTAAATTAAAATATGCTTTATAATAAATTCGATCATACATTTTATAGTTACCAAGCATAAAAATGTTTCTTTTTAAACTTTCGCGATTTGTATACATCTTACAGAAATTGCACCAGTGGTGGCCCAGTGGTAACGGCCGCGACTTACAAGTAGGTCGTGAGTTCAAACCCAGGTAGGTGTTTTACTTTGTGTAAATTATTTCATCACCACTGCTCTTAAAACAGTGAATGAACACATCGTGAGGAAACCGGCATGTCCTAGAACCAAAAATTCGAAAACATATTGTAGTATTTCATACTACGTTTTAATATTTTCTGTATTAAGGCGTAAACAGCCGCCAAGTGGCACCCTCATTGATAAAAATTCGTAGCAAAGCGTAGAAAATAAAGATAAAAGAATCCTATGTTGCGTTTGTTACAAAGGGGATAAGGTATTTTTACGTTGAGGAAGCATAAAAAAAGTACCAAGAACGGTCGTTTTTGACACTTTTGCTTACTACTTTGGATACGAAACACTTTTGAGTCCTGTTTTAACAACGTAAAAATACCTTATCTTTTGTGTAACAAACGCAACTTATGATTCTTTAATCTTTATTTTCTACGCTTTGCTAGGATTTTTTTTTCAATGAGGGTGCCACTTGGCGGATATATACGCCTTAAAAGGGCTGCTGATGATGATAATAATGAATGATATTCAATAATTGCAATAATTATGACCGCTGCCTTATGCTTGTTAAGAAAGTTAAGTTTTTTTAAGTTTATTGTTGACTTTTCACATGAAGAGGTGACTTTTATGTGCAATTGTGTAGATTTAAGGGAATAAAAGCAGAAATGTTTGCAATTTAACTGTTTTAATTTAATTTTTAAATACTCACGATTAAAGTTATTATGTTTCGTAATGAGTATTTTTTATTTTATTTTTTTGGGTTTAATTCAAATACAAGGCTGTGGTTGCGCCAGAAAACGAAATTCTAGTTTAACAATATTTTTTTGGTTGGCAAACAGAAGTAATTGTTGGATAGGTTGGTGTGGTATTGAAATCTCTCCTATCCTTTTCCTGGACAAAAACCTTTGCTTGTGTGTGAGCGAGACGTCTACAACTATCGTTACCCTCGCTCGATCTATTGGTGACATGAGCTATTGACAGCTCGTGTAGCATCGTATTTAGGTAGTTCATCGAATGGTCGTTGGAGTGACTTTCCGGTGAAGTCCCTCCGTTCCAGTTCGAAGCGCATTTCGGGAACATTCTTCATGTCACCACCAGGATCCTACCAGAAATCGTAAGGTATGTACTCCTGATCTATGTATTTCCTTTTTCCTATAACCTATATCCTATCCTATCCATATCCCATAACTTCATCGGTCATCTTCCATTAATTTTCGCCTTTTATTCGTGTAACTTCTGAATTTGGGTGACTGTACTTTCCCAATACAAACTTCGTTTGTTTTATTTGTGGTCCCAAAATACCACTCAAAAATAAATACAGGTGGAATCCGGGACCGCGGTCCCGGTCCCGAAATCCCCTCGACCCCCCTAGAGCATGATTTCCCACCCCCCCCAAAAAAAAAAAACCAAAGTCAGCTTATTTACTTACAAAATTTAGTTTCGAATAATTTTTTAACTTCCCATTGACCATTGTATTAACCCTTCAACCCGAGTCGCGGGGCTTCACAGGTTAATGTTTCTTATTACGTATATTTTACTAACAAATACCAAAATATTATGAGATATAATCTGATGATAATCAGATTTATTCTTTGAAATTGCCTCTTTGGAACGGAACCCTAAATGTGTGAAGTCTAACACCCACTTTTCCGGTTTTAAAGTTTAAGACAAACAGGCAGACGCGGCAGGGGGGAGGGGGGGGGGGGCGCTGTTTTATAATATGTAGGCACCTATAGTGATTTAATGACTCACATTTAGAGTTCTGTAGCTCTCTTGCCGTATCCGCATTCCAGAGAAGCCGACATAATAAGAAATATATTATATTATACTTGAAGGGATCTATTCAAAGGTACAGTCAGCACCAAAAGTCGATGAATAGAATCAAACAGATCAAAATCAACAGGTGTTTTGTTATGTTGATTGTGTGTTGTACTGTTCATCGACTTTTGCTGCTGACTGTATGTATGTTTATGTTAACGCTATTGGGAATGGGCAGAATTTTCCTTTAGTTTTTTAATTAATAAATTGTAGGCTTAAGATATATTAATGATACATCTTACCGTCTTTTGTGGCGTAAGATGTTTTATTCCCTTCCGTAAATATGTGTGTACCACACGTGGTAGATCCTCTTTTTAACTGAATTCCAATATGTATAGATGATGAATTCAATTTGGTATACTTGAAACTGAAACACGGGACTCCGCTACAATAAGTCATATTTTTCGTTGAAGTGTCACCTGAAATTTACATTAAATTACATAATTAAAATGGTGGTTTTAGTTTGTAACTTATAGTTAAAGGCTGCCATTATGACGTGGCAGTGCCATCATGTTCCGGCGTGAAAATGGGACAGTATTCGGCTACGCTAGTATTATATTATCTGTGCTCTGGCGAAATAAATTACTTGATTTGACCTTCTTGAGCTTCTGTGGAAGAAGCCGTAAAGCTCACCTGGGTTTTCGCTGGAAATCAGTTTTTGGGTTATATGAGCAGTAGCGATGACACTAGGTGCAATCTTTAATCGAACATCCATCATTAATACGTCATTAGGATGATATAAAAAGTTATATTTATCCTGTAATATCCTTATTGGTATTTTAGCTGAAAAAAAGCATAAAAAATTAACTCTAGCAAACAAATATGAAATAATTTTTACCCGACTGCGCGACGCAAGTGAGGGTAATGTGTTTATCAGCCTATGTATGTATGTATGTTTTTTTTATTTGTGGGGCTATACACACCAAACGCGTGGGCCGATTTTGATAATTTTTACGTCAATTGATTCGTCTTTATCTTGCGAGTGCTACTAAGATATGACAGTAATCAAAATACACTATGGCGCCAGACGGCCAGACGCCATATTGTGAAAAATAAAAAAATAAAGTTAACGAACTATATTAACCCGTGAACGGCCGAGCCTCTTATCGCAGTTTGACATATTTACGACCGGGCTCATAAAAAACAACTTGCTGAGGTTTCTATTGGAGCGAGGCACTTAAAGTAAACTTTTTTGGGTTGTTGAATAAACAGACCTTAGAATAACATGTAAACAATACTTGTAATTTGAGAGTTGAATTTTCAACGATTTGTCGGGAATAGTGTGTGTGTGTGTGTGTGTGTGTGTGTGTGTGGGTAGTTGTTAAAATAGAACTCACTAAATGTAGAAAATAAAAAAATATAAAATGTTTTTAAAACAACCCCTGTAAAAACAACTAAAAACTTCCAAACAAATCATTTTCCAAGCAGTCTGATGCATAATTGAACTAAAATAACTGCAGATTGATTTTAGAGAAACCCATCGGTCTGTTAGCGGATAAAAAATAAAGTAACTGTACTTACTTATACTATTATAATAAATAGTACTACTATAAATAGACACATCAAATGCAATCACAGCTGAAATTACTGAGAAGTAACAAATAATAATCGAAATCATTTGCGTGAATGTTCTTTTTCACCAAATTAATTTAATGAAATTTAAAACTGTACGGTGTGCACTAATTTCACAAAATTGAATTTAAAATGAATAAACACGTCCTCGTTGGTGTAACACGGGTAACACAACCACACGGCAGTGTGGTAGCCAAGTTGGGAAGAAACGAACGATAACATGTTGATTCAACTAACCATTTCGAGATACCATCATCCACACAAGAGTACTTATCATTGCCACCAATAGGTACCCAACAATACTGGGAATCCTTAAAAATAGACAAAATTTTAGTTTTGTGTCATTTTGTTCACCAAAACTGTCCTAAAATAAAGATACTCTTACAGTTTTAAAGACATTCATGTCCAAATTATGGTTTTGTTCAAAAATTAAAAGTCAAGTCAAAAATCAAATCAAGTCATTTATTCAAACTAGGCTAGAGCCAGCACTTTTTGAACGTCAAAGTTCTACATAAAGACAGTGCCCCAAAAATGACCCCCCGTCACCACTACCTAGTGTTTTAGCTGTGAAGGAGAAGTGACCAACAAACTCCCCAGCAACACTAAGTGATCTAAAACTTGGACAATTCCATGGCTTGGCATATTGAAAACTGGCATCGAGATAGATTATTAGGCGTTTACTGAAAAAAACTGAAAACCACTCTTTGGAGGACGAATTTTACAAGTCTATTTTGTTTTTGGTGTTATTATTTTTTTTAACCGACTTCAAAAAGACGGTTATCAATTCGGATGTCTGTATTTTTTTTTATGTATGTTTGGGCATAACTCCGTCATATATTGACGGATTTGCAAAATTATTTTTTTGTTTGTAAAGAGGTTTATTCCAAAACCGTCCCTTTTAAATGTCATATAAGTCTGATGATGGGTTGCGGAGACAATCAACGGAACTTTTCAAAAATTCACAGCAAATCAACCGAATTGCTGCGATCGTATGTCTATGTATTGTAAACACAATTTAATGGGGAACCACAACTAAAAAGTGAAAAATAAAAAACTTTTTTACAAAAAATAGAACCGACTTTCATAAAAAGTTTAAAATAACTTAAATTTCGGAAGTCGGTGTCAAAAAACGAAGACACAAAACCAGAAACACTGACTTCCAAAATTAAAGTTATTTTACCCTTTTTTTGGAAGTCGGTTCTATTTTTTTTAACAACAAAGTCATCCATTCTACTCGTTTTTTTTTCCGAACTTGGCTCACTCTTCAAATTTAAATTTACGTGGGATATCAGTAACATGGGTCTGCTGTTTATTTTCCTGCAGGAATTATTTTCCTCCTTACTGCGGTATCATTACGTGACGTATAAGCATTGGCCACCATTTTATTTGTTATATTTTGCCTCTAAACACTGTTATCACCATGTTTCGTAATTTGATTGTTGTCACATAATCTTTATACAGGGTGTAACGGAAAGGTGTGGTCATATTTTAACTAGTACATTAGAACTAGTTCTGCCCATGGATATGAACAACTTTCTCTGAGAAAAAATTGAATATTCCCAAAAAAAAAATTGGACTTTCCATACAAAATTATCATCAGCTGATCAATATTTGTATGGGAGGTATTTTTTTTTGAGAATTTCCTTAGGTTTTCTTGAAGAAAGTTGTTCATATCGATGGGCAGATGCAGTTCTTAAAATATGACCACACCTTTCCGTTACATCCTGTATATAAAACAAAGTCGGGTTAGTTACACCATTTAAATTCAAGAACGGCTGGACCGATTTTGATGATCTTTGTTTTATTAGATTTTTCTCCACCCCGAATAGCAGAATAACTAATAAAACATTAGAAAATTTCACGATATAAAAATCTTTGTATTATAAAAATCATTTTCTCATACATTTGTATGGAATGTTTTTTTAATGTCTCGCGAGCGGATTCATGTATTCATTCTGAGGCGGTACGAAGTTCGCCGGGTTAATTAGTAATATTATAAAATTTGTCCGTAAACGTCCAATCTAAAAACTACGTAAAAAAAAACAAATAAATTAAATTTGACCCACTTCCCGGTTTCGGATTGAGCTGAAATTTAATATACATGTTTGGAGGTATGCGGAACAGGGTGTAAAGTCCCGCAAACCTCCGTTGAAAAGGGAGGATCCTCCGACCAGACGGGTGTTGTGTCTGGTCCGGGCAACTGCCCAATGGTTGATTTCGGACTGTTGTATATGTTCAAATCGCGCGGAGAACTCTGCTTGCGCGATTTAGGATTTTTTTGTTTTTTTTAGTTCGATTGTGACGTCATAGTCGCTACACATGTTTAGTTTGGATGGCAATGCATAATTAGCTAAGTGACGTCATTAAAAAAAATGATAAATCCAATATGGCTGACTGCCACAGATAGAGGATTAGTTTTTTTATACATTAGGTACAAAGAGTATTGATCGCTGTGAGAGACAAGGCCGCCACACTATTCCCAAACCACGGTAACTTCTGTAAGCCAGAAAAGCTGAAAAAGAAAGTGAGGGAGTGCTTTAATACGTAGTAGTTGCCCGAGATGATCGAAGGATGTTTTACGAACAGGTGACCATCCATACCGAGACTACCTACTCCGAGACCCAGAAAGCACGGCTGACGTTAAGTCGTTTATCACGGCTTTCGTAGACGGGACCCCGACATAGTTGAGAAAGGTTAGGTACTTTGATGGTGAGTAGTAGTTGCGGTATGTTCTTCTTACTAGCTTCTACCAGCGGTATCGCCCGCGAGAAAGCCAAACATTATCCCAAGGGAACATATTCCTGGGTTAAAAAGCCTATGTGATATTCCAGATTGTAATCTGTATCTGTGTCAAATTTCATCGAGATACGTTCAGCCGTTCAGACGAGATTGAGTAACAAACATCCATATTGTTACGTCGACCGTTTTACAGTGAAACGTTCGAGAATGTGGTCACAAATTCCAGAAGTTTCTACTACGTTCGAGAATATTCCATTGTGGAACTGTGTAGAAGTTCATACATGTTTCTAGAATATTCCACTATAGGATATTCGTAGTTCGACAATGTTCTGGAAACTTCTATGACTGTATAAATAGACCGGGCGCGGGCGGCGAGTGAGTCAGTCTGCTTTTGACTACGGATGCGAACGGAAGCGATGATAAATGATAAATGATGTTTATTCAGTAAATAGGTTACAAGGAACACTTTTACACGTCAATGGTTTTTGTCAGTTTAAGCTAGATGAGGCCGGTGTTTCCTAGCTGACTACCCTGAGAAGAAACACCGAAACAAACTCAGAGGTCAAAGTCTCTTTTAAAGTGTGTACTGGTTAAATCATATGAGAACCATGTACGTTTATGTCTGAGATGAGCTTTTTGAAGAAAGCAACACATGAATTCGAGTGGACCTGTCCAGACAGTGCAGTGATTACAAAGCGAATAGAATAGAGATTATTAGTGAGTTAGTATTTGTGTGAAAAAATTGTAAGGATATTTGGTTAATTAATCGGTTTAAAATAATTTATGTAATACCCAGTTCGTAACAAATTAGTGTCAGAAGTGAGGGATAAATTATGCCAATTTTACCAAAGGAGGACACGGACGGTATTCGTACAATGAGTCAAAGGCAGCAAGATATGGATCAGAGGCGGTTTGGAGATTCCCCGATACAGACGCCGGGTGGTATTCAGCCTACGACAGAGCCAGTCGCTGGCCCGTGTAGTTTCTTCAGCATCAGCGGTGCCAGACTTGTCTGCGCTAATGGCGCTGTTGCAGGAACAGGCTCGCCGTCAAGAGGAGCAGGCCCGTCGGTTGGAAGAGAAGCTTCAACATGAAAAAGAGGAGCAGGGTCGCCACCAAGAAGAGCAGATGCTTCTCATAAAATACTTTCACTCAACTCTTATATAATAATAATAATAATAATTTTATTAAAACACCTTAAAGATATACAAAAAAACAGTGTTGCCCTGGCTCTTGTACTAGATCATCCTGTATCACAAAAGCCAGACCTCAGACAGAGACTCATTGACTCCCGAAGACCCCAGACAGGGACTCAAATACAGTAAAACCATGAAAGACAAAAACATAATTACCGAAAAGAAAAAAAAAAATGTTATAGCATGCAATATAATAGAGAGAACAAAGTGAGACAGTGTGCCACTCACCCCGAGTGCATGTGGGGGTGTGGGTGTGAGGGGAGAGTGGGTGTGTAGTGTATAGTGTAGGAGGTGTCTGTGTACTCTTGTCAAGGAGCTCCAGGTGATGAAGGAGCAGGTTCGCCAGCATGAGAATCGTATCTCAGAAGCTGAAGTTCGGATTGCTGGGGTGAAGAAGGCTTTAGGTGAACTTAGGGCTGGAGAGGGGGTTGTGACCTCAGTGGTTACTGCAGCTTCGGCACGTGGATTTAAGGTGCCATTGGACGGAACATCTTCATAGTCGGCCTACAAAATCCAATTTGATGCCGTTATGAAAGAAGGCGAATGGGTGGACCAAAGAACAAGATTTGACCGCGCTCACCTTAGGCCTCCGAGACCAGGCACTAACCATACTTTAGGCTCATGGAAAGGATGCGACCTACGTACAGCTGCTGGAAGCGTTAGAGTCCAGATATGGTTACGCGCACTTGGAACACGTATTTCGCGCCAAGTTAAGGGATCGTGTTCAACGTAGTGCCGAGAACCTACAGCAGTGGGCCTTGGAAGTTGAAAAGTTGGTTCGAAAAGCATACCAGTCCAGCCCTGCACTCATTAATGGCAATCTGGTACAGGCGTTCGTCAACGAAATTCGTGACTTGGAGGTTAAAGCCGCTGTAAGACTTGGGCATCATGAGACACTGAAGGACGCCTTGGCCCATGCCTTGAAAGTAGGGGCAGTAATGCAAGACCATCGAATACACCGTATTAGGGAGGTTGTGGCATCACCTATACGCAATCGTCCGTAAGGGTATAGCCCTAGGTGCTACACTTGTGGTGAAAGGGGTTATCGTCGGTTATGCTGTCCAAAACGAGGCACACTGAGAGATGATCAATCCCAGCAAGGAAGAGCGACTGATACGACTGCCCAGCAACAGTTGGGAAACGAGCCAACGCCAGGATTGGGGGGCGGGTGCTGGCTGGTATTGAAAGAGCCTCGAGGATCTCGATCTCACTGGCCCATGACGGAAACAGCCTGATCATCAAAGGCGAAGTCAATGGAAAACCATGCAAATTGATTTTAGACACTGGAGCTTCTCACACAGTCGTCAATTCTCACCTAGCAAGTCGGTTCGTTTGGGGACTTCTTCGATAACTACGACCGCATACAATTACTGAAAGCTACCGGTTAGCACATAACCGAGGCAAGAAGCAGGTGGAATTAAAATTAGGTAACAAAATTTATCAGCATAATGTCATCGTGGCCGATATAGTGGACGATTGCATCCTGGCATTAGAATTCGGAAACATCGTTGTGAGATCGACTTTGATTAAGGAGTATTGAAGTGTGATACAGAGGAAATCTTCATGGAAGGTGTACCATCTGGAAAAGTAGTCCGCTTGAAATTTGACGGCTCAACATTTTTGGAAAACTGCGACTTACCTGAAGGACTTGGAAGGATTAATCTGTAGGCCGTAAGACTTAGCCCATTGATCAATACGCTCCAGATCATGATTCATGGCATTAACCGCTGAGTCCGCGTCAGCAAGCAAGAAATGACGATAAAGCTGCAAATCGTCTGCTAAGTGATAACCTTAGTGACAGTGTTAATGAAAATAGAGAAAAGAAGAGGAGAGGGAACGCCACCCTGAGGAACACCAGCAGTGAGATCACTCCAATAAGAGAAAATCTCGTCAAGGCGAACACACTGAGAGCGACCCCGAAGGTAAGAGTCAAGGCAGGATAAGGCAGAGGAAGAGAACGACTCCAAGCAGTATGTCGTAATCCACTGAGTTGAACGCACAACTGAAATCAAGTAGAACTAATAAAGTAAGAGATTTATTGTCCATAGCCTAGCGGATGTCGTCAGTGACTTTCAGAAGTGCAGTAACAGTGCTGTGACCAGCACGAAAGCCAGATTGTAAAGGGGAAATAAGAGCATTTGACGTTAGGTATCTAGAAATTTGACCATGAACAATGTGTTCGAGAACTTTAGAAAGAAAAGGTAGAATGGAGATGGGTCTGAAATGAGAGAAGGACGAAGGATTGTTTATTTTGGGAAGAGGTATTATGTGTGCCTGTTTCCAGGCTGAAGGAAATGTGCCAGAGAATAAGAAATAATTGAAAATATGAGTGAGAATGGGAAGCAGTTGAGGGAGAACATCCTGGAACACAGATTGTCATGGCCCACAGCAGAAGAGGAGATAGCAAGAAGAGATTTTTTAACATCATCTTCAGAGACAGAACTAAGATTAAAAATTGAACAATTCGGTAACGGCAATTTGGAGAGCTCAAGCAAAGTAAAAGTTTTGACACTTAGGTCCAGAGAGACAGGAGGAAGAGAAAAGTGCCTATTAAGAGCACTCAGGTCAACATCTTTACACGTGTTAGTAGGAGATTTGCCGATACCGACTGACTTCAGGAATTTCCAAACATTCCCGAGGACTTGCGATCTACAAGAGATTCATGAAAATAGCGTCTTTTAGCATCTCGACACAGACGATTGCAGCTGTTACGCAGAGCTTTGAACTGAACAAAATTTTGTTTCGTGGGTCTACGCCTGTACACACGGGTCTACGCCTGGGACATAATAATATTTTTTTATTCAGACAACCATTGATCCATTTCGTATACATTTACATTTATATTTTTAGTATGAGCTTAAAAACTATGTTGGTACCTAATAACTAAGAGAGACTTAGTCCTCTGGGTGAGGCTCCACACCAGTGGGCTGTCTAACTTATAGCCAATAGGCAATAAGACAAAAAACGGCCGTTATTGGTACTTTTGCTTACTACTATGGATACGAAACACTTTGAGTTCTGTTTCAACAACGTTAAAATACTTTAAGCTCTTGGTAAAAACGCAACATAGGATTTTTTATTTTCTACGCTTTGCTAAGATTTTTTATTCAATGAGGGCCCGCCTCTTGGCGGCTATGCCACCTTAAACTGGATGCGCAGAGAATTGTAAGCCCTTTGGGTTATCTGAACCACAGGCTCGCTGAGTACAGAGATGTGCAATACGCTTTGAATAAAGTTACTTTCACCGCTTCTGTACATTGAGCGAACCTGCGGGCCAGCATGTTCGCCCGGACTGACAATGCTCTGCGCTCCCTCTCCATGTCTATATCATCTCCAAGGTTTTCGGTAAGCAAATGCCCAAGATACTTAAATTGTTATACTCCATTAAGCAACACTGGTGGAACAATAGTTGGGCACTTTGTACCCGCCTTGAAGACCATACACTCTGATTTTTTTAACATTATAACTCAGACCGTGTGTGGCCGCATACTTTTCACATACGGCAAGCAACTTCCGCAATGCACAAATCAAGGGCCAGCAGAACCATATTATCGGCATAGCTAAGGTTGTTTACACTGACACCATTCACCTAGCACTCTACGGGCATCTGACTGAGTTCCTCGATCAGCGCATTTACGTATAGGTTAAAAAGCAAGGGCGAGCTCAAACCCCCCTGCCTCAGTAAGCACTCCAGTTTGAATTCAATCGACAATTCACCCGCCCACTTTACATTCTTTTTCTGATTAAGGTACCAATACCCAAAAAGTGATGTCAACTCTGGCGCTAGGCCCGTGTCCTTTAGCTTCTGCCATAACATATCATAAGACATAGGTCAAATGCTTTCGAGAGGTCTAGAAAGCAAGCATAAGCCGGGGTCTGTCTGTAAGTGTAATATTTCACAGTGTGCTTAAGGCTAAGAATAGCAGGACGAAAGCCGAACTGCGCGTCACTGTGCGTCGTCGTTTTACTCTTGGCAATCGGTACCACCAGAGTCTTCATCAGGCCAGGGGGTAGGTATGAGTGATTTATGCACAAATTACATAACATTGCAAGTACTCTAGGAAGGTGGAAACCAGCATGCTTTAGGTGTTCCACGCTGAGTGCATCATACCCCGGTGATTTTCCTCCCTTCACACCCCTAATAACACGTTCAATATTCTTAGCAAATATTAAAACTGAAATATTCATCCCCTGACTCTCAGCATCGAACCATCCGCATACTGGTCCTAAGGGTGACTTTACTACAAATTGTTCCTTAAAAACATTAGCAATGTCATCAGTGATAGAAACACCGCCAACACTCACTGGGATGCCAGGTCTAGCATTTAATTTATTTGTACACTTCGAAAAACTTTTAAATAAAAAAAAAATAAAAAATATCTTTATTTCAGACCTTACAGTCCATAAGTTGTTAGTGGTTAGTAACAGATTGTGCTTACATGCTATGTTAGTGTTATTAGTACTTACATCACTTAAGCTATGCCTAAACTTATCCCCACCCAGTGTCTTTGGATGGGGCAGTCCACTCTGCCAGCAATCATTTTCAGGATGCTGTTCCGAGTGCTACGCAAGCGTTGCAGTAACTATGCCGCTTTCTTACGCATTATGGCGTGAAAGCCATCCGTACGAGCCTCAGCAAACATTCATTAAAGTCCCTATTCCTGTAGCGTATCGCCATCAAGTCCATTTTTATCTGTTCTTGGTCGTTTTGACACCACTTAAGCTTACCTTTAAAAATTTTACGCGCCTCAACCATGTCTCTGAACAATGGCCCCCTAGCTAGCTTACCGTAGCTTACATGCATTAAGGCCAGAATTCTCAGAAATAACCTATTTTTGGTACAACATTTAACAATCAAATATTCTCTGTTCAGATCTGATAAAAATGTATGTTGTAGTTTAATAAACATTTTTGGTTATTCTACGATTCAAAACACGATATTTACCACTTTACTTGATCATAAAAAATCGCGAAAACAGCAAAATTATTAATTGTTTAGCTAGGTTCTACGTAGTGCCGTCAGTGTGAATCTATATCTACCTTCGGAGTCCTGTCAGTCACATCATCAGTCACAAAGTGTTTCATGAACTCTTTAAAATGAGTCCAAACACGATGGTTCTACGTAGTGCCGTTAATGAGATCCTATACCTACCTTCTAAGTCCACCATCAGGTCGGTCACATCATCAGTCACAAAGTTCTCCATGAGCTTTTTCAAATGAGTCCAAACACGATGGTTTAACGTAGTGCTGTCAATGAGATCCTATACCCACCTTTGGAGTCCACCATCAGGTCGGTCACATCATCAGTGACCAAGGTCCTCATGAACTCTTTCAAATGAGTCCAAACACGATGGTTTAACGTAGTGCCGTCAATGAGATCCTATACCCACCTTCGGAGTCCACCATCAGGTCGGTCACATCATCAGTCACCAAGGTCCCCATGAACACTTTCAAATAAGTCCAAACACGGTGGTTCTACGTAGTACTTTAAATGAGATCCTATACTTACCCTCGCAGTCCACCATCAGGTAGGTCACATCATCAGTCACAAAGTTCTCCATGAGCTTTTTCAAATGAGTCCAAACACGATGGTTTAACGTAGTTCCGTTAATGAGATCCTATACCCACCTTCGGAGTCCACCATCAGGTCGGTCACATCATCAGTCACCAAGGTCCCCATGAACTTTTTCAAATCAGTACAAACAAGATGGTTTAACGTAGTGACGTCAATGAGATCCTATACCCACCTTCGGAGTCCACCATCAGGTCGGTCACATCATCAGTCGCCAAGGTCCCCATGAACACTTACAAATGAGTCCAAACACGGTGGTTCTACGTAGTACTGTCAATGAGATCCTATACTTACCCTCGGAGTCCACCATCAGGTAGGTCACATCATCAGTCACAAAGTTCTCTAAGAGCTCTTTCAAATGAGTCCAAACACTATGGTTCCACGTAGTGCCGTCAATGAGATCCTATACCCACCTTTGGAGTCCACCATCAGGTCGGTCACATCATCAGTCACAAAGTTCTCCATGAACTCTTTCAAATGAGCCCTAACACGATGGTTCCACGTAGTGCCGTCAATGAGATCCTATACCCACCTTCGGAGTCCACCATCAGGTCAGTCACATCATCAGTCACCAAGGTCGATGAACACTTACAAATGAGTCCAAACAAGGTGGTTCTACGTAGTACTGTCAATGAGATCCTATACTTACCCTCGGAGTCGACCATCAGGTAGGTCACATCATCAGTCACAAAGTTCTCTATGAGCTCTTTCAAATGAGTCCAAACACGATGGTTCCACGTAGTGCCGTCAATGAGATCCTATACCCACCTTCGGAGTCCACCATCAGGTCAGTCACATCATCAGTCACCAAGGTCGATGAACACTTACAAATGAGTCCAAACACGGTGGTTCTACGTAGTACTATCAATGAGATCCTATACTTACCCTCGGAGTCGACCATCAGGTAGGTTACATCATCAGTCACAAAGTTCTCTATGAGCTCTTTCAAATGAGTCCAAACACGATGGTTCCACGTAGTGCCGTCAATGAGATCCTATACCCACCTTCGGAGTCCACCATTAGGTCGGTCACATCATCAGTCACCAAGGTCCCCATGAACTCTTTCAAATAAGTCTACACACGATGGTTTAACGTAGGGCCGTCAATGAGATCCTATACCCACCTTCGGAGTCCACCATCAGGTCGGTCACATCATCAGTCACCAAGGTCCCCATAACACTTGCAAATGAGTCCAAACACGATGGTTTAACGTAGGGCCGACAATGAGATCCTATACCCACCTTCGGAGTCCACCATCAGGTCAGTCACATCATCAGTCACCAAGGTCTCCATGAACTCTTTCAAATAAGTCCAAACACGATGGTTTAACGTAGGGCCGTCAATGAATCAAAATCAAAAGTCATTTATTCAAACTAGGCTGAGAACCAGCACTTTTTGAACGTCAAAGTTCTACATAAAGACAGTCCCCCAAAAAACGCCCGCCCGTCACCACTTCCTAGTGTTTTAGCTGTGAAGAAGAAGTGGCCAACAAACTCCCCAGCAACACATCTGTCTGAACTCCCCAGCAACACATCTGTCTGTTAAGTTTTAAGAACTTGAATCTATATAATTCTAAGCAACAATCTTAACATTATGTAAAACAGAAAAATAAATATATGTCGTCTAAAATATAATCATAAAATTAAATAATCCGCCACTTGCCAGCTAGCACACTCAATCATGCCATTAAAAACAAACTCAAGCATAAACACTAAACCAAATTAAAGAAGCCTCCATACATAACTGGTGTGCCTGCTTACAAGAACAAAGATTGAAACTATCAAAGGGCTGTGATTCGAAGCCACAAGTGATGAACTAGGGCCATCACACTAAATTTGGTAGACAATTATTATATGAACTCATATAATCTGTCATAACCATAAGCTAAATATGGAGAAAGAACATCAAGTGTAACATTGTCTTGCGTTCAACACAGCGACCTACTATTATTATCTTCTAAGTAGTCGTTGATGGAATAGTATGCTTTCGAACAGAGACTAGATTTAACTTTAGTTGTAAACGCATTAAAAGGCAAGTCAAGAAAAGAACGGGGTAGCTTATTGTAAAATTCGATACCGAGACCCTCAAACGAACCATGAACCCTACGAACACGGTGGGAAGGAACATGAAGTTTATACTTATTTCTGGTGTTAAAATTGTGATGATCCTATACCCACCTTCGGAGTCCACCATCAGGTCGGTCACATCATCAGTCACAAAGTTCTCCATGAACTCTTTCAAATGAGCCCTAACACGATGGTTCTACGTAGTGCTGTCAATGAGATCCTATACTTACCCTTGGAGTCCACCATCAGGTAGGTCACATCATCAGTCACAAAGATCTCTATGAGCTCTTTCAAATGAGTCCAAACACTATAGTACTACGTAACGCCGTCAATGAGATACTGTACGTACCTACGGAGTCCACCATCAGGTACACAAACAAACAATATAACAAAAAACAGACAAAAAAAAAACTTGAGAGGTGTCAAGGGACATCCGGATGGAACGAAGTTCCTTTCGATTAATTAGTGAAGGAATTGTAATATAATTTTATTTTTTTTAATTTATAATATTTTTTTTATTATTAACTACGCACACACGCACGCACGTAAGAAGTTATACTTCATCATCTCATCTCATCTCATCTCATCTCATCGCAGCTCAGCTCAGCTCAGCTCAGATCAGCTAAGCTCAGCTCAGCTCAGCTCAGCTCAGCTCAGCTCAGCTCAGCTAAGCTCAGCTTCTGCTTGCAAACTTTGTACCTACCCACCAAAAATACAAGAAGTTTTTATTAGATTGTTTTTCCAACACAATCTTTTTGGATGGACAGCCTCATTAGTGTAGTGACAACTTTTCGTAAGATTTTTTTCCGTCTAGCCCCCTTTCACAACGCGCGATAAGGAACTTCGTTCCAATAAACTAACATAAATTCCGTAAAACAAAGTTAACCCACCTGTACAATTTTATATTGGGACGCAAACTTTTAGCACAGCGGGGTCAGGGAGTTCATTTGAAATATGCGTTCGCGCGACTTGCTGCTCGGGGACTGAGGTAACGCTAAATGTCTACTGCGCTCGAATATCCTAGCCTTAAATGCCCGCCTGGCACACGAGTAAGACTCGCCCACATGCTTACTCCACCCTGCTAATAACTTTCCATGTTTGCCTTTCTTTATCGACAAATGATGTTTATTCAGTAAATAGGTTACAAGGAACACTTTTACACGTCAATGTTTTTAGTCAGTTTAAGATAGATGAGGCCGGTGTTTCCTAGCTGTTTACCCTGAGAAGAAACACCGAAACAAACTCAGAGGTCAGTCTCTTTTAAAGTGTTCAAATCCATACAATATGTACTGGTTAAATCATATGAGAACCATGTACGTTTATGTCTGGGATGAGCTTTTTGAAGAAAGCAACACACAAATTCGAGTGGACCTGTCCAGACAGTGCAAGCATTTGTCAGTCATCGTGAAGCTCAACTCAGAACTTTGAGGACGAACCGGCGAACAATACCAAAGTAAGGACATTTGAGTAGGCCGCAAAAATACTCAAACTACGGCCGGACAATCATAAAATCTACATGAATATTACGACATACATAGTTCTCGCATTCACGTTATTCTCTATGAGGACCATGCAGCTTAGTGTCTGTAATGGTATTTTGAAGAAAGAACCACACATATTTGAGTGGGCCTGTTCAGTCAGTGCAAGCATTTGTCAATAGTCGAATAGCTCAACTTAAAAACCACTAATATCATTGAAGCAGCTCAATCCCACGCCTTTTTGTCCTTAAGGAAGTCATTAATTGTGTAAAAATCTTTCTGGCATAGCTTACGTTTAATAAATGATTTAAATTTATTTATGCTTAGTTCTTGAATTTGACTAGGAAGTTTATTATAGAAACGTATACATCGGCATCTAAACGAACCACCTATTTTTTTCTTGAGCCTGGTTTTAGGTCAATAAATTTGTGTTTGTTCCTAGTATTTATTCTATGGATATCACTATATCTTTTAAACAGATTAATATTTTTATGTGCATACATGAGATTCTCATAAATATATTGATACAGGTAGTAGCCGCAGCGTTTCGTAACACATTTATATCATAGACATGGGAAGAACAGGACTAGTTCAGCACAAAATTAATACTGGTAACGAGTTACCAATCCGTCAACGACCAAGAAGACGCCCGGTTGTACGTGAAAAGGAAGTGGAAACGATGATTGAGGGCATGGTGAAAGACGGTGTTATAGAGCCTTCATCGAGTCCATGGTGTTCTCCTGTGATCCTGGTGAAGAAAAAGGACGGCAACACACGCTTTTGTGTGGACTATCGACGATTGAACGATGCCACGAAAAACGACAGCTACCCACTGCCTAGGATCGACGACACATTGTATACGCTGAATGGAATGAGGGGCTTTACCACGCTAGACCTGAAAAGTGACTACTGGAAAGTGGAAATAGACCCTAAAGACAAGGAGAAAACTGCCTTTTCCATAGGAAAGGGGCTATGGCAGTTTAAAGTTATGCCATTCGGATGGTGCAATGGTCCTGCGACGTTTGAAAGGCCAAAATCTGTCGGACAAAATGATAGTGAAAATTATATACAAAATTATGGTAGGACAGAAGAAATGGCTGTATGTGCTTGTCCCAATCCCTTTGCTTGCTTACCATAACTTTTGCCAGATATCTCTCCAATGTTTGGTTGAAGCGTTCCATCAGATTGTGGATGGTAAGAAGTGGTTCTGGTCTTGTGAGTACACATCATTCGACCAGTCTCCTGGAATACTTGCGATTCAAAATTCGTCTCTTGGTCGCTGTGAATTTCCAAGGGTACTCCAAAACGACAGAAGACTTCCTGAACCAATTTATCTGCGACTATCTATATATATGACACATGAAACTTCAATGATATAAAAATATGTCAAATATTGCACAAGTAAAAAAGACAATAGTTTTCGGTAAAATTAAATTCGAACAAAATAATTTCGGAAAAGTGATCGGTTCCCTTTAATCCACCAGTCTCTTTCCAATCGACAGCGATGCGGAGAAATTTTATGACGCCATGTTTTAAAGTTTTACTTAGCTTTGAGTTTTGTTTTAGGTGTTTATAGTTAATTAAGAATTGTGTGCACTGTATACTTAAATACAACACGTATCCTCCCATCATCATGGGAGTCTTTAAGTCAAGAGTGAGGTTAGGTACTTCTAGACAAGCGTGCTCCAACTTCGACTACATCATCGCTTACCATCAGGTGAGATAGTGGTCAAAAGCGAGCCTATCAACCGAAAAATAAACATTCCCGCCGAAAGACGTCTACAGCTGGATCTGGCTGCCCCAGACGCCGCAAACTTATTCATTTCCAAACCAATTTTATTGTGTTGGTATTGTTGGGCTTCAAAATCAAAAGTCATTTATTAAAACTAGGCTGAGAGCCAGCACTTTAAACGTCAAAGTTCTACATAAAGCAGACCCCCAAAAACGCCCGCCCGTCACAACTTTCTAGTGTTTTAGCTGTGAAGAAGGAGTGGCGCAAAAATTCCCCAGCAACACATCTCTCTGTTAAGTTAAAAGAACTTGAATCTATACATATAATTGTATGCAACAATCTTAACATATTTGTATGTAACATATTATGTAAAACAAAAAAAATAGAGACATTGTCTAAAATACAATCATAAAATTAAACTATCCACTACTTGGTTGCACACTCTAATATGTCAGCAAAAAACAGAAAACTCTAGCAGATATTGCGAATTATATTATGACAAAAACAAAAGTTTGTGTTAGGTACATTAGAATAAAATGTAGTGATGCAAAATAAAGAGTATGAGTTTAAGCTCGCTTAAAAGAGCATCAAGTTTAACATTGTCTTGCGTTCAATACAGCGACCAAGTATTCTTATCATCTAAATAGCCGTTTATAGAATAGTATGCCTTCGGTTCGGTTCGGTTGTGTGACTTACTCTGAATCATTCCAACACAGTTTGTGGTTATCCTGTTTGTAAGCGGAAAGTATAATTTATTAATAAAATCCAAATTACGTAAAACAAGCATTGAGGAAATAGCGGTGACAACACGAATCTTTTCCTGTAGTTCGACATTACCTCTAACGATTAGAACACGAAATAAACTAACAAATAAAACTCTTACCATAATGGACGGCATGAAATCAATATTAATAGTTCCGTATTCCACTGTAGCGACATCTATGACGCCACATTCGAACTAAACACACAAATCCTGTAAAATATACAACAGTCTGAAATCAACCATCAGGCAGTTGCCCAGACCAGACACGTGTCGGAGGATTCTCCCTTTTCAATGGAGGTTTGCAGGACTTCAAACTCTGTTCCGCATGCCTCTAAACCACGAAAAAAGACCTTTTGCAAATTCTTGCCTTCAAGTCAGATGGACCCCCTTTTTTGGGTTGGAAATCATCAAATAACTTCTCCTGCTCTGGGTACAGACTAAACCCACCCGTCTTTCTGCAGTTGCCTGTGCCAGGGGGAGCGGTGATTCTGTCAAACACACCCGCGCCCCTGGCAGGCATCGGCCCTAGTGGACTCCGGCTCCTGCGGTGGCTTGGGGTGTGAGGGCGCGAGTATTGCCTCACCCTCACGCGTTCTGCCTCCTCCTTCGCGAGTATTACTGCTTGACGTAAGGAAGTGACAGCTTCTCGTGCCCACTCGCTCCGTACCATGGCCTGGACCAGGGCTGAACGCGAGAGGTTTGGAGGGATACCTCTACCGTGGGATACCCCCACAAATATATATATTTTTTTATTGTTGATAGGCACGTGTTTGACCACTATCTCACCTGATTTTATCTCGCAATTCCGTTGCACACTCCCCAAAATTTAACCGATAGAAAACTGACAGGCTAGCAACTCGGCGTCTATGCTCAAGACTTTGGAGCTTAGACTCAACGAGCCTATCATTGCCGATAATTCTCTTGACTCGTTTCTCAATTGACTTAAGAGCATCAAGCTGGTATCTGGCAGATCCGTCCTAAAGATGAGAGCTCCATACAAGATCGTACTTGCGATTGATATAGTTTGAGCAGGTGTTCCGGCGTGAAGTACCGTCTCACCTTTGCGAGGATCTCCAGCTTTTTGGCAGCCACTTGAGCCTTTGCCTTTATGAAGGGACCAAAATTGAGGGTAGATGTTAAAGTAACACCAAGAAGATCAAGTTGGTCGGTTATCGGCACAGTCACACCTCGGAAAGATGGAGCCGGGTGAAATTGGCTCCTCTTAGCGGAAAAATTACACGCCTGGGTCTTAGCAGCATTGAACTTGACTAGATTGGCTTCGCCCCATTCTGTGATATTCTTTACGGACAAGTTCAAGCGCCCAACCATATCCTCTCGGAGAAATATGCCTGTAATGTACAAACCCCCTATTATGCGAGCTATGCCTTTCAACGGTGTTCCGCGACCCTCGATATCTAACTGGCCTGCTCCAGCTGGATTGCGAGGCCATCAACCTCAGCTCCAGCCTTTTAAATTCAATATGTCTAACCAAAACCAAAATCTCATGCCGATTCAAACGCAACAAATGTTCCGTGCACCACCACCAAATTACCATCCGCAAAGTAACATTTTTAAGTTACCACCCAGAAATAATCCACCACAAAATTTTTCTCGAACCACCACCCCTTCCACTATGACCCTTTCGAAGTGACAAACGTACATGGTGTTATTAAAAACGATTATTCTATTTATAACGTTACCATGTTTTAATGAGCTCAATGAGACAGAGACTAAACTGTTCGTTTACCGCTTTCACGATTAATTCGATGGGCTTGTAGGATTAGGCTTATTATTATTTTTTATCATTTATAGGCTCGCGTTTGACCTCACCTGATGGTAAGTCATGATGTGGTCGAAGATGGAGCACGCTTGCCTAGTGGTAATCTATTCACTCTCGACTTAAAGACTCCCAGGTTGTAGCTATCATGAAAAATACAAACTCTATCAGGGAATTCCACTCCTCAGCTGTACGTACAAAGAATGTTTTCCTAAAAAATATTATGTTCTTTTTTTATTATTTATGTGAGAGGCTAAAATAGATTTTAAAGATTTTAAATTAATAACGCGAACAGCCACCAATCAGATTAACCTATATAATTCGCGTAGCGTCAATTTGTTTGAGGATATTATCCCAACAAATAATTCACGAGTGTAACTAACAGTCGTAGTTTTGTAGCGATAGAAAACCCATCACCCAATGACGTCATCTTTTCTTTATACCAACCAGCCTTTGTTCCTTCCCTGCCTGAGTGCCCAGGGGTGCGGTAACTCTGTTAAGAATTTATCCGCTACCCCTAGGCATGCAAAATGTGGATCGCTTCACGATTTTGCGTGTCATCCTTGCGCAGGGGTCATGCTAATCTTCTCTGTATCGTTCCAATTTTAGTATATGTACTGTCGAGGCAAGTACATACCAACCAGCCTGCGTCGAACTTTTTAACGTTAATTGTGCACCAATCAAGCAATCAAATCGTGCGAACTGTTAGACCCTGCTATTGTGGAGTGTTTTAAAGTAAAGAGGTTTTACTTTACTTTTTAACCGACTTTCGAAAAAGGAGGAGGTTCTATGTATGTATGTTTTTTTTTTTTTTTTTTATGTATGTCCGCGCATTTCTCCGTCAGTTGTGGACCGATTTTCAAAATTCTTTTTTTATCCGAAAGAATATACTCCCGAGGTGGTCCCATATCAATTTTATCGAAATTGCTTTAGCGCTTTTTGAGAAACTGAACAAAAACGAAAAATAGGCATATCTTGATGACGTTTTTGTGTTCTCCAAATGTTTAAATTCCACGTTCCATGTTATTGGGGATTTTAGTTCTGGGGTATAACAACGAAAAAGCGAAAAATAAAAAACTTTTTGACAACCGACTTCCAAAAAAAAAATACACTAAAAATTTAAAAATAACTTTAATTTCGGAAGTCGGTGTTTGTATTTTATTTCTTCGATATTTGACACCGACTTCCGAAATTAAAGTTATTTTTAAATTTTTAGTGTATTTTTTTTTGGAAGTCGGTTGTTTTTTTTGTAAAAAAGTTTTTTATTACTGCCTTAGAATAGAATACTAAAATACTCTTTATTATGTACACCATTTAGATTACAGAACATATAAATGGAGAAAACTTTACATAGGGTGACACAATGGGCGGCCTTATCGCTAAAAGCGATCTTTTAAAGACAAAATTTGGATGGATTTTATAGATAAAAAGGAAAGACAGTACTGTAGGTAGTCTTAGCCAGTCTAGGGTAATTACGAGTACACGCCGAAGATGCTCTCGATCGCGGTCACTATCTCGACACCTGCACCCCAAGAGACAGCTCTACAAAAACCTCGTTTAATGCTCTGCGAATCCAATATATATTATTACATATATGTCGCCGCGTGAGCGTCTGGCTGCTAAGATGGCAATCATTACTAATTACTTTAGCTAATATTTGGGATTTAAAGTTAGTTAGTTTGGTTAATTCTGCCCTCTAAAAAAAAAAAAAAAAAAATGGGATACATCTTCAACTATGACACTGGGTGTTGGTTCCTATTTTGATTCAGCGCCATCTATTGGCGTCTTGATGGAATCAAGCATTTAATAAGTTGCGAGGATCGATTATTAAACTAATTGTTACGTTTTAATTGAAACTAAGGGTTAAATAAAAAAACAAGGAAGCATTTATTAAATAGCTTCTGGATTGTTGGTCATTTTAACAATTGCAATGAGTAAAGTTTTGTCTATGTCTTACATTGCCAAAGAAGATGGCGTGGTTTTGAGGGAGATTTAAAATGATCAGTACCAGAATGTTATAATTTAAAATGGAAGCTAAATTGGTTTCAGTATTGTATCCTGAACTATAAATTCATATGACTATTTAACACAACAAGTTCTAATGAAAACCTTTGTTTATTTAAATCGCCGGGAAATGTTGGAAGAAGTAATGAAGCTACTAATTTAACTTAAGTTATGAGAAATGTTTCAGCATGATTAATTAATAACTATTGTTTATTGATTACATAATTAATTAATAAGTGTTTTGGGATTGTTTGTAAGTTTTCTTAAATAAGTAATGAAATTCTGTATTGGAATATGGGGTGTTTCCGCCCTCTTTAATTCGACGCGTGTGTGCGGTGCGGGGGACTAAAAAGTAGGCACTTGGAGTAGTTCTGTGTAGACCACGGGTAGACTAAAAAGAAAAAGGAATCGTGATAGATTGTGTTTCTCGACAAGTGTTGTAATATTTAAAAGAATGTCTCCAGAGTTTCTTTTCTGTCAGTTCTTCTCTGAGAGAACAATGCCTTGGAACTGGCAGGCCACATATTATGTGGTTTTAGTTTGTTAGCTTCAGATGACTGATCAACTCCTATGCAGTTCCACAAGTGTCTGTACATGGTTTAAATGAAATAAAACCCATGAGTTTCAGTCAAGTGTTGTGTTTAATTGAAGTTAACCCACTTTTCCTACTAACAATGAGAAATTGTACCGACGGCACCTTAGTACGAGTGATCTGAGTAGTAATGCCTCGATATATACATATTTTTTTTTTATTATATTTTATTTATTGGTTGGATATTGGAATCTGTGCAAAATAAATAATTTTTCTTTCTTTTTTTTCTTTCCTTCAAGGAATGTTCGGGCTACCGCGCTTTTGCAGTGCATCGGGGATGTTCGCAAAGTCAGGCGGATTTTACAATGTTATGCCGACAGGATGGACAGCCTGACGATGCTTTCAAAGGTTCTGGTGGTTCTTGTGTTTGCTCTAAATGGACTTTGCCAGAAAAACAACACATTTTTCAAACCCACTTTTTTCTTTGCCTCTCCACGGCAACTCAACAACTTCGGAATCGTATACAAATAGCCTTAGAACGACATGGCGCAGGCAGTCTTCTTCTCACGGTTGAGCACACGGTAGAGATCGGCCCCGCTTGGGCGGAGCCCCGACGTGTCCTCGTGCAGGCGATCGTCGGCAGTGACCTCTCGCGCCTGGCCCTGGTCCAGGTCATGGTACGGAGCGAGAGGGAATGGGAAGCAGTCTCCTCCTTCTGCGAAGCAGTAATGCTCGCGAAGGAGGAGGCGGAAAGGGTTAGGGAGAGGCTGCAACGACAGCCTCGCCCTAACGCCTTCAGCAGCAGCCGCCGCAGGACGCCAGAGGATACCGGCGCCGCGAGACGATCTCCGGCCACCGTAGACCCGGGCCTGCGGATGGCGAGTAATGGGTAGCTCGCCGTGCGATCAGCACCAGGCCCGAGAGTCGACGGCGCGTAGTATTCCACGCGCACCTCAAAGAGTTGTCAGAAAACAGGACGGGGCCCGTCACGGCCGATGCCTGCTCGGGGGTTGAGGATAAATTCGAAAGAGTTACCTCGCCCCTGGGCATTCAGGGCAGGGAGGAACAGGGGTGGGTTTTAGTCAGTAAGAGTCTGACACGCCCTCCCGCTCCACCCAGAGCGGGAGAAGTCATTGGATCAAAATCCATTTCTTCAAACTAGGCTGAGAACCAGCACTTTTTGAACGTCAAAGTTCTACATAAAGACAGTCCCCCAAAAACGCCCGCCCGTCACCACTTCCTAGTGTTTTAGCTGTGAAGAAGAAGTGGCCAACAAACTCCCCAGCAACACATCTGTCTGTTAAGTTTGAAGAACTTGAATCTATATAATTATATGCAACAATCTTAACACAAGTAAAACAGAAAAATAAATATATGTCGTCTAAAATATAGTCATAAAAAAACTTTTTTACAAAAAAATAGAACCGACTTCCAAAAAAAGTGCAAAATAACTTTAATTTCGGAAGTCGGTGTTCCTGTTTTGTATCTTCGTTTTTTGACACAGTCCCCCAAAAACGCCCGCCCGTCACCACTTCCTAGTGTTTTAGCTGTGAAGAAGAAGTGGCCAACAAACTCCCCAGCAACACATCTGTCTGTTAAGTTTGAAGAACTTGAATCTATATAATTATATGCAACAATCTTAACACAAGTAAAACAGAAAAATAAATATATGTCGTCTAAAATATAGTCATAAAAAAACTTTTTTACAAAAAAATAGAACCGACTTCCAAAAAAAGTGCAAAATAACTTTAATTTCGGAAGTCGGTGTTCCTGTTTTGTATCTTCGTTTTTTGACACCGACTTCCGAAATTAAAGTTATTTTGCACTTTTTTTGGAAGTCGGTTCTATTTTTTTGTAAAAAAGTTTTTTATTTTTCACCTTTTAGTTGTGGTTCCCCATTAAACTGTGTTAACAATTCATAGACTTACGACAGCAGCAATCGCGGTTGATTTGCTGTCAATTTTTGAAGAGTTCCGTTGTCTGTCTCCGAAACCCATCATCAGATCTTTTTGAAATTTAAATGCGACCATTTCGGAACAAACCCCTTTCGAACAAAAAAAGAATTTTGCAAATCCGTCAATACATGACGGAGTTATGCCCGAACATACATTAAAAAAAAAAAAAAAAAAAAAAAATACAAACATCCGAATTGATAACCTCCTCCTTTTTCGAAGTCGGTTAAAAATTAAATAATCCGCCACTTGTTAGCTAGCACACTCAATTATGCCATTGTTGATTGCCCATCCCCCAAACAAAAAAAAAATGCAGTCTTCTTCTAACTGCACCATTCGTATGTCAAGAGAATGTGTTTGTCGCAACTCATGCACACGACTCCTTACCTTACGTCTGATAGCAAAGAGAAGTACATCAAAAAATCGCTGAAAATGAATAACAAAGAGTGACCGCGATCGAGAGCATCTTCGGCGTGTACTCGTAACCCTAGACTGGCTAAGACTACCTACAGTACTATCTTTCCTTTTTCTCTATAAAATCCATCCAAATATTGTCTTTAAAAGATTGCTTTTAGCGATGAGGCCGCCCATTGTGTCACCCTATGTAAAGTTTTCTCCATTTATATGTTCTGTAATCTAAATGGTGTACATAATAAAGAGTATTCTATTCTATTCTATTCTAAGGCAGTAAAAAGTAAAGTAAAACCTCTTTACTTTAAAACACTCCACAATAGCAGGGTCAAACAGTTCGCACGATTTGATTGCTTGATTGGCGTACAATTAACGTTAAAAAGTTCAGCGCAGGCAGGTTGGTATGTACTTGCCTCGACAGTACATATACTAAAATTGGAACGATACAGAGAAGATTAGCATGACCCCTGCGCAAGGATGACACGCAAAATCGTGAAGCGATCCACATTTTGCATGCCTAGGGGTAGCGGATAAATTCTTAACAGAGTTACCGCACCCCTGGGCACTCAGGCAGGGAAGGAACAAAGGCTGGTTGGTATAAAGAAAAGATGACGTCATTGGGTGATGGGTTTTCTATCGCTACAAAACTACGACTGTTAGTTACACTCGTGAGTTATTTGTTGGGATAATATCTTCAAACAAATTGATGCTACGCGAATTATATAGGTTAATCTGATTGGTGGCTGTTCGCGTTATTAATTTAAAATCTTTAAAATCTATTTTAGCCTCTCACATAAATAATAAAAAAGAACATAATATGTTTTGGGAAAACATTCTTTGTACGTACAGCTGAGGAGTGGAATTCCCTGCTAGAGTTTGTGTTTTTCATGATAGCTACAACCTGGGAGTCTTTAAGTCGAGAGTGAATAGATTACCACTAGGCAAGCGTGCTCCATCTTCGACCACATCATGACTTACCATCAGGTGAGGTCAAACGCGAGCCTATAAATGATAATCTCCGATAAACGGGACTGTGAATCACGTGTTCTGTGAATCATCGCGTCCAGATAACAACTCGGGAGGTGATCAAGGCAGAGGCCGTGATCGTGCGTTTAGATCGTCTCGAGGAACCAGAGTTAGGACTTTTTATAATCATACAAAGAATTCTCAATTGCAGCAGCAACAAATGCATATTTTGGCAGACTCGGATTCGCGAGAAAATCAGACACAGTCTGAAGATTCCGAAATACCTGACAAGTTTTTTCGTGAATAAAAATTTAATTATGTCATGTAATAGCATATGTCATATTAAAATAAACTTGGATAAAAATAGTTGTCCGCACTCGTGGCTAATTGACACCGGTGCATCGATTTCAGCCATCAAAAAGCTACATGTACTCAAATTAAATAATCCAATCCAAAACGGGAAGGTTGTTGTTAATGGTATCGGTGGCAAAGCTCAGGCCATCGGATATGTTTATCTTAATTTATATATAGGTGATCAGATTCTAAATAATAAATTCTTCGTATTCGAATCATTGCTATGTAAGGCAAGTGGCATATTGGCCCAAGACTTTATGCACAAATATAAAATCGGTATTGAATTTTGGTAACAATACTTTACAACTGCGGAATAAAAATATTAAAATACATAGATTTACCAATACATCGAGAGCAAAACACATTAACAATACCAGCGCGATCAGAATCACTTCATTTCATTAAAACTGACATCTCACAGGAGTGTGTTGTTTGCGCATCCGAGATAAAAGAAGGATTGTATTTAGCAAGTACATTAGGAACGCCGATAAACGGAAGAATACCTGTGCGAGTTTTCAATACCACCGAAAGTGATGTATATTTAAAGGATCTAAAACCTACGATACTTTTAGCAAAAGATTATAATATTTGTACATTCGGAAAGCCCGTTCAGAACGCGGAAAGGGTAAAGATGCTTTTCAAATGACTAAATTTATATCATTTGAGCTCGGAGGAAGAACAAAGCATTAAAACCATATGTGCAAAGTACAATGACATATTTTACCTAGAAGGGGACAAATTAACTACGACAAAAATATACAAACATTCGATAGCCTTAAAACCAAACATTGTACCGTTGTATTCAAAGCCATATAGACTGCCACATTCTCAGAAAAGAGAAATAAAAGAACAAATAGACAACATGCTTGAACAGGGCATTATAGAACCATGCAACAGTGAGTGGTCGAGCCCTGTTCTCTTGGTGCCTAAAAGGTCGGATTCAAATGGATTGAAAAAGTGGCGTCTTGTAATAGATTATCGTAAATTAAATAATTGTATACAGGATGACAAATTCCCACTGCCAAACATAAGTGAAATATTAGATTCCTTGTCTGGCTGTATGTATTTTACACATTTAGATCTAAATCAGGGTTTTTACAATGTTGACCTTGAACCTGCCAGTAGAAAATATACGGCTTTTAGTTCGGGACAGTTTCAAATGACAAGAATGCCCATGGGACTAAAAACCAGTCCTAGCTCGTTTTCACGAATGATGACCATGGCCATGGCATCAAAAATTATTATTTCTGGTCGGGACTAGAAAAAGATGTCATTAATTTTGTGAAAAAATGCCCAAAGTGTCAAAAGCAGAAGTATACGGTTACTGTAAAAGAACCTATGGTTATTACCTCTACGGCCCATTCTGCATTTGAGAAAATTTATCTGGACTTAGTGGGTCCACTAGATAGGGACCACTACAATTATAATTATATATTAACACTACAATTCGAACTGTCAAAATATGTATGTGCATTTCCACTAGCAACTAAAACATCAACAGAAACCGCACGTGTTTTTGTCAACAACTTTATTCTGCAATACGGTGTCCCGCGGGAGGTAGCTACTGACCGAGGCGCCGAGTTTATGTCGAAGCCACAAAACGTTTGACTTCTCCTGAGTTGCGAGGCACGGGATAGTTCCGTACTGCTTTTATTTTTTCCGGATCGGGAAGTACCCCGTTATCTGATACAATGTGGCCCAAATAAAGTAATTCTTTTTTTAGGAAATCGCACTTTGATGGATTTAATTTTAAGTTTACATTACGGAGTTTTTCTAAAACTTCGATTAAATTTTTGTTGTGTTCCGTCAGATTTCGGCCTAAAACAATAAGATCGTCTTGATAACATAAACATTTCTCATAACAAAGACCAGCCATGGCCATGGTCATCATTCGTGAAAACGAGCTAGGACTGGTTTTTAGTCCCATGGGCATTCTTGTCATTTGAAAGTGTCCCGAACTAAAAGCCGTATATTTTCTACTGGCAGGTTCAAGGTCAACATTGTAAAAACCCTGATTTAGATCTAAATGTGTAAAATACATACAGCCAGACAAGGAATCTAATATTTCACTTATGTTTGGCAGTGGGAATTTGTCATCCTGTATACAATTATTTAATTTACGATAATCTATTACAAGACGCCACTTTTTCAATCCATTTGAATCCGACCTTTTAGGCACCAAGAGAACAGGGCTCGACCACTCACTGTTGCATGGTTCTATAATGCCCTGTTCAAGCATGTTGTCTATTTGTTCTTTTATTTCTCTTTTTTGAGAATGTGGAAGTCTATATGGCTTTGAATACAACGGTACAATGTTTGGTTTTAAGGCTATCGAATGTTTGTATATTTTTGTCGTAGTTAATTTGTTCCGTCCCATCCGCCAATGCCGTTTAAACAAGCTAGTTAGATAATTATAAGTTAGATTAAGTAGGTGGGTTTATGGATATTCCGTTGTATTTCTTTAGTAAATAAAATGTATTGTTATTTTTTAGTGGAGTTTTAGATTAAGGGTGGAGGTGTAATGTAGGGTAGGTTGTATGCATGCCAATGAGTATGTACATTTAAATTATTTCAGTAAAACAAAGATATAGTGATTAATTCTTTTATAAAATCAATAAAGAAGGTTATTTTAATGCATCATAGAAATTTTTATGTTAATCAGTCCACAACTTTCAAAATACTCAACATGTTTTACTAAATATGGTCTCCAGTAAAATTGCGATTTTGTAGATGTCTTCTTCAACTTTGCTGCCATAGATTTGTATGCTGCATGCATGCTGTATGCTTGTTTACATGTCTGCATGCTGCATGCTTGCTGTATGCATGGAATATGCATGTTTACATGCTTCTTACAGGGCAATAAAAAATACGCATTTGAATAACGAAAATCCCATCCAAATCCAATAAGTAGTTTTCGAGAAAAATGCGGACCAACAAGATACGTACAGTATATACCTATAGGCTAGTCTTTTTTGTGAAATATAATTTATTTACTTACTTACAGTATAGGTTCAAAAGTTCATAGGCAATCTCGCAAAGCAGTAGATTGGCGCTTCGCTTTGACTTACGACCTTCTTCTTTAAGTGGTTTCTATATTATAGACACGCACACACACTCACTTTGTCTGCAACTGATAACAGTTCATAATTTCAACAACTTTAGTATGTGGCATGGTAGCGTACCTAGTGGATAAGGCGTTCTGGTTTATATAGTGGCGATCCGTGGTTGCGAATCTCACCTGCGTCTAATCATTTCTGTTGCTTTTTTTTTAAATTACTTTTATAGTTGCTGTTATTTTTTTACCTAGTTAGTAGATATATGTTAACATTTAATAATTATTGTAGTAGCAGTTCGTTACGCATTAGTATTTTGTCTATTTCTTATGTTTCAAGTGGGTAACAGAAAACTACTTAGGTAAATTGTTTTGGTTTCTGTGAGGTAGACAGATGCAGTTCGTTACGACCATTCATCAAATAGAACGTTGTTGTTATTGGTTATTGACGAGTGTTTAAATTTATTAGCGGTGTTGTTAGTTATCTATCATTTTAAAAATGCAAAAGAGCAAATATCATTGCGCTGCGTAACAGTGGATGTAATATAACACAACCTAATGCATCCGGAATAGTGTAAGTGATATCGCAAATGTATCATACGGTATTTTAAGGTTCCGTACCCGAAGCCAACCAACAACAACTAATAAATATAATAGACTTATTTTATTTGTTTTTGCAGTCCGCAACGTTTATCCAGCTGAAGAGGTTACAAAAATAACATTTTTCCAGGATAATTATCCTATTTACCGAGTGAGCACTGTGCGTGACTGGTTTTCCAGACACCCGGAGATAGCTGTCGTTCCATGGCCAGCGCGATCTCCTGATCTCAACCCGATAGAAAACAAGCGAGCATGCAACATGCAGCAGGCATGGTTTCTGTCACGGTTCCGGCGCTGCGGAGCTCCGGCGGTCCCACGCGAGCTTATCGTCGCAGATGGTTTCAACGGTCACCACGGCAGCTTCGGCTTGCTGGCCGGGTTGTGGCCGGCCAGCCTCAGCCGCGGCGGTGGGCGTTACAACCACCTGCCAGCTCCTCAGCTCGCGGGCCACCTAGCCTCTCCGCGCCTACGCGGGCTTAAATTACACTCTAGCGGTATAGGGCAGACAAGACTACGTGGAGTCGGTTTTGCAACAATTCTTTTCTGTCACTATCTTTTGTAGCACAACATATTGACTTTTTAAGACAATATTTTAATTTAATTTAAGGTTAAAATGCTGTTTTATAGCAATGGCAATATGCTTTGAAAAAATATTCATATTGTGGTGTAAAATCAGGAGGAAAATATAAGTCTTGCAGGAAAACAACACCTTTATTACTAATATCCCACTCAAATATAAATGTGTTATAGGGATATCCATTGGTTTTGTGGCACTAATTCGTATTCTTTTGAGGGACGTCCATATCCGCCGAACTTGGCGGCCGCACTACCGTGTGTTTGTGTTACCTGTGTTACACAATAGAGGACGAGTTTATCCATTAAATTCAATTTTGTGAAATTAGTGCACACCGTGTACAGTTTAAAGAATTTCATTAAAACAAATTGTTGATTGACTCACGAAAATGATTTCGATTATTATTTGTTACTTCTCAGTTATTTCAGTTGTGATTGCGTTTGATGTGTCTATTTATAGCAGTACTGATTATTATAATAATAAAAGTAAGTACCTATGGTTACTTCATTGTTTATCTGTTAAGAGACCGATGGTTTCACTAAAAACAATAACGCCAAGAACTGCGTTGCCAGAATTTAAAATTTGAAAGTGAATGTGATGCATTTGAAGCCTCTAAAGTCTTTCTACAGTCCATATTTAAGAGGATGTCATGTGGAAAAACTTAACTATTAAAAAAACTTTATTGTTATTAATTTTACCGACGTGCCTTGGCTAGTATTGCATAGCATAATTACCCTATTAACAGTCCCACTGCTGGGACACAGGCCTACTCTCTTGGGCTCTCTGTGAGAGGGTGTGGACCATTATCCATCACGCGGGCCCAATGCGGATTGGTGGATGTCACATGTCTTGTACGGGTCCCCGAGACGATCAAGTGCACTAGACAAGTCTACGTGATTGAATCGAATATTGATCGTTTACCGTGTACACTTTTCTTTTTGGGTGCGGGAAATCATCCAATGACTTCTCCGGCTCTAGGGTGGAGCGGAAGGGCGTGTCAGACTCTTACTGACTAAAACCCACCCCTGTTCCTCCCTGCCCTGAATGCCCAGGGGCGAGGTAACTCTTTCGAATTTATCCTCAACCCCTAGGCAGGCATCGGCCATGACGGGCCCCATCATTAATGCTGACAACTCTTTGTGGCGCGCGTGGTACACTACGCGATCGTATAAGGGTTCCGTTTTTTCATACGGACTTGCGTAACCCTAAAAATCCGGCCGGGTTTCCTCACGATGTTTTCCTTCGCCGTTTTGAGTGCAGTGAAACCCTTGGCTAGTAATGCCACTTTTTCTATGCTTCTTACTGCTTGCTTATTAAAAAAAAAACTTAAAATCTATATTTATAAAAATTAATCCCTATTTACCTTGGTCACGGCATCACGCGTGAACGGTTGGACCGATTTCACTAATTCTTTTATTGTGGTGTTTGTTATTGTCAGGAGAAGGTTTCTAAGAAAGAAAAAATTAAGAAAGTTGCGCCGATAATTGTAAAATTTCAGAAAACTTATCTACGATTTAATCTTCGCAAGTTTGACAGTTCGCGCGTCAGGACAACGTCTGTCAGGTCAGCTAGTCTTAAATAGATTAAACAATTAGATATTAATATAGAAGGCTAAACAATTTTTAACCGACGAAAAAAAAGGAGGAGGTTCTCAATTCGACCGCATGAATATTTTTTTTTTGTGTATGTTCAGCCCTCACTCCGTCATTTATGAACCGATTAGTCTTTTTTGTTAGATAGTATACCCTATCTAACAAAAAAAGACTAATCGGTTCATCTCATCTCAAGGGTGGTCCCATGTCAAGATCATCAGGATCTGATTATGGAATCTTGATAAAATTGAGAGAAAACCTCGAAAATTGTGGGCACGTTTAGCGTTTCTGTATGTATGTTCGGCCCTCACTCCGTTATTTATGAACCGATTTTGATGATTCTTTTTTTCTTAGATAGGATATACCTCAAGGGTGGGCCCATGTTGAGGAAATCAGGATCTGATCATGGGATCCTGAATAAAATGAGAGAGAACCTCGAAAATTGGGCACGAATATTGTTTCTGTTTACTTTCATAACTTAATCAGGTATTTGCATTTAAGAATCATCACATCATAAAACTGAGCTGATGATGGAAACCATACCTTTCCTAAACAATAGAAATTAGATATAAAAACTGGTTTTAGTGACAAATACCACTTAATATGCTTTGAAGAAAAGACGTCTTTACAATATTGGGGTTATCTCCAGCTGATCAACTGGTCAATATCCTGGGAACTTCATGGAAGGATTGTTATATCATCAGCTCAGTGGCAAGAGGAATGATGAGGAATTAGAAATTAGCCTCACAGTGTTAAAAGATGATGCGAGCCACAAAAAACTTTTTAACAAAAAAAATAACCGACGAAAAAGAACTAAAAAGCAAAAAATAAATAAACCTTTTAAAGTCTTGAGTAATGAGCATATTTACCTACACAAAATATCAAATTTTATATAAACTAATTTTGAGTCGGCGCCAAACAACAATCTGATTATTAAATATCTAAATTTTATAAGTACTTACAAATGAAGAAGGCTGTAAGTAGGTAATTAATCATTTTAATAATTGGCGCCGACTCAAAATTAGTTTATATAAAATTTGATATTTTATGTAGGTAAATATGCTCATTACTCAAGACTTTAAAAGGTTTATTTATTTTTTGCTTTTTAGTTCTTTTTCGTCGGTTAATTTTTTTGTTAAAAAGTTTTTTATTTTATGATTTTTTGTGGCTCGCATCATCTTTTAACACTCTGAGGCTAATTTCTAATCCTCCATAATTCCTCTTGCCACTGAGCTGATGATGTAACCATTCTTCCATGAAGTTTCCAGGATATTGACCAGTTGAGGTTACCTCCAATATTGTAAAGACGTCTTTTTTCAAAGCATATTATGTGGTATTTGTCACTAAAACCAGTTTGATATCTAACTTATATTGTGTAGGAATGGTATGGTTTCCATCATCAGCTCAGTTTCAGGATGTGATGATTCCTAAATGCAAATACCTGATTTTTTTTTTTTTGGGGGTGGGAAATCGTCTTATGACTTCTTCCGCTCTAGGGTGGAGCGGAAGGGCGTGTCAGACTCTTACTGACTAAAACCCACCCCTGTTCCTCCCTGCCCTACGTGCCCAGGGGCGAGGTAACTCTTTTGAATTTATCCTCAACCCCCGGGCAGTCATTGGCCGTGGCAGGCCCCGTCCTTTGCTGACAACTCTTTGAGGCGCACGTGGAACACTACGCGCCGTCGACTCTCGGGCCTGGTGCTGATCGGGCGGCGAGTTATCCACTACTCGCCGTCCGCAGGCCCGGGTCTACGATGGCCGGAGATCGTCTCGCGGCCCCTGGCGTCTCCTGCGGCGGCTGCGGCTGAGGGCGCTAGGGCGACTCGGCTGTTGTTGAGTCTCCCTAACGTATGCCGCCTCCCTCTTCGCGAGCATTACTGCTTCGCAGAAGGAAGAGACGGCTTCCCATTCCCTCTCGCTCCGTACCATGGCCTGAACCAGGGCACGGCGCGAGAGGTCGCTGCCGCCTATCGCATCCACGAGGATACGGCGGTGCTCTGCCCAAGCGGGGCAAACCTCCACCGTATGCTTCACCGTGTCCTCTGGGCGATCCTCGCAGTGGAAACACCTAGGGGTCACCTCCGCCTTGATCCGACACAGGTACCTCCCGAAACAGCCATGTCCGGTGAGGACCTGCGTCAGGCGGAAGGTGAGGGCGCCATGGCGCCTCTCCAGCCAAAAGAGGGGCACTACCGCCGCGATGGTGGCGTGCCCAGCGCTGGGTTGTGACTGTCGCTCTCTCCATGTCACCATGAGATCCTGTCGGAGCTCTGTCTGCCGAGCCGCGAGGTGTCGCGGCAGATACCTGATTAAGTTATGAAAAGTAAACAGAAACAATATTCGTGCCCAATTTTTGAGGTTCTCTCTCAATTTTTTCAAGATCCCATGATCAGATCCTAATGTCCATGACATGGGACCACCCTTGAGGTATACCCTATCTAAGAAAAGTAGAATCATCAAAATCGGTTCATAAATAACGGAGTGAGGGCCGAACATACATATAGAAACGCTAATCGTATCCACAATTTTCGTGGTTTTCTCTCAATTTTATCAGGATTCCAGTGTCACCTCCTGACTTCCTTGACATGGGACCGCCCTTGAGATATACCCTATCTAACAAAAAAAGAATAATCAAAATCGGTTCATAAATAACGGAGTGAGGGCCGAACATACATACAGAAACGCTAAACGTGCCCACAATTTTCGAGGTTTTCTCTCAATTTTATCAGGTTTCCACTGTCAGAGCCTGACTTCCTTGACATGGGACCACCCTTGAGGTATACCCTATCTAACAAAAAAAGAATAATCAAAATCGGTTCATAAATGACGGAGTGAGGGCTGAACAGACACAAAAAAAAAAAATATATATATATATACGGTCGAATTGAGAACCTCCTCCTTTTTTTCGTCGGTTAAAAATCATAAAATAAAAAACTTTTTAACAAAAAAATTAGCCGACGAACAAGAACTAAAAAGCAAAAAATAAATAAACCTTTTAAGTCTTGAGTAATGAGCTTATTTACCTACATAAAGTAACAAATTTTATATAAACTTCTTTGAGTCGGCGCCAATTAATATAATAAAATGATTAATTACCTACTTACAGCCTTCTTCATTTGTAAGTACTTACAAAATTTAGATATTTAATAATCAGATTGTTGTTTGGCGTCGACTCAAAATTAGTATTTAGAGACAGCTCGTTTAGTTACTTTAGTTATTTTCATAGTGTGATGTCGTACGGCATTCTGTTGTGGGGAAATGCCGCCGATATTCAGACCATTTTTGTTTTACAGAAAAGGGCTATTCGTGCAATTTATAAATTAAGTCCCAGACTCCCTCAGAGACAAATTTAAAGAGATTAATATTATGACTGTTCCCTCTCAATATATTTATGAGAATCTCATGTATGCACATAAAAATATTAATCTGTTTAAAAGATACAGTGATATCCATAGCATAAATACTAGGAACATACACAAATTTATTGTACCTAAAACCAGGCTCAAGAAAAAAATAGGTGGTTCGTTTAGATGATAATAAACTTCCCAGCCAAATTCAAGAACTAAGCATAAATAAATTTAAATCATTTATTAAACGTAAGCTATGCCAGAAAGCTTTTTACACAATTAATGACTTTCTTGAGGACAAAAAGGTGTGGGATTGAGCTGCTTCAATGATATACATGAGCCATTGTTTTCATATGTACTACTTACTGATGAATTTTTTTTTAATATTCGTTTTTGACATGAATACTTGTATAGTATTATATTATATTTCGAAAAATTTTTTTTTGATTGACATTTTATTATTATTATTATTTTATTTTTTGATTGACATATTATTATTACTATTTTGTTTGACACGAATATTTACTTTGTAAAGTGTTATATTTTAATTTTTTTTGATATCTTAATTTTTGTAAATGTGAGGACTATGTGGGTTATTATTATTATTTTTTCCTCCTTTTTACAGTAACTTTAAACGTTGTCTGACAGTTTGAGTTCTTTTGCGGGTTACCCAAATGTCTTTTCTTTGGTATTGTTCGTCAAGTCATTGAGCTCCTTAGTGGTTTTTAAGTTGAGCTATTCGACTATTGACAAATGCTTGCACTGACTGGACAGGTCCACTCAAATACTCGTATGTTTGGTTCTTTCTTCAAAAGACCACTACAGACACTAAGCTGCATGGTCCTCATATAGAATAATGTGAATGCGAGAACTATGTATGTCGTTATATTCATGTAGATTTTATGATTGTCTGGCAGTTTGAGTATTTTTGCGGCCTGCTCAAATGTCCTTACTTTGGTATTGTTCGTCGGTTCGTTGAGCTCCTCAAAGTTCTGAGTTGAGTTTCGCGATGACTGACAAATGCTTGCACTGTCTGGACAGGTCCACTCGAATTTGTGTGTTGCTTTCTTCAAAAAGCTCATCCCAGACATAAACGTACATGGTTCTCATATGATTTAAACAGTACACATTGTATGGATTTGAACACTTTAAAAGAGACTTTGACCTCTGAGTTTGTTTCGGTGTTTCTTCTCAGGGTAGTCAGCTAGGAAACACCGGCCTCATCTAGCTTAAACTGACAAAAAACATTGACGTGTAAAAGTGTTCCTTGTAATCTATTTACTGAATAAACATCATTTATCCCTTAAACTCACCACCGACACCGATATCAAGACTAGTCCAGTCATTTAAGCTTAAATTAGGTAAGAATCTCGGAATTCGAGATACGCAGCTCTAAGTCTGTAAATACTTGTATATTGACACCCTTAAAGTTGTCTCAAAACCTACATATGATAGGGTGTACGCAACTATTAAATTTCAAGGTCAAAGGTCACAAAAATCGGTTTTTTGCGCTTTTTTTTTCTAAATATCTCATTTCCTATGGGTTTTTTGCTATTTGTATTTATTATCAATATTGTAGAATACAATTTTTTTTACAAATTTTGTTTAAAAATTTTTTATACGGTGAACCGTTTTCGAGATAGAGGGCGGACAGCGCAAGCTGCAAATATTACTACTAAACAAGCCAGAGAAGATGCGAATGTTCTTATTGTTGAAACTGCAATTATAATAATATTAATAATAATAATTATAATAACAGTCTGTGGTCCGGCTGTCAAATTGAAAGCATCAAGTTTTTTTTCACTCAAATATTTTTCAATTATTTTATATTCAACAAAATGTTTTTCGTACGCAAATCAGTAAGAAAAAAGAACCAAACAATATAAAAAAAGAAAACGTACATCAAGACTATATTTTTGACCGATAACATGTATGCAAGATGCAAATATAATATGACAGACGATTTAATAAAATGCTGACAAGAAGCCGGGCACGAAAGACGAACACACACCCAACATCTTCGGGTTCGTCGCTCAGCTCCGCCTCGCAGCCGCCGGGACCTACGCCAACCGTGAGTCCAGTGATTCCGGCCGCTGCAGTTGCGTCGAGCTCGAGCGACGAATACACCACTCCGCCGACGACACCACCACCTGCGCGTCGACGGGGAAGAGGCCGACCACCAGCCAGCTTGGAACCTCGAGGCCCACCGGCCTCTGATAGGGTTCCCGCTGCCGGTGGAAGTGTGCAGCGCATGCGATGGACGCAAACCACTAACGAAAATGTCATGCGCTCATACTTTGGGGCTACAGAGGGGGGAATTAACCTGACTGCGTACCGTGGTCGGATGCTCTCTCTGTTTCGGGTGCTTGAGCCAGCTGTCAACGTTTCGGCCCAACGACTGTCGGATCAGGTGCGGGTCATCCAGCGTAACCGTATGCTGGATGATGCCGTACTTGATAGACTACGCCTCGAATCACGGAGTAGCCGTGTCTCACCTGCTTCACCACCGGCCGCGGTGCAACTGGAACCCAGTGCCCCACTGCGACCCGACCATGTTGGTGAAGATGATGATGACATGGCTATATCCGTGAGTACCCAATGTAACGAGAAATTGAGGAGCGCTTTGGAGGATGCGTTCCGAGAGCACCGCTCCACACCACCTGGGCTTAGACCTCGACTACCTCGTTTGCCCATGCATAAAAAAATAAGGCGCTGGTGTGTGCTCTAGATTCGCAGCTATCAAATTGTTTTGATAGCAGCAAAGACCTTGCCGATACCCACTCGATCTTGTACTGCGCGGCTGCAGCGGCGTGTCGTGTAGCTCATGTCAAGTTCTCCAACAGTGACAGAGCTGCACGACCAGCTGTACCAGCTTGGCAGTGCAGGATCGAGCGTCGTATCGGTGAGGCTAGAGCACTCATCGGAAAGCTTGTCTGCTTCAGGGAGGGCAACACTCGCCCTAGGGTGATGCGCTTTGTGAGGCAGGCGTTCTCGGGGACTGATATTAGTTCTCGAGATTATTTGACCTGCGTCACAGAGCGTATCGACTTCCTGAAGCAGAAGATCTATGCATGGGCAAACCGTATACGTCGATACAAGCGGCGAGTGGAGCGGTTCACTCGGAATCGCACTTTCCAAAGCAACGAAAGGTGGGTATATAGGGCTTGGGAGCGACCGGACCAAGGTGTGTCTGATTTGCACCTACCTGATGATGACGCCATGAGTTCATTCTGGCGCAGCATCTGGTCGGTGCCGGTCAGGCACACCGAGGGTGATTGGACTCGAGAGGTCGAGCGCGCGTGCGATCTTATACCAGAAATGGGAGCTATTACCATCAGCCCCCAAGATGTAGCACGTGCAGTCCGTCCGTTGCCTAACTGGAAATCTCCAGGGCCGGACGGGCTGCACAATTTCTGGATAAAATGCTCAGCTCAGTTCCAGTCTGCCCTAGAGTCAGGGTCGCTGCCCCAGTTCCTTACGACAGGAGTAACCCACCTGCTCCATAAATCAGGTAGTACTGCGGAGCCGAAAAATTATAGGCCGATCACGTGTTTACCGACGGTCTATAAAGTTCTTACGTCCATCCTGAGAGCCAAAATTAACAATCATATTGACAAAAATTGTATTTTGTCTGCCTCTCAGAATGGATGTAGGAACGGGTCCCGCGGTACTAAGGAGCTGCTCCTTATTGATGTTGCCATTAGCCAACAGGTTCGTCGTTCTCGAAGAGATCTGTCGACATGTTGGATAGATTATAAGAAGGCCTACGACTCAGTGCCACATACATGGCTCATGAGGGTGCTGGAGCTGTACAAAGTGGATGCAACTTTGCGCACCTTCCTGATGTCGTGTATGGGGCAGTGGAGGACGGTCCTTCACTATCCAGGATGTCGACAGATCCAGGAGAACAGCGAACCGATAAGGATCGAGCGTGGCATATTCCAGGGTGACAGTCTGAGTCCACTGTGGTTTTGTCTGGCCCTAAACCCTCTCAGTACTCTACTGGAGGGCTCGGGCCAAGGCTACCGGTTGAGAAGAGGTGGACAGGTCATATCACACCTCCTTTACATGGATGATCTGAAACTCTTTGCCCCCAACAACTTGCAACTGATGAAGCTACTGAAGGTAACAGAAACCTTCAGTAGCGCCATCAGGATGGAATTTGGTGTGGACAAATGTGCAGTCATGCATGTAAAGCGAGGGGAGATTATGGAATCCGTGGGAACTCAACTCTCGGATTCCATACACCTTAGATCCCTCTGCTCAACCGAAACCTACAAGTATTTGGGTATGTCGGAAGCGTTAGGCATCAGCACTGCTGACGTGAAACAGTCGTTGAGGGAGCGCTTCTTTGGCCGCCTGAATAAAGTACTAAATAGTCTTTTATCAGGCGGGAACAAGGTGCGCGCCTTCAACGGTTGGGTCATGCCGGTATTGATGTACTCTTTCGGCATACTCAAATGGACTCAGACCGAACTTGACGCCCTGGATAGGAGGGTCCGCACACTGCTGACCGCAAATCGCATGCATCACCCACGATCATCGGTGATGAGGCTGTATATCCCGCGGAAGTGTGGGGGTCGTGGCTTCTTAAACGCTAAGACCCTACACAACCGCGAGGTATGCAGCCTTAGGGAATACTTCCTCAAAGCTGACGTGGGTATGCATCGAGATGTGGTCGCTGTGGACAAGGGCCTCACCCCGCTCTCCTTGGCAAACGAGAACTGGCGCAAACCTATAGTACTGGATACTAATGACCGCACGGAAGTATGGCAGAGCAAGGAGCTTCACGGACGCTTTTACCGGGTCCTACATGGGCCCGATGTAGATCTCTTAGCGTCCGTATCCTGGCTGCATTTTGGTGACCTCTTCGGGGAAACCGAAGGTTTTGTCTGTGCGATTATGGACGAAGTTATGATGACGAATAACTACCGGAAATACATTGTGAAGGACGGTACGGTTGACATCTGTCGGGCATGCCACCGGCCCGGGGAATCAATCCGACACATTATTTCTGGTTGTTCTCGTCTAGCTAACGGAGACTATTTGCATAGACACAACCTTGTAGCCAGGATTATCCACCAGCAACTTGCTCTTAAATACAATCTTGTGGAATCTCTCAACGAACACCTAAGGAGGCTCTCGTTAGGCGGCTGGATCAAGGGCTTGATACAGAAAGCGGTACTCCTGGACACGGCGCGTATTGTTAGGAGATTCCTTTCTCAGGAGCCCTGACCACCGGTAGCTTGGACCCTATCCCGATACCGGTGGGCTACTATTTTTTATATTTTTAAATGTTTTTATATTTTGATATTTTAATATTTAAAAATGTAAATTGTATGTATATATTATAAAATAAATGAAATAATAATAATAATCGTCCCTCATGACGAGAACCTCGTGAAGGCTGAGAAAGATAAAAAAACAAAGTATCTTGATCTGGCTCGCGAGATTGTCGACATGTGGGAGGTGGATACAGCAGTCATTGTGCCGATAGTCGTGACGGCCAATGGCTTAATAGCCAAGAGCCTCGACCAACATCTCAGGAGGCTCTCGTTGGGCAGTTGGATCAAGGGCTTGATCCAGAAAGCAGTACTCCTGGACACGGCGCGTATTGTTAGGAGATTCCTTTCTCAGGAGCCCTGACCACCGGTAGCTTGGACCCTATTCCCGATACCGGTGGGCAACTACTTTTTATATTTTTAAATGTTTTTGTATTTATTTATGTTTTTCTAAGTACCTAAATATTTAAAAATTTAAAATTGTATGTACATAAAATTGAATAAATGGAATAATAATAATAATAAATGTTTATTTATCTCCACAATATTATATAATAATACTAGCTATAAGTTGACAGATAGTTTAGTAATTGAAGAATTAAAGTCTGAAAAAACTGCAGTTATAATAGGACAAGATATTGATTTACTTGTCATTTTAATTGGGCGTACACTGTCTTACGAACAAGAAATTTTCTTTAAAAAAGTTGGGAAAGGAAATGTAAAAACGGAGAAATACTCGACTAAAAGTTTTGATAATTATCCTCATTCCAAAACACATATTTTATTTCTGCACGCATTAAGTGGCTGTGACACAACTTCTGCGCTTTTTAAAAAGGGAAAAAAAAACATTTTTAAAAGTTTTTGAGAAACTGACATATTTAGATGAACTAGTTGCAGCATTTGAGGAAGAAAATTGTTCGGCCCAGAGATTATTAGAGAGTGGAACTCAAACGTTATCTGTCTATAATGCTCCGAAATCTGTGAAAAGTCTCGATTGTCTTCGTTATATGCATTACGTCAAGTCTACAAAACTTAATAAACCTGTGCAGCTATCAAATATTCCACCATCAAGTGCAGCTGCTCATCAACATTTCAAACATGTGTATTATTAAGTTCAAAGTTGGTTAGGGCATGATTTAGAACCCCAGGTATGGTTGGGCAATGTGAAACGATTTTCTGGAGCCTATCATGATAATTTTACCACCTGCTCCAGAAGATTTGCTAAATACAATTTTCTGCAACTGCAAGAGTGGTTGTGGTTCGCGATGCGGATGCAGGAAAGCGGGTTTGCAATGCTTTTTAGCTTGTGGCCAATGTAATGGGCAAGCTTGTCTCAATGCTCTACCATATCAGAGCGACATTAACGAAGATGGAACCTTTGACCCCGAAATCATGGAAGAACTTGAGACAAATGTCGTTGAAGACGATAATGAAGACCAGTTTGAAATTTATCAGCAGCCGGAAGACGACGATGAAGAGGAAGAAGATGATTAAAGGTATAAATTGTAGTTTTTGTACCCTTTATTCCATTTTTTTACTTTTAATAAAATAAATGTATTGAGTGATATTTTTTAATAAAAAGATTAATTCATAACTTATTTGTTTTTTTTTTTCATCATGTAGGAAGTTATTAATATTAATTAGGTTAAAATTCAAATATAATTCCTATATTTTCATTAACATTTCTGCAATTACATGGGCAGGTAAGTGTTGTTAAATAAATTAATACTGAATAAAAATTGGTTAGGGTGGTAGGTTAGGAAAAACATGATAAAATATAATATAATAGTTAATTAAAATTGACAAACATTTATAATCATTGATTTATCGATAGTTCATCAACTATATATGGCGCGTTTTCGACCGGAGGCACCGGTTGACCTGAAGTAATGCTGTGACCGCGCGCTCTCCGCCCTCTATCTCGAAAACGGTTCACCGTATAAATTTTTTTTTAAACAAAATTTGTAGAGAATTTTGTATTCCACAATATTGATAACAAATACAAATAGCAAAAAACCCATAGGAAATGAGATATTTCCAAAAATGCGCAAAACCCGATTTTTGTGACCTTTGACCTTGAAATTTAATAGTTGCGTACACCCTACCATATGTAGGTTTTGAGACAACTTTAAGGGTGTCAATATACAAGTATTTACAGACTTACAGCTGGGTATCTCGAATTCCGAGGTGAACTTACTATAATGACTGGACTAGACTGACAGCGACACCGACACCGCTACGCGATACACTCTTGGTGTTTTAGTTTTAAGGTCGTTGCATTTTTGGTCTAATTCCGAATACCTGTACTCGTATGTACTAACAGCGAAAATAAAATCGAAATAGATCGAATAACAAACGAAATATTACAGTTATTAACAAACATATCAACCCATTTTGCGAAAATACCCTCTTCTATGTCAGGTGTATGGGCGTACTAGACTTTGACGTCAGAGTCCATGTCGGACTTCTCTTTCTAACTATCAATTTTGAAGCTTTATAAACTTCGTCGCTGAAGAAAATATTTTAATAATTCTTTCATTTTTGTTTGCTACAGTTATTTTTTTTTCTTTTTGCAGTACCGGTATATAAATTGCAGAATAAATATGAGTTATTATATCATCGTAATGACGTATTAATGATGGATGTTCGATTAAAGAATGCACCTAGTGTCATCGCTACTGCTTATATAACCCAACAACGGCAACAACAGCTGTCCTACTACACAGGTGAGCTTTACCGCTTCTTCCACAGAGTAGCTAACAGGTGACATAGCTGTGCATGTGCAACTGAAAGTGCCCAATTGACAATATTTAAAAATGAATATGCCTGTTTAACAAAAATTAAATTCTTCTTGATTGAAATTTTTTATATTAAATTTCGTATGACGACTTCTATGATGATTCGAATAACACTTGTGCCGGCACCGGCAAAATATTCTCGCCGACAATTTGTTCCCGCTACGGGCATGACTTGTTTTTTAACCGACTTCGAAAAAGGAGGAGTTTCTATGTTCGACTGTTTGTATTTTTTTTTATGTATGTCCACCGATTTCTCCGTCAGTTGTGGACCGATTTTCATTTTTTTTTTATTCGAAAGAATATACTCCCGAGGTGGTTCCATATGAATATTATTGAAATTGCTTTAGCGCTTTTTGAAAAACTGACCTAAACGAAAAATATGTAAACCGCGATGACGTTTTGGTTTTCTCCAATTACTAGTATGTTTAAATTCCACGTTCCATTTTATTGGGGTTTTTAGTTCTGGGGTATAACAACTGAAAAGTGAAAAATAAAAACCTTTTTTACAAAACAAACAACCGACTTCCAAAAAAGAAAATATACTAAAATTCGGCAGTCGGTGTTTGTATTTTATTTCTTCGTTTTTTGACACCGACTTCCGAAATTAAAATTATTTTTTTAATTTTTAGTGTATTTTTGTTTTTGGAAGTCGGTTGTTTCATTTTTGTATTTTTTTTCTTATTTTTCACTTTTTATTTGTTATACCCCAGAAATCATCGTCCTCCACCGTCATCTAAGTTTACGTATTTTTCGTTTTTGTTCAGTTTTTCAAAAAGCTCTAAAGCAATTTCGATAAAATTTATATGGGAGTATATTCTTGCGGATAAAAACAGAATTTTGAAAATCGGTCCGCAACTGACAAAGAAATCGGGAAACATACATAAAAAAAATACACATACAGGCGAACATAGAACCTCCTTTTTCGGAGTCGGATAAAAAGAAAAATGCATATACCTACCAATGTTCACGTAAACAAAAACAGGGAACGTGGGGGAGGGGGAAGGGGGAGTAAGAGCTTTGCTTACTTTTGCTGACAAGGGGTGGGGGAAGGGGGTGTCAAAAAAACGAAGAAATAAAATGCAAACACCGACTTCCGAAATTAAAGTTATTTTTTAAATTTTAGTGTATTTTCTTTTTTGGAAGTCGGTTGTTTGTTTTGTAAAAATGTTTTTTTGACCTAAGATGTTTTAAATGACTGGCCTATAATACATTTTTGTACATAGACGAGTCATAATAACCGGGTGTCACCATAGTGTGGGTCGCCCGGAGGATACGGTGGAGCAATGCCGCCGTGTCCTCGTGGAGGCGATCGACGGTGGCGACCTCTCGCGTCCGGCCTGGTTTAAAAAGTTTAGCAGACGTTAACGGCGAAGTGATTGACACTGGAAATTGATGACTAAAACCCACCCATGTTCCTTCAGTTGGGAAGAAGAAGGAACTTCAGAAGGAACGCGGGTGGGTTTCAGTCAGTAAGAGTCTGACACGCCCGGCCACTCGAGTGTGAGCGGGAGAAGTCATCAATGATGTACCACCCTCATAAAAAGGCAAGCTGACCGGTATTCATCTTTACGACTGTCATCAATTTCCGGTGTCAATCACTTCGCCGTTAACATTTCTGTTAAACTTTTTAAACTTTATTTTTTTTTTAACAATTAAAAAGAAAGTACAAGTACTTAATTTTCAAATTTAATTTCTTTGAAATTATAAAGAAAAAAATATTTTGTAAAAATGAAATGTTGCCAAATAACGTCAAAACTACACAAAACTGTATCTTCTTCTAAGTACAGCTGACTAATGTCCGACCGAAAGTTCGGTTTCGGTTTCGGTTTCCGCTGAGTTTCGGCCAAAAATCAAGTTTCGGCGGCAGTTTCGGTTTCGGCCAAAACTGGCTGAAACTTTTGCCGAAACCGAAACTGATAAATGATAAATGATAAATGATGTTTATTCAGTAAATAGGTTACAAGGAACACTTTTACACGTCAATGTTTTTTTGTCAGTTTAAGCTAGATGAGGCCGGTGTTTCCTAGCTGACTACCCTGAGAAGAAACACCGAAACAAACTCAGAGGTCAAAGTCTCTTTTAGTGTTCAAATCCATACAATGTGGACTGGTTAGATCCTATGAGAACCATGTACGTTTATGTCTGGGATGAGCTTTATGAAGAAAGCAACACACGAATTCGAGTGGACCTGTCCAGACAGTGCAAGCATTTGTCAGTCATCGCGAAGCTCAACTCAGAACTCTGAGGTGCTCAACGAACCGACGAACAATACCAAAGTAAGGACATTTGAGTAGGCCGCAAAAAATACTCAAACTGCCAGACAATCATAAAATCTACATGAATATAACGACATACATAGTTCTCGCATTCACATTATTCTATATGAGGACCATGCAGCTTAGTGTCTGTAGTGGTCTTTTGAAGAAAGAACCAAACATATTTGAGTGGACCTGTCCAGTCAGTGCAAGCATTTGTCAATAGTCGAATAGCTCAACTTAAAAACCACTAAGGAGCTCAATGACATGACGAACAATACCAAAGAAAAGACATTTGGGTAGGCCGCAAAAGTACTCAAACTGTCAGACAACGTTGAAAATTACTGTAAAAAGGAGGAGAAAATAATAATAATAACCCACATAGTCCTCACATTTACAATAATTAAGTAATCAAAAAAAAATAAAAATATAATACTTTACAAAGTAAATATTTGTGTCAAACAAAATAGTAATCATAATATGTCAATCAAAAAATAAAAATAAATATAATACTTAACAAAGTATTCAAGTCAAAAAAAATAATAATTATAAAATGTCAATAAAAAAATAAAATAAAAAATATAATACAATACTATACAAGTATTCATGTCAAAAACGAATATTAAAAAAAAAAAAATAAAAAAAATATATATATATAAAATTTTTCATCAGTAAGTAGTACATATGAAAACAATGGCTCATGTATATCATTGAAGCAGCTCAATCCCACGCCTTTTTGTCCTCAAGAAAGTCATTAATTGTGTAAAAAGCTTTCTGGCATAGCTTACGTTTAATAAATGATTTAAATTTATTTATGCTTAGTTCTTGAATTTGGCTAGGAAGTTTATTATAGAAACGTATACATTGACATCTAAACGAACCACCTATTTTTTTCTTGAGCCTGGTTTTTGGTACAATAATTTTGTGTTTGTTCCTAGTATTTATGCTATGGATATCACTGTATCTTTTAAACAGATTAATATTTTTATGTGCATACATGAGATTCTCATAAATATATTGAGAGGGAACAGTCATAATATTAATCTCTTTAAATTTGTCTCTGAGGGAGTGTCTGGGACTTAATTTATAAATTGCACGAATAGCCCTTTTCTGTAAAACAAAAATTGTCTGAATATCGGCGGCATTTCCCCACAACAGAATGCCGTACGACATCACACTATGAAAATAACTAAAGTATACTAAACGAGCTGTCTCTAAATCAGTTAAACCACGAATTTTCCTTACGGCGTATGCTGCAGAGCTAAGTTTTTTGGACAGTTTATCTATATGGGGGCTCCACTGAAGCTGCGCATCCAAAGTTAAACCTAAGAACACTGTGGAATCCTCGGGTTTCAACTCTTCACCCTTTATTGACACACTAGTGTTCACTTGTATTACATTGGGTAATGTGAACTTTATGCATTTTGTTTTTTTCTCGTTAAGGAGAAGATTATTGACATTAAACCAGTTAACTACAGTTGAAAGAGCATTATTTACATTATCAACAACCACCTGCTGACGTTTGAGTTTAAATAAAAGTGAAGTGTCATCTGCAAACAGCACTATATCATGTTTATCCTTTATGAGGTAAGGCAAGTCGTTGATATAGATTAGAAACAAAAAAGGACCCAGAATTGAGCCTTGAGGAACCCCCATTCTGACTACAGACCCGGAAGACCTTTTGCCGTTCACATCAACTCTCTGAATCCTATTACCCAAGTATGAAGTAAGAAGATCCAGAGAGGCGCCCCGGACTCCGTAGTAGTGCAGCTTCCTGATCAATGTATCATGGAGAACGCAATCGAAAGCCTTAAACAAATCGCAAAAAATGCCCAACGCATCGCATTTATCTTCCCATGCATTATAAATGTGTCCCAAAAGTTCAACACCAGCATCAGTTGTTGAACGACCCTTTGTGAAACCAAACTGTTTGTTGTGTAATAATTTGTGTTTATTAAAATATCTTTGAATTTGATCTAAAATAATTTTCTCAAAAATTTTACTAAAAGTAGGTAGCACTGATATAGGTCTATAATTAGTAGGGTCTGATGTACTACCCGATTTAAACAATGGTATAATTTTACTATATTTCATTAGATCAGGAAACTCACCACAATCTATACAATTATTAAAGATTACTGCTAAAGTAGGTGCTACAATGTCTATAATAGACCTAGCAACGTCAACAGAATTACCCCATAGATCTGCAGTCTTTTTAACATTTAAAGTATTAAAAGTTTTGATTACATCATTACAAGTGACATATTGGAAATAAAATTGGGATTCACAAACTGGAACGTTTTCTTTAAGTAAAATTTCTGCAGCAGTTGGTGATGAATTTAGAGATTTTGTAGTCGATACGGGAATCTCTGCAAAGAAATTTTCAAATGCCGCGGCGACTTGCGAATCTGATTTAATGATACTGTCATCAATAGCAAGGCTGTAATCACTACTTCGGTTGCAAGACCTTCCCGTTTCGCTATTAATAATATCCCAAGTCATTTTAATTACATTACTACTATTTTTAATTTTTGAACTTAAGTAGCGAGATTTCGCCAAATAACATACTTTTTTAAATAATTTAGAATAATTCTTAACATATAAATTAAATTCTACAGTGTTAATATAAGTCCGTTCTTCATACAGCTCATACAGCCGTTTTCTACTTTTATTAATACCAATGGTGGCCCAGTCACTGAAGGAAGTATTGCCATTTACCGAAATCGTCTTAGGAATAAAAAAAGATTTCGGAAGTTGTCGTACACTCTTGCCTAACTTCGTTAATAATTAGTATTTAATGAAACAGTAACAATTAGTGATTTGATTATTGATAACTGATAAACATTTTGCTATGAAAACTTAATTTGAAAAAATAATAAAAATATTATTAATATTTTTTATATTATATTAAATAAATGATTACAACAAAATTTATTTATTTATTTATTTGGAAACTCAACAGCTTATTTTAAATTTACATGAGTTATGAATATTCACCTCACTATCAATGAACAGCCCAATGCAGTCGAAATAAAAAGAATAAAAAATAAAATAAAAAATAGCATCTTAAAGTCTGCATACACTGCACACCGCCAGCGAGGTGATGACAATTATCTCTTAAGCCAATAACAGAATTTCACGGCATTGATAAAGCTATGTTAACAAGAAAGTGGCGAGAAGAAAAAAAGAAACAAAAAAGAAAATTTGTACAAGTGCAGCTAATAATAATAATGTGGGATTGTTGATACATTAAATCAAAGTTACAAGGTTTGTAAATAATAAGGCAAGTGTGTAAATATTAATTGAACAAAAACGAAAACGAACGAAATTAATATACTGTGTTTCCATTTTATGTCCTAATTAATGCAGAATAATGGGTAAAATGCACCAAATTTCAGTATTTTAAGGAATTTTATACTTGACCACGTCAGTTTCGGTTTCGGTTTTGGCCGAAACTGAAGCCACGGCCGAATATTCGGTTTCGGTTTCTCGGACTCTACAGCTGACTATCCCAACACTATCCCTTTTTGATGCTGTGTCATCATGGCAGCCTTCAACTATATGTTCCAAACCAAAACCACCAGTTTAATTTTGTAATTTAATACATTTCAGAGGACACTTTAACGAAATATATGATGACCTATGGCGGATTCCCGTTTTTCTCTTTCCATCATATAAAATTGAATTCCTCATCAATAAGTATTGGACTTCATTTAAAAAGAGGATCTACCCTGTGTGGTACATATATATTTATCGAAGGGAATGTAACATTAACTAACACCAAACAAAACGGTAAGATAATGGAAGGTACATTTTGGCTGAATTACTGTGTCAAACTCGACTGCAAAAAAAAACTGGCCAAGTGCGTGTCGGATTTCGCACATTAAGGGTTCCGTACCAAACATTGGTATTCGTTAGTAAAGTATACGTAATATAAACATTATCACCTTTCAAGTTCATACGTCAATGCAATTTAAAAAAATCTTCGTAACAAAAGTTTGTAACAGACGATGGACGGACAGACAGACAGGCAGACAAACGGACACGTGAGTGACCCTAAAAAGACTAAAATGTCCCAAACAAGTCACTTTTAAAGTAGTCGATGCAGTTGATGGTATTCGGCGGTCGGGTTTTTTGACACAAGTAAATTTTTAACTACCTTCATTTTAGTGAGTTACTTTTTTGAAAGCATCTCCGCAAGCCCTTTATTTTAATACATGACTTTGTTACAAAAACATATTCGACGTGACTTACTTTTTTTTTCGGCAGCCGCCAGTTTGTTTCTTTTTCAATAAATAAAAAGCCTATGTCACTCTGGCACTCAAGATGAATCCAATGACACCTCATTTGTTGAAAGAAATCAAGCTGTTTAGGCTCGTCGAGTGTCAACAAAATATAGACATATAAACATACATACATACTCGTATAAACTCTCGAAAACCATTACAGTCTTTCTGGTACAGTCGGGTAAAAATTTGATTTGCCATCGACAGCCTAAGAAGAAAATACATACACAATTTGACCAGATTGGCATCGCCTCATTCAGAGGACTGCCTTCAAAGACAGAGCAAGCTCTTAACCGTAGCCTCTTGGAGAGACTAGATCTGTGGCCCACTAGATCATGTGTTGCACAGGTATCTCTCAACAACAATCCTGTCGTCTGCATACCCAAAGGTACCGGACTTTTTTTGTGGGGTGGCAAATCATCCAATGACATCTCCCGCTCTGGGTGGAGCGGGAGGGCGTATCAGACTCTTACTGACTAAAACCCACCTCTGTTTCTTCCCTTCCTGAGTGCCCAGGGGAGCGGTTACTCTGTTACGAATTTATCCCCTACCCCTAGGCATAAGGTACCGGGCTTAAGGAGACCTTATGTGTAGCAAAAACAATGTTACCGAGAGTACCGACCCCTTTTTTTAATTTGGGGAAATTCTCATGAACAGTCTCCGTTTGGGAAGAATGGAGATTTATGTCGGACTCCTACCTACTATAACACCACAGTTCCTACTGCTACCATGAGTCGGGGGCCTGGGATACAATTAGTTTCATACACGCACCCCCAACTGGTATCAGCCCGCCATTGCTAGCAAGCACCATCACCTATTGAGGCCGATCCAAGGACCTCACATACTCCCATAAAGGCGCGCATGGAATAGCTCTGCGCCGCTTCCTTAGGCCTGACTGGTCAAACGACGACTCAGCCCCAAATTCACCGCAAGAGTACCAATCCCTGATTGACCCTGGCATTAATATCCATCTTATCGGAAGAGCAGCCACCAATGACCAATCGGATGGACCGATGGATGTCTCAGGAAGTCTGCAATCTAATCACACAGTTCAGTGGGTAGACCGAAGGAAGGAGCTTACCAATAAGGCATTCGAGATGTCGAAGGAGATGGTGAGCATGTCATCCCCAGACTTCCCAGTTGACCGATTTTGGCAGAAATTCCTAACCCAATAACTTTTTGCCCGACCTGGGATTCTGGGTTCGAACCCAGAATCCCGCGCCCAGCATGCACTGGCAACCACGAAACCAAAGGGGAGAGGGGGGTTGATTATAGTGTAGCACAATAATAAACACTTTGATTAGATAAGATGATAACGTACTATATTAAGAAAGGATTGACTGGTATTATTTTTCTTCCAGATATAATATGTATAAAACCACACCGCTGCAGTATTGAGATAGATTTACAAAATGTATCATGTAACGGTAAGTTTTTCATAATAATAATATATATATTTTAAAAAGTATTGTTATCGACTTCGCCTATGAGTAGGACTGATTGTATCCCTTGAAGACAGGATGAAAAGTATCCTGTGTCCATTAAGAAGGAACAGGGCCTGCGAGGAATCTACAAAATAGGTATTTGAAGAAACTATTGCCATCGTGCTCCCTCAAGCCTGCCCCTGTAGAGTGCGATAGGGACAGCTGCAACTCAGACCGATTTTATCACAAAATTTTGTTGAAATCGACGTTTCGTATTCCCCTTTTTTCTCCTCGAAAACTGAGCCGATTCAATTATTTTTGGCACCAAATTTTTTAAAGAGTATGTCAAGGTGCCTATTAAAGGTTTTATGTTAAAACTTTTAGAATTTATCTGGTAATCCTCTAGGAACAGCGGTAAAAATAGGGCCATTGTTTTTTTACTGATGAGGCATTATTCAGGAAGAAAAAAGGGGAATTCATTTGTAAGGAGAATCGCAGCCCCTGTTCCCTCTTAATACATAGAATACATTGTTACAAAAAGCCGGCAGATAACAAGAAAGTTCAAACATTAAAATTTTTTTTACTTGTCATTTGTCCGGACTTTCGACCAAAGGTGATGAATCAAAAAGTCCTTATCCCAATTTATTTGGCGTCACGCAATATGACGTTTTCTTCCATACTGAAAATGAATGAGTAATACTCACTGAAAAATAAAGATTTTAAAAAGTATAACGACGGATTTTTTTGTCCGGCTTTTTGTAACTTTCTAATGCTTTTGAAAATAAATGTTTTTAATTTATTTTAAGTGAATCTGCGAGTGGTTTGTAACTGATATAAGCTACCAAAGATTTTATCCCGTTGAAAGTCTTGTCTAGGCCCTCAAACGGCTTGACCGTCTTTGAAGAGTTTTCTTTTGCTTTTCAGAAAATATTATAGAGACGACAGAGGCGTCTTGGCAGTCTCTGTCATCACCGTCTACATCGCCATCGCCGTCATCGACGTCATCACCGTTATTTCCGTCCTCACCTCCACAAAATACTACGTTACTATACGTGGTACTATCCGTGATAGGCATCGTTTGTGTTTTAATATTGCCAATTTACTTATGTGTCAAAAAATGTTACCATCGACATTCGAACCCAGTGGAAACAACGGAAATGAATGCTTATGTAAGTACATGCCCCGTAGGACTTTCGGTTCACAAGTACGACGAACTTTCATACAAAGTTTCGTCCCCATACTCTTTTTTTTACCCGACTGCGCGACGCAAGAGAGGGTTATGTGTTTATCAGCCTATGTGTGTATGTTTGTTCCTTTGTGGTACTTTAGAGACCAAACGCGTGCGCCGATTTTGTTAAATCTTACGTCAATTGATTTGTCTTAATCTTGCGAGTGCTTCTAAAGACATAACAGTAATTAAAATACAATATGGCGTCAACCAGATGTGACTGTTCCTAAATGAACCCAGGCTGAATAAAATTTTCGTTTTCTGTAATATCATAGATTTAGTGTTGAGGTTCGGTTTTCCCCTAGGGGAAAAGGCCGAACCCCTTCCCGTACGGCCTCGTAGCTGTCGTCGTCCAGACTTGGATGAGCTCCTTGGAGGGCCTTTCGGGCCCTTCCTTGAAATGATTTTGTGAGACTTAGGAATTCAAGTTGTGAAACACATTAGAAGTGGTTTAGAAACATAATATAACTAAGGGATCCTAAGTAAATCTTTAATTTATGATAGTTCGTGTGAACAACCCTTACACTAGCGTAATAGGTAGTTGGTCAACATCTACTCACACGATACCTCACATTTGCACTCATAATACTTCAGATTAACACTCCTTTAGTGACGCAAGCGGCTTTTCAGCAGTAATACGTCGTAATCATGCTTATAAGAAGCATGTCCCCTAGCAGCTTTCTCAAGCTGTAAAACGTGACGGGGCGGCTTTTCGGCAGCAGAACGTCGTCGTCATGCTCTTGAGAGACATGGACCCTGACAGTCCTTGGACTGTATATATGATATAGATATGGTCAGCCCGACCCCCCAGGAAGTGTATCATTCGTACAACAAGTACATCCTTAAAGTACGGTGCTCGTATCTGACCGAAACAAGGGTCACAGATAGAGAATATAAATTCAGGAATTAATACAAATACTAACTGGTACTCGTAATATAGTTGAGTCTTCACTCAAGAAGTAAATAGAGTTGAACATTCCAACTCCCTTAAATCCTACACAGGCAGTTCAACAGCGCCAACAACACGCTTCTGTCTGTTAAGTTCTAAGAACTTTAGCCAACTAGCTCTCCCCGCGGCTCCACCCGCGTGTCTGTTTTAATTATTATTTATACACAATATCAGCCTAGAATAAATAAGACGCACGCATATCCTAAGTTGTGATGGATTCCCTATACTTAACAAGAGCTAGGTTCACTAGGAAGGGATTGAAGTAAACAAAGTTAATATGTATCAATTAGGATTGGTAATCCATATATTATATATATCCTAAATAAGGAAAGGAAATAAGGAAAGGAAACTTACTTCTCCTTTGTATTATGAACATTACAAGACTGAGAGGAAACTAATGGGTATATGACACGTAACGCTTGTATTGAGTGCTGCGTTATTTCGCATTACGTTAATGGATCTTCTTACAAAGTGTAGGGGCCCACCCCAGTGACGTGGGGTCACTTTACAGTGGCTGTCACGTCGTACGTGTTTTTTTTTTTTTTTTGGGGGGTGGGAAATCATCTAATGACTCTTTCCGCTCTGGGGTGGAGCGGAAGGGCGTGTCAGACTCTTACTGACTAAAACCCACCCCTGTTCCTCCCTGCCCTACGCGCCCGGGGGCGAGGTAACTCTTTCGAATTTATCCTCCACCCCCGGGCAGACGTCGTACGTGTAGAGCCGGTCCTAGAACGTAGGACTGGAAAGAACCTGCCGCGGTTCTAGCTAAACACGTTCCCTAAGCTCTGACATGTCTCACTCAATCCTAAGACAGGACTGCGAAGTTTCCAACTATACTGGAAGCGCTCTATATAAATTAGTCCCATTACATCGGCCTACTCGCCCATTATCTAGATAAAACAAAGCTAGTACAAACGTATCGCGTCGTCAGTCGGTTGCAGAAATCTTTACGATTGCCTTACTATAAGCCGAAGTGGTTTCTGGTCGTCACTTCTCACTCCTTTAATCTGCCCCAGTTTGAGGGTGTTTGCAGCTTACTTTGTCTCCAAATTGCGACTATCAGTTGAGCGTTTCGGCTGTTCACCCTAAATTACGTGTCTCGCTAAATATAATATTTTTTTCTGTGAGAGGCCAACGGGGGCCGGGTGTAATTTAATGAGAAACGATTTCCTAACGTTCTTCAGAATGCTTACCAATCCATTATAGGGAACTTTGTGAAGCCTACCCCTGGCTCCTAGGAGAGTGCTTTTATCAGGCAAATCTAAAGTATCCTGCAGTCAGTCGGTCCATGGAGAGAAGGAACCATTACGAACGTTTGGTTGCTCATGTTTTTAACAATTACAAAATAACATTATAGTTCGAATGGGCCCTAACATAATACGTGTATCAATTCGGTTCAACCTCACTGAACCAGTGAACATCAGTTCAGTCAGTTTATAGTCATTGTTTATTTATTTATTTATTTACACTTCATGCAACTAAAGTACAAAGGCGGACGTAATGCCTTAGGCATTCTCTACCAGTCAACCAAGAGTGGTGGAGAAATAATATGGCAGGTGCATAAAAAAAAAACAAGCAAAGCAAAACCAAGTAGAAATATTTAAAAAAAAAAACTGAACGAAAATATATATATTAGTAATAAACATACATATATATTTAATATAATAACTACCAATAAATATTTATATATATATATATAAAGTAATGAAAAAGGTTTTTGATACGGCTCTACTCCTTGTGTAGAAAATAATTCCGCAACTTCCGCTTAAATGCATACGGACTGGTGGCCGTCCTGATATCGAGACGCAGCGCATTCCACAAAAGGATGGACTGAATTAAAGGAAGAATGAACAAAATCAGAAGTATGAGCAGGGCAAAGCAGTAGAAGATTATTAGAAGAACGCAGATTCCTGGTATGTGAAGAACATAGATATTGAAAGTGAGATATAAGATAAGAAAGAGGAGTGGGAGAGTTCAGCAGAGAGAAAAGTGTAGTCAGCGCCCGCAAACTTCTTCTCTGGCGAATGGGCATCCATTTGAGCTCAGACCTGTGGTTCGCGACATGGTCATATTTCCTCAAATTAAATTCGAACCGGATGCAGTTGTTGAGGAGCCTATCCAGCTTATCCAGTAACACCGCATTCAGGTCAAAGTAGCACACGTCACCATAGTCGATTATAGGGAAGATTGAAGTCTGCACAAGCATAGTCTTCGTTTTCGCGGGCAAAAAGTCCCTCAGACGGTACAGTCACCGCAAAGTTCCTTTGACTCTTTGACTGACACTTGAAACCTGACATTGTTGTCGTACAGTCGGTTGGTGTATGTAAACCGCACAACATATGGGCTTTCCCCGAGTCCCTAGAACTAAACGCAGGTATAGGTCACCTCATTTAAGTCATAGAGGGATAAACATTCGACATTCATCCATTCGGTCATCAACACAATCACCTAGATTCGTGCACTTGTCATTCACGTTACTCCTACTAATATATAAAATATAGTCTGAACTACACTTATATTACTCAAGTATAAATTGGAACTCTTGCTCTAACAATCGATTCACAGAGATATAATCTCATAAACTTGCCAATTACTGTGTCCTAGATCTATTGAACTGACCATAGGCGAGCGATCGTTCTACTGGTACCAATACAATACGGTTTAACAGAAAACACACACATACTTTAAACACTAATTAAGTCTCATTAATCTAGTATATCTTTAACCAACCTAGTTAACCCGGGCCTGCGGACGACGAGTAGTGGGTAACTCGCCGTCCGATCAGCACCAGGCCCGAGAGTCGACGGCGCGTAGTGTTCCACGCGCGCCTCAAAGAGTTGTCAGCAAAGAACGGGGCCTGCCACGGTCGATGCCTGCCCGGGGGTGGAGGATAAATTCGAAAGAGTTACCTCGCCCCTCGGCACTCAAGGCAGGGAGGAACAGGGGTGGGTTTTAGTCAGTAAGAGTCTGACACGCCCTTCCGCTCCACCATAGAGCGGGAGAAGTCATAGGATGATTTCCCACCCCCCAAAAAACTGTCGCGTCCCAGCTTCCGCCTTCATCTTGCTCTCGCTTTTTTTATAGTGACGCTCTTAAAACACTTTGTCTGCTCCAAGTTTTGCTAATCAGCAGGGAGTCGTCTCTGTGTCACCAGGACACTACTTTTTACTACACTTAACGTGCACTTTGCCCGAATGAGTCGTTGATTTTTCATAGAATTTGTTAGAACCCATGACATCTTAATTGTCATGATTACTTTCAAAGAGCGCTGACATAAGTATCAGACCTTTCCTCGTAAAACAATTCAATATTCCTGTCTCAAAGGGTCTTTATCTTGTGACGCTATTTTAAACGAATAGATATTTCATTTTTAATTGCGTTCCCCTGTCAATCCTAAAATTCAGATGGATTGTGTTTCTATAAAAAACTCGGCCATGTGTACAATGTGCTTGGTTTTGAAATAAATATATTTTTTATGAAATAAATTAATAGGATTAAAGGTGGACAGTCATAAAGACGCCATAGCAATTAGTACATACTTTCTGCTAATTTCTGTTAGCTGCGCGGTTAACTGCCTAGGGTCACTGATAAATTTGAAAGGGAGTCTCCGTGGCCCTCGGCACAGGCAACTGAAGGAACATAGGTGGCTTTTAGTCAGTAAGTGACAGACATGCCACTATGCGCTACAATTAATTTACTGAAAGAAACGTGGCATGTAGCACTCTTAATTCTTTGCAACTGAGCGAAAAAGTTAGTAATCATGTCTCCAACATTCGCATTGAACTTCCACATAACGCCATTAACGCGCTTGTCACAGTAGCCACATGCCCGAAATACTATTTAATTAAACATAAATGCAATACATATACGCCAATTTCATTGTTAATAAAAACATTTACCTGTGTTTTATTTCAATTTAAAATTCACCACATCATTCAAGTGACTTCTCAAGCAGTTTGATGCAGTTGGTGGCGTGAAATCAATAATTGAACTAAAATGACTGCCACCAACTGCATCAGACTGTTTGAGAAGTGAGTTGTTTGGAACTACGAGTATTTAGTTGTTTTTTACAGTTGGGTTTTTTGAACATGTTATTTTTATTTTATTTTTTACATTCTAGCGAGTTATATTTTTGGAATCGCCTCCACTTAATATAGTTCGTCAACTTAATTTTTTTTTCTTTTTCATTATAATTATGGCATTAAAGTATCCACTTTTGACGAACGGCTAATTTCACGAAATGGACCTGTTAACTGACTTCCTCATTCGTGCGATTAGATGCCATTTGATTATTTTCTCTGGGGATATGTAAAATCGCATGTATACGCTGATAAACCAGAAACCATTGATCACTTGGAAGCCAACATTCGATGCGTTATTGCCGAAATACAACTTGATTTATTGCAAAGAGTGTGTGAAAATTGTACCTCCAGATTACGGTGGCCACATGCCCGAAATCATATTTAAACATATATACACCATGTAACAAAAACCCTGTCCGATCCTGAGGGGTATTACTTGGTATCGTACTGCGTACACATATACGTAAACATTTAATGGACACTAGATAATTATTTTTCCCCAATGAAAATAATTAATTTAAAAAATAAAGAAAAACTTATCAAAGGCAACACTAAGCGCTCGACAAAGTTCACCTACTGTTTCATTTCAAAGGTGCCGCCTAAGCGAGACAGAGTGCCTACAGCGCGGCTAGTGCAGAGCGGTATCGTTTGAAATAAAAAATAGGTAAAAATGAAAAGATTTCGCCGGCCAGTGGAGTGTTGTCAACTTATGAAAATTTGCCATATTTAGTGTTAAATTTCGCTTATTTTATAAAAATAAAAATCTATAAGTTTTGGTTTTTATGAGTTTCGTCAGTCATTTTTTTTACAACTTTTTCTAGTACTTACACGCCTTTATTGGATCGGACAGGATTTTTGTTACATGCTGTATTTGCCATAAAATTATCCCTCAAATAATGCCAATTTCATTTATATTAAATACTGTCTGTGTTTCATTTCAATTTGAAGTTCTCTTCTTCTCTTACGTCTCCTTTCTTTGTCGCGTGTCTACGACATTGCATGCAAAAAAGTGTGTGTGTATTTACTTATATACACACGTAAGAAGTTATACTTCTTTGGCGTAACAAGATAAAAACCAAACTGTCACAAAGTTTACAAAAGGAAAACAATCATTCTTCACGGACCACAGACCATAGCTAACTTCAGGGTGGATGTGTGACAGTGATGCGGGCGCATCTTACAATTTCACTCTCATCATTTTTTCATAACGCGCCTAAAGAAGTATAACTTCAAAAATTATTTCTGTCAGTTTTTTTTGTTAGCTTACATGTTGTCCCACGCTGGGCAAAGAAAGGCCTCTCCTTTTCTCCTCCAAATCTCTGTCTTGGGTGATGATTTCCAAGTTAGCCCCGCAAACATGATCAGATCGTCACACCACTTTCGCCGCGGTCGAACTCGACGGCGACGTCCAGGGTCTGGCGTGACGATCTTTGCCTACCTGTCCGGTTGCATTCTTGCAAAACGTGGCCAACCCACTCCCACTTCAGCCTGGCTCTTTCCCCAATATCTGCTACTTGAGTTATGGAGCGCAAGGTGGTGTTACTTCCGGGCCTGCGTACGGCGAGTAGTGGGTAGCTCGCCGTCCGATCAGCACTAGGCCCGAGAGTCGACGGCGCGTAGTATTCCACGCGCACCTCAAAGAGTTGTCAGCAAAACATGACGGGGCCCGTCATGGCCGATGCCTGCCTAGGGGTTGTGGATAAATTCGAAACAGAGTTACCGCGTCCCTGGGCATTCAGGGCAGGGAAGGAACAGGGGTGGGTTTTAGTCAGTAAGAGTCTGACACGCCCTCTCACTTCACCCTAGAGCGGGAGATGTCATTGGACGATTCCCCACCCCAAAAAAAAAAGAAGGTTGGTGTTTCTAACGGGCTGTTCGCTTAACACTTGTTCTGCTGCGCTCCATTGGCCGTAGACAAATCTTGAGTTCGGACTTTTTTTGTTCAGTGACTAATAGTAAGAATTCATAGTGAATCACAATGTGGTCCTAAAAATTCTGCTTATATTTAAATTAAAATAAGACTTATTGTATTTTTTCAGCCTACTGAACCTTTCTATCTCAACATGCTCTTCAGAAGACAGTGTGCCAAGGAGATTGAGGAAATAGAGCAACACCATTACGAAGAGATTAGTCCTCAAGTTCCTGGAGGTAGCTGAAATGTACAGTGAAGCTATAGCAATAATAAGCCCTATTACTATCTAATTGAATTTACATATTTTTAGCAGAAACCTAATTCAAGTCCGTTTGAAGGAACTCCACTCAACTAAGTCGTTCGTTTTATGTCATTTATTGTTTATATTTCATCATCATCATCATCTACCTGCCCTTATCCCATGTTACTTGGGGTCGGCGCAACACGTTTTCTTCTTCCATTATGTCCTGTCAGCCGTCACGCTATCACTAACTCCCTTTCCTTTCATATCACTCCTCACACAATCCATCCATACTTTCTTTGGCCTCCCTCTTCCTCTCCATCCATCCACATTTATATTCATAACTCTTTTAGTTACACGTGTTTCATCCCTCCTCTTCACATAACCATACCAAGATAAGCGGTTCCCTTTCAACTTTTCGGTATTTTTTTATTATTGTTTTTACCATAACAAAATAATGAATTAATTTATTTAAGGCTATAAGTGAAAGCCCAAAACTGTAGTAAATACCATGTAGTTAAGTTTTCTTGAGGATTGATCTTAATTTAGTTTTAAGTTGTGTCTTTGGACGTTTAGTGTTCTATATTATTATTTTACTGTGTGAGTGTAATGTCAACTTATCATTTGCTGCAACATACAATTTGTATAGTTATTTTTATTTTCATAAAAATCTTTATTTTTGTGATTTAAAGTCTTTGAAAACCTTGCCAAAGATTTGTAAAAGTTACATTAAATAATAAGCCTCAACCATTTAATGGAAACCGAATAAAAGATATGTCGCCGCGTGAGCGTCTGGCTGCTAAGATGGCAATCATTACTAATTACTTTAGCTAATATTTGGGATTTAAAGTTAGTTTGGTTAATTCTGCCCTCTATGGGATACATCTTCAACTATGACACTGGGTGTTGGTTCCTATTTTGATTCAGCGCCATCTATTGGCGTCTTGATGGAATCAAACATTTAATAAGTTGCGAGGATCGATTATTAAACTAATTGTTATGTTTTAATTGAAACTAAGGGTTAAATAAAAAACAAGGAAGCATTTATTTAATAGCTTCTGGATTGTTGGTCATTTTAACAATTGCAATGAGTAAAGTTTTGTCTATGTCTTACATTGCCAAAGAAGATGGCGTGGTTTTGAGGGAGATTTAAAATGATCAGTACCAGAATGTTATAATTTAAAATGGAAGCTAAATTGGTTTCAGTATTGTATCCCGAACTATAAATTCATATGACTATTTAACACAACAAGTTCTAATGAAAACCTTTGTTTATTTAAATCGCCGGGAAATGTTGGAAGAAGTAATGAAGCTACTAATTTAACTTAAGTTATGAGAAATGTTTCAGCATGAGTAATTAATAGCTATTGTTTATTGATTACATAATTAATTAATAAGTGTTTTGGGATTGTTTGTAAGTTTTCTTAAATAAGTAATGAAATTCTGTATTGGAATATGGGGTGTTTCCGCCCTTTTTAATTCGACGCGTGTGTGCGGTGCGGGGGACTAAAAAGTAGGCACTTGGAGTAGTTCTGTGTAGACCACGGGTAGACTAAAAAGAAAAAGGAATCGTGATAGATTGTGTTTCTCGACAAGTGTTGTAATATTTAAAAGAATGTCTCCAGAGTTTCTTTTCTGTCAGTTCTTCTCTGAGAGAACAATGCCTTGGAACTGGCAGGCCACATATTATGTGGTTTTAGTTTGTTAGCTTCAGATGACTGATCAACTCCTATGCAGTTCCACAAGTGTCTGTACATGGTTTAAATGAAATAAAACCCATGAGTTTCAGTCAAGTGCTGTGTTTAATTGAAGTTAACCCACTTTTCCTACTAACAATGAGAAATTGTACCGAAGGCACCTTAGTACGAGTGATCTGAGTAGTAATGCTAATAAATAATTAATAATTTTTGTATAAGGTTCATATTCGGTTTACGAAAGTATGACCATGTTTCCGAATTCCGTATGCAAGTGGTTGCCAATTCGCCTTCGCCGGAATGCCCACATTCTTTCCCTTTTATATAATATACTCTTTTCCCCTTTCACCCCTCTTTACCTCAAAAATCGTTTTCAGTTGCTTTGTGATTCCCACACGAAATGTCTCAGGTCATCAGATAACTTACGACTTAAAATGCCAATGCATTCCACGACTTTCTTGGATAAATTCTTTGCTGTCCAAGCTGCTCGTCTGTGGAATGCATTGCCTGACCCAATAAAACGCGCTCAATCGTTGCCTGTGTTTAAAAGGCTGGTAAAGGAACACTACCTGTCACTGTGACTATCGTTGGTCGTCATTTATTTTTACTTTATATGTGTATATATATTGTATTTGTGTGTATATTATACAGCATATGTATGTATATGTGTATCTGTTGTATTATATTGAATATTGGTATTGTCACACCAATGACAGCCCCATATCTTGTCCAGGCAATTACTCTCCCTTCTAGGTTGCCTGGAAGAGATCGCGGAAAGCGATAAGGCCGCCCATTGTATTTGCTTTAGTTTTTAGTTTCTTTAGTTATATATCATGCTTGGTGTACAATAAAGAATATAATAAATAAATAAATAAATAAATAAAAGAAACATAATTATGTCCAATGACATCTCCCGCTCTGGGTGGAGCGGGAGGGCGTGTCAGACTCTTACTGACTAAAACCCACCCCTGTTCCTTTCCTGCCTGAGTGCCCAGGGGTGCGGTAACTCATGTTAAGATTTTATCCGCTACCCCTAGGCATGCAGGCACTGGCCTCGATGGGCCCTGTCAGTGGTGGCTGACAATCATCTCTATGAGGCGCGCGTGGAACACTACGCCCCGTCAACTGACCGGCTTGGTGCTGATCGAACGGCGAGTTACCCACTGCTCGCCGTCCGCAGGCCCGGGTCTACGGTGGCTGGAGATCGTCTCGCGACGTCCTATGCCCAGTGCCTCTACTGCGGTGGTAGCGTCCAGGGCCGTTAAGGGCCACTCCGTTGAGCTTCCCTCACCCGTCCCGCCTTCGCCTTCGCGAGCATTACTGCTTCGCAGAAGGAGGAGACTGCTTCCCATTCCCTCTCGCTCCCTACCATGGCCTGAACCAGGGCCGGGCGCGAGAGGTCGCCGCCAATGAACTAACTCTAAGTTTAGTTAACTTGCCCTTCTTAGTAAGTGACTTAATATTGCACACCCAACTTAGTACTATGTTCAAATAATAATTATACATCCCTACTGTTCGAACCATGTTCTACCTATTTTCCGGAATGCTTCTCCAAGCTCTCGCTATGAACAAGTATTGTGTACCTATCTAAAATAATAGTAGTCCTAACACTGTCCCTTGAGGAATACCATTGTACGAGAACGGTGAGTTTATATGTATTTAAGTCTTGTTAAAATTATTTCCCGTTTTACCGTTTGTGTACAGAACCATAAAAAGAGGTAGATATGCCACTAGCGTGCGCAAACAGTTGCAGACAAATTCAGACAATTGTAGCAATTTGATTTAGTCGGCTAGCAGCAGCGAGTGAAGAAAGCGTATCCGTGGCGTGACAATAATATATCTATGATGTCAAGTTGTGTGTTATGAGTGTAAAAACTATGGTTCCAAGAGTGAAGGAATTTCATACCATAATTACTATACACTTACGGTGAATGCTTCAGGGTAGCCCGCGAAATTCAAATTTTCTTACGTTTCTTGCAATTTGCAGGTCAGTGTCAGGTTGTATTTGGGTCAAAATTTGATTCGCGGCCGTAGCAAGTATGTATTTATAGAATTATAATCACTAAAATCATCAATACATCTCTCTCAGTTAGAATTGATGCCAAATGTTATGATTTCAAAAAATACTTACATTTGGCATCAATTCTAACTGAGAGAGGTGCTTGTCAGACTCTTTCTGACTAAAACCCATCCCTGTTCTTTTTTTTTTTTTTTTTTTTTTATGTTTGATAGGCTCGCGTTGTTTGTTTGTTCCTTCCTGCCCTGAGTGCCCAGGGGCGAGGTAACTCTGCTTCGAATTTATCCTCAACCTCCGGGCAGGCATCGGCCATGACGGGCCCCGTCTTTATTGCTGACAACTCTTTGAGGCGCGCGTGGAACACTACGCGCCGTCGACTCTCGGGCCTGGTGCTGATCGGACGGCGAAAGTTGTGGCTAAAACATCAAACGTCAGAACTAAGTGACTGATGCCATTCTCTTGACAACAAGCGAAAGCGAGTTACATAAAATGTTTTCCTTCAGTCGTTGTAGTCGATTAGTCCAATGACGTCAGAGTTCAAACAGGAAAAAATAAACGAAAATTATGTACTTTACTTAGGTACATTATTTTTCAAATTATTGGTTCACCTAAACACTCTAACATTAAAACCATAAAACTCATAGAAATTGTATGATTTTAAGGCGCTAATAACTGCCAACGACCTTGAGTGGTTAGCTTGCGCTGAGCTCACACAACGCGTCGTATGTCCACCCAGTAATAGGACTCGCCCATCAAGGAGCGCTGTCCGAAATTAGACGCATTATTAATTTATTACACATAAAACAACAAGTATTAAACTAAAACACTGACTCTAAATTATAAATAATTAAATGATCTTTAAAATGGTGAAGGTTTCATAAAAATACGCTTATAGTTTTTGCGTGATTCTCAATTTTTTTATCCGAGTTAGACATAACTTTACAAATGAATTACACTGTGTTATAAAAATATTATTTCAAATATTCTGAGATCAAATTACGACGGAAATTGTCTAAAGTAACATATATTTTTTTCAAAGAAATAAAACAAGTCGTTTAGACGTGATGTTCAATTAAAAACCATTAAAAGTCGTTTAACTGTGCGTTAAAGTTAGATTCTACAAGAATTGTAGTAGTCTTCTTACAAGAATTGCTCGTTTAATTAAAGGTATTAGATAGCTAATACCTTTAAACGAGCAATTCTTGTATATATTATAAATGTATAAATATTATAATCTGAATCTCGGAAACGGCTCCAACGATTTTCATGTTTAGTATGCAGGGGGTTTCGTGGGCAATAAATCGATCTAGCTAGCTTTCATTTTTAGGAAAGCTAACTAGATCTAGCTAGCTAGGCTGTTTTATCCGTGTAAAAACCGAGCTCGGTCATCCAGGTACTTAGTAATAATATAACAGTGTAGCGAGTGGAATTCCCTGCTGTCTGTGATTTTTCCTAGTTTAGAAGGAGTCTGGACAGCGTGCGGGCGGGATTTCATTTGTAGTCCGAATTAAGATTTACAAAAAAGCAAATTGAACCTGAGTGAACAAGTTATCCAATCCATATAGTGGTTAACTTGAAAAAAAACCCAAAGGCCGCAGAACAAAAAGAAATAATAATATAGTAAAATTGTTTATTTTCGCCACAATATTAATCTTAATTGCTAGGCTTATTTCTAAAGTGACATATAGGTGGGGCCATTATATTGTGGGAGACTGGTGCCTAAACTAGGCTCAAGGCCTGTATTTTAGGTCACCAGGACTCCTCCATTTAAATTTAACAAATTATGTTATGTACTCGTACAAACGGTATGAAATTAGGAAATGTTAACAATTAGGCATAAATATTGTATTTGTATTTTTTTTTTAATATTGTTAGTATCAGGATGGGAGTACGGTTGAGTGTGTACTGCGAGTGTGTGTAGTTAGAGAAGTGTGTGCCTGTGCAGTGGTTGTGTGTGTGGGCGGGTCGTGTGTGTGGGGAGGTTGTGTGTTTGTGACGTTTTTGATCGTGGCTAATTTATATAAATAAAAAAAGATCGTATTTTTTTTCACTGTATTCGTTTAGATTGCGCGATGAACATTACTTTAAAATGTCGTCAAGATTTCGAAACTAGAGACTTCAAGCTACCCATTGGTTTTTTGCAACTCCGATACTATAATTTTTAACAAACCTGTCGTTTAAATAAATTGCCAAAAATGTGGTTCTTTTTTTTGATCCCTTAATTTTTTCCATTAGTGTATATTCGGCGACCCGAAAAATATACAATACAAACACGGTACACACGGTACGGTACGGTATATACAAAGTTGATACGACAGAGGGGCTTTCCTTTAAACTGCCTATACTAGGTACTATTTTCAAGCTCTGTACCAAAAATCAATTAAATCGGAGCAGTAGTTTAGTCACAAACGATTGTTTAAGTTTTGGCCTCGTTTGAACACGATGTATCTTTCCTAACAGCTGATTATGTCTATACGCACAGGTCATGCACCTTAAAACGATAAATCTGAGTATAACCTACGATACGACGCGTTGTTGCCGTTCTCACGCAAGTCACAAGTACATTTTCGCTATAAGATGGCAATGCAAACAAGGATAATGGGTATAAAGTATGGTATAAAGGGTGGTTGCGTTTTACTCTGAATTGTAAGCTATTTAGTTTGTTTGATAAAAAAAAAACCTCATTTATTATTATTTTTATTTTTATACCGTATTGAATTAATATAAATATAGTATATATAAACACGTATAGTATACGTAGTTTAATTTAATGCCCCTCTGTCACATCAACGTTGTATAATATGTGGGTTGGAGTGTAGCCTTAGGGGCGCTATGGCTCGGGACTTAGAAAACTTTTCGAAAAAAATTTTTTTTTTCAAATTTTAACGGGACTTAGGGCACCCCGACTCGGACAGGTTAGGTAAGGGGATGGCGGGGTCAAGAGAGCGAGCGAACAGACCCCGCCATCCCCTTCGTGGTTATTTTTTTATAAAGCACTCAGAAGTAGGAGCCCCGCGAAGCGGGGCTCCGTCGACACGTGGCTCCATCGACATGCAAACCTAAAACATTATAATAAAGGAGAAATTTTCTAAGTCCCAAAAAATTTTTTTTTACCTAAAATTTTTTTTTTCTTTTTCTGCACGGCTCATGGTGCCTATAAGTGTATGGTACCAATTCGAAAGAAACAAATTTTTTTCGAAAAAATTTCCGCCCCTAAGGCTACCCACTGACCAAAACTAGACACGTCCGGGTTCTAGCTTCAAAATACGGGGTTTTCATGCTTCTTGTCCTGGTTGCCAAATTTCTAAGGTAACCCTACTTCTAGGCAAGCGTGCTCCATCATCAACCACATCATTGCTTACCATCACGGGCGCTTGACCACCGATGACATCAGAGCCTTTAGACAAAATACTTTTCTGTTAGCGTTAACGTTAACAGAAATGTATTTTGGCTAAGGGGGCTGGTGAGCTTGTGGTCAACCGCCTATCTATAACACAAAAATAACAAAGTGCGTGTTTCCTTCCAAAAGATCTCTGCAGCACAAAGCAATATAGAGTCGACCGTCCACTGTCACATAGGATATACACGGAGAGGTTAGCCACGTTAGCTGCACAGTTAATATATTTGCCAGCCATGCCTCCGTGCGTAACGTATCCGGGACAAGCAGTGGATGATCCCGCCTACACTTACATGCCAAAAAAAGCTAAAAAAATCCAAAATTAGCTGAAGGCTATAAATTCAAGTCAATTTTCTTCGTATGCGTCACGACAGTGTTATGTCAACCAAACATGTTCAGTTCTCCCTTCAGATTGGAATAAAATTCGTACCGTAAGTGGCTTTTTTTAACCGACTTCAAAAAGAAGGAGGTTATCTATTCGGATTTTTGTATTTTTTTTTAAGTATGTTCGGAAATAAATCCGTCATATAATGACGGATTTTCAAAATTCTTTTTTTGTTCGAAAGGGGTTGGTTTCGAAATGGTCCCATTTAAATTTCATATAGATCTGATGGTGGGTTTCGGAGACAGACAACGAACTCTTCAAAAATTGACAGCAAATCAACCGCGATTGCTGCTATCGTATGTTTATAAATTGTTAACATAGTTAAATGGGGAACCACAACTAAAAAGTGAAAAATAAAAAACTTTTTTACAAAAATATAGAACCGACTTCCAAAAAAAGTGCGAAATAACTTTAATTTCGGAAGTCGGTGTCAAAAAAAGGAGACACAAAACCAGAAACACCGACTTCCGAAATTAAAGTTATTTTGCTCTTTTTTTGGAAGGCGGTTCTATTTTTTTTGTAAAAAAGCCTTTTTATTGCCTCAACAAGTTTCCATCGAACTCCTACGACGCACAAGCAGGTCAATTATTAGATACTATACATGACCGCTTGGGCATCAGGAGTGCTTCGACGAGCCTACAATCGGCTCTGCCTGCTGCCAACTTCAGACTTTGGAACAAGTTCAGATCAGTAGGCGTGTTTAAGGTTAAATTTATGTCACGGCCTACTCGCCCAAGCGACGAGCGACTTGCGACGGCGACTGTAGAGACATTAGTTAACGAGAAAACTCGGAAGGAACTTAGTAGCCCAAGAGCCGGCGACGATCAGACCTTCGTTATTTCATTCAAGCTGAAAGTTTCTCTGTGTATGTCCCCAATACAGGTAAGAACGATCTCCGAATATGAAGTTTGGATCATGGTGGCTTTGGCAGGCAGGTAACGGGTAGCAAAGGTGTATAAAATTGCACCTCAAATTCGTTAAAGTATATATGTCGAAGATGAGACAGGGCGGTTATTTTTTAAAAATACGCAGAACCGCTGACCTTATTCTGGTCATCGGTTCTGCTATAGCTACAACGGATTTTATTTGAACTATAAGGCAAACTTAAGGAATTTAGAAAATAAAAACAAGTAAAACATTCAAAGTAATAATTTGTTTAATCAAACAGACATAGATTTTACTCACAATGTTTCCTTCTCAAAAATCAGCAGCAAAAGTGAGCTCCGCACTCAAGTTGCGCCTTTTATAGACTTGTTCACCCCACCAGAGGCGAACGGGAATCACAAAGCACTATAACGTCAAATAGACAGATGACGTTTAAACACTGCTAACACAGTAAATTTTAGGTATTACCATTTACAAAACAATTTTCCAAAAATTCAAGTTATTTAAAAATAATTAGAATTCAATTTTAGACGCATTATTAGATTTAGTTAGTCATGGTCTTGACATCAACTGTCATAACCACTACCAACCAAATCTGAGGTTATTTTAATTATTACAAACATAAAACTTCTCTAAATATTGGTACTGATTAAACATTTGTGATTTGTAATGAAACTTAAGGTAATTATTTTATAGTGAATCAATCAACAAAGGTAACAGAATCAGCTTAATTAGTGGCCAATTAATCTTCGCGGCGACACGGCCATTCTGAAGAACGATGCGTGCTCTGCATCGCTCCTGGTCTCTTCTGAAATAGAGAAATAAACATTGTGAGGCCAGGCACTTCCACAGTACACACGAGCCTATTTGTAAAGGTTATAGCAGAAATGCATTCGTATTTACTGTTCACTCTACGTGACTACAGTTAGAGTAAGCATTATTTTAGTATGATAACACATAATACCTATTTTTCATCTCACATGAAAATAGTAAGCTTAGCTCTCTATATTTATCATTAGCATTATTGGTCAGTTCGCATGACAACTGTAGATTTAGCTATCATTCTTAAGTGTTTCTGCTCATTCCACATGACAACAGTAACAGAATTCCATATATTTGTAAAAGGAAAGGATAGGTGGTTGAAGGGTCGATGCTGTATAGAACAGAGGCTCTAAGGATGAGGGGATAGGTTGATGCTGTGCTCTGGGCGGTCTCGTACGCCGTGGTACACAGGGGACTATAATTCTTTTGGGATAGGCTTATTAATGGCTAATTGGACGGCTCCACACGCCAATAGCATCTTTTTATTTTTGTAAAATAGATTAGTTGGCTTATTGGACGGCTCCACACGCCAATAGCATCTTTTTGTTTTTGTAAAATAGATTTGTTGGCTTATTGGACGGCTCCACGCGCCAATAGCATCTTTTTCTTTGTGTTAAAATAAATAAGTTGGCTTATTGGAAGATTCACACACCAATAGCATCTTTTTGTTATTTGTGGTAGAACAGACAACAGACAGAAAAGTTATTACATGGAAGGTTCTCACCGTTATTTTTTTTTTGTTCATTTGTGTTGGTCTGCAGCCGGCAACGAATCTGATGTGGTCAGTGGTTGCGGGGCTGACCCGGCGCTGGAAGGCCCGGCTTGCTGGTCATCTGGAGGCGACACGGCCACCTGGGTGGTTCCTCCAGGTAATGGGGCGCGCCGCAATTGGTCATGTGCGACCTTGCGAGGTCGCCCATGGTGTCCCACTACCTTCTTCACAAGATAGCGGTCATTTTCCAGAACCCTGTGAACTTCGTAAGGAACACTGAATTTAAGGTCAAGAGAAGTCTGGTTTCTCGGGTTGTTTTTTATCAAAACAAAATCGCCTCTTTGAAACCGGTGAATTTTAGCTCGGCCTTTGTCAAACCTTGCTTTATCTTTATTAGCTACCTGCGTCATTTTTTGTTGCACATGGCGTTCGAGGTCTTCAATGTTAATTAGTGCATTATCCGGGTCAACTAAGTTTAGCAACTCTGGTGGAACACAGTTTTGACGTCGAGTCAGTAGTGCAAGTGGAGCTACACCTGTAGTTCTATGGACAGTGCAGTTGAGGGCAAGTTGAAGGCTTTCCAGTGCTGTATGCCAGTCTGGAGTCTCATAGTTTTTTATCATTATGAGACCATTTTTCAGTGTTGCCATCACCCGCTCAACTTGTCCGTTTGCTCTGCTAACGCCTGGTGCTATGGAGTGTATCTCTATCTTAAACATATCACAATAGTTTTTGTATTCTCCAAGAAATTCGCGACCGCCGTCGACGATTACTTGCCTTGGAGCTCCAAAAAGGTGGATGACTTGCTTCAGGGCCGCCAGAGTGCTGTGTTGACTCTTATCATTAGTGTAGCGCAGTAACACATATTTAGTGAAGGCGTCTACCGTAACCACAACGTACTCTTGCTCATTAGGAGTTCCTAACTTACCTGTGATGTCCATGTGTATTACTTCAAATGGAACTACTGGCTTGGCAACAGGATGCAATTGTACCTGCGTAGCTCCCGATGTTTGCTTCGAAGTTCTACAGACGATACAGTTGTCGACAAAGTCGCGGATAGTGGTACTCATTTTGTCAAAGTAGTATGTTTCCCTAATTTTGTGAAGGGTTTTCTCCCAACCTGGGTGTTTGAGAGCACTATGGAATGTATTGATCAAACTCCACTGGAAAGACTTTGGTACAACAACGAGTTTTTGTAAACCTAAGATAGCATCTAGCCTCTCAAATTTAAGGACGTTGCCTTCAAGGAGGTATCCGGAGACATTTTCACCATTATGCAGGGCATCTATTATGGGCCGCAAGTGGTTGTCACGTCTTTGTTCAATATTTACCCAATCCAGATTATTGGTCAAGACGTTGATGGTCAAGGGATCTGGATTTCTGCTTAGGTAATCTGCATGCTGCATCCGCTCGCCCTTCCTGTATTCTATGTCAAATTCGAAATTTTGGAGATAGGCCCACCATCTATGAATACGGGGCAGCAAGTCCTTTTTGTGCTTGGAAGCTTTGAGCGCATTGCAGTCGGTAATCACCTTGAACTGGCGTCCATAAAGGAAGTGTCGGAAATGCTTGATTGCTCGGACTACGGCCAGTGTCTCAAGCTCATAAGAGTGGTACCTACTTTCTATGTCTGTTGTACGCATACTGAAGTACGCTACCACGTGCTGCCGTCCGTTAATAATCTGAACAAGTATCGCTCCGAAGCCAAGGCTACTAGCGTCGGTAAATAGTTCAATGGGTTCCCCTTCTTGAAAGATTGTTAAGACCGGTGTAGAAGTTAGGTGATGAATTATCTTTTGACGTGCCTCTTCATGAACATGAGTCCATTGCCACCTAACGCCCTGTTTAGTCAATTCGTAAAGGGGAGCCATAGTTCGAGCGAAATCGGGTATGAAGCGACGGAAATATCCTGCAAGACCGTTAAATTGGCGAACTTGTTTAACATTAGTCGGTACTGGAGCTTTCAGTAAGGCTTCGACCTTTTTGGGACTGGGACGAACTTGACCATTTTCTATCATATTACCCAGATATTCGATGGACTGTTTGAAGAACAGACACTTATCAATGTTAACCGAAAAGCCTGACTCACGTAATGCTATAAAGATTCTTTCCAGGTATCCAAGACCAGATGAAAAATCACGGCATTTACTGATGACGTCATCAATATAAACCTGAGCTACGCTATCATTATGGGCTTTGTCTGCACTACCTGGATTCAAAAGAGGACCTAAAGCACGATTAATGCACCTCTGATACACTGAAGGTGCGTTACACAACCCGAATGGCATGGTTTTGTACTCGAATAGACCATCTGGAGTGACAAAGGCTGTTTTCTCTATAGAATCAGCAGCAACGGGGATCTGATGGAATCCTGATGCCATATCAAGGGTTGTGTAGTACTGACCACCAGCCAATTGATCAATTTGGTCTGCGATTAAAGGAAGGGGGTAATGATCACGAACAGTGTTTGAATTAAGCTCGCGGTAGTCTACGCACATGCGGTCGTCACCGTTTTTCTTTTTTTACCAAAATAATTGGGCTCGAATATGGGGACTTGCTTTCTTGCACAATGTCATTATCTAGTAACTCTTTAACAATTTCTTTAACCTTTTCACGCTCAACTGGGCTTAACCTATAAGGTCTTCGTTCCACAAACTTGTTTGGATTTTTTAAACGAATCTCTAATTGACCTGTATTGACACGAGTTTGTGAAAAACCCCGCGTGAAAATGGCAGAATATTTATTGAGAAGAGTTAGGAGTTGGTCAACCTCCGATGTATTGCTCAAGTCATGGTTTATATTGTCAAATATACCGGCTGTCGATCGCATGTGCATAACGCGAGGTTGGGAGCACAAGGTCGCGCTATTTTCAGTTACAATTACAGTTAATCCAGTTTTACTTAAAAGATTCGCACCTATCAACACATCTGACGTCATTTCGTAATCGGACAAGATATGAAATTCAATCTCTACGTTTATATTATCTATGACACACACTGTTGTTAATATACTCGTGGAAACCACAGGAAACGGGCCTATTCCTCGTAAATAATTAACTACATGTCGTCGTTTCCCGGGTAACTTATTTGCAATAGATTCGCACATCACAGAGCACTCCGCGCCACTATCGAACACCGTATCAATAATTATATGACCTACCCGCATACGCATAGTATTCAAATTCTTTTTATTTTTTATTAATGAATTTACATTAGAGGTAATCTGTTTTTCTCGACGGTAACACGTATCAAATGTATGACCAGATTTTGAGCAAAACGAACAAAATCTATTGTCAGTCTGTTTAGGTAACGACGTCGCTAAAACACTAGAGGTTTTCTCAGTTGTTTGTTTTTCTACAGCTACTGGGATATTTTTAAAACGACAATCACTAGAAGCATGCCCTGGCTTCTTACAAAAGCTACAATGAGGGACGTTTCGATTATCAATAGAGTATTTTAAACGTTTGGATGGTGGTTGGTTGCTATTTTGATGATTAGGACGCTTTACACGAATAGATGAGGCAACGGAAATTAACTCTGGCACTGAGGTAGCTCTGGCATTCATAAGTTCAATCCGAAGGCGTTCGTCACTAATTGTTCCTATCACCGCTTCCACCGCGTCATTATCGTCAAGTTTATCTCTAGTAACCCGTCTCCACAAAATCCACGATCGTGATAGAAACTCGGCAATATCTTTGGTAGGGTCGTAATTGTGTTCCTTAAACCTTAGTACATCCTTCGAATAGCGATTTTCGGGTTCAAATGTAGTAATGATATTTTGACGCAGTTCGTCCCACGTGGACGTTGTGACGAGCCAGTTATCAGCCCACATCTTAGCCCGACCTTTTAGTAAGCTAGTTACTTTCATGCGGATATCATAATCACTGAGCTCATAATTAGTCTTAGCCAAAGAAATGTGATTACACCACTCGCGAACTCCGACGTTACCATCCGGGTCATACGAAGGCAAAAAAACATCAGTAATTTTAACTTTATCGCGCTGCTTCGACAGCCTTTCACTCATATTTTGCATCATCGTTATCATATGTAAGTAAAATTCAGGAGGTACGTTACCGCCCTGTTGTTGAAGAGGCGGCGGCGCCACGTTGGCAGATGTAGTTGGTCCACCATCGCCGGCGTCTGGTCCGGACACGGTGCACGTTGGTACGCTCGGTGCTGTTAATCCGTTCGGGTCTGGTGTATCCATTGTAACACGCAGGATAATTTGGTCAATGTGGGTAGATGGAGTCTGAAAAATAAAATAAAACGGACAGAAAGAGTTGGTAAGTATCCCACTTCTGATGTCGAAGATGAGACAGGGCGGTTATTTTTTAAAAATACGCAGAACCGCTGACCTTATTCTGGTCATCGGTTCTGCTATAGCTACAACGGATTTTATTTGAACTATAAGGCAAACTTAAGGAATTTAGAAAATAAAAACAAGTAAAACATTCAAAGTAATAATTTGTTTAATCAAACAGACATAGATTTTACTCACAATGTTTCCTTCTCAAAAATCAGCAGCAAAAGTGAGCTCCGCACTCAAGTTGCGCCTTTTATAGACTTGTTCACCCCACCAGAGGCGAACGGGAATCACAAAGCACTATAACGTCAAATAGACAGATGACGTTTAAACACTGCTAACACAGTAAATTTTAGGTATTACCATTTACAAAACAATTTTCCAAAAATTCAAGTTATTTAAAAATAATTAGAATTCAATTTTAGACGCATTATTAGATTTAGTTAGTCATGGTCTTGACATCAACTGTCATAACCACTACCAACCAAATCTGAGGTTATTTTAATTATTACAAACATAAAACTTCTCTAAATATTGGTACTGATTAAACATTTGTGATTTGTAATGAAACTTAAGGTAATTATTTTATAGTGAATCAATCAACAAAGGTAACAGAATCAGCTTAATTAGTGGCCAATTAATCTTCGCGGCGACATATATAATAATAATAATAATAAGATTAATACACATATAAATAGTAACTGTATCATGTCTGCCTCTCAAAATGGATGTAGGAATGGGTCCCGCGGTACTAAGGAGCTTCTCCTCATAGATATGACCATTAGCCAACAGGTTCGGCGCTTCCGAAAGGATCTGTCGACATGTTGGATAGACTATAAGAAGGCCTATGACTCAGTTCCTCATACATGGCTCATGAGGGTGCTAGAATTGTATAAAGTTGATGCAACGATACGCACCTTCCTGATGTCATGTATGGGGCAATGGAGGACGGTCCTTCGCTATCCAGGATGTCGACAAATCCAGAGGAATAGCGAACCGATAAGGATCGAGCGGGGTATATTCCAGGGTGATAGTTTGAGTCCGCTTTGGTTTTGCCTAGCTTTGAATCCTCTAAGCACACTGCTGGAGAATTCAGGGCTAGGCTATCGGTTGAAGAGAGATGGTCAGGTTATATCTCACCTCCTTTACATGGATGACTGGAAACTCGTTGCCCCCAACAATCTGCAACTGATGGAGCTACTGAAGGTAACTGAAACCTTCAGTAGTGCCATCAGGATGGAGTTTGGTGTAGACAAATGTGCGGTCATGCATGTAAAGCGAGGGGAGATTGTGGAATCCGTGGGAACTCAACTCTCGGATTATATAAGTATTTAGAATTATATAAGTATGTTTATCAGTTGTCTAGTACCCATAACACAAGCTCTGCTTAACTTGGGACTAGATGACGTTGTGTGATAGTTGTGGAATATTATTATTATTCCGTTTATTCATTTTTTAAACATATTAATTACATTTTTAAATATTTAAATATAAAGGATAAAAAAAAACATTTAAAAATATAAAAAACAGTATCCCACCGGTATCGGGAATAGAGTCCAAGCTACCGGCAGTCAGGGCTCCAGAGAGAGGAACCGCCTGACAATGCGAGCCGTGTCCAGAAGTACTGCTTTCTGAATCAAGCCCTTGATCCAGCCGCCTAACGAGAGCCTCCTGAGGTGTTGGTCGAGGCTCGTGGCTAATAAGCCATTGGCTGACACGACTATCGGTACAATGATCGCTGAGTCCACATCCCACATGTCGACAACCTCGCGAGTCAAGTCAATATACTTGATTTGTTTATCTTTCTCGGCTTTCACGAGGTTCTCGTCATGTGGGACGGTAATATCAACAATCATTGCACGCCTCTCGATTCGGTCCACCACCACTATATCAGGCTTATTGGCTACAATAGTCCTGTCAGTGATGATGGACCGATCCCAGTACAATGAGATATGACCATTATCGAGAACTGGGTCGGGCGCATATCTGTAGTACGGCACTTCCGATTCCACAAGAGAGTACTTCAGAGCAAGTTGCTGATGGATAATCCTGGCTACAAGGTTGTGCCTGTGCAAGTACTCACCGTTAGCTAGACGAGAACAACCAGAGATTATGTGGCGGATTGATTCTCCCGGACGATGACATGCCCGACATATGTCAACCGTGCCGTCCTTCACAATAAATCTCCGGTAGTTTTTCGTCATGATAACTTCGTCCATAATTGCACAGACAAAACCTTCGGTTTCCCCAAAGAGGTCACCGACACGCAACCAGGTTACGGACGCTAGTTGGTCTACATCGGACCCATGTAGGGCCCGGAAAAAGCGTCCGTGAAGTTCCTTACTCTGCCATACTTCCCTGCGACCGTTAGTGTCAAGCACTAGAGGTTTGCGCCAGTTCTCGTTAGCCAAGGAGAGTGGGGTAAGGCCCTTGTCCACCGCCACTACATCTCGATGCATACCCACGTCAGCAGCTAGGAAATATTCCCTTAGACTGCATACCTCGCGGTTGTGTAGGGTCTTAGCATTTAAAAAGCCTCGGCCTCCACACTTCCGCGGAATATACAGTCTCATCACCGACGAACGTGGGTGATGCATTCGGTATGCAGTTAGTAGTGTACGGACCCGCCTATCCAGGGTGTCAAGTTCTGTTTGAGTCCATTTGAGTACGCCGAAAGAGTACATCAATACTGGCATGACCCAACCGTTGAAGGCGCGCACCTTGTTTCCGCCCGATAGAAGGCTATTAAATACCTTCTTCAGGCGGCCAAAGAAGCGCTCCCTCAACGATTGTTTCATGTCAGCAACATTGATACCTAACGCTTCCGACATACCCAAATACTTATAGGTTTCGGTTGGAGAGAGGGATCTCAGGTTTATGGAATCCGAGAGTTGTGTTCCCACGGATTCCACAATCTCCCCTCGCTTTACATGCATGACTGCACATTTGTCCACACCAAACTCCATCCTGATGGCACTACTGAAGGTTTCAGTTACCTTCAGTAGCTCCATCAGTTGCAGATTGTTGGGGGTAAAAAGTTTCAGGTCATCCATGTAAAGGAGGTGAGATATTACCTGACCACCTCTCTTCAACCGATAGCCTAGCCCTGAATCCTCCAGCAGTGTGCTTAGAGGGTTCAAGGCTAGGCAAAACCAAAGCGGACTCAAACTGTCCCCCTGGAATATACCCCGCTCGATCCTTACCGGTTCGCTATTCCTCTGGATATTTCGACATCCTGGATAGCGAAGGACCGTCCTCCATTGCCTCATACACGACATCAAGAAGGTGCGTAGCATTGCATCAACTTTATACAATTCTAGCACCCTCATGAGCCATGTATGAGGAACTGAGTCATAGGCCTTCTTATAGTCTATCCAACATGTCGACAGATCCTTTCGGGAACGCCGAACCTGCTGGCTAATGGTCATATCTATGAGGAGAAGCTCCTTAGTACCGTGGGATCCATTCCTACATCCATTTTGAGAGGCAGACATGATACAGTTACTATCAATATGTGTGTTAATCTTAGCTCTCAAAATGGATGTAAGAACCTTATAGACCGTCGGTAAGCACGTGATCGGTCTATAATTTTTAGGTTCCGCAGTACTACCTGTTTTATGGAGCAGGTGGGTTATTCCAGTTGTAAGGAACTCGGGTAGCGAACCAGACTCCAAGGCTGCCTGGTATTGAGATGCCAAGCGAGCGTGCGACCTTTGTAGCCACTTTATCCAAAAATTGTGCAGCCCGTCCGGCCCTGGAGATTTCCAATTAGGCAACGGACGGACTGCACGGGCTACATCTTGGGGGCTGATAGTGATTGCCCCCATTTCTGTTATTGGATCGCACGCTCGCTCGATCTCCCGAGTCCAGTCGCCTTCGGTGTGACTGACAGGCACCGACCAGATGTTGCGCCAGAATGAACTCATGGCGTCATCATCCGGCAGACACGTGTCAGTCACACCTTGTTCCGGTCGCTCCCAAGTATAATATAATAATAATAATTATTATTATTATTATTATAAACCTGAGATCCCTCTCTCTAACCGAAACCTATAATTATTTGGGTATGTCGGAAGCGTTAGGTATCAATGTTGCTGACATGAAGCAATCGTTGAAGGAGTGCTTCTTTGGCCGCCTGAAGAAGGTATTTAATAGCCTTCTATCAGGCGGAAACAAGGTGCGCGCCTTCAACGGTTGGGTCATGCCGGTATTGATGTACTCTTTCGGCGTACTCAAATGGACTCAAACAGAACTTGACGCCCTGGATAGGCGTGTTCGTACACTGCTGACTGCATTTCGAATGCATCACCCACGTTCGTCGGTGATGAGACTGTATATCCCGCGGAAGTGTGGAGGCCGAGGCTTTTTAAATGCTAAGACCCTCCACAACCGCGAGGTATGCAGTCTAAGGGAATATTTGACTGGCCTGTTGGTCTAGTGGTTAGTGACCCTGACTGCTATGCCGGAGGTCGTGGGTTCGATTCCCACCCAGGACAAATGTTTGTGTAATGAGCACGATCATTGTTCTGTGTCTGGGTGTAATTTATTTATCTATAATATGTATGTATTTAGAAATATATAAGTATGTTTATCAGTTGTCTAGTACCCATAACACAAGCTCTGCTTAGCTTGGGACTAGATGGCGTTGTGTGATAGTTGTGGAAAATTATTATTATTATTATTATTTCCTAGCTGCTGACGTGGGTATGCATCGAGATGTAGTGGCAGTAGACAAGGGCCTTACTCCACTCTCCTTGGCTAACGAGAACTGGCGCAAACCGCTAGTGCTTGACACTAACGATCGCAGAGAAGTATGGCAGAGTAAGGAACTTCACGGACGCTTTTTCCGGGCCCTACATGGGCCCGATGTAGACCAACTAGCGTCCGTAGCCTGGCTGCGTGTCGGTGACCTCTTTGGGGAAACCGAAGGTTTTGTCTGTGCAATTATGGACGAAGTTATCATGACGAAAAACTACCGGAGATTTATTGTGAAGGACGGCACGGTTGACATATGTCGGGCATGTCATCGTCCGGGAGAATCAATCCGCCACATAATCTCTGGTTGTTCTCGTCTAGCTAACGGTGAGTACTTGCACAGGCACAACCTTGTAGCCAGGATTATCCATCAGCAACTTGCTCTGAAGTACTCTCTTGTGGAATCGGAAGTGCCGTACTACAGATATGCGCCCGACCCAGTTCTCGATAATGGTCATATCTCATTGTACTGGGATCGGTCCATCATCACTGACAGGACTATTGTAGCCAATAAGCCTGATATAGTGGTGGTGGACCGAATCGAGAGGCGTGCAATGATTGTTGACATTACCGTCCCACATGACGAGAACCTCGTGAAAGCCGAGAAAGATAAACAAATCAAGTATATTGACTTGGCTCGCGAGGTTGTCGACATGTGGGATGTGGACTCAGCGATCATTGTACCGATAGTCGTGTCAGCCAATGGCTTAATAGCCACGAGCCTCGATCAACACCTCAGGAGGCTCTCGTTAGGCGGCTGGATCAAGGGGTTGATTCAGAAAGCAGTACTTCTGGACACGGCTCGCATTGTCAGGCGGTTCCTCTCTCTGGAGCCCTGACCGCCGGTAGCTTGGACCCTGTTCCCGATACCGGTGGGCTACTATTTTTTATATTTTTAAATGTAATATTCTTTTTTAAGAAATATTTAAAAATGTATTTAATGTGTTAAAAAATTAATAAATGAAATAATAATAATAATATTCCACAACTATCACACAACGCCATCTAGTCCCAAGCTAAGCAGAGCTTGTGTTATGGGTACTAGACAACTGATAAACATACTTATATATTTCTAAATACATACATATTATAGATAAATTACACCCAGACACAGAACAAATGATCGTGCTCATTACACAAACATTTGTCCTGGGTGGGAATCGAACCCACGACCTCCGGCATAGCAGTCAGGGTCACTAACCACTAGACCAACAGGCCAGTCATATAGTATAGTATAAAGCTCAGTTTTTAGGGTCCGTACCCGAAGGGTAACCAACGGGATGGGACGGCGAGTAATGGATAGCTCGCCGTCCGATCAGCACCAGGCCCGAGAGTCGACGGCGCGTAGTGTTCCACGCGCGCCTCAAAGAGTTGACAGCATTCATGACGGGGCCCGTCATGGCCGATGCCTGCCTAGGGGTTGAGGATAAATTCGAAAGAGTTACCTCGCCTCTGGGCATTCAAGGCAGGAAAGGAACAGGGATGGGTTTTAGTCAGTAAGAGTCTGACACGCCCTCCCGCTCCACCCAGAGCGGGAGAAGTCATTGGATGATTTCCCACCAAACCCAAAAAAAAAAAGACCCTTTAACACAACTGTATTATACATTTTTATTATATTATATTATAACAGATATAAATTATGGATCATTTTTAATATTTGATTACAATAGTACATATTATACATAACTAAACTAATAAATAACTTAATAAATAAAATATATACAAGCGGCAAAAAAGATCCGTGAGGAGTACAGCTCATTGGGCATCGAAAAATTCGTCCAAATCGCTGTCAATGGGAAAAGTGCCCAGAACGCTGGCAGCATTGCCACGTTGAATGGCAATGCTGATTCTTTGGCCGAAAAAAAACAACCGACTTCCAAAAAAATACACTAAAAATGAAAAAATAACTTTAATTTCGGAAGTCGGTGTTTGTATTTTACTTCTTCGTTATTTCACACCGACTTCCGAAATTAAAGTTATTTTTTCATTTTTATTGGAAGTCGGTTGCTTTTTTTGTAAAAAAGTTTTTTATTTTTCACTTTTTAGTTGTTATACCACAGAACTAAAAACCCCAATAACATGGAACGTGGAATTTAAACATTTGGAGAACACCAAAACGTCATCGAGGAAAACGTATTTTTCGTTTTTGTTCAGTTTCTCAAAAAGCGCTAAAGCAATTTCGATAAAATTTATATGGGACCACCTCGGGAGTATATTCTTACAGATAAAAAAAGAATTTTGAAATTCGCTCCACAACTGACGGAGAAATCGGCGGACATACATAAAAAAAACATACATACAGCCGAACATAGAACCTCCTCCTTTTTCGAAAGTCGGTTAAAAAGGCCCTCTGGTCACGTGAACAGTCAACTAAACGTTTGCTGATGTCACGGAAAACTCGATGAGCACTCGGACCCCATGGCCCTAGTGTTTCAACCCCAAACGGCTCAAACATATAACTCCCAATAAGGTTGTTATATTTGCGCCGTTTGAGGTTTTTTGCACCTGTAGCAGCCGCCCAGAGATACTATAAATACATTTTGACAACTATTACTATTACATTATTTATAAATTTCAAATTCAAAGCATTTATTTCAAATAAACCATTTACAGGCACTTTTGAATTGTCAGTCGGTCAGTCAGAAAGATGAAGCTAATTGCACATTCCAAGGCGTAGATCTCTATGGAGAAAAACATGCAAGAAACTCCATGAACACTCTTTTAAACTATGATAAGTAATACAAAAATCCTGGTTACATACGTATTGTTGCTTCCATTATCTAGGAACAATGTTAAATTAACAATTCATAAATAAAATAAAAAATATTAAAATAAGCCGGTGGTAGGTGAGAGACCATCATCTCAGCCTTTTAATGTCCCAACTGCTGGGGCACAGGCCTCCTCTCTGTGAGAGGGTGTGGGCCGTAATCCACCACGCGGGCCCAATGCGGATTGGTGGATGTCACATGTCTTCGAATTGTTGGTTCTAGGACATGCTGGTTTCCTCACGATGTTTTCCTTCACCGTTTTGAGAGCAGTGGTGATGAAATAATTTACACAAAGTAAAGCGCCTGCCTTGGTTTGAACTCACGACTTACAACTTGTAAGTCGCTGCCAATACCACTGGGCCACCACTGCCACCGCAGTTGAGAGATGACCAGTCTCAACTGACGGCGCCCGTTCACCAACATGACGCGTGGGTCAGCACCACTCAACTCAACCGAATGACCCAACACACGTACCACCATCAGCAAGACATTTGAGTGAGCATGACAAACTCTCAACTGCCATACTCGTTCATGTAAAAAAAGCAGTCGAAACAAACCACCAAGTACGCGAATCACCTCTTGGCTGAATGAAGAGATAAAGAAAAACTTGCTTTCAATTAGTCATTATTAATTAAATGCAAACAGTAAAAGATAGAATAGAATAGAATAGGATAGAATAGAATAGAATAGAATAGAATAGAATAGAATAGAATAGAATAGAATAGAATAGAATAGAATAGAATAGAATAGAATAGAATAGAATAGAATAGAATAGAATAGAATAGAATAGAATAGAATAGAATAGAATAGAATAGAATAGAATAGAATAGAATAGAATAAAACTTTATTGTACACCAAAACAGTCAAACAATTGTTTAATCTATGGGTACAACGGCGGTCTTATCGCTGAACAGCGATATCTACCAGACAACCTTGGGATGGACTGAAAGAACTTAAAATCTAAAAGGGGGTAGTGGATGTCAAAATTTTACATTTAAAATACATACCTAAATACATACATATTATCAAATGTTACTTATTTTCGTAGAAGGTGAGAAAAAAATAATAAAAAAAAACGGAGGACAAAGTATAAAAGGAGGACTAATTATGGAAGAGATGAGAATATATATAAACAGAAAGGCATTAGAGAGAAAGGAAATGGTCTAGATTTTTAAAAGAAGCGAGTGACTGGGCTTGTCTAACTGGCATCGGCAACGCATTCTACAATCGCACAGCTTGAACTGCAAATGATTTGTCATAAAATTTGGTGGAATGCGAGGGCATCAAAAGTATCAAGTTCTCGTGCAGAAACTTAAAACGTTCTTAAAAAAAAAGAAAGATATTATTGTTTCCTATTTTTTATTATTATTACTTAGCCACCAGCACCAATCTATATTCCAAGCGTGCCTTCCGTTTTGATAGCTATCGCTCGGCATAGCGTTCACTGTGGCCTCACTTATGCTAGGAGGAAATTATTGTAACCATTAACAAACCGCTTATGAGCCATATAACTATTTCTGAATGTCTTGCATGTGTAATGCACGTATAATTAATTAATGTATATGAAGTGTTAATCAGTGTCCAAATATAATACAAATATCAGTTTAGTTAATAAATTCATATTTAATTATTTTTTTAATCAAATATTGTGCTTTAAATCACAAATATGCAAACGATGGTTTGTTTCTTTTTATTATTTACTGTTAGTGTTGCCGAATACGGTGATGTGTATGTTTATAACGACTATAAAAATTGTAAGTATCATAACTAACTCACTTGGCCTGTACATTGAAAACAAAAACACATTAACCGCAATGCCAACCATGAAACAGGAGAAATACTTCATTAACACGATGACATTCGTAAAAACTCAAAAAATGCTGGTTTTCTAAAAAAAAATAATCACATCTATTTAATTTTAAGCTGCAGAAAAAATATATGTTAATTTTGACTATATTTTTGAGAACTGCGTTGTTTCCGAAACACGTTTAACGATAAAGTCCTCGGAAGAAATGATCGTGAATGAACTTACCTCCAACTTTGACCTTTTATTTTTTTCAAGTATTAGTCCCCGTAACCAACGTACCTACGTCGGTAAAATTTATAGTTATTAATAAATCGAATCTTAATGCAAAACTGTTTGGTTTATATTTTCAACAGCTCAACTCAGTTTTGAGTAAATCGATAAAATGCATCATATTTTGCAATAGATTGCAAACATTGTGTGGTTATGCATCTCTTTCTTTTCTATGCAGTCTAAGAGTGACCGCGCTTTAGGTCATGGCACGCCTTTAAGATCTTAATTTCCGAGGTAATATAAATAGTTGTTGGTGACCCGGATTCATTTCCCTCGAGTGCATAACAAAGTCTCAGCTTATTTTTCGTTGAATGAAATGTCTAAATTCACTGTTTTGGACACAGCTAAAAGCAGTCAAGTCCGTCTAGTGGGTTCCGCAATAAGTGAGTCTGACACTCTGAACAGACAAGAAACAGGGGCCCTACTGCGACGAGCCAATGCCAACATGTTTCCGAGAGACGGAGCTGTACAGAACAAATAGCGCGATCTCCTTTTCACAGCAGATTCATGATGTTACGATACGTCATAGTAGAGGGGTAGACATATTGTAATGAGGTCCGATGGACTTAGCCCGTCGCAGACAAATTAACCTAGTGTCTATTGTTGGTTTCTGTTCTACAAACAAAACCGCAACAGTTAGTAATTGTTATTAGTCAAATGTCTGTTTTTTCCTGTGTAATCGGTAATAATAATAACAGCTGTATTTTAGCTATTGTTTTTCGCTTAGTTATCTGTATCTACTGCGCAATTTCTTGCTTATTTTATGAATGACAAGTAAACTGGCATGTTTATTAATTAATTTTATTTTGTTTTAAGATAAAAATGAAAATGGGGCTACTGAGCATAAAGAGAGAGGTGAACTATTCAAATTTGACTACCACTCGGAGGATATGTTAAAAATGGGTGTAGTTTTCAAGAACAAACCCGAGAATGTGTTGGTTGACGTCTATCTAAGATGTAAGTTAGTTTTTTTTTTTACAAAGTAGGTATATTCGAGGAGAGATTCTATTAATGTAAACGGAGTAAGTTCACAGGAAGTTACTTCGTCTCACCCGTATGATTGAATGAAATCAAAAAAAAAAACCGACTTCCAAAAAATTTTTGTTTGTATTTTATTTCTTCGTTATTTGACACCGACTTCCGAAATTCAAGTTATTTTTAAATTTTTAGTGTATTTTCTTTTTTGGAAGTCGGATGTTTTTTTTTGTCAAAAAGTTTTTTATTTTTCACTTTTTAGTTGTTATACCCCGGGACTCAAAACCCCAAATAATGGAACGTGGAATTTAAACATACTCGTAATCGGAGAAAAACCAAAACGTCAACTACGAGTAGGTATACATATTTTTCAGAAGGAGGGTCTCCTCCTTCTGGAAAATATGCCGTCTGGCTTCCCATTCCCTTTCGCTCCGTACCATGGCCTAAACCAGGGCCGGGCGCGAGAGGTCGCCGCCGCCTATCGCATCCACGAGGACACGGCGGTGCTCTGCTCAAGCAGGACAAACCTCCACCGTATGCTCGACCGTGGCCTCTGGGCGATCCTCGCAGTGGTAATACCCGGGGGTCTCCTCCCGCCCGATCCGAAACAGGAACCTCCCGAAACAGCCGTGTCCGGTGAGGACCTGCGTTAGGCGAAAAGTGAGAACGCCGTGGCGCCTCTCGAGCCACTCCTCAAAGAGGGGCACTACCACCGCAATGGGGGCGTGCCCAGCGCTGGGTTGCGACAGTCGCTCTCTCCATGTCGCCATGAGATCCTGCCGGAGCTCTGTCCGCCGAGCCGCGAGTTGTCGCGGCAGCGGAGTTTCGCCCCGGCGTTTCGCCTCCTCGCGCCACTCATACAGGTGCGCGAGGACCTTTGCCTCCAGATCCCATGGTGACAGTCCGGCAAGGAGGCTCGCAGCCTCACGGGAGACCGTGCGGTATCCTCGGATCATACGGATCGCCATGACCCTTTGGGACGCGTTCATCTGGCGAGCTGATCGCTCCCTCAATGAACGCGCCCACACCGGTGCCCCGTAAAGGGCCATGGACCGCACAATCCCCGTGTAGAGCCTCCGGCAGGAGGTGTTTGGGCCCCTCAGATTAGGTAAGAGCCGCTTCAAGGCGGCGCCGGCCCTGTCCAATCTGGGAACCTAACGTCGGAAGTGCTCGACGAAGTGCCACCGGCTGTCGAGGACGAGTCCCAGGGACTTCATCGTCCCCTCGACGCCGACATGAACCCCTCCTATACGTACCTGTGCGCTCTAATTATTAATCTTAGTTTTAGTTAATGTTTCTCAGTAAGCGAATTATGTATGCAATTCTTTATGAGAAATAAAGTTGTTCTTAAACCTAAAAAAAAAGTGTGTGTGTGTTATGTACACTTAAGAAGGTATACTTCTTTGGCGTAACAAGATAAAAAACCAAACTGTCACAAAGTTTACAAAAGGAAAACAATCATTCTTCATGAACTACAGACCATAGCTAACTTCAGGGTGTAAAATTCAAATTGTTGTATTGTTGTGTTGTTGTAGGTTTCTTGTGACGGTGTGCGCGCGCATCGTAAAAATTTACTCTCATCATTATTCCCTAACGCGCCAAAAGAAGTATAACTTCAAAAAAAATGTGAATCTATTTATAATGGATCGACTGATATTTGTAGGTAACATTACACCCATTAGCAAGAGTGCTTGTCAAACTTTCGGACTTCTAACGCGTTATGATATTTTTCAGTAAGACAATTAAAAAATACCAACAAAAACTAATCTTTCACCGAATTTACGTTTCAAGGGCTCCGTTTGGACTCTTCGGATACGGACTGGGACTACAAATAATACTAATAATTTATTTCATAAAAAGTGGTACAGTCTGTTACAAAGTAGGATGACAATTTAAAAATTGTTTACATCTGAGATGAGTAGGTAACAATATAATTCTAGGGTCTGATGTCCTTGCTAGGTTACTTAGTAGCCTGTATTAAGGACCATCAGCCCTCATTTCCCGAAAATGGGACAAGAGTATTATTTAGACTGTTACATAATTATTAACAAAATTTAGAAAAAAAAGAAGAAAAATAATAATAATGAAAGTCCAATACAAAAATGTGAAACTGACTAGAAATAAACAACTCAATAAACAACATAATACACTGGTTACATTCTAACAACTTACAAATTAATATGGAGAAAACTCAAATGATACAATTTCAAACGCATAAAAGAAAGCCATTGACGTTAAATGTTAATATAATGATACTATCATCGAACAGGTTGCAAGTACCAAATTTCTGGGTATAAAATTGGATCAAAATTGTGATTGGCAAGCACACGTCGAAAACGTTTGTGATAAACTTGACAGATTTGCCTACGCAATAAAAAGATTAAGAGTTACGGTATCAACGGAAGCAGCTCTTTGTACATATCACGGTTACGTTTGGTCCGTACTCGGTTATGGTCTCTTGTTGTGAGGTAATTCGGTGGATATTATTAAAGTGTTTAGAGTACAAAAAAAATGTGTGCGTGCAATATGTGGGGCCTGGTCTACGGATAGCTGTAAGCCCTTGTTTTAAAAAATTACAATGATCTACCATTGCCGTGTATGTACATTAGAGAATTGTGCGTATTTGTACAACAACATCCGAAATATTTTATAAAACACAAAGATGTAACCCAGCGCAATGTAGCTCCTAGAAATAAAAATAAATTTAATCATGAGCTCTGTGATTTGCTTGTTATTAAATTTATTTTTTGGCAGGCTCGAATTGTATAAAAGGAACTCGTACATAAATGCTGTAAAGGTATATAACAAATTACCGGACGCCTTTAAAGATTTAACATTGTAACAATTAAAAAAAAAAATAGTTAAAGAATTTGATGGTTCGGGGTTTGAGGCGCCATCTGGCCGAGAACTTATGTAGTGCTGCGAATGTCGGATCAATAAGTACCACGTAGAGACACCAGATGGCGGTTGACCAACTTATTTGAAATCTTGAATATGGAAATTGTGTTATAAAATATATTAAAATAAACATAATAGTTCCTACTATATTGATACTATATATATTAAATGTAATTCAGAAATAAATAATGCCTAATTAAATTTATATGTTAAACTGTGAAATGGAATGTTTGACATTTGAGTGGTAACGGAACGTCGTCCTTGAAATATGGACGACGGTGATTTTTTGGCTCTGATACGTAGATGTGTCATAACCTCTGTGAGTTGGAAAGAACTAAGAAAATATTTAAATGATGTCTCGAAAGGTAGCTGGAACCAGAGTTAAGTTCAAATGCATTAAGCATTCGGATGTAGGACGCTGTGAGTATCTTTTTTGGGTTTTTTCTGTGCTGATGCTAAGTCTTAAGCGCGTGGCATTCAGGAGTCTGATCAAATCTTTCTATTTGTTGGCAGGGTTCCTACGTTAGATTTATTTTAAGGATAAAACTATAAAAATGGTCGAATCATAGTCACGTCATATTTAGGAAGAATTATGCAGTTTTGACAATAGCGAAGGGTTCTGAACACAAGCACCCACGTGTCCAGAAATGCCCAAGATTAGATGACCACGGCGTAGATGCCGTTTGAGGACCTCTGAACTGGACCCATAATCTTCGAACGATGTGGTAAAAGTGTTTCGACATGAATTGTAAGTTGAACATACAATTTTCTGAGAACGGAGTGCTATATAGTGTGTTGAAGTGCTATAAATAAACGTGATATATGTGAAGACCAAATCTAAGGACTCTTATTTACTACCTACATACCTTATGTACAAAACCCGTAGATAGGTAACAGGGTCTCAGGCCATAAATATCTCTGACGCTAGCCGGTGGAAGAAATATTTTCTTTACAACATTGACCATGTTTAAAAAAAAGTTAACACAATGGTTAAAAGAAAAATGCTTTTACGATCTCAATGAATACTCGTACATGTCAGACCGCGGAGAAAGAAACTGAAATATACTTAGAATATGGGTATATACCTTAATAATTAATTAATGTTCAAAATGTGCTGAATCATCACTGAGATTATAATGTTTATGACATTATCAATATTACAATTTATAATAATATTCTTAATCTGACAGTACATTAAAATTTAATTCCTTGAACTGACTTATGTATACATATAGTCTAACTCTGACATAAATTAATTAATTTGTTCCTTAAAAATCCTAATGCATGAGGTATTTTATGTTGTTTCTGTCTTTTTTCTTAATTAAAATATTTACACACCATATTTAATGGGGGAATGTAAAGGGGCCGTCATAGATTTAAGATCATACTTTGTAAACCTTATACATTCTGGTAAATAAATATTTGGCGCCGACTCAAAATTAGTTTATATAACATTTGATATTTTATGTAGGTAAATAAGCTCAATACTCAAGACTTGAAAGGTTTATTTATTTTTAGCTTTTTAGTTCTTTTTCGTCGGTTGAATTTTTTGTTAAATAGTTTTTTTATTTTATGATTTTTTGTGACTCGCATCATCTTTTAATACTCTGAGGTCAATTTCTATTCCTTAATCATTCCTCTTGGCACTGAGCTGATGATGTAACCATCCTTCCATGAGGTTCCCAGGATATTGACCAGTTGAGGTTACCTCCAATATTCTAAAGACGTCTTTTCTTTAAAGCATATTAAGTGGTATCTGTCACTAAAACCAGTTTTTTTTATCTAACTTCTATTGTTTAGGAAAGGTATAGTTTCCATCATCAGCTCAGTTTCATGATGTGATAATTCCTAAATGCAAATACCTGATAAATTTATGATGAAAAGTAAACAGAAACAATATTCGTGCCCAATTTTCGAGGTTTTCTCTCAATTTTATCAGGATTTCATTATCAGATCCTGAAGTCCTTGATATGGAACTACCCTTGAGGTATACCCTATCTAAGAAAAAAGAATCATCAAAATCGGTTCATAAACAACAGAGTGAGGGCTGAACATACGTACAGAAACGCCAAACGTGCCCACAATTTTCGTGGTTTTCTCTCAATTTTATCAGGATTCCATTATCAGATCCTGATTTCCTTGGCATGGGACCACCCTTGAGGTATCCCCTTTTTTTTTGTGGGGTGGGAAATCATCCAATGACTTCTGCGGGAGGGCGTGTCAGACTCTTACTGACTAAAACCCACCCCTGTTCCTTCCCTGCCTGAGTGCCCAGGGGTGCAGTAACTCATTTTCAGAATTTATCCGCTACCCCTAGGCATGCAGGCACCGGCCACGATGGGCCCCGTCAGTGGTGGCTGACTACATCTCTTTGAGGCGCCCGTGGAAACCTACGCGCCGTCGACTCACGGGCCTGGTGCTGATCGGACAGCGAGCTACCCACTGCTCGCAGTCCGCAGGCCCGGGTCTACGGTGGCCGGAAATCGTCTCGCGACGTCCTACGCCCAGTACGCCCAGTACCTCTCCTGCGGTGGTAGCGGCCGGGGCCGCGAGGGCCACTCCGTTGAGCTTCCCTCACGCGTCCCGCCTCCGCCTTCACGAGCATTACTGCTTCGCAGAAGGCGGAGACTGCCTCCCATTCCCTCTCGCTCCGTACCATGGCCTGAACCAGGGCCGGGCGCGAGAGGTCGCCGCCACCTATCGCATCCACGAGGACACGGTGGTATTCCGCCCAAGCGGGGCAGACCTCCACCGTATGCTCCACCGTGTCCTCTGGGCGATCCGCGCAGTGGTAACACCCGGGCGTTTCCTCCCGCCCGATCTGATGCAGGAACCTCCCGAAACAACCGTGTCCGGTGTGGACCTGCGTCAGGCGGAAGGTGAGGACGCCGTGACGCCTCTCCATGAGGTATACCCTATCTAACAAAAAAATAATCATCAAGATCGGTTCATAAATGACGGAGTGAGGGCTGAACATAAACAAAAAGAAATGAGAACATCCTCTTTTTTTTTCGTTGGTTATTTATGGAAGTCGGTTGTATTTTTTTTGTAAAAGTTTTTATTGTTCACTTTTTAGTTGTTTTGCTAAAACTAAATTAATAGTAAAGTTATGCCCGAATCGATAGCCCCAAAAATAGGGAATTTGAACGTAGTTGGTGAAATTAGGGTGTATCAGGGTGAACTGTACAAATCTGTAAATGTGTAAATCTGTAAACTAAATTAATAGTAAAGTTATGCCCGAATAGATAGCCCCAAAAATAGGGAATTTGAACATATCAGGGTGAACTGTACAAATCTGTATACCCCTTCAGAGCGCATATCAGCGTGATGTAATGTTGTGAAGTGGTGAAAACAATATACAGACATGCGATTGCAGCAATTCTGGAAGGTTTGCTATCATTTATTGAAGAGTTCCATTGTGTATCGCCGAAGTTCTTCATCAGATCTTCACCAAATTAAAATGGGACCAAATGTGAAGCAACAGCTTTCAAATTTAAAAAAAATCTTCAAAATCGGTTCACGTAGTAAGAAGTTATGAGGAAACACACATAACAAAAAAAATAAAAAATAAAATACAGTCGAATTGAGAACCTCCTCCTTTTTTTTACGTCGATTAAAAATTAAAACGCGACTACAAAAAAATCGCGATCTGAAAAGTGTGAAACAAGAAAATAGGTATTCTTAGTTTTCAGTTCGTTTTCATTTCGTTTTCATTTCGTTTTCATTCCGTTTTCATTCCATTTTCATTCCATTTTCATTTCGTTTTCATTTCGTTTTCAGTTCGTTTTCATTTCGTTTTCATTCCGTTTGCATTTCGTTTTCACTTAGTTTTCATTCCGTTTCCCTTTCGTTTTCATGCCGTTTTCATTTCGTTTTAATTTCGTTTTCATTTCGTTTTAATTTCGTTTTCATTTCGTTTTCATTCCGTTTTCAGTTCGTTTTCATTCCGTTTTCATTTCGTTTTCATTCCGTTTTCATTTCGTTTTCAGTTCGTTTTCAGTTTTCATTTCGTTTTCATTCCGTTTTCATTTCGTTTTCATTTCGGTTTCTGTCCGTTTTCATTTCGTTTTCAGTTCGTTTTCAGTTCGTTTTCAGTTCGTTTTCATTCCGTTTGCATTTCGTTTTCATTTAGTTTTCATTCCGTTTTCATTTCGTTTTAATTTAGTTTTCATTCCATTTTCATTTCGTTTTCAGTTCGTTTTCAGTTCATTTTAATTTCGTTTTAATTTCGTTTTCAGTTCGTATTAATTTCGTTTTAATTTCGTTTTCAGTTCGTTTTCAGTTCGTTTTCAGTTCGTTTTCAGTTCGTTTTCATTCCGTTTGCATTTCGTTTTCATTCCGTTTTCATTTCGTTTTAATTTAGTTTTCATTCCATTTTCATTTCGTTTTCAGTTCGTTTTCAGTTCGTTTTAATTTCGTTTTAATTTCGTTTTCAGTTCGTATTAATTTCGTTTTAATTTCGTTTTCAGTTCGTTTTCAGTTCGTTTTCATTCCGTTTGCATTTCGTTTTCATTTCGTTTTCATTCCGTTTTCATTTCGTTTTTATTTCGTTTTCATTTCGTTTTAATTTCGTTTGAATTTCGTTTTCATTTCGTTTTCATTCCGTTTTCATTTCGTTTTTATTTCGTTTTCATTTCGTTTTAATTTCGTTTGAATTTCGTTTTCAGTTCGTTTTCATTCCGTTTTCATTTCGTGCTAATTTAGGTTTCATTCCGTTTTCATTTCGTTTTAATTTAGTTTTCATTCCGTTTTCATTTCGTTTTTATTCCGTTTTCATTCCGTTTTCAGTTCGTTTTCATTCCGTTTTCATTTCGTTTTCATTTCGTTTTCAGTTCGTATTCAGTTCGTTTTAATTTCGTTTTAATTTCGTTTTCAGTTCGTTTTAATTTCGTTTTAATTTCGTTTTCAGTTCGTTATCAGTTCGTTTTCAGTTCGTTTTCAGTTCGTTTTCATTCCGTTTGCATTTCGTTTTCATTTCGTTTTCATTCCGTTTTCATTTCGTTTTTATTTCGTTTTCATTTCGTTTTAATTTCGTTTTCATTTCGTTTTCATTCCGTTTTCATTCCGTTTTCAGTTCGTTTTCATTTCGTTTTAATTTCGTTTGCATTTCGTTTTCATTTCGTTTTCATTTCGTTTTCATTTCGTTTTCATTCCATTTTCATTTCGTTTTAATTTAGTTTTCATTCCGTTTTCATTTCGTTTTCATTTCGTTTTCAGTTCGTTTTCATTTCGTTTTCATTCCGTTTGCATTTCGTTTTCATTTAGTTTTCATTCCGTTTCCCTTTCGTTTTCATGCCGTTTTCATTTCGTTTTAATTTCGTTTTCATTTCGTTTTAATTTCGTTTTAATTTCGTTTTCATTCCGTTTTCAGTTCGTTTTTATTTCGTTTTCATTTCGTTTTCATTCCGTTTTCATTTCGTTTTCATTTCGTTTTCATTCCGTGTTCATTTCGTTTTCAGTTCGTTTTCAGTTTTCATTCCATTTTCATTTCGTTTTCAGTTCGTTTTCAGTTCGTTTTAATTTCGTTTTAATTTCGTTTTCAGTTCGTATTAATTTCGTTTTAATTTCGTTTTCAGTTCGTTTTCAGTTCGTTTTCAGTTCGTTTTCATTCCGTTTGCATTTCGCTTTCATTTCGTTTTCATTCCGTTTTCATTTCGTTTTTATTTCGTTTTCATTTCGTTTTAATTTCGTTTGAATTTCGTTTTCAGTTCGTTTTCATTCCGTTTTCATTTCGTGCTAATTTAGGTTTCATTCCGTTTTCATTTCGTTTTAATTTAGTTTTCATTCCGTTTTCATTTCGTTTTTATTCCGTTTTCATTCCGTTTTCAGTTCGTTTTCATTCCGTGTTCATTTCGTTTTCAGTTCGTTTTCAGTTTTCATTTCGTTTTCGTTCCGTTTTCATTTCGTTTTCATTTCGGTTTCTGTCCGTTTTCATTTCGTTTTCAGTTCGTTTTCAGTTCGTTTTCAGTTCGTTTTCATTCCGTTTTCAGTTCGTTTTCAGTTCGTTTTCAGTTCGTTTTCAGTTCGTTTTCAGTTCGTTTTCAGTTCGTTTTCAGTTCGTTTTCAGTTCGTTTTCAGTTCGTTTTCAGTTCGTTTTCAGTTCGTTTTCAGTTCGTTTGCATTTCGTTTTCATTCCGTTTGCATTTCGTTTTCATTTAGTTTTCATTCCGTTTTCATTTCGTTTTCATTCCGTTTTCATTTCGTTTTAATTTAGTTTTCATTCCATTTTCATTTCGTTTTCAGTTCGTTTTCAGTTCGTTTTAATTTCGTTTTCAGTTCGTATTAATTTCGTTTTAATTTCGTTTTCAGTTCGTTTTCAGTTCGTTTTCAGTTCGTTTTCATTCCGTTTGCATTTCGTTTTCATTTCGTTTTCATTCCGTTTTCATTTCGTTTTTATTTCGTTTTCATTTCGTTTTAATTTCGTTTGAATTTCGTTTTCAGTTCGTTTTCATTCCGTTTTCATTTCGTGCTAATTTAGGTTTCATTCCGTTTTCATTTCGTTTTAATTTAGTTTTCATTCCGTTTTCATTTCGTTTTTATTCCGTTTTCATTCCGTTTTCAGTTCGTTTTCATTCCGTTTTCATTTCGTTTTCATTTCGTTTTCAGTTCGTATTTAGTTCGTTTTAATTTCGTTTTAATTTCGTTTTCAGTTCGTTTTAATTTCGTTTTAATTTCGTTTTCAGTTCGTTATCAGTTCGTTTTCAGTTCGTTTTCAGTTCGTTTTCATTCCGTTTGCATTTCGTTTTCATTTCGGTTTCTGTCCGTTTTCATTTGGTTTTCAGTTCGTTTTCAGTTCGTTTTCAGTTCGTTTTCAGTTCGTTTTCAGTTCATTTTCAGTTCGTTTTCAGTTCGTTTTCAGTTCGTTTTCAGTTCGTTTTCAGTTCGTTTTCAGTTCGTTTTCAGTTCGTTTTCAGTTCGTTTTTAGTTCGTTTTCAGTTCGTTTTCATTCCGTTTGCATTTCGTTTTCATTTCGTTTTCATTCCGTTTTCATTTCGTTTTTATTTCGTTTTCATTTCGTTTTAATTTCGTTTGAATTTCGTTTTCAGTTCGTTTTCATTCCGTTTTCATTTCATGCTAATTTAGGTTTCATTCCGTTTTCATTTCGTTTTAATTTAGTTTTCATTCCGTTTTCATTTCGTTTTTATTCCGTTTTCATTCCGTTTTCATTTCGTTTTCATTTCGTTTTCAGTTCGTATTCAGTTCGTTTTAATTTCGTTTTAATTTCGTTTTCAGTTCGTTTTAATTTCGTTTTAATTTCGTTATCAGTTCGTTTTCAGTTCGTTTTCAGTTCGTTTTCAGTTCGTTTTCATTCCGTTTGCATTTCGTTTTCATTTCGTTTTCATTCCGTTTTCATTTCGTTTTTATTTCGTTTTCATTTCGTTTTAATTTCGTTTGAATTTCGTTTTCAGTTCGTTTTCATTCCGTTTTCATTTCGTGCTAATTTAGGTTTCATTCCGTTTTCATTTCGTTTTAATTTAGTTTTCATTCCGTTTTCATTTCGTTTTTATTCCGTTTTCATTTCGTTTTCAGTTCGTATTCAGTTCGTTTTAATTTCGTTTTCAGTTCGTTTTAATTTCGTTTTAATTTCGTTTTCAGTTCGTTATCAGTTCGTTTTCAGTTCGTTTTCAGTTCGTTTTCAGTTCGTTTTCAGTTCGTTTTCATTCCGTTTGCATTTCGTTTTCATTTCGTTTTCATTCCGTTTTCATTTCGTTTTTATTTCGTTTTCATTTCGTTTTAATTTCGTTTGAATTTCGTTTTCAGTTCGTTTTCATTCCGTTTTCATTTCGTGCTAATTTAGTTTTCATTTCGTTTTCATTTCGTTTTAATTTAGTTTTCATTCCGTTTTCATTTCGTTTTTATTCCGTTTTCATTCCGTTTTCAGTTCGTTTTCATTCCGTTTTCATTTCGTTTTCATTTCGTTTTTATTCCGTTTTCATTTCATTTTAATTTAGATTTCATTCCGTATTCAGTTCGTTTTCAGTTCGTTTTCATTTCGTTTTCAGTTCGTTTTCAGTTCGTTTTCAGTTCGTTTTCATTTCGTTTTAATTTCGTTTGCATTTCGTTTTCATTTCGTTTTCATTCCGTTTTCATTTCGTTTTAATTTAGTTTTCATTCCGTTTTCATTTCGTTTTTATTTCGTTTTCATTTCGTTGTAATTTCGTTGTAATTTCGTTTTCATTTCGTTTTACTTTCGTTTTCATTTCGTTTTCATTCCGTTTTCATTTCGTTTTCATTTCGTTTTCATTTCGTTTTCATTCCGTTTTCATTTTGTTTTCAGTTCGTTTTCAGTTCGTTTTCATTTCGTTTGCATTTCGTTTTCATTTAGTTTTCATTCCGTTTTCAGTTCGTTTTCATTCCGTTTTTATTTCGTTTTCATTTCGTTTGCATTTCGTTTTCATTTCGTTTTCAGTTCGTTTTAATTTCGTTTTCATTTCGTTTTCATTCCGTGTTCATTTCGTTTTCAGTTCGTTATTCGGCTGTTATTAATTGAGCCACGAGCTCTCGGTCTCCGGTTAATACTCGTATAAGGTGTTAAAAAATTTACTCTACAAACTTTAAGGAGTGCTTTGTTGATCATCGAACTATGAAAGCAAACTGCGAAGATATCAATTGTTGCCTATATTATGTTCGCTTATCTCGTCAAAAGGTACGGAACAGGTGATTTGTTTTTATCGATTTTAAATTTGGTCTCATAGTAACAAGTTATTCAGTTCGATGCTCTAAACTTTAGACCATCGAACTGAATAACTTATTAAATCTAATCAAAAATCTTAATTAACTCTACAAACTTTAAAGAGTGCTTTAAACTGTAAAGCACCTTATACAGAGTGTAACGGAAAGGTGTGGTCATATTTTAAGAACTGCATCTGCCCATCGATATGAACAACTTTCTTCGAGAAAACTTGAGGTAAAGTCCAAATAGTCCGGTCAATCTAGACCAAAAAATGAGAGTGAAGGTACATAAAGTCCCATCAAGCTGAAAATCAGTAAAGTGATGTTTAGAGGATAGCCGTGGTCGTGTGCCACCTGCGGGTTACTTACACAACAATATGTGTCACAATAACAGCAGTACCTCAGCAAAATCTTTATGGCAAGACAGCATAATCTCATTTCTGTCATCTATACATAGCATAATCAGCCTTATAATATGCCCACGGCTGGGACACAGGCCTCCTCTCTGTGAGAGGGTGTGGGCCGTAATTCACCACACGGGTCCAATGCGGGTTGGTAGATGTCACATATCTTCGAATTTTTAATTCTAGGACATGCCGGTTTCCTCACGATGTTTTCTATCACCGTTTTGAGAGCTGTCTGGGTTTAAATCCACGATGTACAACTCATAAGTCGAGGCAGTTACCACTGGGCCACCAATGCTCTCATCTATACATACTTAAAAACTGGTTAAAAATATAATTATTTATCCTAAGCATGACAATTTCGTGTTGTTTTATTTTAATAAAACTCTATTTTGATTAATTCTATTTGTTGATACATTTTTATTTGTTTTGTTTTTCAATGAATGAATTATGAATTATTCGTGACGCTTGACCGCGGAAAATTTAAGAAGTTAACGTGTTCCACGAAATCTAGATTTTTTTTTTGCAATTTATTGTTTTATTTGTTCCAGGTAACAATGCTAGGGAGAAGAAATTTGAAAAAAATAAAGCGAGTAAAACAGAAGAATATTTTGAGATTACTCGTCATTTAAAAAAGACCAACAACATAACAATTGAACTTGAATTATTCACAAATACCAGCACTAATCAAAAAAGCATTTGTACCACAAAAAAAATAGTAGAAGCGGCATTGACACAAACACCGAATGGCCCCAAATGTAGGTAGAAGAAAATTTGATGCTCTCGTGATAATTCAAGACTGTCTCACTGGTTGAGTAGTCGTAAGTACGACTGCAGGGCGTGGTGGGTTCTGGCTTCGATCCCCGGGAAGGGCAAAGAATAAATTACTTGTTTAGTTTTTCTAACAGAACATTATCTGTAGCCGCCCAGACTCCCCCGCTTCATGGCGATATTTTCACTCCCTATTTGTAAATCCTCCCTCTATATGGAACGGAAACATAATAATTTCTTGGTACAGTTGTTCTGTCTCACCAAGGCGAATTGGTCTTGGGTGTATGTGTAAATTCACTTGGACCGCTCGGTATCACAGAAAATAGCTTACGCACATAGAAACAATGTGCACGTGAATTTGCACACACAGTCAATACCAACCCGCCTTCTTGAGATAGAACAACTATAAGAGTATATGGGAGTAGCTACTTGCACTTTACCAGCGAGTTCGCCCGTTCTTGGGGATTTCGGAAATTCCGGCCTTATTCCCGTCTGCATCATCACGGGGGCTCCTTTATATGAATAGGAAGAAGGCTGGATGAAACAAAATTTCTGCTTTCTAGGTTCAAGGGCTGGGGTGGTAATGAGTCAGTGACTGAGTCAGAACGGTCGAAAAAAACCTATTATTTATACAGGGTGTAAAAAGATACATCACAAAGCACGCATACTACGCATACTGTACGTCTAACAAAGAAGCTTTGCGCAAAAATTATTGCTGGGAAACGACTTTCATTTTTAGGTATTTATACAAAAAACTATTTTTTATTGCGCGCAATGTAACGCGAATCCAGGCAAGTGGAGTCCTGGGCCTGCGGACGGCGAGTAGTGGGTAGATCGCCGTCAGATCAGCACCAGGCCCGAGAATCGACGGCGCGTAGTGTTCCACGCGCGCCTCAAAGAGTTGTCAGCATATCATGGCGGGACCCGTCATGGCCAATGCCTGCCCAGGGGTTGTGGATAAATTCGAAACAGAGTTACCGCGCCCCTTTTTTTTGTGGGGTGGAAAATCATCCAATGACTTCTCCCGCTCTGGGTGGAGCGGGAGGGCGTGTCAGACTCTTACTGACTAAAACCCACCCTGTTCCTTCCCTGCCGTGTGAAAATTATTGAAAAATTAAGGAATGAGAAGCCCGTGTTTCCACTGCGAGGATCGCCCAGAGGACACGGTGGAGCATACGGTGGAGGTTTGCCTCGCTTGGGCAGAGCACCGCCGTGTCCTCGTGGATGCGATAGGCGTCAGCGACCTCTCGCGCCCTGCCCTGGTTCAGGCCATGGTACGGAGCGAGAGGGAATGGGAAGCCGTCTCCTCCTTCTGCGAAGAAGTAATGCTGGCGAAGGCGGAGGCGGGACGCGTGAGGGAGACTCAACGATGTCATTGGATGATTGCCAAAAAAGACAAGTGGAGTTAAAGCCCGCCCCTTCACTATAAGCCACGTAGGTAGGTACTTGTCGGATACGTTCGATATTCATTGCGTTTTTGTAACTGCTATTGCGTTATTTCGAAAAAAAAATGAAAATTCAGGTAGTGTTTGTTTTGGAAAAAAGTTTAGTAATAACTCTAGGAATTCATTTACGTAAAAAAGTTAAAAAAAATGCAACTTTGACCTTCAATATCAAACCAAAACTAGTGGATTTCCAGGTATGGTCTAGTGGAAAAAAATGATCCAAATAATGGGTAGAATATGTGGCTTTCGGCTTCGGAAACTGTCTTTTTACACCCGATATTGTTTTGAACAAAGCTTGGTTTACATTACTGTAGGTATCGGGGTGTGTTTTCACGCAGTACACACCAATCAAACGGATCTATTCAAGCCTACATAATATCACAAGAAGTCTTGTGGACAATCAACTGCGACAGAAAGCACCTCGACACAACACAACACAATAATGACCCTATCATCAGAAGCCCGAAAGTCTGACGTCTAATCTTACCAAAGGGTATCGTATTACCCAGTAACTGGGTTGTGGAGGTCAGATAAGCAGTCGCTCCATTTAAAATACTGGTATGCAGCAAGATAGCTGGGAAAAGGCTAGGCAGATTGATTTTGAGAATAGAATACTCTTTATTATGTACACCATATAAATTACAGAAAATATAGATGAAAACATTACATAGGGTGACACAATGGGCGGCCTTATACCTAAACACACCGACTTCCGAAATTAAAGTTATTTTTTAATTTTTAGTGTATTTTCTTTATTGGAAGTCGGTTGTTTTTTTTTTGTAAAAAAGTTTTTTACTTTTCACTTTTTAGTTGTTATACCTCAGAACTAAAAACCCCAATAAAATGGAACGTGTATTGTGTTGTGTTGTAACACAATAATATGACCCCATTAATTTAATGTTTTAATATTATTTACAGATTACGACATTTGTTTGAATTCAGACCCGTGTGTAGTTGAAGTGGACTTGTCAACTAATATGTGTGAAGGTAAGTCTGTCAATGTCCTCGGCAAAGTAAATGTAGTTATATAATTCTAGATGTTCTAACTAAAATGCAAAAACTAGCAAAAAATAATTTATACTCAATTTTAATAAAATAGAATAGAATACTTACTCTTTATTGGAGTAGGAGGAGCTCGTGGCTAAATTAATAACAGCAGCACGCGTCGATCCATCAGGTTAAGCTACGCTTGCCGGGGTTGGTCCATAAATGGTTGACCATCTTTACATATCAAGACTTTTCCGTGCCTCGGAAAGCACGTTAAGAGGGAACAGGGGCTGCGATTCTCCATACAAATGTATTCCCCTTTTTTCTTCCTGAATAATGCCTCTAGAGCAATCATTTTTTTTTCATAAAGTCAAGGTCTGCTGTAGACACGCCCCTGTCATTTCCTTTTTTTCAGCAACTAATAAGTAAAGAAAATATAACCCTCCAATAAATGAAAAAAAATGGCCCTATTTTTACCGCCGTTCTTAGAAGACTACCAGACAAATTAGACAAGTTTTAACATAAAACATTTAATAGGGACCTAAACATACTCTTTCTTAAAAATTTGGTGCCAAAAATAATTGAATCAGCTTAGTTTTCGAAGAGAAAAAAGGGGAATACAAAACGTAGATCTCGTCAAAAATTTTGTGATAATATCAGTCTGAGTTGCAGCTGTCCCTATCGCACTCTACAGGGGCAGGCTTGAGGGAGCACGATGGCAATAGTTTCTTCAAATACCTATTTTGTAAATTCCTCGCAAGCCCTGCTCCTTCTTAAGCCGTTGGTCCCGGCTTTCAATCGTTGATCTTTAACAGTCGTTACGGGTCATCAGAAGCCTGAAAGTCTGACGTCTAATCTTACCAAAGGGTATCGTATTACCCAGTAACTGGGTTGTGGAGGTCAGATAGGCAGTCGCTCCATGTAAAATACTGGTATTCAGCTGCATCCGGTTAGACTGGAAGCCGACCCCAAGATAGTTGGGCAAAGGCTAGGCAGATTGATTTTGAGAATAGAATACTCTTTATTATGTACACGATATAAATTACAGAAAATATAGATGAAAACATTACATAGGGTGACACAATGGGCGGCCTTATAGCTAAACACACCGACTTCCGAAATTAAAGTTATTTTTTAATTTTTAGTGTATTTTCTGTATTGGAAGTCGGTTGTTTTTTTTTTTTAGTGTAAAAAAGTTTTTTATTTTTCACTTTTTAGTTGTTATACCTCAGAACTAAAAACCCCAATAAAATGGAACGTGGAATTTAAACATACCTACTCGTAATTGGAGAAACCCAAAACGTCATCTAATAATACATATTTTTCGTCTTTGTTCAGTTTTTGAAAAAGCGTTGAAGCAATTTCGATAATATTTATATGGGACCACCTCGGGAGTATATTCTTTCGGATACAAAAAGAATTTTGAAAATCGGTCCACAACTGACAGAGAAAACGGTGGACACACATAAAAAAAAAGCATACATACAGCCGAACATAGAACCTCCCCCTTTTTCGAAGTCGGTTAAAAAGGAACAACAGAGTTTTTTTTACATATTGTATAATACATTTAACCGCACTTAGGGAAAAGCTACACTAGAAATTATCTGCAACAAGGTGAAGTAATAAAGTTGAAAATTAAAATCCGCCTAATGAAAAGCCACGAGAGATTCAGAATTTATTTTAATTTTAGAAGAATTTATATTTTTTTACTCACAATTTTTACCTTTTCATTTGATATTCCGGTACATTAACACACCACAATATTTTGTGTACAGTTTGCCGACTATAGAGGAGCCGTCCTATATTCCTGGTCAGTCAGTCCATTTTGTGAGATTAATTCAAATCAATCTTATAAGTTAAAATGCCCTTTCTGACTACAGTACAGTACGTATAAATTCAATTTTTTTTAGTTCAGCTATAAAGAAAATCCAAATAATTTTAGGTATAGTATAACTTAGCCTAAATGTTACTATTAAAATTAAATTAACAACAATAAACAGCCAATGTATCATGGACCTGTTTGTTCAATGGTACACCAGTTTACTAGTATCAGTGAAGACTAAACATCTGTGAAGACACTTGTAGTCTTTCAGTACCACTGATCCACCAGTCCTAGCAACAGAAATATACCAACCATGTACACTTATTGCTTTGTCATGTTCGCTTAGCTGTATTAATCGAGATATCTTATCAACCTTCGTAAAATACTTGTCATTGAGGTGTTCCTATTGCCATCTGTGGTCTTCTTCATCAGTTCTACTTCACCAACCCCTTTCTGAATGCTTGACTTGTTGATGGTTTTCTATCGGTTACATTATGGGGAGTGTGCGAAGGAATTGCATAATTTGATTCCGCCAAGCCCGTTCCATCAACGGACCACAAGACGTACGGCGATGCGCCACCGGTACATGGTAAACACCCCATCCACACGCACAAAAAGTTTTGAGAACACATTCATTGTGCGTACAGCTAGGGAGTGGAATTTCCTGCCGGAGTCTGTGTTTCCTGATAGCTACAACCTGGGAGTCTTTAAGTCAAGAGTGAATAGGTTACTTCTAGGCAAGCGTGCTCCATCTACCACCACATCATCGCTTACCATCAGGTTTGATAGTGGTCAAACGCGTGCCTACCAACAATAAAAAAAATACCAAAATCGCTTTATGTGTACCTATTATATTTATTGAGGAGTTCTTTCAATTCCTCATGGCCCC